>OX422214.1:145460027-146165664 GCA_949130495.1 Sambucus nigra
ATAATATTGATCTAGACTAGAAGCTTTAAAATAACTCAATCCATATGTTATAGGATAAGATCGACTGTCTCATCAAAAGTCGATACCCCAGTCACGAGGGTATATGGAGGGTACTCATTTTATGTCGAGCATCATCCGCTACCTGACACCTGGCATGTTCGAACAACCAGTTCTAACACCCAAGTATAATGGAAATACCAACCCTGTACATCACATAGAAATATATTAGTCAACGATAGACATATATTCAACTCCAGATGAGGTGCCGTCCATTTTCCATAACTCTCATCGGGACTGGCCATGTGTGGTACATCGGTTTACTAAGAGGAAAAATAGATAACTTTAATCAATTGGTAGAAAAATTTATTCATAACTTATGTTTTGGCATGAAGCGTAAGAAATGCGTCACTCACCTATTGAATGTTCCACAAGGAAAGCATGAGCCCTTAAGAGATTTTATATCTTGTTTCAACAAGGAAAAATTAGAAGTTTATAATTATGATGAAATCGTTGCTATGATAACTCTCATCAGTGAGCTTCAACTGGGAAGACTCTATTAGAACATATCCAAATATCCTCCAAAGTCCGTGGTATAACTTTTGGCCAAGGATGGGAGAATCATGAACGCGGAGGAGGCCATAACGGCCAAGAGAGAATACCAAAAAAGAGATCAGCAAAAGCAAATCTAGACATAGCACAAGATAATGAAAAAGATAAAAAAAATGATGAAAAATTCAAATGATGATAATTTCCAAAGTACACCCCGCAGATAGTTAGTCCATATCTCATTCTTAATGAGATCAAAGATGATAAAGAACTTCGGTGGACTGAGAAACTAAGAGCTCCCACCTACAAGAGGGATAAGAAGAAGTGGTTTGAGTTCTAGTAAGACCAAGACCAAAACCAAGACCACAGAACTGATAAGTTCTTCGCTCTAAAGGACGAGATCAAGAAATTTTTGAAGCAAAGAAAGATGAAAAAGTACCTCGAAAAGGGTGGAAGCTGAGATGAAAACATGAAAAGATATTCCTTATTGAATTATGATAGGAAAAATAAGAAGGAAATCCAAGTGAACCAGAATGATCTTGAGTGGGACGACGAAGACGAAGACAAGTCTAATCTTCTAGTAAAACCCGGTACAGTCAAAGATAAGCTCTACATGATCTCTTCTGATGTTAAAATGAACTCGGGGGAACGACAGGTGAAGGAACAAAATGGCTCATTTTATTGAGGCTAAATCGGTCCGAAAAGGATAGACGTAAATCTGATGGAATCCAAGGCAAAGTTGGGAAAGTTAAAGAAAATTGACATGGAGAGCCTCGTAGTGGGATTCTTGAGGCCAGAATTCAATGGGATCATGTTACCATATGATGAACCACACGTCATCAGCACACTTGTTCACTGTTATAATGTGTCTTTAATCGTGGTCGAGAGCGGAGCTCGATCGATGTCATGTTTTAGGATTACTTTAATGGCCTCAATCGCAATAAGAAGAGACTTATACCATATAATCATCTATTGATTGGATTCAATAGAAATAAGGTCCACCCACTGGGGATGTTTAATATTGAATTCTATATAGGCACTTGGACGAGATGCTTGACCATGAGAATAAATTTTTTTATGATGGTCGACAATATCTTCTTAGCCTATAACATCATACTGGGGAGAGTAGCTTTAAAAAAAATTAAAGTTGTGCCTCCCATTGCATATTAAATGATTTAATGCTCGACTCCCTATGAATTAAGGTAAGTTAATGGTGATTAAGTGGAAGCATTAAAATGATAATTCATCTTATCAGGAGAAAGAGAAGCTAAGAGGAGGAAAACCACCTCGTACAACATTAACGCTCTTGACCCAAAAGAAGAGCAAACATTAAAAAACGTGAGAGCCTGTGAAAGAGGTATAATCCATTAGCCTCAATGAAGACAAACCAAAAAAACATCCAAATCAGCTCATCCCTGGAGCTGTCGTTAAAGAAAGAACTGGTTGAACTACTGAGAAAAGGCAAAGTATCTTCGCATGGAGTCACAGTTGGATGTCGAGGATTGACCGTAATGTCATATGTCACCAACTTGATCTAGATGGAAAAGTTAAGCTAGTAAAGTAGAGAAGGCATACTTTTTTAGAGATAGGTATGAAGCCATCCGTGAAGAAGTGAAAAAGCAGAATGACAAGTGGATTGGTTGTTTAAAGAACTTCAGTATTAGGATTGGTTGTTTATCTCGTCATGGTTACAAAGCAGAATGACAAGTGGAGGATGTGTGTACACTTCACTGATCTCGATAAGGATCTCCCAAATGACAATTTTATTTGCTTAGAATTGATCAGATAGTAGATGCCACAATAGGGAACGAACTCGTGAACTTCATTGATATTTATTCGGATTATAACTAGATCTCCATGTTTAAAGGAGACGCCAAGAAGACATCCTTCATAAATGATAAAGGGACTTACTACTATAATGTAATGCCATTCGACCTAAAGAATGCGGGAGATACCTACCAATGGCTCGTCAACAAGATATTCAAGGATCTGATCGACAAGACGATATAAGTGTACTTCGATGACATGTTAAAAAAGAGTTGAAGGCCGAGAACCTTGTTGCAAATATGGAAAGAACTTTTGATAGTATGGATCGGTATAGGATGAATATGAACCCTATAAAGTGTGTGTTCGGTGTCAGTGCAAGTAATTTAAGGTTCATATTCAATCAAAGATGCATTGAGGCTAACCCACCCAAGATAAAGTCATTGATTTACATAAAAACCCTAAGAAATGCTAAAGACATTCAGAGGTTGATAAGAAGAGTTAGTGCACTCAATAGATTTATCTCTTCAGCAATTGAAAAATGTCTTCTAAGGAGGAAGTTATAGAGAAAGTATTTAAGGAGTTAAAAGTCTATTTAGGCTCACTGATGATTTTGTATTGGACCATTCAGGGGGAAAATGTATCTTTATCTCATGGTCTCAGAGTCAGCTATCGACACGACATTTGTTAGATATGACAATTGGACTTAGAAGCTAGTATATTTTAATAGCAAAGCACTACAAGGGGCATAAACGAGGTACCCAAAGATGGAAAAGTTTGCATATGCTTTGATACATGTATCGAGGAAGATGAAGCCCTATTTTTAAGATCATATGATGATAGTGCTCACTAATACACCTCTCCGACAGGTCATTAATAAACTTGAGAAATTACGTAGGCTAAGGGCCTGGTCAGTTGAGTTAGGTGAGTTTAATATCATCTACCAATCGAGAACTGCAACTAAGGGGAAGGATTTAACAGATTTTGTGGCAGAGTTCACATGTGTAAGAGGGTAATCCCCTTGAATCTTAGGAGTATGGTAATACTAGTTGGGTGTAACCCCTATAGGTATGGTGATAAACGATAACTTAATAACTCTTCAATAAATACATGTAAACACACAATATTTTATATAATCAACACTTAGATTAAACTCACAAGTCTCTCGTGTATCACTCAAATAATAATATAGGGAACTCAGAAGCAACTCATTCAAAGGAAAAGAGGAGTAAGAACCCTAGATACACCTTGGCAGGCAGCCACAACACCAACAACCTCCGAAAGATCTCTAATTTAGCTATTAAAAGTTTCATAATAAATGACAATGGTTAATGAGTAAGAACTCTGGTTTGGAATAACTTCTCTCCGATTTATTCTCTCTCTCTCTATCAATAATCTCTAGAAATAACACTCTCATCTCTGAAGTGGTTATGGACTATAAATATCCCCACACATCTTCCTGAGATGTCTCAGTCTTTATTAATGTAAAAGACCTCCCTATCACACTTTACGTCACAAACATTAAATGCCTAATGGGTCAGCCTGTCCTATATCATAAACATTAAATGCTGAGACATGTCTTTTGCCTAACCACTGTGAGTCAGAGGACTATCGCCACAGAGGTGGATCACAAAACCGTCTAACATCCTTAATACCACAGTGGTTTACTCGAGTTCAGATTGGATAGTGTTTAGATGGATGGTGACATCACCTAAAGTAGATGTGACATTTGGTAGGGGAGTATTTGGCTCAAAGCATAATAAATGATGGAACTCAAGGTTTCTCTACACGAGCTTCCATGGTGAAAAGGTCACTCTGTGTTTTACCAGGTGTATCTGAGATGGTCAGGACAGACCCTAACACTGCCTCACTTCTTAATCCTTCAAACCAAGTCCCTCTGAAGTTCCCATGGCGAGGTCATTCAATAGAGCATGTAGGCTCTCCCAGTCCCTACCAGGCTTAGTCTCTTGCGAGTACCATTTGACCTCATACTAAATACTACAATTGTTACATCATTACAATCAATGTTACTTAATGGTAAAATTAACTAAATAAGAAAAAGACGATAAAGGATGAGCTCTCTCGACCAATATCCTCGCTGGGCTTCCTTACGGAGCTTCCACGCTGAGTTATCTCACTGCCTGCATAATGTGTCCTTCCCTTGAATCTCTTCTATTAACTCGGGAGGCTTTCTCTAATTCAGAGGTTATCTTCAAGCCCCCCTACATTTTCCCCTTCGTGTAGAGATTTGTTGTGATAACAAGAAATATCCGCACAAAATACATCTCAATTCGATGAACTGTCCAATTGTGAGCAAAAAATTCTTCTATCCATGTCTTCGTTGCAACTTATGTCGTTATCTCTGCTAGAAAAAGTTAAATTCTCCCCGATGTACCTGAACCAAAGCTTTGCAAATTCTTGGCAAATGATGAGGGGACATCGTAACTTTTTTCTATTGTTATATCCCAACCATTCTTTCTTCTTCACTGGTGCTTTGAATTCTCCCAAAATATCTGAGGAAACTGTCAATCATTCATTGTGGCCGTTAAAAAAGGTTAAATTCTCCCCTATTTGCATTATTCCGTTCGGCCATGTAGTGAACTTGTGGTAAGTGGGAATTTTCTTTAGGAGTGCTCCTGGTAGTATGAATTCTCCCTGCTAAAAATATCTAGAGTTTGGACTTGTAAAATTCTCCTAAAGTAACTATTTATCTTTAAATTCTCCTCGGTCTTTTCATTTTGTTCCCCCACTGAGTGAACCTTTAATCAGGGGACCTTGTCGTTAGGACTGCCCTGATGGAGAGAGTTCTCATCATTTCCTAGTATCCTTTATTCTTCCCCATTTTAACTTTTTCAAAAAGTAAAATTCTCCCCGGTGTACCAAAGCCAGAAGTAACTCCGATCGGGCTTGTGGCAAGCGGGCATCGTAAACTTTTTGAACTGTGCTGCATGGAGCCTTTCCTCTAAAGTTGATATTCTCCCCGATGCCTATTCAACCTGTTTTATCTTAGTTTGGGTTTTCAGAGTGAGGAATCTGTATGGTTCAAAAAATTTGGCCCCTAAACTTAACTTCTCTTGAAAGAAACACACCTTTTCCCAAACGTCACCTAATTAATGACATAATCCTGTCTTTATAACTGTCAAAACGTGACTCGAAGAGCCACGTGTCCACTTGAAATCATTTTAACATCTTGGCACGTGCCTTTATGGGAAATTCTGACATCCACTTGATTTTCAAATGCCTTATTCTCAACATTTAGTCATTTTTATTCTTCATCTCTTTGTTTGCCTCCATACTTATAGAACTTTTAGAGAGAGAAAGTGCTACCCTCCATTGCTGCTCAATCTTTTTTTCTGGTTATTTCTTCAATTGTCATCTTCAACCTCTGTTACTCCATCATTTCCAGTCCACTCTCTCTTCCTTCAAGCTTTTCGCCCACTTCTCCCACAGTGTCTTCTTTTAGTGCCCTAGGCGTATCAGGTGTTCCCAATGCCACTGCTTCGCCTACCATCACCACCACTCATGCCCCTATTTTGGATGCCACCTCCCTTATGGGAGCTCGTCAAGAGCAACTGCACTTCTACCGTCGCACTCCTATTTTTGGCAAGGGTGATGATTACTCATCCATGTGCCAAACTATTATTCTCAACACTAAGTGTGACTCCTTAACACTTGGTTATGAATATGACAATGCTTATAATTGGGGTTTCTTCCCCCCCTAGGGGACGATGCATTTCCGTCTTGACCATGGTGATTTCCCGTATTCTCAAATCCATTTCGAAGGTCCAGGAAGTTCCCTGGCAAACTTTTCTATTTGGAACACATATATGCAAAAAAACTTATGGTGATGCCCTCACCAATATTGGGCTCCATAAGGTAAAATGGTTTGGTGTGTTCACTATTTCCAAACACAACTCTGCACTCCAAGTCTTAGTCTCTCATTGGAAAGTTACCACCCACACATTTATGGCAGCGTGGGGTGAGTTTACCATAATTCTGGAGGATGTTTATGAACTGCTGGGGCTTGAGCCCACAGATGCCATGCCTCTGATGAGGCCCTAGACGTCAAAGAAGATGCTTCTCATGCTGAGTTAGATAAGATATGTCGAATGTGTATAGGTACTTCAAAGAAAGATACATTAACCCCTCTAATCAACCATTTCTTCCAAGATCCCTCTGAGAAGGATAATTCTTTTGTTGCTGGTAAGGGCCAATATACATCTCTGGAACTGCCAACTTACATACTTTCCATTCTTTCCCATTTTGTGTTGCCGGAGAAACCAAATTACCAACCCTGAAGGGACATCATCAACATTTCCACCCATTTGGCCAGAGGTGTCAAGCTTCCTCTAGCAGCCATGGCCTTGGGGTCACTTTACACCTGGTTGGACGGGACCCATCTAGACATGGAACCGTCCCTTGGCCATTATAACCCAATCAAATTTGCCAACACCATACTCCTAATGAGGTTCTTTTATACCCATTTTCCTTCTATATCAGCCAATTCCATCCATCTTCCCTCTGGGGAATCCATCAAGCCCCATTACTTATACTGTCACCATAAAAAACAAAGTCGTAAGGACATACTACCCATTTTTTACAAGCCTGACAATTTTTTCATGAGGCCTTATTGTGAAGAATTATTTCTTCATACTTGTTTTTTTTTCAATATGAAGCAATAATGGTCCAACCAACTCCTGTGGACCTTATCGTTGAAGATCCTTCACTGGCTGTGATGCTTCTATTCTCTCTAGGGTATTTACCTTCTTACATTGAGTGGGGATATACTTCAGAGCATTATAACCTCAATTGGTGTAGCCGTCAATTTAATATTGACCTACGGGCTCCTCGCCCAGTTTTCTAGATATCCCATCCCAAGGTCACCTTTAGTGAGGCTTGTTATTTCTATACCTCTCATGTCACTTGGTCCATTAGCTCAAAAATCGCTGGGCATATCACCATACTAAGTATTACAAGGAACGGGGATATGACTTCTTTATTTGTAACCAAGTATTGGCTGATTCAGCTGGCCAAATTTATTGAGTTCATTCAAATCCCACCAGAGTATCCCCCAGTTCTTTCTTTCCCTGCTTCAGAACTGGGCCTCGAAGGCAATTTTATTCTTGGTGTTGAGTTCCCTCTGAGCAGCACTCCCAAGGATCCATCGAGTGAGCTACCTCCCTATTTCCCTTGATCCACACTGCCACACCCAAGGCCAAGAAAGCTCCCACGCCCAAATAAACTATCATTATCGAAGGTGCTTCTGTCGAAGGGCCTTCAAAACCTCCTTCCAAAAAGATCAAGACCTCCAAGAGTGGGACTTTTTTTAAATATAAGTCCCAGCTTAAGTTTCAAACCCATATAGATGCATTTCTTATTGCCTTTGTTCCCCCCAAAATGTCTGCAGATTTGAGTGGGGAGATAAGAGCCAAGTGCCAAGCTGAGTTAGAATGGGTACAATACGCGTTTGAACAAAACACTCCCCCCCGTTACTCCTATTATTATATTCCCCGCTATCATTATAGATCCAACCAAGGGAGTATCAAAAGGAAGAAAAAATTGCAGAGTCCCCTCTGCTGCTGGTGGCTTTGGTGCCAGGAAGAAGACTCTGTGTATAAAAACCCAGATGAAATGTGCTTATGAGGTGCAGCCAACACTTATTGCATCTGTTCTTAAGGCCTCTCCTTCTCCAGCTCTTATTAAAGCTATTACACTTCATGATAAACCTGATTCTGAATGTGATCTAACTGAGAGAGATTCTCCAGTTCCTTCGCCTCCTACTTCACCCATGGTCCTATCATCCTACTCATCTCCAAAGTAAGAGGTATGTTTTTCCAGACTTAGCCATTTCAATCTTAGTGAGGTGTATTTTCTAACACTTGGTCGAAATTTATTCTGTTTGTGCAAAAGATTGAAAGAGAAAGGCCTTCTCTTCTTGTGAGCCCCTTCGTGGGAGGATGCTTTGGTAACTCTTTAGGCGATGCATCTCCTCTCCGTTATCCCATGTATGGGCTGGACCATTCTCACTGATCTGCCTCTCGACGTGCAGAGGAGGCTGTCAGGAGGGCTGCCGCCTCTAGGGAATCCATTGGAGCCTCTTCTCAGCCAATGGAAACTTCTTTGGCTTCTTCTGAGTTATCCACTCTTCTAGTGGTTCCTCTAGACGTTGTTTCAGTCTCTTCTAGACCTCCAGAGGTAATATCTTGATTGTCATTTAGATATCTTTTCCCCCTATTTGATTGTGTACATAGTATTTTCTTTAGCCTTTAGGTTGTAACTGCTCCTGACCTTTCCACATCTCTCGTTGGGTCAATTCTTCAGTGCCCTCTGGTGAGGCTTGCAATTGTGTTTTCTAGCTTCGTTAATATTACCAAGGTAAGCTCCTTCCTTGTGTTTTTTTTTCATTTCTATATTGTGTTGCTTGTGACTAACACTTTAATATTGTGTGCAGTTTTCTTCAGGTTTAACTCCTCCATCTCCCTATGGGACCCCTCAAGTTTTTTAAACTATCGTTGGATCATCTTCTTGCCCAGGAGTTCCTTCGGCACCTATGAGGGTTGATGCCCCATTGGAAGTTCAAACAGTTTTTATGGACCCCTTTCCCATCCTTGATATTGTGCCTTTTCTGATGAAGGTGCGTCACCAAGGGTTAAGGTTCCTCTGCCTGAAGGTTTTTCTGAGTCTCAGGGGGATGCTAAATTTACTCCTGCAGTTTCTACCCTTGAAGTTATTTCTCCATCCACCGTTAATTCTTAAGACATCGCTGAGGTATTTTGTTGCTTTATCCTTCTTTTTGCAAAAGTCTTTTTAGTATGCCTTTCGAGGTAACTTTAACAATGAAAACACCCTTATTAAAAAAATTTCTAAAACTCCACCTATAATGGTGACTTAACAAAGGAATCCACTTGTTAATATTTTTTCCATAAACTCCACCTAAAACAGTGACTTAACAATGAAAAATACTTGTTAAGATTTTTCATCAACTCCACCTATAACGGTGACTTAACCATGAAAACCACTTGTTAAGATTTTTCATAAACTCTACTTATAATGGTGACTTAACAATGAAAATAACTTGTTAAGATTTTTTATAAACTCCACCTATAACTGTGACTTAACGATGAAAATAACTTGTTAAGATTTTTCATAAACTCACAATGAAAACCACTTGTTAAGATTTTTCATAAACTACACCTATAACGATGACTTAACAATAAAAACCACTTGCTAAGATTTTTCATACACTCATTCTTCTTTATCACATTGCACGTTGTGAGGGAGCCTGCTATTATTGAAATGCCAACTCATTTTAATCCCACACTTATTGAATCCACACATCAAGAACTAGTCCCTTCTGAGGATTCAATCCATAACGACCGTGGTTCAACTATAGACTTGCCAGCTGACAGTGAGACATGCTGTGAGGTTCCTTCACCAAATATGGCTCCTTATGAGTTATGCCTCATGGTTTTTCACCAGTCTCCTCAAATTTCCACGTGCGATCGTTTGATCATTCAGTAGATTGCCATCAGCCACCCTCAAACCTTTACTACTGATTGTGTGCGTTCAAATGTGTTAGTGATGAGCCATGGGCTCCAAGGTCTGGCAATCGTTATTGCTAAGGTCGTTAATACTCAAACATCTAATCTTACCAGGAAACTCGTCAATCGTCACCTGGGAAACTCAAAGGAGATGGGTAAGGATGGTTTCCAACTAAACTCGCTAATTAGCCACTTGAAGCTTTTGAAGAGATAATAATTGGAGAGCCGGAGGGAACTCTGTCTGAAACATATGCAGGGATAATGAGCTGAGGAGAAAAGGCTATCAGAGTTGACCCCTCTATTAGTAGCAAATGATGATTAAGTGAGGGCTACCAAAAAGGCTCTATCGAAGGCTAAGCAAGAACGTGAAGCCCTGTTGATTAAATGGGCTTAAGAGAAAACTAGGCTTGAAGGTTGCCTTACTGCTCATAGAAGATTCTTGAAGCTTTTTCGGGCCTGCCTGGAGACTTATTCTCCCAACTTGACTTATCGTTTCTTCTGGGCTAAAGTCCCTTCTCTTGTGTTGTAATTTTTTCTTTGTTTCTCAAATGTAACTCTTGGGCAATACTTCACAATTTTGTAATTCTTTTAAGTATATTAATAAAAGAGATAATGTTTCGTTATCATGCACAACTTAGTTACAACTCTTTGCAAAGTTTAAACTCTTACAATTTATAAGCAAACTCTTTCTTTTTATCTCATTGCAAAAGAAATAACTCATACAATGAATTACAACATAACTCTAACACAAAAATAAATTTCTAACTGAGGTTACTCGCTTAAACATAATAGACTTTCAACCACTTGTTATTAATCTTAAAAGGTTTATCTTTTTCCATCTTAGAGATTAAGCAGTAACCTGATTCGTGAGCCTCCTTAGGATGAAAGGTCCCCCCCAATTCGTAATAAATTTAGGTAATGGGAGACCCCCGAATATGCTTCAATGCTGCCTTCAAAACCAAATACCCTTCTATAAATTTCCTTAGCCTCACCAAGTTATCATATGCCTTGGAGAGATTCTTTGTGTACGTCTGGAAGTATTGCATTGCATTATCCTTGTGCTCATCCAGTGCTTCCAACTGTACATGTCTGCTCTAAAAGATCATGCTGCTTTGCAAGGCATATCGGGTCGAAGGAACTTCCAACTCTACTAACAGAATTCGTTTGGCTCCAAACATAAAAAAGAATGGCGTATACCCTGTAGTATTCCTCTTCATCATTCGATAGGCCCACAGAACTGCTGAAATCTTATCATCCCACGATCTTGGGAAGTCTTCCATCGTCTTAGCTAAGATGTTGACCAAGGTTTTATTAGTTTCTTCAGCTTGACCATTGCCCTTAGGATATGCCACCGTTGAGGTATGATGGACGATGGAGTATTTGTTTGTAAGCATCGTTACTTCTTTGTTGACAAATGGGGTCTTGGTATCAAAGAGGATGACCTTTATAATCCCAAACCTATAAATAATGTACTCTATAATGAAGTTAGCCACCACACCTATAGTTTCTCTTTAGAGTGGTATCGCCCCAACCCACTTCGTAAAATAGTCTATTGCCACGAGTATCCTGATCCATGTGAGCTGGATCGTGATCTTGCTTCAAAATATATGTTTCCTCCTCCTTCGTGATGCATCTTAATATCTTATTGATGTATCCTCTGCGATGGAGCTGCTCCTCTTGAATGTAGAATTATGGGGCCCTTCATTTGAGTTCCATCGCATCAAATTTCTCCATAGGAACAACTCCATCCTTACTAAAATCAATGTAAGGCTAGCTTTAGTTCGACTTAGTCTCAATGAAGTGGCAATCAGCTGCCTGAAAGAAAAGTTGACACTTATCACACCTTCGTTATAACTCTGTTGCATCCTGCTTCATCGTCGGCAAGAAGTATCTCTGAATTCTTCTGTATAGATGGATCTCAATTTTTTTGCAGTATTCATCATGCGTCTTCTTTAACTTTTGCTCTGCTTCTTCTGGATTGATGCATCTTGACAACCATCCTCCCACATTCCTGAAGTAGAGATTTTCTTAATTGCAAAAGTACTGCCTAGCTCTTTCAGTTCCATCTTGCGTTCCCTAGACTTCAACTGCTTCCTAATCTCTCCTCCCAATCCAAATCATCTTCTATTGGTAAGATCGATTGCACAACTAAGGGAGTTATTCTCCGTTGTATCACCACAGTAGTTGTGTCGATTTTTATAGACACTTTCTAAGCAATGGTGGCATAGGCATCAGCATGTCTATTCATCATTTTGGGATGCCTTCTTATCTTGACCTGATAGAACTGGTTGATCAGCCAATGGAAGATCGTTATATAAGGCACCAGGCTGAGGTGTTTCAATGCATATTGCCCGTTCACTTGCTAGACCACCAATTTTGAATTTCCATTGATTCATAGAGAACGGATACCCCTTCGGAGGTCCTATAGCAATCCTAGTACTAACACTTCATAGCCCGCTTCATTATTTGAGCAAAGGAAATCTAACTTATAGGAAGGTAAAAATTCTTCCTTCCCTTTAGAAAGAATAACCCCTGTTCTTCCCTTATTTTCCATCGAAGAACCATCGAATTGCATAATTCATTCTCCAAGGTTAGCATCTAAAAAATTAGACTACAAATCATCCCCTGGAATTCTTTCTCGGGGTGGCTCAAATACCCCGGATGGAAAAATTTCCAATAGGTCTGCATACGCCTAGTTCTTGATCGCACGAGGGACTACATATTTTAATTCATATTTTGAAAATATGAGGAACCACCTGGCTGCTCTTTCAATCAAAATAGTTCTTGCCAACAAAAACTTAATTAGGTCGCATATTGTGACATTATTAATTGTGAAATAGAACATATAATGTCTAAGTTTTTATGCTATAAACACCAAGGCTAAACAATGCCTTTCTATACTATTGTACCTTAGCTCTAGTCCATGTATGATCCTAATCAGGTAGTAAACTGGCCTTTCTTGCCCATCGATTTCCTGTGCTAAGAGAGCTTCAACGGACCTTGTAGTAGATGTGAGGTAGATTTGCAACGGTATCCCTTCCCTGGGAGGAATCATTATTTGTGGATAAGTGAGTAACTTCTTCAACTTGGCCAAATATTCTTGGTGAGCTTCCTCCCATTTGAACTTTGTACCCTTTCGCAGCAGCTCCATTGGTGGATGAGTTATTTCGGTTAGCCCTGACACAAATCCCCTAAGATAGGAGACTTTATCGAGGAAACTCTTGAGCTCCTTCGTTATTTTTGGACATGGTATCTCCAGAATCAATCGTTCCTTATCCTGGTCCATCTGCACTCCCTGCCAATCTACCATAAAATCTAGGAACTTTCCACTTGTCACCCTGAAAGCACATTCTAGTGCGTTCATCTTCTATTTGTACGTTCTTCACCATATGAACACCTTCCTCAGATCATTCAGATGGGACTCCTTCTTCTTCAACTTGATGACCAAACCATCCATATAAAGTTCCAAAAACTTATTAAATAAGTCATGGAAAATGGTCATCATCATCCTTTGACAAGCTTCCCTATCATTCTTTAACCCAAAAGGCATCACTTTGTACATGAAATTGCCTAATGGGGTTCTCAATGCCATAATCTCTGCATCAACTGGATCCATCTTGATCTAATTATAACCTACATACCCATCCATAAAGTTGTACATATCGTGCCCAATAGTTGCATCGAACAAGCTATCAATGGAGGGCAGAGGGAACTCATCCTTCGGACAATCGCTTTTCAAATCCATGAAATCCACACAGATCCTTATCTGATTTTTGTCCTTTTTTCCCATTGGGACGATACTTGACAACCAAAGTGGGTGCTGAATCAGTTTGATGACCCCATCGCTAATAACCGTTGTACCTCCTCTTTGATTTTCAGATCCATCTTGGGCTTGTAAATTCTTGTGGCTTGCTTCACCGGTATGGCTAAAGGCATAATGTTAAGCTTATGGTAACTTACTTCTTCATTTAGCCCCTCCATTTTTGTTTACTTCCATGCAAACACATCTCTGTACTCACGAATTATCTTAATCAGGGACCCTATTTCTCCTCGCTCACATATTTCGAAATGAAAATGGGCCTTGGGTCTCCGCCTTCTTTGGCTAAGTCCATCTGTTTCATTTCCTGCACTTATGGCTTCGGTCGATCTGTCATGTGCTCTAGCTCTTCTCCCACTTCTATCTTAAACTCTTGTATGTTAGAGTTATCTATGATTATGCATTACCCCTGTTGGTCTAGTAAGAAACACCCATACATCGGGTCACCCTCTTCATCATCTTCTAAAACATCTCCTTGGACTACCCGCTCATATCTCTAGAGGAAATTACCTACTTATCCTCTACTATCTTCTTCTTGCACTATCTACTGGCCATTACAACTGCCTTCCTTTTCATTTCCCTCGAAGCTTATGCTAGTTTATTTCTAGAAAACCTACTCAGCACGCTCTGGCATTGGGCTTCGTGCTCCATCGGGTCCATCTTAGGCCTCATTCTATCTCTGAGTTATTTCAAGATACTCTGAGGTTTAGGATCAGTATGATGAACCTCCTAAGCTACTTATCTTCTTCCTGTTCCCTCACTGCTCTGACCATTCACAAGCCCCATCCGTTCTTTGATAGGGGGAACTCTAGCTCCCTCCATTCTTCTAATTAGAATCCTAACATCTTCCTCTAGCTCTATGTAGAACACTTCATCTAATAGGTAAGCTTCTTCGATGCCAAAAGTTTTTTTCGTTACACGTATAACGATTTCTTTACCTTTCTTGTTTGCCTTTGCGCATTAGTGATATGTCGAAGGGAATAAACCATGATTGTGCATCCACACCCATCTTATCAGAAGGTGGTAATAATTATCACTCTCAATAACATGGAATTTAATATGTGAAGTGAGGTTCCCCATCATAATTTCAACATTCACATACCCAATTGACTTGGAGGATTGGTTATCATAACCAGAAATTACCAGAAGCATTGGTATCAATCTTGCCTCAAGAATGTTGGATGCATGGAGGGAACTAATGGCCATGATGTTTATCGACACTCCCCCATCCATTAAGGCTCTTGAAAATCTTACACCGTTAATACTAACAGTTATATACAAGGTCCTATTATGTGGGAACCTTACAGCCCTATCGGTGTCACTAAAAGTTATTTCGGCTAAAAAATTTCTTACCAATATGGTCATGGGCTCCCTCGACCACAACGATGGCACTGCATTCTTACGTGCAATGTCCAGGATCACTTGCGTTGTGATACTCCGCCCTAGAAAAGAAAAAATGAATAATAAATTGATGATTTTACCCGAAGGAAAAATTTTACGAATAAATATATAAGGGAATTACGCCAAAATGGCACGAAAAATTATTAAGGAGAAAAAGAATTTCCACGCTAGATGGTTTTTGTGGATGTGCATTTAAGTCCTAATAGTCCTAGTAAGTATTTTGGTCAAGTTTGATGCAAAAATTCCAATGAATAATTGTGACACGATCATGTTTAATATAACGCGACTTTTGTCAAGCATGTGTCGCGTAGGACGCGAACTTGCACGATTTTTAGGACGTTTTATTGGGGTTAAAAATAGTTTGACCATATTTGTGGGATGTAAAAATAGGCCGAAGAGCGCCATGGGGTCAAAATTCAAAAAACGAATAAATAGATAAAATATTATTATTTTCGTCAAAAAAATAAAAGTGCTCAGAAAATTCTGAAAAACTTTGGATCGAATTAAAATTTAATTTTGAGAAACTTTCTCTTCTTCGACATCTTCAGAAAATGTAATTAAGCATATTTTAGATCTATTTTTATTTGTAAAAATAGTAAAAATATTAATAAATTTGGGATTTTATTTTTATTTTGGTTTAATCATAAGCCATCCATTGATTCAACCCCTAGTCTATACCTCCCTCACCATCCCCTTTGAATAATCTCACCAACATTGGATGGGTGTAAGATTTTTGGAGTTAATTAATGAATAAACTAATGAATTATGGGATTATATAATGTATTAACCATGTGGGTTGATGAGAGAAAAAGAAATCAGATTTTGATCATTCTCACACTCCAACAACTCTCAAACACTTGTGAAAATTCTTAGCTCTTCCTTACCCTCTCTAAACAACCACCAAAACTTCATATTTACACCCCAAAACAACCACTCAATGAGTATATAACTTAAGGAAATCTTGGAGCTTATATTATGGAGCTAGAATTGGAGTTTTGGAGCATTTCTTGGATCTTAAGAAGGAGTTTCCAGAGCACATATAGAGATCTCATGGAGGATGCATTTGATAATTGCTTGAGGACACCTTTGAAGGTGGGGGTCGCTCCTCCTACACCACCAATTTGGAGTCTTAAGAGGTAGTAAAATATTACTTTGATTGAGGTTTAGAGTTAGATAATTTTTAGAATGATATTTACGTATAGTAGTCTTGATATATGTAGTATTTTAGCTACTTTAGAACTTTATGTTGTTTAGTCATCATGTCATCAATTGGTGTGTAGAAATGAGTTTTTAAGAAGTAATTTTGATGGGTTCAAAAGATGGATAAATTTCATAATACTAACCTTGAACATTTAATGAAATAAAATGTGTTAAAATGATGTTTCAAAGGTAAATAATTTAATTTCATGTTTAGAAAAATATTGGGCTAATATAGGCCATTTTTACGAAATAAAAATGGGACTTTCTTACCAAAATGATGAAGTAGAAGAAGAAATTGGGTTTTTACTTAAATGGGTGTTTTTGAGATGCATAAACTCATAATAAGAAATAATTGGGGTTAATATGTAAATAATCAAAGTATAAAATGCTTACTTTTAAATTGATACTTAAGAGTAGTTAAAGAAAGTAAAGAAAGTAAAGAATGTCAAATGTGTTAATAGTGACAAAATGGGTATTTAGGTGTGTACAACTTATTTTGGAAACATAAATGGAAATAAAGTCTGTTTATAAAATTTCAAATTTATTACTGAAATTATGTTGGAAATATCATAAATACACTTTGAGATGTTATAAATTGATTTTTGGAAAAATTAGTATGTTTAAAGCGATTTAAAAGTATAATATTTGTATGAAACAAATAGTAGTGGCATTGTCGTCAATACAGTGAATAGTGTGCTGTCAAGAAAATATTTGGAAATTAAATATATTAATTAAGTTTGATAAAAGGAGCTTAATGATATATTTTTGCTAAGTGAAAATAATGAGTTTCACTGAAATGATAAGTGTGAAATACGGATAAAAATATAGTTTTTGACAAGTGTTAAGTGGTTAAAATTGTTTTGAGAATTAAGTTAGAAAGTTAGTAACTATTTTGGGAACAACACTTGTTAAATGGATAAATGCCTATTTGACAAGAAATGGGTAAATTGGTAAATTTACGTAAAGCAGAACATTTTTATGAAATAAAAATGTCAATGAATAGTTTGGAAGAAAAGGAAAGAATTGATTTTTCGAGTGAGAATAAATGTGAGCATTGAGAATAATGTTGAAACACATGGAAAAGATAAGAAAGGATACTTGCATGATGCCAAGAATTAAGGAGGGCATGACGTCCTTAGTGGTGAAAGACCTTAAAGCCTGTACAGATGAGCATACAGTGACTGCAGACCGATGGTGTAGAGCCCGTAAAATTCAGGAATAATGGCTAGACTCCAAGGCAAAAATTGATAATTCTTGTAATAAGAAATGAAGAATGAGAATATTCTTATAATTAATGCGAATAAATCTTTGAGATTTGCAAAAGGTCGAAAAAGGGAAATAAACAAGTTTTCGTGAAACAATAAATATTTTGTGTCATGTGGAGTATAAGTTTCTCAATGAAAATGAATATTTTCCAAACACGAGGTGTGCGTGTCATAAAGATTATTTTAATAAGAATATTAAAATAATGGCAAAGTAACTCTAGCGCGAGTTAATAAACGCTGAATAAATGAATATTTTCAAGAAAAGAAAGTTTTTTCCTATAAATGATTAATCGTGTGCATTAATGGGAAAGAATGTGATTTTAAACAAAGATTATCCAAAATGCTATTTGGGGAAAGAAAAAGAGGATGAATGGGGATAAATTATATTTTTGGAATAAAATGATTTAATACATCGGAGCATGTCTTTTCAAAAGTGTATATGTAGATATATACATAGTTTCATGAGCATATAGTGAGTGAGTATTATTTTTTGTCGTTCGTTTCTATGTTGCATTTGTATAAATCCTACTGAGCCTTTCGCTCACTCACTCCTCGTTATTACGACAGGTTGTATGCGGTTTTGTACTTTGAGAGCGTTATATAGGTAATATTTACTTACACTAACGTTAGTAGCTCTATTTACTTGGACTTGGGAGAACTTCCCTTGTGTCCCGCACGTAGTTTATTTTATATTGGAATCGCATGCTAAGCAAAGCATAATCTTATTTAATAATAAAACTGGAATAGTAACATTATTTAGGTTTATCATTGCACCCCACACCTGACACTCGAATCGAATCAGGGTCGATCCTATAATAACCCTTAAATCCGGTTCGGGGCGTCACAACTTGATATCAGAGCTTTAGGTTCAATGTTTCTTTTGGGTGTGACGTGGTGAGGTCGGTAGTGGATCTTTCGACGCCAATGTTGGTTTGGGCAGGTCACACAAGTTTGGTGACAGTTTGTATCCTCGTCAATAAAGTCAAAGAGGTTAGCTTGACAAGTAAGTTGGTGCTAAGTGGCACACGATTAGGTTATAGTTATAAATTGCTTTTGCATTTTTTATGTAGATATGTTAGTAATTACAGGCGTCAGCATAAGCTCATGTCGACCAACATCATAATTCCGTTGTATAAGAGATATATTGTGTGTTAATTTTATTGGTAACAAAGAATAAGGGAAGTTAATGCACCAAATAGTGTGAGCTAAATTGTAGCTAGAAAGATTGGTTGAGTTTAACTTTGGAGATTAGGTGACTTGAGTGTATATTATAAGTGTTGACTTTGTAGTGAGAGTGTATTAAATTGAAGACTAGAATTATTGTATTTGGGTGTATATCTTGGGTAGTATATTTGTGAGTATTGATCTTGTGATGAGAAATTAGTAGGTCCCTTGGTTGAGGACTGGGGTTTATTATACCGTGATGTATATATTTTGGTTATAATGTAGACTTAGATAATCATGATGACTTGAGGTTACCTAGGACTTTAATAAAATTGTCCTTGTGGCACAATGTTGATGATGGTATCAAATTGATAATTTTGGGAGATTATAATAATACGGTATTGAGGAATAGGATCTCTTGTGGCATTTGCGATATGGTCTTGGATGTTTATAGGCAATACCCGTCGTCCCGTATCCTACCTTAGTCTTTAGTAAATATCAATGAATGATTTATCGCGTGGTGTGATGATCACATATTGGAGACAAGATACATTTATAAATTTACACTCATTGAGGTTTATATGACATAGTCTAGTGATTTTTACTATGGGTTAGTAATTTGATAAGTTTGTAATTCCATGATAATTGCTCTTAGGAGTAAGTACTAAGATTTATCTAAGAAAATATTGATGTGAGTGATTAGCATTTCGAGGCGATACCTTTGGGGTTGTATATCATAGATAAAACTAAGGTTGATTAGTGTTCCTCGGTGATAGGCATGTCATTTACTTGCGTATAAATGACAAAGTAAGGTGACCTAAGAATACGTCATGGGTTGTTCCCTAGTACATGATAGGAGAAAATTTGTGTGACGATAGAAGAATCAAAATTAATGATTACCATATAAAGATATTGAAGATTAGTGACCGTAATCTAATCGTTATGCTAAACAATTGGGTTGACTTGAGTAGAGTACCTTTTTGGGACATTGTTACGATAAGCTCTTGTCATGACGAAATAATTATTGTACTTGGTCGCATATGATGGTTTTGGAAATGGCTAAATATGATGTCGTTGCCTTAAAGCTTGGTAGAATTATTGCGTTAAGGATTTCATAAAAGAATAATAAGTCATTAGTAACTAAATCATGTTAACGAGGAGAAAATGTCTTAGAATTGGTGACAATAAGATGAATTAATTGTGAACACATGTCTTGACATACCTATTGGAAGAATATAAGTTGGTAATTATATCTGAATTTTATGACAAGCACTTGGATGGGCTTAATTAGTATTTATTTTAGGACATCGAGCGTGACAAGATTTTAGTGTGACAAACAATTCTTACATTTGATTGTGTGTACACCTTTATAAAAAAAGAATTAAGTTTACGGAAGTTATCCATAAAGCCTTGGAGAATATGAGTATTAGGGATTGTTTTGGTGTTGATGAATCATTATCATACATGTTGACTTGTGGCAAAACCTTGGAGATTAGCACCATGAATCGTAAAACTTGTCTAATATGATCTTTGAGGATTGTGTCGTTAACATGATGGTAAGTGCTAGGTTGTGCTCTTGGGAGAACTTAGAGTAACTTGATGTTGTATCGATATTTAATGAATAACTCTTGAAATGAAATGTTAGGATTGATCATCGCACCCTCTTGTTCTACCAATACGTTGGGGATAACACTAGTAAAAAGAAATCATTATTTGCCTAGCATAACCCTTAGTGATAGTACAAGGTGAGCAAAGATCCTCCCTATGATATTATAAGCGTCAACTTCGACTAAAGTGTGATATTTAGGATTGCATAGGATGTTTCTAAGAGTTAGGAAGTTGTTGGTAAATTCAGATTTTTAAGACTGTGCATATGTGTTGAACTTGAAAATTGAGGTTAGATACCACGTATTGAAATTTGGAGACCTAGGTATTATGGGTCGACTATTTATGATAAAAGATGAGAAGGGTGATCTCACATGAAATTAGCGCAGTACGTACAAATATAAAAGTGTAACCCATAACATTAGTCATAAGGAGGAATGCCTTGTGTTTTAACTTCCCAACATGATTAGTTTATACTTCAATGAGAATGGAAAATTTTGCATCGGATCAGTCAATGTACGTAGGAGGAACATTAGTTATAAGTTGTGGACCTTAAGAGCACTTGTGGGTTCGTACTTTGTGAAGAACAATTCGATGCCAAAATTCGATTGTTATCCTTTGGTTTTGTAAATCACTTAACTCGTTGTGATTCCATATATTTCCTTTTATACCGGTAATGGGAAGTTGTATTCGGTCGAGAGGGTGTGACACTAAATAAGCTCAGTAGTGGCGTGGGTTAGGCCGGTTGTGGCTGATGCATCACAGTAAATGAGTTCCCACTTTATTGGAAGCACCTTAATCTTTTCATTAGTTTGTGTGTTCGCATGGTCTCACGATTTGTTGCTCGTAGTTTGCATGTGTAAATCGGCCATCTTAGGTTAACGACCCTATTAGTTGACCGATAGAACTTATTACAGTTGGAGTTACAATACGTTTCAGTCATAGGTTCAAGAAAACGATTTAAGAATTACATGGATATCAGACTTAATGAAACCTTAAGTGCAGATGTTACACTCCGTCATGAGATATGCGAATGAGGATGTAGTTACTCACATGTGTAATTTGGGTTAAAATGACTAGGATGCTTCGAGGTTAATATAAAGATCTCATGGGAGATTTCGGTCTTTCAGGCCAATGTGATAAAGTGACTGTCTTAAGAATTACAATATAAATGACTAGTAAGTGTTAAAGATGTATTGACCTAGTCTTGACGTGATTCAGAACTCGAGAAAACATAGATTTGTAAATCCTAACTCGTGATGATGAATTCATTAATGATGGCATAATGTTTGAGGAATCCCGATTGTTTCGAAAAAAATTGTTGGGATGAATATGTTAGGCATGCTTGGGTATTATTAATGAAAAACGTTACCATGATTGGGTTAACTTGATGATAATTAACGTGGATTAAATCTTTGAGTTTTAACTATAAGGATCAGGATACTCCGGAATTAGAAATGGTTTGCTTAGTTGACTGAATGATTAAGATTGATGAGTTATAAATTTCGAGGACGAAATTTCTGAAGGAGGGAAGAATGTGATACCCCGCCCTAGAAAAGAAATATTGAATAATGAATTGATGATTTTAATCGAAGGAAAAAAATTAGGAATAAATATATAAGGGAATTATGCTAAAATGGCACAAAAAGTAATTAAGGAGAAAAAGAATCCCCACGTTACATGATTCGCATGGATGCACATTTAAGTCATAATAGTCCTAGTAAGTATGTTGGTCAAGTTTGATGCAAAAATACCAATGAATGATTGTGACACGGTCATGTTTAATATAACGCGACTTTTGTCAACATGTGTCGCGCAGGACGCGAACTTGCACGATTTTTGTAGGACGTTTTATTGGGGTTAAAAATAATTTGACCATATTTATGGGATGCAAAAAATAGGCCTAAGAGTGCCATGGGGTCAAAAGTAAAAAAATGAATAAATAAATAAAATATTATTATTTTTTTGTCAAAAAATAAAAATGATCAGAAAATTATGAAAAACTTCAGATCGATTTAAAATTTAATTTTGAGCAACTTTATCTTCTTTAATATCTTCAGAAAACGTAACTTAGATATATTTTAGAGCTATTTCCAGTTGTAAAAATAATAAAAATATTAATAAATTTGGGGTTTTATTTTTATTTTGGTTTAATCATAAGCCATCCATTGATTCAACCCCTAGTATATGCCTCCCTCACCATCCCCTTTGAATAATCTCACCAACATTGGATGGGTGTAAGATTTTTGGAGTTAATTAATGAATAAACTAAAGAATTATGGGGTTATATAATGTATTAACCATGTGTGTTGATGAGAGAAGAAATCAGATTTTGATCACTCTCACACTCCAACAACTCTCAAACACTTATAAAAATTCGTAGCTCTTTCTTTCCCTCCCTAAACAACCACCAAAACTTCATATTTACACCCAAAACAACCACTTAAGGAAATCTTGGAGATTATATTATGGAGATAGAATTGGAGTTTTGGAGCATTTCTTTGAGCTTAAAGAAGAAGTTCCCAGAGCACATATAGAGCTCTCATGGAGTATGCATTTAATAACCCCTTGAGGCCACCTTTGAAGGTGGGTGTTGCTCCTCCTACACCACCATTTTGGAGTTTTAAGAGGTGGAAATTTTTTACTTTGATTGAGGTTTAGAGTTTGATAATTTTTAGAATGATATTTACATATAGTGGGCTTGATATATGTAGTATTTTAGCTACTTTACAACTTTATGTTGTTTAGTCATCATATCATCATTTGGTGTGTAGAAATGAGTTTTTAAGAAGTAATTTTGATGGGTTCAAAAGGTGGATAAATTTCATAATATTAACCTTGAACATTTTATGAAATAAAATGTGTTAAAATGATGTTTCAAAGATAAATAATTTAATTTCATGTTTAGAAAAATATTGGGATAATATAGGCCATTTTTACGAAATAAATATGGGACTTTCTTACCAAAATGATGAAGTAGAAGAAAAAATTGAGTTTTTACTTAAATGGGTGTTTTTGAGATGCATAAACTCATAATAAGAAATAATTGGGGTTGATATGTAAATAATCAAAGTATAAAATGCTTACTTTTAAATTGATACTTAAGAGTAGTTAAAGAAAGTAAAGAAAGTCAAATGTGTTGATAGTGACCAAATGGGTATTTAAAGTGTGTACAACTTATTTTGAAAACATAAATGGAAATAAAGTCTTTTTATAAAATTTGAAATTTATTACTGAAATTATGTTGAAAATATCAAAAATACACTTTGAGAAGTTATAAATTGGTTTTTGGCAAAATTAGTATGTTTAAACCGATTTAAAAGTATAATATTTGTGTGAAACAAATAGTAGTGGCATTGTCGTAAATACAGTGAATAGTGTGCTGTCAAGAAAATATTTAGTAATTAAATGTATTAATTAAGTTTGATAAAAGGAGATTAATGATATATTTTTGCTAAGTGAAAATAATGAGTTTCACTGAAATGATAAGTGTGAAATACGGATAAAAATATAGTTTTTGACAAGTGTTAAGTGGTTAAAAGTGTTTTGAGAATTAAGTTAGAAAGTTAGTAACTATTTTGGGAACAACACTTGTTAAATGGATAAATGCGTATTTGACAAGAAATGGGTAAATTGGTAAATTTACGTAAAGCGGAACATTTTTATGAAATAAAAATGTCAATGAATAGTTTGGAAGAAAAGGAAAGAATTGATTTTTCGAGTGAGAATAAATGTGAACATTGAGAATAATGTTGAAACACATGGAAAAGATAAGAAAGGATACTTGCATGATGCCAAGAATTAAGGAGGGCATGACGTCCTTAGTGGTGAAAGACCCTAAAGCCTGTACAGATGAGCATACGGTGACTGTAGACCGATGGTGTAGAGCCCGTGAAATCCAGGAATAATGGCTAGACTCCAAGGGAAAGATTGATAATTCTTGTAATAAGAAATGAAGAATGAGAATATTCTTAAAATTAATGCGAGTAAATCTTTGAGATTTGCAAAAGGTTGAAATATGAAAATAAACAAGTTTTCGTGAAACAATAAATATTTTGTGTCGTGTGGAGTATAAATTTCTCAATTAAAGTGAATATTTTTCAAACACGAGATGTGCTAGTCATAAAGATTGTTTTAATGAGAATATAAAAATAATGGCAAAGTAACTCTACCGCGAGTTAATAAACGCCGAATAGATGAATATTTTCAAGAAAAGAAAGGTTTTTCCTATAACTGATTAACCGTGTGCGTTAATGGGAAAGAATGTGATTTTAAACAAAGATTATCCAAAATGACTATTTTGGGAAAGAAAAAGAGGATGAATGGGGATAAATTATATTTTTGGAATAAAATGATTTAATACATCGGAGCATGTATTTTCAAAAGTATATACGTAGATATATACATATTTTCATGAGCATATAGTGAGTGAGTATTCTTTTATTTCGTTCGTTTCTATGTTGCATTTGTATAAATCCTACTGAGCCTTTCGCTCACTCCCTCCTCTTTGTTACGACAGGTTGTATACAGTTCCGTACTTTGAGAGCGTTATACAGGTAATATTTACTTGCATTAACGTTAGTAGCTCTGTTTACTTGGCCTTGGGGGCACTTCCATTGGGTCCTGCACGTAGTTTATTTTATATTGGAATCGCATGCTAAGAAAAGCGTAATCTTATTTAATAATAAAACTATAATGGTAACGTTATTTAGGTTGTTCATTGCACCCCACACCTGACACTCGAATCGGATTAGGGTCGATCCTATAATAACCCTTAAATCTGGTTCGGGGTGTCACATACGTTATCTCTAGCCGACTTTCCTTCGGCATCCCCACTTGGTCGAAGAACCATGCGAACTTGGCCAGCTGAAATACAGTCTGGTATTCTAGCCCCTGATATATTGCTTTATTATCCAAATTGTACACATCTTCCACATTTGTGGCACTAGCTTCATCGTAAGTTATTACTACGTTAGCCATCCCCTACTGCAGTCCTCCAATGCTTCCTCAAACTCTTCCCATTCGATATCTATCTCCCTCACCTCCTATTCACCATCTTCATCATATGCAACTATCAAATTAGCCCTATGAGCTGGTAGGGGGTTGTTGTTGACATTCACCCGAGTGATCTGCAGAGTCCCTGTCTTCACGTGTTTACTTATGATCTTTCTTAGTGTGAAGCAGGTTTCCGTTGGATGACCCACCTTTCGGTGGATTTTTTAATACTTGGGATCAACTCTTGTCTCTACATCTGGCTCCACGACTAAAATACCCTTAGGTTCATATACTGTCCCCTTGGGCCATAGTGTTGTAACAACTGACAGCCTCCTTAACAAGGAAGTGGTGGTGGATCCTCCCTGTCTCTACCAAAATTTATCTTATTGTCCTTTTTCGATTGCTTAGCCCTTTCTCCTCCATCATCAAACCCCACCTGTGGAGGCCGACCCTATGTCACAACGGGCTGTATCGTCTGCCTAAACATCACAAGCACCACAACGGGAGTTGGCCGAATGACCAATGATATGTTCCTTGCTGCCTTTATAAATGCTACAAAAGTCCCTTCGCGCGTTTCGTTGATGAGGTGGAAGATGCACTCTGGGAGCAAACCTTCAGCACAAATCTGAAGCAGTTTAGACTCCTTGGCGTCTTCCCTTACGTCAAAAGACCTTTCCCTGAACCTTTGGATGTATGCTAACACTTCTTCCTCTGGTCGTTGCTTCTCCCTGCCTAGTTGGGTCAACATGAACTCATCTTCTGCCATAAAGAACTTCTGGACAAACAAAACATGCATTTCCTCCCATGTTGAGACACTTTTTGGTGCCAAGTGAGAGTACTTTGCGTAATCTTTATTGGTTAGGGATTTGGAAAACTCCATCAACCTTAGCTTCTTGTTGTTACAATGATCCCCCAGATGCTTAATGAAGCGCCTGATATGTTCCTTCGAGTTTCCTCCCTTTCTTTTGTACTTATCAAAAATGGGAGGAATGTAGTCCTTTAGGTAAGGTTCATCGTTGTATTCTAGAGGGTAAGGAGTATGAAAACCATCGTACACCGATGCTACCTCGCTGGCTGACTATAAGGAAGCTGCTATCATCTTTAATATCTTCTTCATCTCCTTCCTCATTTCTTCCAAGGTAGACGCAATAGTTTTCTCAGCCACTGGAGCAATGGGTTGAGGAACCACATGTGGAGTACCTGCCACCCCTGGGATACTTACCACATGTGGAATACATGCCACACCTGGGATACTCACTATTGGGATAGGGGTGGGTATTGTGTTCATGGGGCCAACTCCCGTTGGAGATGCGCTTGAAAGGATTATCAAAGCCGCTATTGGTGTTACGAAGGAGATGGGGTCAAATCCACCTCCCAAAGTTATTGTAGCTACGGGAGTCTGCAAGAACCCATAAAACTTGCCCATGAGAAGGGTCATATGTGATTGGACCAACACGGCACTTGTGGAAGCTTGTGTCACTATTTGGGTTCCTGTTATCGTTTGAACAAGGGTAACCTCCACCCGAGGAACCCTATCCCTGGCCACCTCAAGCTATCTCACAACTTGTTCTTCATTATACTGGATAGCGTTAAATCTATGGTATGGTTAATGTTATCTTGTGCCATACTTTTAGAAGAATACCTCCCCACCATAGTCATCAAATGTAAGAGGTTAGTCCCCTTGAAGTCTGAGAGTATGATAATACTAGTTAAGGTATAACGCCTATAGGTATGGTGATAAATGATAACCTAAGAACTCTTCAATAAATACAAGTAAACACACAATATTGTATATGATCAATATTCTGATTGAACTCACTAGTCTCTCATATATAAGTCAAAAAATAATAAAGGGAACTCATAAGCAACTCATTAAAAGGGAGAGAGAAGTAAGAACCCTAGATACACCTTGGCAGGCTGTGATCACCCTAGATACACCTTGGCAGGAAACTAACACACCAAAAACCTCTGAAAGATCTCTGGTTCAGCTATTTAAAGCTTCACAATAAATGAAAATGGTGGATGAGTAAGAACTCTGGTTTGCAATAGCTTCTCTCTGATCTATTCTCTCTCTAGCAATAATCTCTAGAAATAATTCTCTCATCTCAAAAGTGGTTGAGGCCCATAAATAGCTCCACACCCCTTCCCGAGACGTCTCAATCTTTATTAATGTGAAAGACCTCCCTATAATACTTTACATCACAAATGTTAAATGCATAATGGGATAGCCTGTCCTATGTCATAAACATTAAATGCCAAGATATGCCTTTTGCCTAAACACTGTGCATCAGAGGACTATCACCACTGAGGTGGCTCACCAAACCGTCTGACAACCCCAATACCACAGTGGTTTACTCGAGTTCAGATTGGAGGGTGTTTAGCTGGCTGGTGACATCACCTAATGTAGATATGACATTTGGTAGGGGATTATTTAGCTCAAAGCATAATAAACGATGGAACTCAAGGTTTCTCTACGCGAGCTTCCATGATTAAAAGGTCACTCGGTGTTTTATCAGGTGTATCTAAGAT
Source organism: Sambucus nigra (assembly GCA_949130495.1). NCBI lineage: Eukaryota > Viridiplantae > Streptophyta > Magnoliopsida > Dipsacales > Adoxaceae > Sambucus > Sambucus nigra. The sequence continues at coordinate 145,487,855 of OX422214.1, forward strand.
GGCCAGGATAAGCCCTAACACTGCCTCACTTTTCAATCCTCCAAACCAAGTCCCTCTGAAGTTCCCACGACGAGGTCATTCGATACAGCATGTAGCTCTCCCAGGCCCTGCCAAGCCTGGTCTCTCGCGAGTACCGTTTGACCTCACATTAAATACTATAATCGTTACAACATTACAATCAATGTTATTTAAGGGTACAATTTAACTAAGTAAGAAAAAGAAGATAAAGGATGAGCTCTCTCGGCCAATCTCCTCACGGGGCTGTGTCGCTGGGCTTCCTCGCTGAGCTGCAATGTTGAGCTATCTCACTACCTTCATACTGCGTCCTTCCCTTGAGTCTCTTCTATTAATAGGGGAGGCTTTTTCTAATTCAGAGATTATCTTCAAGCCCCCTACAACATGAGATTCGATAGGATAGAAGAACATATAATCACAGACTGAAGGCTTAGAAAAAGTCTAGAACTTAGAACAAAGAAATAGGAGAATACATAGAACAAAGAACAACGGAGAATACACCGAGTAATGCTATAATTGTTGTTCAAGGGATAAATTCATTGATTAAAAAATGTGACCTTATTAAAGGACCTTTCTCGTCAGAAGTTCCAGTTTGGAGTTTATTCATTGATGGATCTTCCTATGCATCTAGTAGTAGATATGGAATGATTTTGTCAGCCCCAGACGAGCCCGATATTAAATATGCTCTGAGTTTTATCTTTAGAGTATCTAATAATGAGGCTGAGTATGAAGCCTTATTAGCAGAGATTGTAATGGATAAGGCATTTGGTGTCCTCCAACTACTTGACCAAAATGATTTACAACTGGCGGTGAACCAAATCCGGGAGTCTATGAGGCAAAGGATAGAAAAAGGGTCAAATACTTACAAAGAGTGAGGATGACACTCATGAGTTTCTAAGGGGTAAATGTGAAGATAATCCCGAGAAGTGATAATGGAAAAAAAGATGCCCTTGTAAAGCTTTCTTTAGCCCCAGGAGCATAAGTTTGCAAAATAATTTCGATTGAAATTCTCTTAAAGCCGAGATAATATATTGCTTCAACCTGAACTTAGGACCATCTTGGATGGACCCAGTTATTGAGTACTTAAAGGATGGATAAATCCCCAAAGGTACCTAAAAATGAAAGGTACCATGTTGAGCTTCTAAATTCATTATCATAGGAGATGATTTGTACAAAAAAAAGGCAATCTTTTACCACTCTTTAGGTGTGTGAACCCAACGTAAGTTAGTTATGTGCTCAAAGATGTTCATGAAGGTATATGAAATTCATAAACATTCTCCACCAACCCCATCAATCATTTTTTCCATCTCGAACACCTGGCCCTTTGCTATGTGGGGAATTCATTTGGTTGGCCCGTTACCAAGAGATAAGGAGAACTTCCATTTTTTCATTATCACGATTGAATATTTTTCAAAATTGGTAGATGCAGAGGCTATGGTAACTGTCACACATAGCCCTTCGCAAAGGACTAAGCACTCAAAGAGACTGTAACCCTTGGAAGATGACATGGTTTTATTACTTATATTGATAACACTTGGAGAGCCGAGTGTGGTGTCTTAGTGTGGGAAATTGGATAGACACGTGGATGGATTCACAACTGCCAAAGGTTTTAAGGTCATTGATATCGATAACCCCTCTTAGTTAAGGTTAGCCTCGACCTCTTCCACTTCTCAGCGGACGCGATCTAGAAGGAGAAGTAACTCTACCCAAGTCTCATGCAGACATCGGTCCATTAACAAACTACAATTTTAAGGTTTTCTAAAGATAAAGGATCAAATAAGAGAAAAGGATGAGTTTGTGGAAGAACACTCACGAACCCAAAACCCAGTTTTCGAAAGCCTATATTGGAAAAGTCATCGTTGAGACCTAAAAATGACCCTAAACTCTGATATAAAACCTAAATTCCTAAAAAAACCACTACCAACACTCTCCACTCCTGGAACTACCACCAAAGACCACCACAAGAGGGAGTACAAGCCCAATAATTCTTGCCAAAAAAGCTAAAAAAAGAGGGGAAATGATCAAATAGTAAAGAAAAATAGTATAAGCGTGATAAGAGGTACATAAAAGATAGAGAGAGACGACCCGAGGATGAAAAAAATCACTAAAGAATATGGTTGGAGTATACAAGGTAAAAGGCTAGAGGGAGAAAATTTTGGTAGCATTTTGTTTTGGTTCGACGATGGAGAGAAATGGTGGAAATGAGAAAGCCCGCCTAAATTTCACCCATTCAATCTCAAACGGGTGCAGTGATGATGCAAAACTTCTAAGGTCTAAAATGAAACAAAGGCTACGTGCGTGTCCCAGACGTGCCTGGGAAGTCACATCATCTCTGGCACAACTAAAGACTGGTCGACAGTTGGATATTTTCTCATAAGTGGATGGAACCAAAGCACATGGGAGTGATATGGGCGTTATGTCTAAGCTCACCATTGTGTCCCCAATGTACGAGTAAAATCTAATAGACAACGACACCAATATCACGGTTTATGAAAAATACACCAAGATGAGACGAGATAACTAGAAGAGTTGTCTTATAATAATAGGCGGCCAAATTTAAACCTCAGCCTCTTACTGGCGTCAAAGGCTAAGGTCTAGGGGTAATTCATATACATAAGTATAGTCCCATTCATATAAAAGATAAGAAGGATGATCGCTAGAGACTCATCCCAGAGCAGACATCAACACTCACCCAAGCCCACACGAATAGTCTATCCCACAATAGTCTCTTCCCACAATGGAATCGTTTGGATGACATCCAGATAAACTACTAGGCTCCCTAGTCTCGACTCATAAGAGGTGACAACCTCACCTACATCTCCAGATATGTCGGCGTCAGATAACACCAATGTTATAGGATATCAACCTTAGTGTGAGATAAGTACATCGATCACAAATAACCACCCAGTCTCATCTCGGCTTACAATATGGAACATGTCCCTCTATAGTCTCAGCTATGACAAGACCTCATACCTTTGATACGTTTTCATATCCATGGAAAGCATGACAAGGGAATTCTAGGAATATCTACATAAAACCGTTATCGAAAATCAATAACCCTCATGGGGGAATATTCTTCATAATGGATTTAATTTATGCACATACAACTGCCACTCTCTTATTAGCCACGACCTCAACTGGGCGTTGTGATAGTACAAATATAGCACCCGGTCGCGGAGGTTACTCAGGCGTGAGAAAGCTTATAGGCCGCGGCTAGAACTGGGCATATGGTGCATCACGAACCACTTGGTCTTATATACAGGCCGCGGCCCTCCCTAGTGCAGGGCGCAACACCTTTGGATGTAGCCTCATACATGATGCAACACTCAATGTTCGCCTTGTAGACCACATCCCTCTCTATTACAGTAATTTTAGACTTGGAATACGTCACGTGCTCAGGGCACGTGACACAACTGACATATCTCCTACAAATAGAGGATCCCACCTCGAGATAAGGGGATTCGACAATACCTAGCGAAGTCCTGGCAAATTCTCTCTACACAACCTCAACATACATCTTGGGGGCTACTCGCCGACATCGCAGCCACCTCTTCGGCAAACCAAAATCCTCAATACTATCATGTATTCTCCTTTATGGTCTTTCTTGTACGTCTCATTAGGCTCAATCATGTTGTATTATGCAATGCATATAATAAGAATGGACCAACAAAGTGGACGTAGGCCTATTTTAGAGGCTGAACCACTCTATACCTTGTCTTCTCTCTCTTTATTTATTTTGTTTGTTTATTATACACTTTAATCTTGATTTGCTGGTATGAGAACGACAAGTGGACAATTTCTCGTTTCATTAATCTGGCGCCGTCTGTGGAAACGAGATATTAGAATCTTGTTTCTTTGTATTTTGAGTTCTTAAACACCTTATTTTATTCGTGGGGATCCTTTGGATCATCGTCTCATGAGTAAATATTGGTTATTGAGCTCTATTTTATACTTACACCCTTAAATGGGTATTTCGTACCTTTAGATCTGCTCTCGGGTCTTCATTTTATGACCTCAGATCTATTCTATATACCCTTGTGATATCGCCCTACCTAGATAAAGCTAGAAATATTGATGGTCCTTAGCCCCGTAAACATGGGTGATTAGGGAAGAGTTATATTAACTCCCTTTTTGTTATCCTTTGCCCATGATCTAGGGTTTATCATTACGATTGTGCCGTTTTATGCACCGAGAGGTTATTCACTCATGGATAGACCCTAGTAGGTATGCTCTCCACGAGTTTCGGGAGAAAAACTCAATTTCTGGGATTCAATTTTGGGATTGTCCTTTCATTGCCTACGTAGGGATGCGGCGTGGTAGTTTAACTACCTTATATGCTGCGGCCTCTACTGGGGTAGTTGTGTTACAGAAGCTTCAAAACATCAAGGAACGGACTCAGGTGGTCTCCAGCTCAACCTTGGTGAATATCACACAAAGGCCACGGCAGTGCACCTATGTGCCATACTTGTCGTGGCCTCAACAACAATACCATGTAGCAGTGAGAACGCTGCATCCCCATTTTCTACTTGGTTACTCCAATATTTATGAGATTACTCACTTCTGTTAGTTTTGTCTCAGATTATATATACTTTGTAAATACTAACAAAAGCATAAATGGAGGGAGAATCCAGCCAGAGCACATAAGTCAAAGATGAGATTGTGCAGTAGTATAATCACCTCGACCACCTCTATGATAGTCATACCTCACTTCAGACTCAGGTTAAATATTTGACTCAGAGAGTCCTAATGCTAGAGGTCGCGGCCTCACCCAATGTGGGCACGACACCTAGGAACATTGCTTCAACAGCCTTTGCTGTCCCGGAAGTACCGGAGGATCCGTCTGCGAAAGCAGTCAGTAGGAGTCAGAAAAGTCAGAAGGAAGCTTGAAGGCCTACACCCCATTGGCCTTCCCAATTGAAGACATTTTTGAATCAATTAAAGAGGACAAGCTACGAAAGTGGCCAGAGAAGGTCAAAGCTCCACCCCACAAGAGGAATAAAGCCAACTGGTGCAAGTTCCATCTGGACCATGGTCACGAAACTAAGCAGTGATATGCACTAAAGGATGAAATTGAAAGGCTGATTGGGTAAGGGATGCTGTGGAGGTTCCTCAAAGATGTTTAGGGGATGAAGTCTAGTCTCACATACTTCATGCCCATTTTTCATGCTTATGTCTTATATTCCATCTGTCTCTACTTTACAGTGACAACTCTTCCTACGCTGTTTTAAACTAAACTTTGTATTATCTTTACAAAGTCATATATATATGAATAGTTATATAAAATCAAGTTCATTTTTATAGTGCCATCTTTTGATTCTCATTTCCATGAAATGTTATCTTATAAAGACTATTTTCATCTTAAACAAATCTCGATTCGAGACAATATGTTATATCGGGAATGATAATATCTAAATGGGCCCACAACACCCGTTAAGACGCCAGATTGCCCTAAATCAAGTGATGATTGAAAATGGCAAAAGCAACCATCGAGAGCAGCTATTTAAATTGGTCTGCAATATCACTCATAAGGGCTTCCAATACCCATTTTTAGCTTTCTCGATGAGTCATCTAGCCATGGGGCTTGCAATGCCCGTTCTTAGCTTTGGGGATGCGTTATTAAGTCGGGAGACTTGTAATATATATCCATGGATGGCTTGATATATATCCATAGCTGTGGGTGGCTTAATAACATAACCCAGCCTGGGGAGGCTTGAAAGTATCCTGTATATTAGCTGTGGGTGGCTTAAGAACATAACCCAGCCTGGGAAGGCTTGAAAGTATCCCGTATATTAGCTGAGGGTGGCTTAATAATATAACCCAACCTGGAGAGGCTTGAAAGTATCCTGTATATTAGCCGTGGGTGGCTTAATAACATAACCCAGCCTGGGGAGGCTTGAAAGTATCTTGTATATTAGATGTGGGTGGCTTAATAACATAACCCTAGCCTAAGGAGGCCTGAAAGTATCCCGTATATTAGCTGTGGGTGGCTTAATAATATAACCCATCCTGGGGAGGCTTGATAGTATCCCTTATATCTACAAAGGACCATGTTCAGATGGAAGGGCTAGAAGAGTGCATTAGCCATGTTAATACAACTGCAGCCATTCAAGCGACTAAGAGTTGATGCGGTAATGACTTGGATTTAGATCCAATTAAAGCTACAACAGAGGGAATTCAAACATGCAAAAGTGACATCCCTGTCAATATGGCTGCGGCCATTTAGTAAATTCATTCAGAAGACGCGCTAGTAAAGGCAAGATTATTAAGCTAACGCGACCCCGTTCAAGAAGAGCAACCCCTTCCAGCCATAAGTAAAAGGAAAAAAGGCCGCAGCCCATGTAAAGAAACCATCCACATCACAGTGCCGCGACCTTAAGCTAAATACCATTTTGGTTCCTAAATATGGCCGCAGCCTATGCCTCGTACGTTAGTTAAAGTGAATTTTTTTCAAAATGTACAATTCACACAAAGGTGTTGTAGCATTATTTATGTTGTCGCGACCATTAAGAGATTCTAAAGCCAAAGTAAACGATTTAAACACCTAAAGGTGCCGCAACCGTGTTCAAAGCTATCTATGTGCAATAATAATAGAATTCAAGTAGAGAGGTCAAGAGAGCATTCATTCAAGTATTAAAGCAAGCAAAGAAGAAGAGATTCAAAAGCTACTAGAAAAGGAGGCAGAAATAATAAACGTTAAAGGTGGCCGCAGCCAAAAATCTTGACACGTAATATTGAGATTATAGACAACAAAATAATAGAGGCAATAAAAATATAAAGAGGAACGCAACCCTAAGATTCAGTATCATCGACTTCATCTCCTTCTTCCCCCTTAGCGGCCGTCATTGTCTCTTCATCCGCGGCCGCTACCTCAGCCTCTGCCCTCAACTTGGCTTTCTCTTCGGCCGCGGCCTTGAGCTCAGCTATACATTACTGATGCTCAGAATCACCAAGTCCCCAGGCAAGAACCATCTCTTTAGTCTCCGAGAAGTTCTTTATGATTATGTGCCTCAGTTCTTGGTAATCGTAGAGGTAGGTCCTATTATTTATGAGGTAAAAATCTCTGGAGCACTGTGGAGATATCTAGTTGAAGGGATTCACCGTGATCCACCTCCATTTTCTTCATTGCCGCGGCATGGGCTTCGGCATCACTAGCATCCTTGGCCTCCAGCTCCTCATTCCTCTCTTGAAGGAGCGTGAGCTTATTATTGGAGGACTTAGCGACTTGGGCAGCTTCCGCGGCTTGTGCCTGACAGACCTTAAGAGATTCCGTGGCCTGGTTGAAATTTGCTTCGGCTTCTTCCTTGGCCTTGATTGAAGCTTCCAAGTTCATCTGAGCCGCGACAGCAGACAACTTTCTAGCTTCAAAGGAGGAGTTTCGCGCGTTCTCCAAATCAGCTGCATGTACCCTCTCTGCAGCCTCTTTTGGTTTATAGAGGGCCTTATACTTCCTTTTTTGGGCTACCATGACGTCCGCGACCTGAAAAGAGGAAGTTAGTAAGAAGGTATGGAATGCAAAATTAAAATTAAGAAACACTTACACTTACCCTCAAAATACTATGGAGGCCACAGTCCTCCAAGTCGTCATGATCCTCGTCCACCAACCTGTCAAGGTCCATGGCATCAAGAACCCTCTTTATCCTTCGGGCAGCCCTCGTAGTAGTGTCCCATAAAGACTCAGGGTCGGGCTGTCTTAGCTGTGGCCACGACCGTCCATCAGGACCAATCCCGATGCGACACTGTGGAGGCTCCAAGTTGGCATCAATCGCAACTACATATGGCGGCAGCGGAGAAGCTGAATGGATAGGGGTGCCATATGTGGATATCAGACCTGCCACGACCAAATTGGCTCCGATGTAATAATCAAACTCAGCTTGGGGTTGGGGGTAGCAATGTCAGTTTTCTCTATGGCCTGATTTTGGGATGCGGTATGAGGATTTTGGTCGCTGGAAGGGACCGTGGTTGGAACTTTGGTCCTGGGCCTCTTCCTTTTTCGATGCCTTGTAGCGTTGTTGAGGATAATTGCATCCCCGTCCATCTCTGCCAGTTAGGCAATCAAGAGTTCCCTGTCAACCTCCTCACCTGAAAGAGAAAAAGCAATAGTAAATATTTGAAGTTTTAAATATAATTTGACGCGGAGTAAGAATGTTGATTGAGTTATTACCTTCCGTGGCCATGTATTTGGGTATAGATTGATTGGGGAAGTAGTCTGCTTCAAACACAGAGGTAGAAGTTACAAGTGTGCTGAATTTCTTATACTCAGCAGGAACGGACGCGGCCTCAGCAACTCTCCTCTCTTGTCGCTTTCTCAATTGCAAGTTGTCGAGAACTGTAGAAAACATTTTAAGGGTTAGTACAAAAAGAATAATAAGCAATTATAAAGAAGGGATGCGACTATAATCCAAATACCTAGTTTGGAGGGACACCCCCATTGCTGCGGCATTCGAAATGAATTCTCCCTCTCGTTCTCCTATGGGTGAATCTCCCACCCTTCTTCGGAGATGTAGAAATAATTACCCTTCCAGTTCTTTACACTGGTCGGCCTCCCAGAGTAAAGGGTCTCGTCCTTGCCATGGACGGAGAAGTAGTAATAGCGAGTAAACTTTTTGAAGTTTTTCTTCGGGCGTTAGAAGTGGAAAAACTCCACGGGAGTAATGTCTTTTTTGAATTGATTCTCCCGAAGCACGACTGTGGCAAGGATGGTCCTCCAACCATTGGGATTTAACTGGGTTGGTGCTAGTTTCATTGTTTGAAAAATTCATCTGATGGGAACAGGAACTGGCAGCCATAGCCTATAAACGAAAGCATGCAGTGGAAAATAGACCTCGTTGTCAGAAAGTGCCGTGCACGACATTTGGTTCACGGCAGGTGCTAAGCACATGAAGTTTTCTGGAAACTCCAAGGCTTCTGCTACTTGGTCAACCCAGTCTTGGGTCATAATGCTGCGAATGTAAAGCACAGCTAGAGGCCTCTCATCCCTCCCAGAGGGGCCAACTGGTTCATCCCTAACACTAGTTTCCCCCCCAACAACGGTGTTATCTTCCACATCCATTGTCGGTTACTAGAGTTGGCTTCCTCTTCCATCGGCATGGCCTCAGAATCCTTCCTATAGGTAGAATTCTCGGAGTCTGAGTCTAATACTATGCAGTTGGGGCAATTCTTCAGTTAACTAGGCCCTATTGACTTCAAAGGGGGAACGAAAGTAAGTTCAGGAGGCGAGGCTCCAAAATTCTTTGCCCAAAAGCCTCTCAAAAACTCGTCTGGGTCAAAGCTCATATGGCTATATAGCAGTACCTAAAAATCATAAGCCGCAGTTAGGTGCCGCAGCCAGTATGGTATAGAGGCCTCTTAGAGGCCACGACAGGTTCAATGAAATCAAGATAAACAACACGAAATATTGAGGCCAAATGAGAAAGTGTGGAGTTTCAGAGCCCTAAAAGACAATTATCGTCGCGGATACTCACTCAAAGGCATCAAATTATGGGCTAAAGCGCCGTGGAGTCTAAGAACCTAAGGGGCCGCAACCATCGCTCGCCACAAGCCGCGGCTACGGCTACGGCTCAAATCTAGGAATATTCAAGGGATTAAGGTCAACCCTAGATTACTAAGGGTTATTCTACAATGTCGCGGTCTCTCACTCAAACAGTTTAATATCTAATGTTGGTTCGTTTAAAGATTAAAGACTCAGAATGTGAAGGGTTTATTCAAGAACAACAAAAATAGTTATATGATTCAATGGAATCAACACAAATACACGTCATATTATCCCAACAATAAAAGAATAAAGGTTCATTTCATACTATGAAGATTGATTTGAGTTGGGGTTTTTCTCAAATATAAATCCTAAAAAGTTTAATACAAATACAGAAAGCAACAAACATGATTTAAGAAGGGGAAATATACAAATTCAGAAGTTCTAAGGACGTATCATAAACTAGAATGTTATTTTGGAAGTCGTTGGTTGGAAAATTACATGGAAAGGATGAAACCGATGATTCTAAGCCTCAAAACACCTAGAAACCACCACACACAGCTTTCGAAGGTCGCCGAAAAAAGTAAATGGATAAACGCGTAGAGTTAAACTTTCGATATGCTCTCAAGGATTTGGAAAATGTAATGAAGTCCACGGCCTGAACAATTTATATAAGAGGCCGTGGTAAGACGAAGTGTCGCCTTGAAAGTACCGCGGTGACTTAAGAGGACTTATTAACTCAGCCACAGCCCCAATAGAGAACTCTTGGCACTGCGACTTGGAGGCTTATTGATAGTACAAATGTAGCACCCTTCCACGAAGGTTACTCAGGCGTGCGAAAGCTTATAGGCCGCGGTTAGAACTGGGCACAGGGTGCGACACAAACAACTTGGTCTTATATATAGGTCGCGACCCTACCTAGTACAGGGTGCAACACCTTTGGATGTAGCCTCATACAGGGTGCAACACTCAATGTTCACCTTGTAGACCACATCCCTCTCTATTACAGCAACTTCGGACTTGGAATACGTCATGTGCTCAGGGAACGTGACACAACTCACATATCTCCTATAAATAGAGGATCACACCTAGAGATAAGGGGATTCAAGAATACCTAGCAAAGTCCTGCCAAATTCTCTCTACATAACCTCAACATACAGCTTGGGGGCTACTCGTCGGCATCTCAACCACCTCTTCGACAAACCGAAACCCTCAATACTATCATGCATTCTCCTTTATTCTCTTACTTGTACGCCTCGTTAGGCTCAATCATGTTGTATTATGCAACGTATATAATGAGAATGGAGCAACAAAGTGGACGTAGGACTATTTTAGAGGCTGAACCACTCTATACCTTGTCTTCTCTCTGTTTATTTGCTTTATTTGTTTATTATACACTTTACTCTTGATTTGCTTATACGAGAATGACAAGTGGACGATTTCTCGTATCATCACGTGGGATGCATACTTGGGGGTGACACTACGCACTTAGGCCTATATAAGTCACACTATGTATTCTTCATTTGGATTAAATGCCAGAAAGCCTATTGTTACTCTCTCAAACTTGTATTAGAGAGAGAAATCTTACATATATGTCTTCCATCGCCATTAGTGCACGATTATAATCAAAAGCAGTCTATACTCCTTATAGTGGACATAGTCCAAGGTCAAACCACTTAAACACATGTGTTCATCTCCTTTCTCTCATCTCTTATATGAGTTTGTTTTTATTATTTACTATCTAATTACATCTATGCGTTACCCATCTCTAAGGTGAATCCATTGTATGATATATTTATTATCAATAATGAATAATTATTTAGAGAAGTGAATTTAGTAGCGATAATATAAGGATTGAAACTTAAATGTCTCATTATGTAATCAAGGTGGAAGTTAGGTTATGATTTGATTAAATATACATATATATATATATATATATATGTGTGTGTGTGTGTGTGTGTGTGTGGCAACAATATATAAAAGGTATCAAAGATATCTTTGTAAAAAACATGGCCAAATATATATGTCCCCATAATCCCATTATACTATTTATCACATGAAAACTTATTCTAGTGTAACTCTACATTTATCTATTATGACAAATGTTCCATCTTCCCTACTTATAGATAATTTCTTTATTATAAGTTCTTATATTTCTTCACTGATTCATTTGTCGTACGATATGACCAAGAAATACAAGAACGCAAAATCAAGAGAAACATAGCTATAGAGGATGATTATAGAATATCAATCCCAAGACATAAAGGACATGCTAAGTGAGCATAATAAGCGTACTGGGTAATATGAGATATGAATCATATGATATAAGTTATAAACGCGCATAATATCAATAGTGAAATTTTAAACCAAACATATAAATTTCATCACTATATACTAAACATAATGTAAAGCACATATGAGTTATGAGCATAGGAAGCACAAGAAGTTGGTAGAGACGTATTCGCGTGGCAATCCTAAAACTCATGATACATAAACAAAATTTCCAGACACCTAAAGATATTGCAAGGTAATTATCAAAGAAATATGTTTAATAAATATAATGGTGAAGCATGGGTAATAATATCAATAATAACCACCATGAATATAAGATAAACTAGAGATATAGGTTTCAAATTTTGCATCCTATAAAAAAAATCATCATAAGTGAGGATCTAAAGAATTTGGATAATGTAGAATATTTATCCTAATGCAAGAACAAAGATATCAACATATATGAAAAAAAAAATGAATTATCAATGTCAAAGTTAATACAATTTATATTCGAGCATGAACAAACACCATAAAGTCTAAAGTTAACCAATGACTATATACATGCAAATATGTATCAACAAAAAGTTTATCACTCAACAAATGTCGTATCCTCAATCATGCATTTTCATATAAATCTTTTTACGAAACTCGCAAGACATACTACATGGGGAAAGAGAATACGATGCAAGGCAATAATGCAAATCGAGTTTCAAGCATCTTATCTCAAATAAAGAGTTTTCCATGGTATTATCAACATTTATGCAATAAGATAACAACACCAATACCTATTTTTACAAGTAAAAAAAATATAAGTATTATTATCCCACTTAACAAAATTCGAGTACTATGTTAGTTGTTCATAATCAAGAAAAGATTATACATAAAAGGCTAATCATATCATGAGAGTTATAACAAATAACATAAGATTATATATAAATTGTGAAAAAAAATTAAAAAAAATTGAAAACTATTGAGAGAAAGATCCAAGCTCAGGTTCAATTAAGATAATGAATCATAAAATAAATAAGACAAATCTTCGACTCAAGTGAAATCTCTAACACCCTATTTACGATAATTTTTAATTACCACTTTCCCCCACCTCCAAATTAACTATTTTTTAAGACCTTTTCTCTCATATCTTTCATGTTACACAATTTTAAATAGATTAAAGTCTTTGAGACATTGTTATATTCAAATTCTTTTGCATGTGTATGCTTTCACTAATTCATTACTAAAATGGGATACAATTTTTAATTTTCCAAGGTAGCATCATCCAATCAATTTTGTTACCCTAAACAAATTATCACTCAAGAATTTTTAAGATATAACATAGGCCTTTTAAACTTATCAAATCATGGTAAAATATCCTAACATACACATACAGGAGTTAGACACTCATTCATAAGTTCTTTCAAGCTTTAAATGCGTTTTAGATGATTTAAAATCTAAGGCATTCCTTATAAAGTGGCATCAACTCAATGTGTAGTACGGTGTAATTAATGTGCAACAAGATATGATAATATGTTCTCAAAGTACAAATTTTTTCAAAGTTTATAAGCCCTAAAAGAAAATCGAATTCATCTCATAAAGCACATGACATATTCCCCATCGAACAAAAAAAATGATGAAATATGCCATTTTGATATACAAAAATATAGAGAGATGGATTATATCATCTAATGGGAAAAATGTGATTGTACCAAAATATATCTTTTTAAAATTGATGTTGAAAAATATGTACAACCAAAAGAAACATGATATAAGATCAAAGGATATAAATGAAACAAATAATCTAAACACGTTTCAATGAGATCAAATCAACAAAAATAACCAAGGCAATGTTTATATAATCAATCTAGAGAAAAACATGGCTAAGGTTAAGAGAGCATATAGAACTTAAGTACAAAGCAAGGTACAATACAAGTATAATAAACAAGTGCAACGAATATATATATCCGAGGTAAAGTGAAAATGCTTTTAACATCCATAAGAACATAACATACCTGGATCAAACAAAATATCAACAAGATGTAAAAATCCAAAACATATTTTGAAAATGCAAAACAAATTATTCTCTAAAACAAAGACTTTCCAATTTATTCAAGAGATAAATCAAGAGCAACTCAAGAAAACAAGTACACCATATATAAGTTATCAAGAGTGATAAACATGAAATATAAACACACATATGAAATAAAAATACATGGTTTAGCATAAGACATATGAAGAGAATTATAAATAAGGCTATGACCAAAAACAAACAACCTCTACCATTTAGAGGTGTAAAGGATGAATTTTATAATCTTCTTAGTTTTAACTTTAGGTTCATCCCAAATATTCTTCCTAACCCAGACATGACTCATACGAGGAGTCTCGAGTTCAAATGGGGCATTAGACACATTTTTCTTATTTTTTGTCTCTCTTTTGTTTACTCACGTGATAAAAAATGTTTTGACTATTTTTAACCCAAATCTATCTTTTAACGGGTTTAGGTGTAAATTTCAAAGAATCATAAACTTTTTTACCCTTTCTATTCCCCAAAAAATTCTTACCATTATTTCCATAGTTCAAAGGCAAGTCTGGATTGAGAAAGAAATCAAAGTTACTCAAATAATCAACCTTATGACAATGATCACATTTAAACGGTTTTGATTTAGTCATTTGGGTTTTAAGCGTGGGAGTAAACTTTTCAAAATTTTTACCTTTCATCAACTTGTAATAAAAATCTTTTAAGTGACCTTTCTTATGACATTGAGAATAAACAAAGCTCTTTTTAGGTCTTTTATAGTGAGGCGTATGGCTTTTGTTATCAAACTTTGGATGTACAAGTTTATCTTAATTTTCAAAACTATTTACAATATCTTCCTTTTTGTCTTGAGTATTCAAATGAAATTTTTCAATGTTTATGGTTTTATTTTGAGAAGAAGATTTTACAAAAATCGCTTCACTAGTGGAAGCCAAAACATGAAATTATCAAAGCCTAACCCTCGTTTATCATAAGATTTTTAGGTTGGCACCAAATTGTCTTTTCCAAGATTTTGTGAACCTATTGCAAGGCTTACTTTCACCTTTTTGATCAAGTTCAAATCATTTTTAAGACTTTCAACTTTCTTTTTCAAAACTATTTGGACTCTTCACACAAAATATGATCCTTTTTCAAGAGATATAGGAAAATATTTTCTCTCTTCTTCAAAATTAATTGAATTTTCATCCTCTTATTTTGAAGTAATGTTCTTATCTTTTAACCAATCCAAAATTTCCAAAAGATATGAAAAAGAAACATCATCACTTTCAAGTTTTTCAAAGAGGATAGGACTTTGATCTTTCAATATGCACAAAAAATTATTTTCATCTTTTAAAAGTGCAATCTCATTACAAAAATCCAAATTTCCTTTTTTGAGAGTTTTGACCTTTTTTTGGAGAGATCTAGTTTCTTCTTTTAAAACTTTTGTTGAACTACAATCAATAATTGAAGACTTTTTCTTTAATAAATTAATATTCTCACTCATGTGAGCGTGGTCAACTTGGAGTGGGTCAACCATAGATGCTTTACGTTGTAAAAAAAATGTCTTCTTTTTATATTATTTGAGTTTGGAGGATAATAAAGTACTTTAAAACGTTTCATAGTATCTTTGTATAATTTATTATATTTATCATCCAATACAAGAAATCAAAATCTTTACTATCATCGTCAATAGATAAATATTCATTTATGGGCAGAGATGGCAAGTAAAGTTGGACGAAGAATAAAATTCGGAGTGAGAAATATCAGACATGCTACAAGGGAAATCCTCAAAGATCTAAAAAATATCATCAATTTATACACACACAAGATCTACCTTTAAGTGATTAAACGAAACAAAAATAAGGTGTATCTCAGATACCAATCGAAGTGATATAAGTGTAGAGATGGACTACCAAAATTAAAAATTATTACCAAAATAAAGGTGATGTTTGCTTTAATCCAAATTCGAATAAAAGTTAATATTTGCGTCCAAGTTACAAAATAATGATATAAAAGTTAATTTAACTTAGAAATATATGTTCATGAAGCATACAAACTAAATTAAAATACAAAATAGTAAAGCATGTACTTGAGATGAGGATTTATAAAGGAAAAATCCCTTATGAAAAAAACCTCGAGCCAAATCGACACCTTCGACTATATAGGTAAAGATTTACAAAAGCGAGAAATAATTTACAAACTTTAAGCTACCTTAGACTCAATAATGCAAAACCTTCGCCAGATACTTTTCCCACTTTTTAGGTGTAAGAGCAATAACAGATTGCTCTTTGACCACTCGCCACATCACATGTGTCAATTTTTGTTGATAACGCCGTGTTTGTGCCAAAAAAATATTATTTTAAAGTTTGAAGAGAAAACTTTTGTGTTCCAAAAGGAACAAGTGAAAAGCCACTATTTGTAGTTCTAACATCCTAGGTTGTGAGGGTTCTATATTTTAAGGGAAGTTTTAAAAGTTTTTGATTAATTAAAATAAACTCACAAGTATTTTTGAATTATCAAAAATATTTAAAGTTTATGAAGAAGAACTTTTACAAAATGTTTATTTAAGACTTGAGAGAAGTAATCAAACTTTAAACTAGAAAGATAATAATGTACATCCCGAATGTATAAGAAGATTTTTTATCTTAAGAAAATCTTATTTCTTTAGCTTGATAAAATAATGAAAAACTTTCTTAAAAAATCTTAACCTTATTTTGTGAGGAAGAATAATTTGAATTAAATAGATGTTTTCAAACTTGTGGAAACAAGCTTTCACACCCTCTAACTCATTTTTAGCCACACAATTTAGGTTGCTTCCCCTAAGGCAACAAAAGATATGGCAGCAAAATAGAATCTCCACCTTTTTCAATGCAAGCATATTTTCCTTTTGCGCCAGATTAGACGTTATCACAACAATGTCAATGCAACACGACTTTTTAACGATACGGTGATCTAGGTAGCACTATAAATCATAGGATTCTGGACTTAGATAATGGAACAGGGGATAGGCTTTTGCTGTAGCGAGACAAACTATCGTTGCGGCAAAATTGCTATGAGGCAGGTCGCGGCTTTATCCAAAAATTTTAAAAAACTATTTGCCTTTTGTTCTTAACCAAGAAAACTCATACTTAAAATACACACATAAGAATGTAATTTTTATTAGCACAGTTTCTCTATAAGAAAAGTATATTCCAGAGTGTATTTCTTTAATTTGTCCAAACCACTCACACACAAGTTTTAACACATTTTCCAACTTAAGAAAATCTTAATTGAAATTATGTAAAAAACAAGGGTGGTATAACTAATTCATTATAAGTCCTTTACCTTAATCTAAAATGAAAATCTCATTGGTAATGGCATGAGGTAGATTTTCGAATGAAGAAAAAAAAGTCCAGTCTTAAAATCTTGAACATGAAGCTTTTCAAGACAACTTAGACTTTAAAAACAACATGTTTTGAATGCGATAAGACAATATAATCTTATGGAGATCTTGAGCATAGATGTGATCTTAAAATAGATAAATATAACTTAAATCCCATAAATGCCCGAACTAAGATTCTTGTAAAATTTAAATGTCACATCCCTCATGCCATGGGACAGGGAATGCCCGACCCCATATGGTCCCTTATAGAATTACAACATGCCCTACTCATCGGAATGCTTCCGCATGTCCCGCTTGTTAATGAACCTTCTCTTACTCAGTTTGCTTATGTTGAATCTTCATCAACCAGAGTAACAGGCCCATGCCTATTCCAACCAATTCCAACGAAGAAGAAATTAATTGGTTAAAAGATGACCTTAAGTTGAACTCTTAAAATATTGACAACGTGAAATTATATGGACTACGTCCACATATGTCCCCGCGTGAAGGCTCATTTTCCCGAGAAATTCAAAATGCCAAATATTGAGAAGTTCAGAGGAAGTGGGCTTCCCATTGTCCATTTCCCAAACTACCACTGAACCATAAGTCTTTTAGGGGCTATAAATATATTATGGCCTAGATGTTTAAAAAAAAATCTCCAAGAGAGCGCTATATCCTGCTTCTTGTCTCTAGAAGAATCTCGAATCCGAAGTTGGGAATATGTCATAAGAGAAATCATAGCCCAATACAAATAAAATAAAGAGTTGGAAGCAACCCGTCGTGACCTTGAGCGACTAAAACACTATAATACCCCGCAATTTTACTAACTTTTAAAATGGGATTAATTAAAATAACATGGGGATTAATTGGAATAAATATGAATAATAATTGGAATTAATTCAGATTGAATATTACTAGAGAATAAAGTAATATGTGATTGATAGTGAAAATTACTTTATGATTAATATTAATATATGATTATATGGTCACGAGTGAATAATACGCGAATTATTGAAATTAATTCAGAACGCGCGTGTGAGTCATGTTGGGATTAATTAAAAGGGCAAAAAGGGAAATTATTTTTAAGCCATCCATATGGTCATTTCGACCGCGCCAATGACTCCAGAAGGGTTGGAATAGGTAGAAAAGTCTACACCGGGGTTTGATTTGGGTCTAGGGTCAATTGGGAACCAAAAGGACACCTCGGAGGGGTATTTTGGTCATTTTCTGGGGGAGGTGAATAGTACCTGCGGGATTGGAGTTTTATTATTTAATATTAGAGTGTGTTAAACCAAGAGATTATTTACCAAAAAAATAAGGAGAGGAAGGGAGAGAACTCTAGGAAGAGGAGGGGTTTTGAGAGCAAACCAAGGGTTGCACCACCTTGCACCACCACCGAAAAAGTGATTGGAAAGGAGGAGTCAGCATACTACATAGATATTCACCAAAGGATCAGAACTACACCTTAAGGCAAGTGTAATTCTTGTTCCAATTAGTTAGTATAATATCCATGTTAAATTAGGAGTGGTAACATCCATGAAAACTATAAATCAAATATGAAAATTTGATGATTTTCTTGAAATGAAAATTATTTAGATTATTCCTTTGATGAAATTTTAATTAACACCATGAAATTTTGGGTTAATGAGGGAATTTGGGGTTTATATGTGTTCTTGAGAAAGAATTCTATACTGTTGATTTTCTTGAATTTAAAATAAGATTAGTATGATTCATCAAAATTCCATAATGATTTTGATATGATTTGATGTTATAAATCATGTATATACTTGGGTATATCATTTGGGATGAATTATAAGGAGTTTGGGATCATTTGGTGGAGGTTTTGAGGATGAATTATGTTACAAACCATTGGTAGAAATATGTAGAAAAAGGACGAACATTGTATGATAATTTTAGGACTGTTTTAAGAGGAAGTTGGTAGTATGCACACGAGTTTTTGCATAAAATCAAGTTTTGCCCAACTTTGTAATTTTAAGTTTTTTCAAAATTAGAGCATAAACGCCTCAAAATTATATTTTTTTGATTTCTGTGCAGATTGTAACTTTATCGAAAAAATGGATTATTAGGAATTAAAATATAATCTGGGCTTGTTATAATGAATCTGGGTTTTGGACCAATAAGTATGAATTGAAGGTAGCTACTGGAATAATTAATTAAATCCTTTCGGTTAATAAGAGATATTAGGAGTAATGGGAAATGTGAATAAAATGTGAATTATTATTCATGGGATAAACTTAAAATATACTACGTGTGGGATTTGTATATGGGATGAGAGTATACCCATTTGTTGATATATATACATTGGTGGAGAGAATACTTATAATCTAATTGAGGTTTGAAATACCATGGTACGTAGGACATTCGAGATATAAGTATACTACGTATGAGACTTGTGATGTGGGATGTGCTTATGCCCTATTGTTGATATATATATATATATATATATATATATAGGTTGAGTGTATACCTATATGATGATTTGTGTGTATGACATACCTAGCCTACTTGCTATCGATGGGAGGTTTGTGCGTTGAGGAGAGTCATATCCCGATGAGCCTTTGGGAGGATTTTTAACTTGTGCTTCAGAATATATAACCTAGGTACAGGCTATCTATGATAATGATAGTGATGGAAGTCATATGGGTGCGTAGATATGTGTGTAGCCCATAGTCTTGGAACTATAATCGCCTCCAATATGTGTGAATTGTGATGATGGTTTGAGTGAGATACTAAACCAACCTCCCTTTATACAGTGATGGGATGTACTGGGACTAGATAGGATAGTAGTGCGTGCACTACAGCTGTGTCTCGGGGTGTAGTATTGTATATATATGATAGATCGAATGTATATATATACTTGTGATATTATCTATTGTGTGATTTACGTAGACGTGAAAGATAAAGAAATCTGAAATTAATTAAGTATGAGAACACTTAATTATATTGAGATTTGAATTACTATATTTATTTATTACATGTATTATGAAGGAAATACGTGGGGGAAGATAAGGGCTATGGTTAGTTGATACAATGAGAAAATCTAGTGAAAGTGGGAATAGTAACTAGAATAAATTATGAATACGTTAGGCGTGCACACCAGTTGAGAGGTTATAATCTCAAGTGAGAGTCCGAGGATCTAACATGTATATAATAATTGCTAATCGTAGCATTTATTCACTTATTGTTTTTAAAATCTTTTACACCAGTTGAGAGGTTTCTCTCATCACCCATAATTACAATATTTATCCTTAATTTTCACATTATTAGTATTGCGTATAAGGTTTCATCTCTAACCTTAACTCGAGGGGTTTTCTCACTTATTACCTAACACTCGTGGACTATATCCTCACAAATCTAAAATTCAGTACGTGTCTTTATTAGGTTCCAACGTAACTCTCTTACGCACCTCACCCTTTACATTTATAAATTTACCAAACCTAAAGTAAATATCCCATAAATACCATTCTCGTTGAAGATTAAAGGTCCTAACATTTATACATATGCCCTACTGGTCCTCAATGTCTCCCAAATCATTTTATCAAGAATACCCAAGAATTATATCACGACAATTTGAATTTAACTCATTTAAAGAGGGAATTAGGAGTCTGCCAGGAGGGGTCGATCGATCGAAGCTTGGGGCTCGATCGATCGAACCTTCGATCGATCGAAGCTCTAGGCTCGATCGATCGATCAAGCAGGTCTGCGAAAAATTCTGCAGAATGCAGTTACGGGTTCTACCCAAATTTCTTCATCCAAAACCATGTTTTTCCATTCTAATCGTCCCAAAAATCCTACTACTATCATTATAACAATATACCAGATGTTTATAACGTAAAGCATGTGTATATCTAACATTAAACATGGATAATCAACCCAAAATCCCATCTAATCATCAAGAACCCTAGAGTTTTTCTTAATCAAGGTTCTAATCTGTTTTATCAGAAATTCCTTCTAATATATCATCAAAATTTCGTGGGTTATATTCCTCTACATGGCAAGGGTTCCAGAATTTCCATATAATCAAAACTACATGCATTTTCCTAACACAAATTCGGTTTTATTCCATAGTTTTCATCTCTAATCAATCCTAAACTAATATGAAGATTGCATTAACGAAAATACGCAAGTTAAATAATTGCCTGGGATTTTCAGAAGTCCGGTTTGCAGATGAATCCGGTGTGGTTGCGTTCCCCTTCTCGCGATCTACGCGTTGGTGGTGGCGGCGGTGCAAACCGGTGACTTTTTGGCCTTGAATTGCCTTGGAGCTGTCTCCTCTCTTCTCCAATGGCCGTCACTTGATTTCTGGATATTCTAACCCTAAAGGACTAACCTAGATGGCTGATATAGGTTGCTAAATTTCGTGGGTTTAATTACCCAAAAAGGTGAAATGACTAAATTGCCCTCCCAGGGTACCAATTAGGCCTAAAAACTCCCCGGGACCCAAACTAAACCCCCAGGTACACTTTTCTGACTATCTCGACCCTTCCGAACGCGTTGGCGCACTCAAAATGACCATACGAACAACTTATAAAATATTCACTTTTTATTTAACAAAATTAGTCCCGACGTGACACGGGCACGTCCCGACTTAAATTTTTGAAATTGTCATTTAATTCACTCATGACCTTCAATATAACCAATATAATATATTACTTTGCTCATTAGTAATATTCAACAAATTTCCCATAATTACCAACTCTCGTCACGTTAATAATTATAACATAATTAATTTTCGGATTTTTATTAAATAAACACTCACATTAAATTTAATAAATCCCCAAATTAATATAGCATAAAAATACGGGGTATTACATACTTCCCCCCTAATAACGGAATTTCGTCCCGAAATTCGGAAAATAAGGCATACCTGGTAAAAAAAACTCTGGATATCTCTCGCGCATATCTGCCTCGCGCTCCCAAGTGGATTTCTCCACATTATGATGCTCCCACTGGACCCGCACAAGTGGAACTATCTTCGACCTCAATCTCCTCTCACTATAGTCTAGGATAGCCACCGGTCTCTCCTCGTAAGAGCTATCAGGCTGTAAGTCGATCTCATCTATCGCAATGTGAGTATGGGCCATATCATCCCAAAGATATCGTCTCAACGACGAGATGTGGAATACATCGTGGATGCGATGTAAATGTTCTGGCAGTCCCAACCTGTATGCAACTGGCCCAATTCTCCCGATGATGGGAAATGGTCCCACATACCTCGGAGCCAACTTCCCCTTCTTCCCGAACCTCATCACCCCCTTCATAGGAGATACATGCAATAACACTTGGTCCCCCACACTTAACTCCCGGAAGAATCATTTCGCATCGGCGTAGCTCTTCTGCCTGTCCTGGGCTACCCGAATACGACTCCTGATTATCTCAATCCTCGCGGAGGTCTCTTGAATCACTTCTGGTCCTAGCAACTTGTTATCTCCCACCTCGTGCCAACAAGTTGAAGAACGACAAGGCCTGCCATACAAAGCCTCAAATGGAGCCATACCAATCGTAAATAGATAAGAGTTATTATAAGCAAACTCTACCAGTGGAAGATGTGGCTCCCAACCTCCTCCAAAATCGAGAACACACATGCGTAGCATATCCTCTAACATCTGATTAGTACGCTCTATCTGTCCATCTGTCTGTGGGTGGTAAGCTGAACTCAACCTCAACTCAGTACCCATAGCCTCCTGAAAGCTTTCCCGAAAGCGAGACACAAAAATCTTGTCTCTATCTGACACAATATTCAGGGGCACCCCATGTAATCTGACAATCTTAGCGATGAACAACTGAGCATACTGACCCGTGGTATAATCTGTCCGCACCGGTAGAAAATGAGACACCTTGGTCAAACGGTCTACAATCACCTAGATAGAATCGTGGCCCCGCTGTGATGTAGGCAACCCTGTAATAAAATCCATGGAAATACTCTCCCACTTCCACGCGGGTACTTCCAATGGCTGAAGCAATCCTGACGGTTTTTGGTGGTCCACCTTTACCAGTTGGCAGGTAGAACACTTGGACACGAACTCGGCGATGTCCTTCTTCATCCCAGTCCACCAGTATTGTCTCCTCATATCTTGGTACATCTTATCGCCTCCCGGATGTACTGCAAATCGGGACCCATGAGAGTGAGTCATCACTTCATGACGTAATTCTGCTCCTTCTGGAACCACCAATCTCCCATTAAATCGCAAACCTCCATCAGAACTAATAGAATAGGACTCAGCACCCTCGGCTAGAAATCGCACAATCTGCTCCTGGCAAAACGGGTCTGTGGTCTGTGCCTGTATCACCCTCGTAACAATCTCGGGTGTGACTGACATAACGGATATGAAAGAACGTGCTACTGCGTCCTGGTGACCCAACTCCTTCCACTTTGCTTTCCAGACGTCCGCTACATCGTCTACCGGTCTACGGCTTAACGTATCAGCAACTACATTGGCCTTCCCCGGATGATACTGTATATCAAACTGATAGTCCTTCACAAACTCTAGCCATCTGCGCTGATGCATATTCAGCTCTCGCTGAGTGAACAGGTACTGCAGTGACTTATGGTCTGTGAACAAACGGAATTTCTCCCCCAATAAATAGTGCCTCCATATCCTCAATGCAAAGACGACCGCTGCTAACTCCAGGTCGTGGGTGGGGTAATTCTTCTCATGCGGCTTAAGCTTGCGGGAAGAAAAAGCTATAGCCTTCTCCTCCTGCTGGAGTACACCTCCAAGTCCCCGTAAAGACGCATCGGTGTAAACCAGGTACTCCACACCCGGCTTCGGTAACGCAAGGACTGGCGCTGAAGTAAGCTTGTCTTTCAGCTCATCGAAATCCAATTGACAAGCGTCATCCCAAACATATGGTACTCCCTTGCGAGTCAGATTCGTCAATGGACCCGCTATTTTGGAGAATCCCCGAATGAATCTCCTATAGTAACCAGCTAAACCCAAGAAACTACGCACTTCCGTCGGTGTCATGGGCTGTCCCCACTCCCTCACCGCTGACACTTTACTCGGGTCAACTGCAATCCCCTGCTCGGAAACAACATGGCCCAAGAACTGTACTTCTCGCAACCAGAATCCACACTTCTCGTACTTAGCATACAACTGATGCTCTCGTAGAGTCTGAAGAACCTGCCTCAAGTGCTCGGCATGCTCCTCCTCGGAGTGTGAATATATCAAGATGTCATTTATGAAGACGATGACAAACTGATCCAAGAACTCTCTGAATACTCGGTTCATCAAGTCCATGAAAATGGCTGGTGCATTTGTGAGTCCGAACGGCATCACCCTGAACTCATAGGACCCATATCTTGACAAGAAGACAGTCTTTGAAACATCCTGCTCCCTAATACGTAACTGATGGTACCCCGACCTCAGATCTATCTTCGAAAAGAAAGTTGCTCCCCTCAACTGGTCGAACAGATCATCGATTCGAGGCAACAGATACTTATTCCGTATCGTGACCTTTTTCAATTCCCGGTAGTCCACACACAATCTCAGTGAACCATCTCTCTTCTTCACAAACAAGACTGGAGCGCCCCAAGGAGAGGTACTCCTACAAATGAAGCCCTGACCTAACAGCTGCTCTATCTAATCCCGTAGCTCTCGCATCTCTGTCGGAGCCATACGATACGGTGCGCGTGCTATAGGTCTTGTACCTGGCAATAAATCTATAACAAAGTCTATCTCACGACTTGGCAGTAGGCCTGGTATCTCCTGAAACACATCGGAATACTCCCTAACAACTGGGATCGAATCCAAGGAAATCACAACCTCCTTAGAGGTATCCTCCTCTATGTAATACAAATGAGCGGTCGAACCTCCCTCTGGGCGAGGCATCACCACTACAAACATCTCTTGCCCCGGAATGGCAAAAACAATGCTCCCACCGAAGCAATCAATCATGGCTCTATAAGCTGCGAGCCAGTCCATACCAATAATCACATCATGCTCGTGCATGTCTAAGACTAACATGTCCGCAGGTAATACCAAGCTACCAATCTCTACCCCCACTCCCCGGCATATAAAGAAAATAAGTGACCCACTCCCCAGTGGTGAGTCAACACACGTCACTGTGCTCTCAGCTGTGTCTAACAACCCTAAGGCCTTCGCAAAATGCGTAGCTATAAAACAATGCGTTGCCCCCGTATCAAACAAAACCCGACCCATAGTACCATGGATAGGGAACATACCCTCAATTACGGGTGGTGCCTGTGAAGCTGCTGCCTGGTGGATGTTATAGATATGTCCATCCTGTAATTGCCCCTGCTTCACTGAACTGCTGGAATGGCTGGTAGGGCTGGCACCTGGGCTGGAGCTGGGAGGGCAGGTGGAAAAAGTGGTCTCTGTGGCTCATTACGGGCTCCCTGCTGCCGTGGGGCCCTATCGTCCTCTGGGAAATCCTGACGCCTATGGCCATGTTTACCACACCCAAAACATCGGCCTCTGAAGTTTCCTCCCCTCTGTCCCTGCTGACCATGGCCCTGCTGGCCGTTACCTCCCCGCCACTGGCCCGGTTGGCCCTGATTAGCACGCTGTTGGCCCTGCTGGCCCTGCTGCTGTCCCTGCGGTCGATGTTGGCCCTGCTGATTAGGCTGGCCCTGATGGCCCTGACTGAAACCCCCGAATCCCTGCCTAGAATCACCTGAACGGAATCGCTTAGCAGGGTCCCCCTGATGGGAACTCTGGTCGTGATGACGAGTCTGTCCATGAGATGGTGCCCCACCGGCACTATTACCCCCGGTCCTGCCCTGCTAGCTGGACTCTCCTGCTCTCTTGCTTCCCTGCAGATGGAAGCGGTGATCCTGGCAATGTAGTAATGCGGCATTGAGTACATCAGTGAAGGTACTCAGGGATAAGTTCCCAATAAGATGCTGACGGATCCTCCAAGCTAACCCGTCGACAAACAACATAATCTTCTTGCTCTCAGTAGGTGCCTCGTCTGGAAAAATGGTGAGAAGTCTCGTGAACTCCTCCTCATACTCAGCTACAGTAAGGTTCTCCTGCTTCAGATTTAGTAATTTTCGCCTCATCTCAGTCTGCACTGCGGGTGGAAAATACTTGCGGTCAAACCGCTCCCAGAACAACTGAATAGGGATCGTGTCCCTCTCCTCCAAAAGTAGTAGTGGACTCCCACCACTGTAATGCAGCTCCCACCAGCTTGAAGGAAGCCAATAATTGCTTTTGCACGTCAGTGCACTCATACATACGGAGATGCCACTAGATGTCTTTCTTCCATTGGCTAACTGTACCAATATCGGAGCTACCAGAAAACTCAGGGGGATGCGCTTTCTGAAAAGCATCCCGAACCCTCTCCCATGCGGATGGAAGTTGTGATGGTACTGGCGCCACTGCCTGAATCTGGGATGGAGCCTGCTGAACCACCGCTAGTGCGGCATTCACCGCCAGAGCAACAATGGCGGCTACCTGATTTGCATTCATAGTACCCTGTGCCGGAGCTGCTGCCTGCTCGGCCTGGGCACGCCTATCTTTCGGAGCACGTCTCGGAGGCATCTGAAACGTGGACAAGTTTATTAGTCTACAGTTATTATCAAATCTCAAATAGCTGAAGACTTAAACGTAAAATCAAGAATACAACAATCCTAAAAATAGGGCTCTATAGCAATAACGTTAAGCTGAAAGCGAAATAAGCCGTACAGATCCTATGGACACTAGAACCTGATGCTCTGATACCACCTGTGACACCCCGCCTAATTAAATACCGGGCGATCACTCCTTTATTAAATTAAATCAAGGCGAACAGTTGGTTCATTCTTAGCATCACTGTCGATAAAATAAATTTTCCAATTTAACACCCTAAATAATTAAGCTAAGTGTCAAAAACATTTACATACATGACTTCCAAATTTTATTTAAAGAAAAGATTTATTTATTTATTAACAACAATCAATAAGTAAGAATCACACCACATTAAGTTCTGCAACATAATCCAATAATAGAGAACATTCGTCAATCGAATACGAAATCTAAAACCACATAACCAAACTGAATAAATCCCATAATAACAATACTGGAAATAATTGAAATACAAATGTCCCAATAACAATAAAATAATGGAAAGGGTGACACGTGCCCAATAAATGAGAATGCTAGAAGTGGAGTCAATAAAAGAAGCCGTCTACGCAAGTGACCTGCAACTCCCACCTAAGCTGCAGCGCGTTCCTGCCAAGAGATCCTAAGCAAGTCGCCCCTGTGGCTGGGCACCTGTAATACATACATATATATACAAGAGAGAGAAAGAGAAAAAAGAAACGGGTCAAAGCCCGAAAGTGTGTTTGATTTAAAATACGTTTAGCAAGTATTTAAATTGATACAGGCCAATGAAACAACATATTAGTGCGACACTCTCTTGAGAAAATCTCACCTCTCTTCTAATGTGCACACCTATCGCACTAACCTTCCCAATGGTTTGTTTTATCATTTATCGCACTAGTCTTTCTAAAAGATTTAACTTATCTTAGATTACTCGTAAGATTTACAATTTACGATTCCATTTAAAAAAAGGATGTTCCAATCAGTAACCAAAGTTCTCCATTTTAACTTTATAATATCAATAAAGTTTTCCAGTGACATATTACACTTTCTCAAAACAAGTATTCATAATTTATAGTCCAGAATTATTTCTCACTCACTACGTTACAACAGTTTAACTTCCCCAATTCAGATATATATATCAAGCACTCGTATAATATATATATATCCTAACAGCACCAACATACAAGCTATGGTGCGGGCATACTCTGCTATCCAATCCCCGTATCGCTCACACTAAGGGGTATACAAGTTCGGAATCACTCTCGAACTGTAATAACATATATCCACAAAATAAGATTGAGGCGAAGTATAGATTCCAAGTCTCTAAGAGGTCAGTACATACCCTCACGTCTCTTAGGATCGTCTGAACTATCGGTTCGATAGCCTGTACCAAGGATATCTATCTTCTAGGGTACAAGTCAATATCCCCCATATAGGTCCCATCGAGATAAGACTGTCCCAGCGCGGTAACCTCAGGGATAGCAAGTAGCGCGGGTACGTTTTTCACATGTATATACTATATGCATACACAACCATATAAATATACCACTTATCATTATATCAATATAGGTTTCTCTCATCACCCATAATTACAATATTTATCCTTAATTTTCACATTATTAGTATTGCGTATAAGGTTTCATCTCTAACCTTAACTCGAGGGGTTTTCTCACTTATTACCTAACACTCGTGGACTATATCCTCACAAATCTAAAATTCAGTACGTGTCTTTATTAGGTTCCAACGTAACTCTCTTACGCACCTCACCCTTTACATTTATAAATTTACCAAACCTAAAGTAAATATCCCATAAATACCATTCTCGTTGAATATTAAAGGTCCCAACATTTATACATATGCCCTACTGGTCCTCAATGTCTCCCAAATCATTTTATCAAGAATACCCAAGAATTATATCACGACAATTTGAATTTAACTCATTTAAAGAGGGAATTAGGAGTCTGCCAGGAGGGGTCGATTGATCGAAGCTTGGGGCTCGATCGATCGAACATTCAATCGATCGAAGCTCTAGTCTCGACCGATCGATCAAGCAGGTCTGCGAAAAATTCTGCAGAATGCAGTTACGGGTTCTACCCAAATTTCTTCATCCAAAACCATGTATTTCCATTCTAATCGTCCCAAAAATCCTACTACTATCATTATAACAATATACCAGATGTTTATAACGTAAAGCATGTGTATATCTAACATTAAACATGGATAATTAACCCAAAATCCCATCTAATCATCAAGAACCCTAGAGTTTTTCTTAATCAAGGTTATAATCTGTTTTTACCAGATTTTCCTTCTAATATATCATCAAAATTTCGTGGGTTACATTCCTCTACATGGCAAGGGTTCCAGAATTTCCATATAATCAAAACTACATGCATTTTCCTAACACAAATTGGGTTTTCTTCCATAATTTTCATCTCTAATCAATCCTAAACTAATATGAAGATTGCATTAACGAAAATACGCAAGTTAAATACTTGCCTGGGATTTTTCAGAAGTCCGGTTTGCAGATGAATCTGGTGTGGTTGCGTTCCCCTTCTCGCGATCTACGCGTTGGTGGTGGCGGCGGTGCAAACCGGTGACTTTTTGGCCTTGAATTGCCTTGGAGCTCTCTCCTCTCTTCTCCAATGGCCGTCACTTGATTTCTGGATATTCTAACCCTAAAGGACTAACCTAGATGGCTGATATAGGTTGCTAAATTTCGTGGGTTTAATTACCCAAAAAGGTGAAATGACTAAATTGCCCTCCCGGGGTACCAATTAGGCCTAAAAACGCCCCGGGACCCAAACTAAACCCCCGAGTACACTTTTCTGACTATCTCGACCCTTTCGAACGCGTTGGCACACTCAAAATGACCATACGAACAACTTATAAAATATTCACTTTTTATTTAACAAAATTAGTCCCGACGTGACACGGGCACGTCCCGACTTAAATTTCCGAAATTGTCATTTAATTCACTCATGACCTTCAATATAACCAATATAATATATTACTTTGCTCATTAGTAATATTCAAAAAAGTTCCCATAATTACTAACTCTCGTCACGTTAATAATTATAACATAATTAATTTCCGGATTTTTATTAAATAAACACTCACATTAAATTTAATAAATCCCCAAATTAATATAGCATAAAAATACGGGGTATTACATCATACTACCACTTCATGGGAACCAAAATCCTGCCCTACTACTACCAAAAAGGACTACTAAGATCTATGCTTCCCTCCTTAAAGAATATTATGTCATTCTCTACCACAACCTCATAAAACCTTTGGACCCTCATCCATTATTTGATCATCTTCCCAAATACTTCAAACATGATTCCCACTATAACTTCCACCAACCTGTATGGTATAGCACTAACAAAGGTATTATTGACCCTCTTGCGGGACCAAATCCAAACACTACCTAAACCCTCTACTTCTGCATCAAATTGGGGGAAAATCTATACTCATTGATGAATATTTAAAATTTGACCCATCAACCAATATCAAACCTATAAGCAGTCCTCTAAACCCAGATGAATTATTTCCTCCCTCTAAATATGTCCATCCTATCTTTTGCATCCTAAAACTGCTAATGATTAATCATTCTTCCTGATGACAAAAACTTATATTACACTCCCGACCAAGTTAAAGACGTTGATCATCGATCTTCTCCCTTTTATTGAATAATCGAAAGAGTTTGGAATGAAATTTTCTCTAAAAATGACCATCGGAAATGAATAATGTGAGAGAATATGTGATATGTATATGGAAGCCGACAAGTGGTCCCGCCAATCCCATCATTGATTTGTACTCCCAAAATCTTAAGTATGGATAATATTGTCCAAGCCCTTCACAGATGAAAAAATCCCTAAATTTGTCCCAGATCACAATTACTCTCTCAATATCTCGTTCAAGGTCTTATAGAAAATGGCCCCATTGGTAGTTGTTAATGGTTCCATTGGTACTAGTTGATTGCAATATGGTAAATCAAATTATAAATTTGCAACTAATATACAATAAATATAAGAAGTTCAGAGGGAGAGAATAGTGAAAATTTTCAAATAATCTTTTAAAGAGGTTCAACCTCTACCTACGTTCACACTTGAGATGGTACTCGATAACTTCACTATCTCCTGTCCATTTACAGTGGAATCAAAACCTCAAAAGGAACACTACCTTGCAAACTGCAACCAATAAGGCGTTAAACTCGTCCTTACCCAATGGAATTCACGTAATAAGCTAAGGAATTTAAATGCCTCAACAATCACCAACTATGACACTACCAGACAAGAAGATACAACATGAGACTTGTATCTAAAATATAAAGTTAAGTAGCTTTATTAAACCAATAAAATAAATGATACTTTCTCTCTCTAAAAAGTAAGTAAACAAGAATCACTACTAAGTTTCTCAAATGGGACTATGGGTATGATTTTAGCACAAGTGGGTTTTGGGTTTACAACTTTGCTAAAGAAGGGTTGAAAAGGAAGCTTTTGTTTTAAGTAAGCTTGAGATTTAATGTTGTATTTGGAAATATAACTCTTAAATGTGATTTTCAAAATATTGACACCACCCAGGTTACGTGAAGAAGATTTGCATAGGAAATGATGTCTTGGGCTTGGTTAGTTTGAAATGGATGAGGGGAGTCTTTATTTTTAGTGATAGAAGGCTGCCACAAGTTAATAAAATGGTTTATATTCTTATAGGAAGACATATGGTATTAGGATGAAAGGTTGGAAGATTTTACCAAAGATGTTTCTTGAAACCTCACACTTTTAATTGACTAAAAGTCCAATTTTAGTCGACTAAAGCTCCTCTATTTGAGTTTTGGTTGGCTATCTCAAGGGGTTTAGTTGGTTTTAAAAGTTTAGATGACTAAAACCAGCTTTAGTTGATTAAAAGAATGGTATAGTCGAATAAACATCCTAGATTTTTGATAAAATAAAGTTGGGTTTTGGGATATTCTTTAAGGAAAGTTTAGGGTATATTAGGGTGGGATTAAATGTGTAGGTTTTGAGCATATATAAGCTAAAACATATTACTTTACTTTTGTACAAGGATTCTGACCGGGCAGAAAAAGTGTGTTCGTGTGAGGACACAATCGTCGTGTGTTTCGCCGCCGCGATACAAAGAAAACCTAAGCTACAACTACACTTGACAAGCAAGCACAGCGGTAAGTCGGGTATCGTAAATCCACAGGGAGTGATTGAATTTTAGATGTTAATTGTTTAATTACTTCAGGAATAAAAGTGTAAAATAAATAAATCAAAAGGTGATGGTTGGTTATGGTGACAAAAGAAAAGAATAAGTTACCCTACACAAAAGGAAAGCGAGGATCGGGATCGCATTCTACCACACGGATCGAAACAACTACTAATTAGAGTTAAGGCTCGAAAGCATTTAATCGAGCATAATCAATTAAACATAAACATCACACAATAAGGAATTTAACCCAAAGTTGCGAGATTAAACATTTAACTGAAAATGGTCACACGCGGATTAAATTCGGATTATCGCTATAAACAGTAACGTTGCGTGACAAAGAAAGTTAAACGCATAATAATTCGACTTTAATACACGCGGTTTCAATTAAATGCAATTTCACACGAAACCCTAACTTTCAAGGTCCAAACCCGTAAATGGCGGAAACGCAATCCCGACCCTATTTATCTAAGGGCAATACATGAATTGAACTAAATTAAACTAATAAAGCAATAAATAAACACCATAAACTAATTAACAAAGCATGTAAGTTATCTAGAAAGAAAGAAATGAAGGAAAACAAACTATATTAATTGGTAGGGGAGATGAATAGTTAACATACAATCCAAATGGTGTGTCAATCCAAAGAGAATGGAAGAAGAACCATCCAAAACCCCAAAACCCTAACTAAAACTAACCTAAAATCGTGTATGTGCAAGTCTCCTTTCTTATTACAACAAAATTGGCTTATATAGTAAGTTGGAATAAAAATAAAGAAGAAAGTAAAGAAGGCAAAATATCTGCAGAAAACAGAGCATCGATCGATTGACCTAGGAAAAATTTTGGCAAATCAGAATGGTCGATCGATCGACCAGAAGTGTCGATCGATCGATCAAGTAGGGCAGAATGCAGCAGCCTACTGCATTCTCTTTTCTTCCTCTTCTCCTCTCCTCTTTTGCTTCCTTGTTTTTCCTCCGCCGAAATCGCCGTAACTTCTTCGTTATGAATCGGAATCGCGCACCGTTCATGGCCACGCGAAGCTAGCGAGATGGGCTATAACTTTCGTGAGATGTCGGGCTAGGTACCCAAGCTGTGAAAAGACTAAAATGCCCTTGCGCGTGCGGTTGCGTACGAAACTTTGCCGGAATGCATCCGAACTTCATACTAAGCATCCAAATACCTACAAAAGCTCAATTAACCCCTGCAAAACATGTTAACATAGAAATCCGAGGTTGTCTGGTTAACGAGCATAAATATAGGGATTAAGATACCCGAGGGGGCTAATAACGCGTAGGTTAACGGGTGAAATACGTAATATTTGCGTTGTATCAGATTCCTAAAGTACAATGAAATAAAGTAGTAATAAAATGGAATTTGAGATATCTTTGACTTTCTTGAATCATAAATGATGGTCTTGCGACATGATTCTTGCATGAGTTTAATCTCTATAGGTTTTGGGATGTGGTGGAACTATCTTAATTGGCTGGTTGACGTTTGAGCGGAGTTTGAGGCTTTGAGATCTTGGTATTGATGCAAGCTTATAGTCAACTATAGAATATCTTGTCAACTTCGTTGCCGTGGTAATGATCTTCATTGTATTTGCATGGATATGGTTGCATGGTTGCTCGAATGACATGTTCCTGATAATATGTCTCATAATGTATTGAGTGATTATTTTAATCTCAAGTCATTTATAGAAAAGATAGTGAAGTCTTGATCATATATCAGTGTGTTGTCATCATAAAAAAATCCTTTTGACCTTAAAATAATTGGTTTCAAAGTCTTCCCCTTTTTGACGATGATAACAAGTTTGATATATTTTGACATAAACTTTTAAAAGTCTCCCCCTACTTTAAGAATGGAATTTTGTAGAAAAATATTTTTCTCCCCCTTTGTCATTATGAAAAAGGGTGAGGTGGCTTTTGAGAGGGAATGTGTACTCGAATCCGACATATGTTGGATAATATTTTTATCTACCAAGAGAATGGGATGAGAAAACATGAATATAGAGGTACAAATGTAGGAACGAACTTCATAATAAGAGTTCCATAATAAAATCGTTAGTTTATGTCTTGAATATTAGTTATTCCACGTCCACGACGGATGGCACAAAATTGATCTTCGGGAAGTGGTTTGTTAAAAATATCATGTTTTTTATCGATACAGATAAATAACAGTTCCACATCCCCTTTTGGAGCATGATCTCGCAAAAAGTGACATTTGATATCAATATGTTTGGTTCTTGAATGTTGAACAAGATGTTTGGTGATGGAAATTGCACTTGTGTTATCACAAAGGATTAGTATTTTGAAATTTTTTGAAAGTCCCTCAATTGTTGTTTAACGTACAAACTTTGAGCACAGAAATAACCAGATGCAATGTATTTGGATTCTGCGATGGATAAAGCAACTGATTGTTGTTTATTACTTACCCAAGATAAAAGGGAATTCCCGAGAAAATGACATGACCCACATGTAGTTTTCCAACTTACTTGACAATCGGCACAATCAGTTTTTGAGTAATTTAATGCATTAAGACAAGTAGGTTTTGGATACCTAAGTCCTAAGTTAAAAGTTCTTAGGAGGTAACAAATTATACTTTTAACAATAATAAGATGAGATTCAATTGGTTGGGATTGAAATATAGAACATATGTAAATGCAAAACATTATGTTAATACGTCTTGACATTAAATATAGTAAGCTTTCAATCACGAAATGAAATAGTTTCTTATAAATATATTTTATAGATTCATCACTATCAATTTTGGTGGATGTACTTATTAGTGCGTTAATGGGTTTCGCAAAATTAAACCCAAAATTTTCGATTAGATCTCTGACGTATTTTTATTTGTTAATAAAAATTACTATACAAATTTCTTTGAATTGGGGACCAAAGAAAAAGGTGAGTTCGACCATTAGGCTCATTTCAAATTATTTGTGCATTCTTGAGGCAAAATCTTCACACATTTAATTGTTCTTGGATCCAAATATAATATCATCAATGTAGACTTGAATGAGGAGAATGTCCTGTTTTTAAGTTTTAATAAATAAGGCAAGATCAACTAATCCTCTCGTAAAACTGCCTGAAATGAGAAAGTTACTTAGGTGTTCATACCATGCTCACGGGTCTTATTTTAAACCATAAAGTGTTTTTCTATGTTTGAAGACATGGTGAGGAAATTAGTGATTTCCAAAATCATGGGATTATTTTCATCAACGTAACCGTTTAAAAATGTGCTTTTACATCCATTTGAAATAGTTTAAAATCTTTAAAACTTGCAAAGGCAAGTAACATACATATGGCTTCTAGTCAGGCTATGGGGGAAAATGTTTCTTCATAATCAATACCTTTTTCTTGTTTGTAACCTTCAGCCACTAGAAATTATTGCAAATAATATAAACGGATTCATCCTTTTTATTTTTGAAAATTCATTTTTTCTTTATGATGGTGTGATTTTTATGTGGGGTATGAGTGTCCATACATTATTTCGTTCAAATTGAACTAACTCTTCTTTCATGGATATTATCCATAATTCATCTTTTTTGGCTTTGACTATTGTTTTAGGTTTTATTTGTGATGCGAAGGAAAATTTGTTGGATGTATTTTTAATTTTAGAGCGTGTGACTATACGTTGGGAGGGTTCTCCAATGATTTGGTCTTTAGGGTGATATGTGATGAATTTCCATGTTTTTTATAGAATGGGATGTGTTTCATTATTTGGGTTGAGAGTGTATTTTAAATGAGCTTCAATGGTATTAATGCAAAGAGTTTGTATATTTTGTTATAAGATGTTGCAGTTATCTTCGTCATCATCTATTTTGTGAGTTATAAAAGGATTGATTTTATTAAAAGTGACATAGATAGATTATTGACTGACTAGGGTTCATTTAATGAAAATCCGGAGCTTTACTATTAACGGTGTATCCCATAAATATTCCTTCATCAGATTTTGGATAAAAATTACTTTTTCCAATAATTTAGAATAAGGCATTTACATCCAAAAAAATTTGAAATATCTGATATTAGGTTTTTCCCCTTCCAAATTTATTATGGGGGTTTGTTGATATTATTTTAAAGACACTCTAATTAGTATATATCATTCGGTATTAAAAACTTCAACATAAAAGTGTACGGGACTTTTGTGTTCGGTGATCATAGTCAAAGACATTTCTTATAATGATCTATTCTTTCTTTCGACTATACCATTTTGATGAGGGGTCCTACGGGATGAGAAGTTGTGTCTGTATCCTTAATCGTCACAATATTCTTCAATATCTTTATTATTAAATACTCTCCTTCTATCACTTCGAATATACTTGAAGGTTACAACCTTTTTATTTTGAACTCTTTTACAAATAATTTTGAAAACATAGAAGGTTTATGTTTCGTTTGAAAGAAAGAATACCCAACAAAATCGAGAAAAGTCATAGAAAATAATAAATGCATATACATTTTTGTTTGGGCTAGCAACAAGGTTTATGTCAAATAAATCGATGTGAATAAGGTCTAAGGGTCTAGTGGAGGTAATGTACTTTTTTCCTTTTAAAAGAAGTTTTGTGTTGTTTACCATATTGACATGCATCGCAAATTCTATCTTTTTGTATTTAGCTTTCTAGAGTCCTCTTACGGGACATTTACTACATAAGTTATGAATGATTTCCATATAAGCATGCCCGGGTCTTTTATGCCAAAACCATGAGTAATCATTTGTAGCGGTGAGAATTTTTTTATTTTCGATGGGTTAGGTTGTCGATATCTAATGTGTAGACATTTGAGTTATAGAAGCAACAAAGCATATTTCATAATATGAGGGTGTTTTAACTAGACAGTGTTTTGAGTTGAATATTACTTGGTATCCTTTATCACACAATTGACCGATGATAAGTACGTTATGCTTAAGACCATCCAGAAGTAAGACATTATTAATAAAGGTGGAGGTCAACATACCAAGTTTTCCTTCGTTGATGATTCTAAATTTTGAGTTATTACCAAAGGTTTCTTTTCCTCCGTTATGAGAAATAGATTAGATAATTATATTTTTCACCAATCACGTGACGAGAGCATCTAATGTCAAGATACCACTTCCCTTCATTTGCGAATGCCTTCATGCATAGCTATATAAATTGACAAAAAAATTTGATTTTGGTCGCCTTAAAAATTTGGGTTCATAGAGATTAGTATATGGTGATAAACAAGTAGGATTCTAGATAAATAATTCATTAATAAAGGGATTTAATTATTCTATGGAATGGGATCTTATATTATTTTACAATTTGGATCATTTCGTTTTACGATAAATGTGTTCAAGATTTTTTTTATTTTTAGAAGAATATCAAGTTTTTTCAAAAGGTGGGTTCAATCTCGAATTTATTTGATAATTCTTTAAATATTTTACTTCCTTTTTTAGTTTTTCTGTTTCCTTTTCGCGAAAGAATATTGTAGACACCACATTCGAAGACCCCCTAATTTTCTCCTTAGGTCCCTAGCACCTACTCATTTTACTACAAAACCTAGGTCATACTCCGAGTACCGATATAGAGGCCATCAGGCGCTCCTATGCCTCGATTAACTCTATCATCAGAGCGAATGCTCTTTGAAACTTTGAAGGGCTTTGAATCCCCTCTCCTATGGTGCACCTCATGCACGAATCGGCATAAGGGTTCGGATGAACGAACCATTTTACTATCGAAAATCAATCTAGAGGCCACCAGGTGCTCTCGGGCCTCGATTTTCCACCAGTCAACTACATCCTTAGAGTGAAAGATCTTTTAATCTTCAAGAGGTACTAAAACCCATTTTCAACGGTCCACCCTATGCGCAAAACGGCATAACTATTCAGATGAATGATCATTTTCCCCCTAAAAATTGATATAAAGGCCACCGGGTGCTCCCGAGCTCTCCGTTTGACCAAGGTCAACTCTTTAGCTCAAACTATACTGAATGAATCTACGAAGGTCACTGAATACCCTTCATTACGGTGCGGACGAACGATCCATTTTACTTTGAGAGGTCACCGAGCGCTTTCATGCCCTGATTGACCAAGGTCAACTTTTGGAACCTAGAGAAGCTCTTTGTAATATCTAATTACATCACCTAACCTTTCCAACAGCCTACCTGTGCGCGATTCTGACTTGCCGTTTGGACGAATGATCTGTTTTCGTCCGAATATCTCTAGTCCAATGGATCGACGTGAGCTTTCGAGCCACATTTGACCTAAAGTAAACTCGCAGACTCGAGAGAGGTCCAAAGGACTCTTTAAGGTCTCTGAATTACCTTTCTAACAATATGACCTATGAACGATTTGGATTAACGGATTGCTTTCTACGACCATTTTTCAGGAAAATCTGCACGAGACTGCCGATTGGCAGGTCCATTTCCCTTCCTATCGACATTGTGCCAAGGGTTACCTGTCGATTGGAAGGTCTAGAGCCATGTCGATCGGCACCATCCCTGACCCTATAAATATAGGGCATGATCTCACTGCCAAAGCACACCTCAGATCCATCAACATCAGTGATCTCAATAACATTCTCTCAAAATCAATGAAGTTTCTTCATGTGAAATTCCATTCAAGCTTATATTCCCATCCTTTTCATACCCAATTTGGAAAAATCACGCTCTCCCTCATCCAACCTCATCTCACATTTAAGGGAGTTCATCCAAGATCAAAGATCAAGCTTCAAAGAAGGTCTAAACCCTCCCCCCTCTCTTTAAATTTATTATTTTTGCATAAACTTCATTAGATTCATAATCTATTTTTATTTTAGTTCGTAGACATTAATATCTTAATCTTTTATTTGTATATTGCACGTACTTTATTTTCTATTAAAACCCTAAAACAAACAAAAAGAGGGCTACCCCTAAATTTTGAACGAGATTATCCAACACACTTTTTCAAAACTAAAACCCATTTTCTACACACGTACATATAATAAAATCCCGTTCGAATCTATGGGATAAACCCAACCTTATGCTGAATGCTAACTATGTAAACTTTGATGCCTTTATAGGCTACGTAGGAATTTCGGATTAAAACCTGAGACTCGAGTCCAATTTTCTAGTTTTCTAATTTTTCCAATTCCCCCATTTAAGCATTTATCATATTCTTGCATTATTATACATATTATCTTTGTAATCCTTGTTGGATGTTTATCCAACACATATTATCGTTTCACCATAATGATCACTATCACGTTAAACACCTAAATTGTATTTTATATAGAATATTTTGGGAACATTCCTATGGATGATCTCACTCTCTCTTTCCCATGGTATGAGTTGGGTAATTCCAATCTCCATTATATATACACGCACATACACTTCATGAAGAAATAAAGGAAAACAATAACATAAGCCCATAAGAGATCGAAAGGGCAGGATGGATGCCTAACACCTTCCCATTCCATAGTTAGCCCCCGAACCCTTCGAATTATTGGTTTCGTAAGCATCAGTTTGTCTTTGATGCCGCTCTCTCGAGGCGACGACATATTCTTTTTCCTGTTTCGTGCAAAATAGGTTGGCAACTCCATCTCTTTACATTTAACCGAAACTGACGAAGGCTGAAGCGTTCCTAGATCGAAAGAGGGCATGAGACCTTTTCATTCCCCGACCCTCATTGATAGGAAGAAGGAGAGAGAGGGGGGGATACATGAAATCGGGTACGACCACAGTGGCGACTCCGCTGGGGACAATTTTCATAAGAGGGCTAGACTCTATTTGCATGGGTGTTTGGTTTCTTGTGTGCGTATTCACCTATATGTATGTTACCTTTTCTCTCATTTATTATTTCTTGCACATGCATACCTCATGCTTATATCACTATTCATTTACACACTTGATGATATTCTCCATGTACACTTCACACTACGTGCACCTAGGATTATGTATATCCACATGTTGCACACACCACTTAGAATATCCATGCCTAGATGTCACTAATAAACTCCACTTATCACACTTGTATATATCCATGCTCACTCACACTTGTCACACACCATTTGTAGTTGATCTATGTTGAGGTTCACTGCCACACAATCACTTTTAGATATTCAAATATATCCATGCTTAGTATAATCTGCGTTCTCTATGTTAGATTTACTTCTTATACTTGTACATTATCCTTTGCTTAGTATAATGCTCATCATGCCAAATAAAGATACTCTCTCCATAATATACTAATCAAGAATCATGCATTTTCCACACTACATCATCAAAGATCATGGTTATTGACCAAATTTTATCCACTAGTTAGGGTTCACTTCACGATGGGCACTAGTCTGACAGGTCACAGTTAGCCTAGGAGATATGAATCTCACCTTCTATTGGCCAAGTACCTTCGACGTATATCGAACAGTTCCCCCCGCATCGTACCGCTTGACCGAAGTCATGACGGGAGGTATGTCATAGGGAACTCATTCACATAAGTCGAGTATATCAAATTCACTCTCACAAGTATTTTTCCGATGAGGTATATTGTGAGGCAATTCACATACACTCGGTTATATCAAATGGCCTGTCCACACGTCCTGATTTCCTTTAAAAGCAAGACGTATATCGTGGAAGTCATGCTAAACCGGGGAACCCTTCAAATTAACCCAACAACTGCATACCCTCATATAGGCGTCAAACCTAGGGCACTCATATTTAGTTTGTCGATTTCTACCCGAAACTCTATCGAAATTATGGGTCGGTATGTCACCCAAATTTTCATGCAATTTCTTAAAATGGGACCCTGCCCATTAGCCTGGTAATAAGTCCAGCCATATTTTTCAAACCTAATTTTCCTAGGCTTGGGTCTCATCCGCCATTTATTTTTTGCATTTAGGTAAACCTAATAAAAGTGAGAACATAATAAACATAATAATAATCACGCCGAGACTCGTCTCTCATTTTTCCTCTCTTTTTTTTACCAAAAGTGGCAAAAAAATAACCTTCTTTTATAAAAAATAGCAAAGGAATTTTTCCTTTCATTATACCAAAAATATTTTTCCTCCTTTTTTTCAAAAAACATTTTGTCCCCATCTTTTCCAAAAATGCCAAAAACATTTTCGTTCCTTTTAAAAAATAACTGTTTCCCCCTTCTCTTTCAAAAATAAATTCGAATATTCTCCTTCTTAGGTCGATCGCATACCCGACCCTTGGCTTGGCTCCCTATTAGCTTGGGTCTTCAGTTGAATCGCCCTGAGGCTCCATCAGTTCCCTCGCTGCTTCTTTCGAGTCTGAAATTTATCTTCATTCGCTTTCCATAGAGAACACGGACTAAGCACCGAAGGTGCAGCCGAATTTAATGACGGTCTTAACCCAACTCACTGCCAAGATTGACAACACTAAAATCGAGGTTCATGAGATATAACGAAATTGGATTCCTGTTCCCTAAGAGCTCGAGGTCCTCTTTTTTCGCGCTATGGGTTTGCCAGCAATCGAGTCTATTTGGGTTCCCGAGGGATATCAACACGCTCCACGTAATCCTCCTACTAATGGGTCGTTGCCAGCCCCGCTCCCTATACAAAATCTTGCCCATCTACGGGCTAACCTATGCGTGACCATTGATCCGAAGGAGGAAGAATTGAACAATGTCAAGGAGAACCTCAAGACGTTGACCAAAAAGTATGACCATGTCAGAATCTCTATGAACTACATGGACTACACCCACATGTCTCCTTATCCTAAAGCAAGGTTGCCAAAAAAGTTCAAGATGCCCAACATCAAGAAGTTAGGGTGTAGTGGACCCTCAATCGTCCATCTTCATAGTTACCACCGAGCCATAACTCTCCTAGGTGCCTTCGAGAAATTAATGGCCCAAATGTTTCGACAAACCTTGAAATACGGCGCTCTCCACTGGTTTTTATCTCTCGAGGAATCCAGAATCCACAGTTGGGAGGATATTGCCCGTGAATTCATGTCACATACAAATATAACAACGAGTTGGAAGTCACTCGCTGTGATTTATAGCTGCTCAAGTAGAATCTTGGGGAATCAATCAGTAACTTCATAGCAAGGTGGAGAGATAAAGTAGCCACCATGACCAACCGACCTTCCGAAGAGGAGAAAGTTAGCATTGTGAAGAAGAACTTCTTACCCCATGTACGAGCGATGATGGGAGGATAGTACTATCGTCATTTACAAGATCTACGAGAAGGAGGAATAGAAATAAAAAAAAGTCTTGCCAAGATAGAAGTTGAACTGAAGAAAGTAGCTAGATAGTTTTCTCCCAGAAAGTAGGAAAATCCTGCCAACACCTCAGTTTCAACCATCAATAACATCTCTCAGCCTGCAACTTCATGGGCACCGGAAAGCCACCCTAACTCAATCCTAAAGGAATACACCGAGCTTCATGCTCCCCTCTCTAAAGTTTACCCGACCCTTTTAAGCCGAAATCTCATCAAATCATTGGACCCTCGCCCATTACCAAACCCACTTCCTAGAAATTTCAAACCAGACTGTCGGCCATACCACTAACCAGTGTTTCCACCACCAAAATGTGATCCAAGGTCTAATCGACAGGGGTGTCATTGCACCACCAACCAATCCTAAACCAAACACTACCCACAAACCACTCCCAAATCATGCAAATGCCATCTTCCTAAAAGAAGACCCAAAATTTTATCCATCTACCCAGATCGTACAAGTAAATCACCCATCATACCAATACACTCTCCCAAACCTCTTAAAGTGTGCCCATATTTTCTCCTACACCCTACCAGCTTCGTCCACCAGGCCCCGTCACTCCTTACAAGAGCACGCATCGCTGTTCGTACCCGTTATGGAAGTAAAGATATGGAATTGTCAGAAATGTTGAACTAACTACTAGATTTTGGGCTGAAATTTCCCTCCCAAATGACCCTTGACTGCCAGAGATTCTGTGTGTTGTTATTGAAAGCTCAAAAATGGGTCCGAGAGTCAGATAATTAGGTGGTACCGATAGATGAAGTCAGTCTAGATGATGTCGTCTAGATCATAGCAAACTTGTTTCGATAGACTGACGATATTTATAGTATGTCTGATCTACTTGATGTTTTGAAGCTATAAGGGCACCTATTCCCTTCGCTTCTACATCTCCCCGTCGAATGGGAGGATCTGTACAAGGAGGTTATTGACATTGTGGAGTGTATTGACTTTTCATGGAAAGATGATGTCGTTTCCACCAGAGGGGGGACGAATTAGATAATTCAGATGAAGAGAAAAGCCCAGATAAAACTAGCCCTATAGTTAGAATATCTGGGATGATATCATTTGAGGAGCTACTCGGAGAAATTAACAAGGTGGCTCAATAGCTCGAGATAGACGAGGCGACGGGGTTTCTATTTTTTCCCTATTCAGTGAACCACAAGACCAGGTCAGGGAGGCACTAATAAGTTCCAAACCTACCACTATCTACGATCAATAAAGGAAAAAGTGTTAAGAATCTTCGTATGCCCGAAATGACCCTTGAGGAAAGCAAGATCCTCGATTAATTGAAAAAGACCCAAGCTAACATCACTTTGTGGGGACTCTTTATGTCCTCCCAGCTATACTGGAATGCCTTGACCAAGATACTCATAAGGCCTACAGTTCCTCCTCCAACCACGCTAGAAGAAGCAGTTACTCTGGTCAAATCCTTGACCTCTAATAGAATCCTCTCCTTCTGTGAAGAAGCAATCCCTAAGATTGGGCCAAGCCACAATTATAATCTCAATATCTCTGTTAAATTCATGGGAAAGACTGTCCCACTCTCTTTTAACGATAATGGATTAGCTCTTAAGGTTCGATCGTTGAGGACCCTTAATTATTTGGGATTGAAAATGAGTGACCTTGCTCCAACCTCTGCCGTTGTACACGCCTATGATAATACCCGT
The DNA here is from genome assembly GCA_949130495.1 of Sambucus nigra. Taxonomy (NCBI): domain Eukaryota; kingdom Viridiplantae; phylum Streptophyta; class Magnoliopsida; order Dipsacales; family Adoxaceae; genus Sambucus; species Sambucus nigra. The sequence goes on from OX422214.1 coordinate 145,531,592, forward strand.
CGAGAAGTAATAGGATCCATAAAGGTTGCAATAGGGGCTGGCCCTATAAATTCGGTTGTTGAATTCCAAGTCATCGACATCCCAGCTTATTTCAATCCGTTGCTTGGGAGACTATGACAATATAGTATCAAGGGTGTGTCTTCTTCCCTTCATCATAAACTGAAGTTATTATCCAATGGGAAGTCCATCACCATTTTGGGCGACGACGATAATACCGAGAATGCAAGCACCAATAATCCAGTATTTGAGATACATCTTGGGGAAAATGATATGCTTATGTTAAGTTTTTGAGTTGAACCACTTCTACTCCCAGCAGGGGATGATTTCAAAGATAGGGTTTTTCTAGAGTATAACCCTCAAGGCAATATTAATGTGGTCGGGATGTTCAAAAATATGCACTTCATGCCCAGACTGGGGCTGGGACGACAGAAGGGGATACTTGAACCCATTATGTTGAATAAAACTTTTACTCCTTGCGATTTGGGCTATCAACCATTAGCAGGAGAACTCATAATGCTCCTCCAGCCTCGCCTGAAGAGAAGGCTAGAAAGCATCAAGACTGTCCCAAGAGATTCCTTGAACGAAAGATTCATCAGAGAGGATGAATATTTCCCCTTCTGCGACTTTTTCGAACCTTTGTATGATTATGTGAACAAGAAGATGAAACCAAGAAAGGAGATCTTTTTCCAAGACAACTACTCATGGGCCAAAAGTTCCCATCATCATGTGTAACCACTCATTGAGATGACTATAATTGCCGTTAAAGATTTCGAGGGAAGTGACTCCAAGGAGTCATTCAATTTGCAAACACTGGGGCTGACACTCTGCATGATCCACTCAAGAACTAGATCATTGGATCTATCCCGTCTGATCAAAGCTTCTAATTCACCTCTCCTCAACTAGCTTACTGCACTTGTTCAACCTACTGATATTCAACCCAACCCATATGTTTATCCCATTTCCTGTTCTTTTGTTATTCCTCCTTACTCTGATGTAATCGAGATCTCCTTCGACGAGGTTCTCAATGTTATTTTTTCTATCAATGAAATAAATGAAGATTTTGAGTATCTTGATGTGCCTTACATTAATTGTCTTGATTCTAATCAAACTCTTGATGATGATGATTTTGAAAATTAAAAAATTCTTAACTGGTCTTAATAAAGTTAATAACAAGAAAAATAACCGTATTCAAGTTAATGAAGATAAAACTATTATTATTAATCTCGGTTTTAGTAACCAATTGCGTGAGATTAGGATAGGGGCCACCCTTAATGAGCATGAGGGCACGCAACTCGAGGAATAACTGAAGAATTTGTTAATGTTTGTGCATGGTCCTACGATGACATTCCCGATATTGATCCCGATATAGCTCAGTATGAAATTCCAACTCTCCCAGAATGCAAACCAGTTAAATAGAAATTATGAAAGCTTCGTACCGAATGGCCGCTCAAGATTAAGAAAGAAGTGGTCAAATGTGGGTTTCATTTGTGTGATCGAATATCCCACATGGCTAGCCAATATTGTGTTCGCGAAAAAATAGGAGGGAAGGTTTGCATGTGCGTTGACTATCGAGACTTGAATAAGGCCTCTCTAAAAGATGATTATCCTCTACCCAATATCGACATGATTGTGTAAAACACGACCAATAATGCTCTTAAGTCATTCGTTGATGGGTTTGTCGAATATAAGCAGATCAAGATGCACTCGGATCATTAAGAGAAAACTACATTAATCACCCATTGGGGAACCTTTAGCTACACCGTTATGCCATTTGGTCTAAAAAAATATAGGGTCTCCCTACCAAAGGGCTGCCACAACCATCTTGCATGATCTGATACATAAAAAAGTCGAGGTCTACATGGATGATATGATTATTAAGTCTAAGACTAGGGAAGGTCATGGTCCCGCTCTTTGTAAGTTCTTTGAGCGATTGTAATAATATCAGATGCGACTTAACCCATAAAAATGTGTCTTCGGCGTCACCAAAGGAAAGCTCTTGGGATTCATGGTTAGTGAGAAAGGGATAGAAGCAGATCCTGCCAAGCTAAGAGTCATACTCGAGATGCCACCACCCCGAACAAAGAAAGAAGTCCATGGATTCCCTGAAAAATTACAGTATATCAGCCAGTTCATTAGCCAGTTGAATTTTATCTATGAAACCATTTTAAACTCCTTCGAAAGGATTAAATCAAAGTTTGGAATGAAGCCTGCCAAGATGCCTTGGACCGAATTAGGCAATACCTAACCCGACCTCTTGTACTCATGCCACCGTATCCTAGTCTTCCCTTACTCATATACCTAACCATAACAAATATTGCAACTGGGGCTTTGCTAGCCCAATACCTTGAAGAATCTCGTAAAAAAAGAGCCACCTGCTACGCCAGTCGCAAGTTGGCCAGGTACAAAGTTAACTATACTCTATTGGAAAAAGCATGTGTCGCCCTTACCTAGGTCACCTAAAAGTTACGGCACTACATGCACGCCATTACCATCAAACTTGTGTCCCAAATGGATCCCATCAAGTAACTACTCGCAAAACCTGCCCTTTCCAGTCGAATAGCCAAATGGTTGATGCTTTTAATCGAGTTCGATATCATATATGTCACGTAAAAGTCCATGAAAGGAAGATCCATCTCTTACTACCTCGCTGACTACCCTATAAAAGAAGTCACTGTCTAGATTTTTGAATTCCGGGGTGAGTCCCAAGAAGACCTCGGATGGCAAATGTCCTTCGATAGCGCTGCCAACAAGAAAGGGTATGGCATGGGGATCATCCTAATTTCCCATGATGACTATCACACTCCCATTACCATCAAGCTAGATTTTCCCTGCACCAACAACATGACTAAATACGAGACGTGAACGGTAGGCCTCAATGTTTCTCTCAAAAAAGGAATTTGATACCTCGATGTCTATGGGGATTCATCCCTCATCATCGGTCAAGTACTCAGAAGATGAAAAGTCAATGACGAGAAACTCTTACCCTTCCATTCACACCTAGAAGATCTAACCTCCCAATTTCAAGAAATCACCCTCCACTACCTCCCCCGACCAAAGAAAAACCTAGTCGATGCCCTTTCTACCTTAGCCTCCATGGTTGATATGCCCGCAGGAATAACGATGGAATCCTTACTAGTCCAAAAGAAAGTTAAACCTACCCACTTCTACCATATTGAGGTCGTCACAAAAGAAGATCCTGATATAATCGATTATTATTACTACGATATTTGGCCCCTCCTTAAAAATGGTAGGTATCCCCAAGATTTTGACAAGAAAGATCGAGCAACCCTTCATAAACTGGTTGCCGAGTACATTGTCTATGATAAATCCCTATTCAAGAAAGACTTCGATAGAACCCATTTACACGCATCGCTGGGGCAGTCATTGAAGAAATGATATAGAAACTCCACATCAGTGAATGCTGACCCCACATGAATGGCCATATGATCGCCAAGAAAATCATTCGATAGGGTTACTACTGGACCATCATGGTTCAGGATTACACCGCTTATGTTCGAAGATGTCTCCAATCCCAGCAATTTTCCAACCTCCAACACTTGCCTCTGCAGGAATTATACAACATAACTTCTCCCCGGTCGTTCTCCACATGGGGTATTGATATCATAGGGAAAGTTACACTTAAGGCCTCCAACGAACATTAATTCATCTTGGTTGCCATTGATTACTTTACCAAATTGGTCAAAGCTGAGTCATACGCAGTCCTAAATGCAAAAAGGGTGTCCAAGTTCATCTAGAAAAACATCATTTGCAGATATGGGGTCCCACTTGAGCTGGTGTGAGACAAGGGGTTGCATTTCAAAGAAGAAGTCACAGAGGTGTTCGACGAGTATGGGATTCAGATAAATAAATCATCTCCCTAACGACCTCAAACCAATGGTGCAGTTAAAGCCGCTAATAAGAGCCTCAAAGCCATCATCAACAAGATGACCGAGAGTTGTCGAGATTGGGACTATCGGATCCCTTATGCCCTCTGGGGCTATCGCAGTCCAGTTCAAACCTCTACTAGGGCTACCCATTACTCTCTAGTATACGACATGGAAGCAGTCCTAACCGTGGAGTTGGAAATCCCTTCACTGCGCTTCATGATTGAAAGCAAAGTCAGCAAGTAAGACTGGTATCAAAGATGTCTTGACGAGTTATCACTCTTGAACGAAAGGAGGCTGAAGGATCAGTATCATATACAAGGGTACCATCGTCGAATAATGTAATCATTCAACAAGAGAATCACGGACCGTGGTTTTTTAAAAGGGTATTTAGCCCTTAAAGAACATCTAGGACCCTAGAGGGAAATTCAAGCCCAAATAGAATGGCCCCTACATTGTGAAAAAAATCCCGTTGGGTGGCGCCGCTATACTCACTGACCTTGACGAAGGAGATGGCTCTTCCAATCAACTTGGACCATCTTAAGAAATTCTACCCCTCGTCTAAAATGTCGGTACGTTACGAATATTCTCATCTCCCTTCTATTCTAAAAAAAATCTCCATTTCCCTCTACTCATAACTATGTGGGGCCTGGTCCTCTAAAAATCCTTTTGCTCAAAAAAATTTAAAACCCCCCAGAGGTACGTAGGCAGCTCATATGCATTACATGAGCATGACTGCCTTCTTTTTAAACAAAATGCTTTTCTTTTCTTATCCCCGAGAATGAAAATTCATTTTAACATATACATGAACAAAAGGATTATGTATGCCTTAGCGATTGGAATAGATAATTTAAATGAAAAAACTCATCAAAAGGCTTGGGAAATTTTAGTATAATTACATCAGCATAGGGAGTAAAAAATGACTTCCCTTTCCAGTCTACTCCTACTTTCCCAAAACATAAACAAATACAAATATAAACAACTACTCCTAGCAACCCTTCTAAACTTATTCCCACAGAATACAACAAAAATAACCAGAAACATAACCAAACCCATACAAGAGCTTCACAAATAAATCCCCCATGGTTCCTACCCACAGCTGCCAGAGGAACCATCCCCATCATCATCCACATCCTGGGGTCCCCAAACTTTCCCTGCCTGAATAGAGTGCCGTTGATGCTCTATAAAATGATAAGCCCGAACCAGCCTAGGTAAAACCACAACACCTCCCTCTATGGTGTCACATATGACGAACCACCTTTGCCCAGTCTCCACAACAAGCATTTTGGTAACTAATTTTATCCACAACCACTTCATATAGTCCCCAGAAATAATCCAGACTCTACCAACAGACTGGGAAGGATAGGTCGATGGTCGGTGATTCTCCCACAAAGATCCCAACCGCATGTGTATGCGCTCTGTCAAGTCCTCCACTAAAAATAAGTTCACTGTTCAAGGTGGCAATATCTATTCCCAGCCAAATTGGCATAAGAGCTGCTAGGGAAAGTAAAAAGAGGTATGACTGAGGCTAACCAACCAACCATAGTGGTATTCCCTCAGTTTCAGAATGGGCAGCACCTCCCCCCACCAAGGCACTGACCAACGCAAGCCTCGACCCCGTGCTCTACAAACTAATTCTCCCTGCTCTCAATGTCCATGCCTATACTGATAAAATAACATTAAAAGAAGTTTGGCACAACCAATAATGGATATTCAGGAGGGGCCGCCATACAAAATCTCTCCGATAACCACATGAACAACATAACGAGGCTACCCCTCAGGAAGTCAGAATGGCCCTCTCGCCAGGTATCCAGACCATTCAGAGTCTTCGCCAATATCACCACCCCAGGATTGCGATGGTACAACATCCATGAAGCAATGGTTGTGAGTTATGGGTCCACCAGCAGTTTCCCAGTCACCAACAGTAGTTTTGAAATCAAGCCCAGAATGATGGCTCCGACATAGCCAGCATCACCAACATCCTGCAAATGCACAAAATGCAACACAGCAGGAAGAGAGATCATTCCTCCCATAACCAGCGAGCTAGCCACTGAAGGCGAGATATGGAGAAGACCTGCTAACATCTCCTTAGGAGACAAGGAAAACTCAGGCATAGCTGCCGCAACACTGGGATTTATCCCCAATAAGGCAAAGAACACTTCATAGGTCGAACATACCTCATCTAATCCGAAATGAAAGACATGGTATGCAGGATATCAAAACTCTATTGGTGCCATCATCATATTCCACTCTATGGGCCAGTTACGCCATAAAAAGACTCGACGCATGTTGAAAGCGTCGTAGTCAACATTGTATGAGAACATCACCTGCAAGGTTTCAACGTAATTAATAAAATCAACACTGCTAGGGAGAGACATATCGTAAAATAAGCAAGAAGAATTCAAAAGATAAGGAATGCGGAGGTGTGAGGAAAATGCTCCACTTATGCCCCCTATTTATACTTGGAAAACACCAACCAAAGACTAAAACCCTGCAAAAATCGTAGAAAAACTGACCCCACCAAGTACCAAATAGTTGAAGAAAGTGCAATCAAAGCCTTGGATTGATTAGACTAGACTGACATGCCGATAAGCAGGACAAGGGGCATGCCGATCGAAAACCCCTTATTTTTGGAAAATTCCCCTTTTCCTTTTTTTGTCAAAATCAAAACACTCAATAAAAATAATCTTTGTTCTCAAAAGAATTCAAAATTTTCTCTTTCTATGTTTTTACGTATCTTGTTTTAAAATAATTTCTCTCTCTCAAATCATTTTTAATTACTTTTTACAATCTCAACAACAAAGTAAAAAGAGCATGTGCATTAAGTCACTAAAGCAAAAATTAACAAAAACTTCATTTTATTGCATAGATTTTGTTTATTACATATTTCTTGCAAGAAAAGAAAATACAACGGGACTCAGCCCGAACCTATATTCTCTCTCTCTTTCTCTCACCTACCTTCACTTACAATCTCTCTCCCTTTTTTTTTTCTTCTCCTTCTCTCTCTCTAGGAGTCTCCTTCCCTATGATGCGCTCTCTTCCCTGGGCGACGAGATAGTATACCTCCACTCCTCGAGCCAGACCCTTCCTCAGATGAGGCACACGGCACCAAGAAAGACGGAATAGGGATTTCCCCTCAAACTTGGGTGGTCGCCGAAGCTATCTAATCTCGAATGTCCTTTCTCCAGGTGGTTGATACTTAGATGTGTTGTAAGAAAAATAGAAAATAGTAAATCAATAAGTCCGAGGCAAAGAATTAAATAAAAAAATAAAGAGATGAAAAGTATATCGGTGGCTGAAGAACCTCCTCTATCAAGCCCTATCTCCTCCGGTACATCGTATTAGGACAGTGCAACAAATGCACCGACCCTCCATCAACCCGTCGGATGTTATAAGAAGGAGGGGCCAACCACACAAAAGGAACCTCCAAGGTTGTTGTCGTCGATGTCGATGCACCACTTGTTCTATGGGAAGACCCCATTGGCCAACTCGAGGCCGCCTGGGGGAGAGACATCATGTCATATATGGTGGGAGGCATCATCCAGTTCGACACAAAGTCCAAGTAATCATATGCTGTCACCGTGTCAGTATATGACGAGTAAGGTTCGCCCATCAACGCCGCTACCCACGCATCATCTGCCATCTCCCTCACTTGCCTCATGTACACCGGAGGCCTCGTTGGTGGAACAATCACCTCCTCCTCCACAACCTGCCAGACTACTCTCTCCCTGAGATACCAAGAGTAGCCTAACTCATGCACCAGCAGACGCCGCATCTGCGTATTTCCCCCAGGCAATACCGTATGCTGGATGGACGTCCCCTAGGGATAGAAGGTCACTTGAAAATTCCCCGGTAGAGAAATATCAATATCGGAAAGGTCATAAAGAAAAAATGGTCTGATAAAAGAAAAAAGGATTTACCTGATCATTTGTCAGGACGTTTAAGACCTGGCGCACTGCCTCCAAGGAGAGGGACTTCCTCGACTGTCGTTTGGACTTTCTCCATCGGTACACCCGACAGAAGTCCCTAATAGACTTGTCCTTTAAAATCTATTAATTATGTGTTAAACCCAATCACCTCATAGAACCACGTCTGCAAAGTATAGAAGGCCAGCAATCAAGAAGTCAAGAATTAAATGCATAAAGGAAAATGTGAATGCATCAAGAAGATACGTGGCTCCAGTAAAGGCTTGTCGGCTGCACCGAATGAATACATCAAGAGAAGAATAAAGGGTCGCCAAGGTCATGCTCCCCAATCATAAAGAGGGACATTTGTGAACACCCTAAAAAATGGAAAAAACCACAAGTGGATGACGTCACCACTCGTCGCCACTAAAAAACCTCACAACACAAGAAGAATATACAAACGGGCCATCTACCGCACCTATCGCCCATCCTCCTCATTAATCCTCTGACTCAACAATAACTCCCTCAAAAGAGACAAACAAATAGAATCCCCAGAGACTACCCTCTCCACATCACCCAACGTCGTCGTCATCACCGCTGGCATCACCCACAAGGTTCTATCCACCTCTATCTGCAACCCATCGCAGTCTAGCCCCAGCAGCTATTGCACATATATGGTAGTCACCATCATCTACCCAAAGTCTAAATGCATGGTGTGGGTGGTGTCCCACCACCTCTCCCCGAGAGCACAAAGAACATCCATAGAACTAGGCGTCTCATCCAGCACATACGCTAGTTTCCCCAAACAAGTTGATGACACCACCCAACGCAGCACCGACGGGAAGTGATACCAAATATCCTTAAGCCCCATCATCCCTCGAGCATGTAGAGTCGACATAGAGATATCATAATTTCAAAGATAAAAAGGATTTTTTTTTGTCAAAATCCAAGAAAAAAGGAAACATCACTAAGAAAGAAGAAAATAATACCAAAAGTTATCAACACTTACACAGCCGCTAGGGTTCACCACCCTAGAAGAACGATGCTGCATTAGATTATGCAAGAGTACCTTCTCATCCGCCACTAGCTCGAATAAGTCAAAAGAATTTTTACTGCCCAGTGCAAGGGGCACCCTAGCCCTCTATTTCAAGTTTTCTCAATCGTCGACATTTAGCCACGCCATGTGTAGTGTTGCTTGAGAAATAAGCCATCTCTTGGTTTTATGATGCTAAAACGATTTGCAAAAGATAATTGCAGAAGAAGGCAAGTCTAAAGGCTGTGAAAAATGAGGAGAACCCGCCCCCTTTTTATAAGAGGCTAAGGGGCATGCCGATCGGCATATCCTAATAACGTACCAATCGACATTGTCCCTTTACCTGCTCGAGGTACCCCAAAAGACCATGCCACTACCGTTTGGCACCTCTCACACCATGCAGGTCGGCATCCTCTCTGAAATTTTGTACAAAAATTCCCAAAAAATGATCGAAAATTCCTAAAATTACCAAATGAATTTTAGAACATTTTTCACCAAAAAAAGTATTTTCACCATGCTCATTTCCCACCAGAACTCTTACCTCCCCGAGCGAAATTCTAAAAATCTATTGGATATCCCTCCCAGGAAAATCAGGAAACATACAATCCACGAATTAATTCCATTTCCCCAGCGGAACCACAAGATAATTTTCTCAGTGGAATCTCCAAATTTCCCCAAGAAAATTATAACTTAAGCCCTCAGAATTGGCTTCGACCCTCAGAATTGGTCATCTCTACTTAAGCCCTCAGAATTAGCTTCAACCCTCAGAATTAGTCATCCCTACCTAAGCCCTCAGAATTGGCTTTGACCCTCCTAATTGGTCCTCTCTACTTAAGCCCTCAGAATTGGCTTTGACCCTCAGAATTGGTATCTCTACTTAAGCCCTTAGAATTGTCTTTAACCCCCAGAATTGGTCATCCCTACTTAAGCACTTAGAATTGACTTTGACCCTCAAAATTGGTCATCTCTACTTAGCCCTCATCTCTACTTAGCCCTCATAATTGGATTCAACGCTTAAAATTGGTCGTCTCTACTTAAGCCCTCGTAATTGGATTCGACCCTCAGAATTTATCATCTCTACATACTCCATTTTAATGGCTTCGGCCCTCAGAATTGGTAATCTTTAAATAATCCCTCAGAACTAGTCATCTCTACTTATTCCCTCGAAATTAGGTTTGACCCTCAGAATCGTCCATCTCTACTTAAGCCCTCAGCATGGCTTCAACCCTAAGAATTGGTCACTCCCACCTTAAGCCCTCAGAATTGGCTTCGACTCGTAAATTGGTCACCTCTAGTTAGGTCCTCAGAATCGACCTCAACCCGCAGAATCGACCATCCTCAGTATTTTCTTAGGTCCTCAGAATCGTCCTCGACCCTCTGAATCGGTCATCCTCATCCCTTAGGTTCTCAGAATTGATCTATTTCCTTAACATCATATGCTGTCTATTAGGAGGATTTCACTTATTCCAAGAGAACCCGTTGAGGGTCTCTATAGACACCACATTATAGGACCCTCCGAAGTCTCTCCTTAGGTCCTTAGCACCTCCCTATTTCACTACAAACCTTAGGTCATTCTCCGAGTATCAATTTAGAGCCCATCGAGCGCTACCAAACCCTGGTCAACTCTATCATGAGAGAGAAATCTCTTTGAAACTTCAAAGGGCTCTAAATCCACTCTCTAACGGTCCACCCCGTGCGCGATTTGTCATAACGGTTCGAACGAACAGACCATTTTATTACCAAAAATCGATCAAGAGGCCACCACATGATCCCAGGCCTCGATTTTTCCCAAATCAACTACATCGCCAGAGAGAAAGTTATTTGAATATTCGAAGGGAACTAAAACCCCTTTCCAACGGTCCATCACATGCATAAAATGGCATAACCGTTTAGATGAACAATGAGTTTTCCCCTGAAAAAAAATCTCGAGGCCACCGGGGGTGCTCTCGAGCTTCGTTTGACCAAGGTCAACTCTTTAGGTCGAATGATACTGAATTAATCTCCAAATTTCACTGAATAACCTTTCCAACGGTCCACCCCATGCGCAATTCTTACTTACAGTGCGAACAAACGACCCGTTTTACTCCAAGAGGTCATTGGGCACTTCTAGTCCCCGATGGACCAAGGTAAACTTCTTGAACCTAATGAATCTATTTGAAATGTCGAAGTACATCGCCTAACCTTTCCAACGGCCTGCCCTGTGCATGATTCTGACTTACCGTTCGGACGAACGATCCGTTTTCGCCCGATGATCTCCCGTCCAAAGGACCAATGCGCGCTTTCGAGCCACGTTTGACCCAAAGTCAACTCCCAGACCCCGGATAAGTTCAAAGGACTAATTAAGTTATCTGACATACCTTTCTAACGACATACCCCTTGCTCGATTTGTATTAACGGATTGCATTCTACGATCATTTTTGTAAGAAAATCTGCACGAGACTACCGATTCGCAGGTCCATTTACCTGCTTATCGGTAATGTGCCAAGGGTTACCTGCCGATTGGTAGGGTTAGGTCCATGACAATCGGCACCACCCCTAACCCTATAAATATATGGCATGATCTCACTCCCAAAGCACACTTCAGATCCATCAGCATCAGTGATCTCAGCAATATTCTCTCGAAATCAGCAAAGTTTCTTCATGTGAAATTCTATTCAAGCTTACATTCCCATCCTTTTCATAACCAATTTTGTAAAATCACACTCTCTCTCATCCAACCTTCATCTCACATTCAAGGGAGTTCATCGAAGATCAAAGATCAAGCCTCAAAGAAGGTCCAAATCCTTCCCCCTCTCTTCAAATTTATTATTTTTATATAAATTTCATTAGATTCATAATCTAGTTTTATTTTAGTTCATACACATTAATATCTTACATTTTTATTAGTATATTGCACATACTTTATTTTCTACACACGCGGATATAATAAAATACCATTCGAGTCTATGGGATAAACCCCACTCTTAAGCCACATGCGAACTACGTGGACTTTGATGCCTTTATAGGCTACGTAGGCGTTTTGGATTAAAACCCAAGACTCGAGTCCAATTTTCTAATCTTCTGATTTTCTAATTTTCCAATTTTTCCAAATTCCGCTTTTCCGCATTTATCATATTCTTGCATTATTATACATATTAACTTTGTAATCCTTGTTAGCATTTTAGCCAACATATATTATCGTTTCACCATAACGATCAATATCATGATAAACGCCTAAATCGTATTTTATATAGAATATTTTGGGAAAAATCCTATGGATGACCTCACTCTATATTTTCCATGTATGAGTTAGTTATTTCCGATCTCCATTATATATATATATATATATATATATATATATATATATATATATGCACACACTTTATGGAGAAATAAAAAAAAGCAATAACGCAAGTCCACGAGAGACCAAAAGGGTGGGATGGGTGCCTAACACCTTCCCCATTCCGTAACTTAGCTCCCAAATCCTTCAAACTATTCGTTTAGTAAGCTTCAGTTTGTCTTTGATGTCTCTCTCTCTCGAGGAGGCAACATATTCTTTTGCCTATTTTGTGCAAAATAGGCTGGCGATTCCATCTCTCTACATTTACCCCACGCCGACGATGGCCAAAGTGTTCCTAGATCGAAATAGGGCGCGATACCTTTTCATTCACCTTTTTCTTTCCCCAGTACTCGTTAATGGGAAGAAGGAGATAGAGAGGGGGGGGGGGGGGGAGGAGGGAGGATACACGAAATCAGGGATGAACACAAATATCTTATGATCATAGCATCGGGATTGAGCTCAAGTATGAAAGATCTTTTAGATGAACATATTTTGTCGAGGGGTCAATTTGGACATAGGCATAAGGGTCTTTATGACATAATCTATAATTCGATTAATTTTCAATAGGTCTTTCTCTATCTTCTTTAGGGGTTATTACTTATTTGTTATGATTTTAGTGTGTGTGAGTTCTATTTTAAGTAGTAAATTTTCTTTCTTTATTTTTTCAAACTCCTTTAATGACTCTAGATTTTATTAATGAGTTGTTATTTCGTTGTTTCAATTCATTTTTCATAGTTTTGTAATTTTTGTAAATTGTTTTAAATTGGTTTAGATAATTATAACAAGAGTTTTGATACGAATGTACCTCATTGTCTATTCCCATATGGCATAGGTTTGCTTATTTGGATCCTCTCTATTCAGAACTTGAATGAGAATCATCGAAGACACTCCACGATGATTTTATGGCTTTTTTTCATTCCACTCCATATTTTCTTTTTTCGATCTCTTTTTCGTACTGTCCGCAATGAAATGGTTTTATTCATTGCACCCAAAACATTTGGATTTTTTTTTGAGTTGATGTTCTTCAAAGGATTGTTTGTTGTAGTTTGGTTTTCTATTACTATCTTTTCATTGATATTTGAGGAAGTTCCAAATTTTTTTTTGTAAAAAGAGATATCATTTCATTAGTGGAACAATCTCCTTTTTTTATTTCCAAGAAGGGCAAAAACTTTTCTTTTGATCATTTTTATTCTTTTTTTCTCTCTCCTTGATCTCCATTTCATATGTGATGAGATATCCAATGAATTCTTTTAAATACCCATCTCCAGTTTAAATTTAAGATTGAATAAATATCTTCTTGGAGTCCCACTTCTTTGGCGTAGAGCTAAGGATCATTATATCTTTTCATTATTAGAAACTTTTCTACCAAGACTATGAAGTTTATTTATGATTGTACTAAATCTATGATACATTTCAATAATTTATTCTTCTTCTTTCATTTGAAATAATTCATAACCACATATGATTATACTAATTTCGTATTCTATAACAATTAACGTGCCTTCGTGTGTGGTTCCAAGAGTGTCCCGCATATTTTTAGCGGATGTTAAAAAGGGACTATATTATATTCATTCATAAATATTGATCATACAAGTGTGATTACGACTTTATAATTAAGTTGAACTTTTCTAAAATCATCTTCCATGAATTCTGTGTCATCTTTCGGGAAATATATATTATCTATAATTTTCATGGGTGTGTATAGTCTATTAACTTTAACTCTCCACGTTTCATAGTCATGGGCTTAAATAAACCATTGCGTTCTATTTTTCCAAAAAACATAGTTAGTTCCAGAAAAAATATTGGTGGGTTTGTTGATTGTCCTTTTGTAATCGAGACACTGGGTACAAAGGACATTTTTATCTTTATACTAGAAAATATACTTCTTTATAATAAGTATACACGAGCTAGGCTTTGATACCAATCGTTGGCCCAAAAATATAGTGAGGGGTGTGAATTGGGTACATGAGTTTAATGGAAAATTCTAAAAATTTCTTAACTTAGTTATAAAGATTAATGTCAATATGGTAAATCCAATCATAAGTGCACAATTAATCTACAATAAATATATGAAGTTAAGAGGGAGAGAATAATGAAACCTTACAAATTGATATTTTAATATGGTTCGGCCTCTGCCTATATCCACGCTCAAGAAGGTGCTCGAGAACTTCACTATCTCCGGTCCACTTATGAAGGAACCAAATCCTAATAAGAAATATCACCTTGAAAATAGAAACTAAAAAGATCCTAAACTCATTCTTGCCCAAGAGGTGTCCTTGCAATAACCCAAGGACTTCAAATGCCTTGATTATCCACAACTATGACACTAATAGCTGAAGAGATACAACATCAAGATTCGTAACCGAATCGTAAATCCAAGTATCATTACACCATTTGGGACTTTTTTCACAGTCAAAGACCTTTATAGAAAGGAGTTGTCGCAGTCAATAACTTTGACAATTCTAGGGGTGACAAAGCCTCATGCCACAGTCAATGACTGTGATAACAATCCTTTGTCAAAGCCCTTTCTACACCGATAAAATCATTGAAAATAGTGGTGACCAAGCCTTGTCACGATCAAGGACCATGACAATTATTGGTGTTCATGGTCAATGACAGTGATAAAGTCAATCTTACCAATGCGCACAACTGGCTTTTACCCATACGCATGAGGGGAGTTAGTGCTGAGAGGACCGTGCAAACGAACCAAAATTAAGGTCGTGTGAATGGATAAGGTTTTTTATATAATATTTTTATGGGTCTTGACTATGACAAGATATTTTTGTCATGATCAAGGACCGTGAAAATACTACAGAGCATGAAAAAAAAATATTGGGCCGTAGCTACTCCCCAGCAGTAAAACTGTCTCAGATAAGACCAGTTTTTGTTTAACCCATAATCAACACATCAAAAATATCATAAGACAATACAATTGACATTAAAACCAAAATATTAAAATCCATATATCAAATCAAATTAATATTTTAAGTTAAATAAAAATACATCCATTTCAAATACATAAATAGCTGGCCGAATTGTTGTGAATTGTTTTGAATTTTAGTGTAATGTAGCTTTAATAAAAATGATGAAGTGGGTTTATTTTCTCTCTCTAATTAGTGAATAAACAAGAATCACTATTAATTTCTCAAATGGGGTCATGGGTATGGTTTTATTGGGTTTATAACTTTGCTAAAGACGGGTTGAAAAGGAATCTTTTTTTTAAGTGGGTTTTCTTGAAGCTTGAGCTTTAATGGTATTTATAGAACTAGAAGTCTCAAATGGGATTTCTTAATATTAACATAATCGAGGAAGATGAATCTTAGGAGATGATGTTGTAATATTGGGTGATTTGAAATGGATGATAGGAGGTTTTATTTATAGTGTTAGGAGACTTCCATAAGTTGGTAAAATGGTTTGTATTCTCGTAAGAAGACATAGGGTATTAGGATGAAAGGTCAAAAGATTTTATTAAAGAAGTTTCTAGAAACTCGACATTTTTAGTCAACTAAAAGTCCAATTTTAATTGACTAAAACTGCTCAGTTTGAGCTTTAGTTGGTTATCTCAAGGGGTTTAGTTTGGTGAAAATATTTTCCTTACTGAAACCAGTTTAGTCAGTTAAAAGAAATTTTTAGTCGACTAAACCTCCACGATTTTGGGTAAAATAAGGTTGGATTTAGAATTATGATTTGGGTATGGTTTATGGTACATTATGGTGGTTTAGGTGTGTAGGTTTTGAGCATATATGAGATAAAACATGTTAATTTACTTTTCTACAAGGATTCCTAAAGTACGAAAAATAAAGTAGTAATCAGTTGGGCTTCAGATGTTTTTATGACTTGCTTGAATCATGAATTATGGGACTATGATTTGAGGCTTGAATGAGTTTGATCTCAACAGGTTTTGGTATATAGAGGAACTAGTTTGACTAACTAGATGATATGTGAGCAGTGATTGACGCTTTAAGATATTAGGATTGATGAAATCTTGAAGTCAACTTTAGAAAATATTGTGAACTTCATTATCTCGGTTATGATCTTCATTATATTTTCTTTGGTATGGCTGCATGATATGTCCTTGGTAATTTTTCTCATAATGTATTGAGTTCTTGTTTAATCTCAAGTACATTTAGAGAGAAGATAATGAAGTTCCAATCTTATATGAATTGTGTTGTCATCATTCAAAATCCTTTTAACTTTAAACATTTAGTTTCACACATAGGGCTATAAGTCAGTGATCTCACTCGTCATCCACACTTATAACAACACCCAACGATAAATCCTTGATCAAGCTAGTCCTTTATCGTCCATTGCTTCACAGTATTAGGGGATCTACTCCTTCTCTTCATAAAAACTCCAATTTTTTGTGGACAATCAAGTGATCACTATCATTTTAGAAATCCATCACAATACCAATGACATGATAATGTCAAGCTTCAAGATTGATCCACCCCATCTCCCGGCTAGAGATCTTTTCAACGAAAGTGTGAGTCCTGACTACAACCTAGACGGAAGTTTTAATATATTTCAAATATTTAAAAAGATACAGTTTATGCCCAGAATGGGGTTCAGACACAGGAAACAAGGGATCCTCAAGCCGATTGTTCTAAAAGCAGTATATACACCACACAGTGTGGGGTACCAACCCTCCTCAGCCTAACTCACGGCTCTCCATCAGAAAGAGGGTGCTGAATAGAAAATAAGTCATCTTAGTAGAGTCCCCCCAAATGGTATCTTCATCAAGGGGGTGAAAATTTTCCTTACAATGGTTTTCCTGAGCTATGGTATGATGTTGTCAAAAAAAGATGAAACTAGGTTTTAAAATATTCTTTAAGGACAATATCACCTGGACCAAGGGATCCAAACATGAGAGAAAGCCTTTTGACATTATCTTTTGATTTGAGCTCTTTTGATAGCGAAAGCACTAATAATTGTGAATATTTTGGCCTCGCTAAACTAAGAATGGCCATCTCTATAATCTGTGTTAAATATGAGTCATATAAACCCACTAAGATGATATCTCCACCTAATAATAATCTCCTCAATTGGTGGAGCCTCTCGATCAGTCCGACCGTTCCAACTAAGAGCCTTGCTATTTACGAGCTCAACATCGAACCGGTTTCTACTTTTCTATTTTTGATGCCAATGTAAATAAGGCCAACTTAAAGGATTTCCTCACTATTATTTTTCCTAAAAATGATATCAACGAAATGAATATTTTGATTATCTTGTTGTGATTTATATTAATTTCATTGATTCTATAAACCAAACAATTGATGATGATTTAATGAATGGACAATTCTTAATTGTACTCAATAAGGAAAAAATAAAACAATATAATTGTATTTAAACTAATAATGAGTAAAATTTTACCACTAATATTGGTTATATAAATCCATATGAGATTAGGATATGATGCACCCCGAACGAGCATGAGCGAACACAATTCAAAGAGCTTCTAAAAGACTTCGTAGACGTCTTTGCAAAGTCTTACAATGAAAATCCCGATATTTACCAAGAAATCATACAATATGAAATTCCCACATACCGTGAATGTAGTATCATCAAAAAAATCTAAGGAATCTTTGACTAGAATGGTCCTTGAAAGTGAAACCCGAAGTGGTCAAGCAACTGAATGTGGGTTTCATCCTATAATTAAGTACCCAAATTGTCTTTCCAACATAGTCCATGTGTCTAAATAATGAGGAAAAGTATGCATGTTCATAGATTATCAAAATAAGAACAAAGATTCTCAAATTATGACTCTCCCCTACCAAATATTGACATGATCATCGACAACACATCAAATCACGCCCTCAAGTCATTTGTCGGGTATAATCTGATCAAGATGCCATCTGATCAGCAAGGAAATACCACTTTCACCAAATTCACATTAATCTATAAAAATTAGTCTTCTGTTTCACGACGGGAAAACTCTTAGAGTTCATAGTCAGTGAGAAGGTAATTTTGGAAGAACTTGCTAAACTCAAATCCATCCATGCAATGCCATCGCCTATAACTAAGAAATATGTATATGGTTTCTTAGGAAAATCTAGTACATTAGTAGCGCTTCATCAACCACACATTTCCATTTTTGAATACATGTTCAAAATCCTCCTAAAGGATTTTACCAAGGTATAGAATAAGGCATCCTAAGAAGCCCACGACAAAGTCAAATAGTAACTCACTCAACTATTTATGCCCATATAACCACAATCTAGTCTACCTTTCCTCATATACTTAACCATCACGTATTTTTCTGCTAAGGCTATGTTATAAAAATACATCAAAGAGTTACGCAAGTATTGATCCATCTATTATGTCAGTCAAAAGCTGGAAGGGTTTGGAGTGAACTACATAGTGTTACAAAAGGCTTGCGTCTCTTTGGGTTGGATCCCAAAGAGCTTCTACACAACATGAATGAATCTTGTATCAAATTAATGTCAGGAATAGATCCCATGAGGTATCTAATGGAGAAGATATATTTTTCAAGACACATGGACTAATGGTTGATTTTATTAGCAGAGTTTGGCATTGGTCACATCACGTAAAAATCCATCAAAGGAAGGGCTATTTATAATTATCTCACGGATCACCCTATGGAATAAGTTAACATATAAATCTGTGAATTCCCGGATGAAGATATTCTTTGAACTATCCCTAAGGAACACCGCTAAAAGATGTTCTTTAATGGAGCCGCCAATAGTAAATGATATGGCAACGGGATACTCTTTATTGGACCCTATGACTCGCATACTCCCATTTCCATCAAACTATACATTGATTTAACCAATAATATACAAAATATAAGGTGTGCACTATGGGTCGTGCAATTTATCTCTAGAATGGAATTCAATACCTTGTTGTTTATCGAGAAATGTCCTCCAAAAGTAAAAATTCAAAGATGAAAAACTCTTACTGATTAGGCATAAATTCTTCCAAATTTACCCCTTTAATTTAGTTACTTTTAGCACCTCGAACAACATAATTGATTTGATTTTATCTCATAATCTTGCTACTGACTTATTATAACGAGTACACCGAGTTTCTGGTATTTTGTACTGATTTTACAGGTATTTGATGTCAATAAAGAAAGAAAGAAATCAGAAGAATCGAGAAAGAAAAGAAGGAAAGTCAAAAGGGCAAAGTTGTAATTTTTACCTAGAATTCGGATAAGGCATCTAAAGAAAAATTTAAGATATCAAGTTCACGAGCACATAAGAAGAAACGGCACCTCAATCGAAATCCCGATGTGAAAGTTATGAGCAGTCAAAGATAGAAGAAAAAGTCAAAGGAAAATCGGACCGATATGAAATGCAAACTTCCAGTGAACCCCGGACCGAAGACGAATAGAAGCTGAAAGAAAATAAACAAATCGATCCGTACCAGATCGATTCGGCCAAGAAATAAAAAAACCGATCCGGATCCAAGCCGGGCTGAACCGAAAGAGGACCGAATCGGTCCGAATGTTGAAGTTTTGTTTTCTTACTCTTCCTCCAATGGAGAGTCCTGGTCAAGCTAAAACTCTTGAAGTATTGTCGGGTATTTAAACCCGATTTATTATAATTTTAAGCACAGATAATTTATCTAATTTTCCATTCTTTCGGTAAAAACCCTAGTTTGAAGATTTATTGCAATTTTAATTCCAAGATTGAAGTTTGTTCAGATTTCTGTGATTGCAAGTAATTTTTGTTGATAATTTCAGTGCTTTGGTAAGTTAGTTGATTACTTTCCTCTATTTAATCTTCCTTCTACATCATTCTTCAATTCTCTCTTAGTTTAATCATGATTTCCTACAATTCAAAAATCATTTTAACTAATTTCATCATGTTAGACTAGGTTTCTAAATGTTGGGACACATGAACTCAACCTGATGTGGTAGTTGCATGTGTATAAAATTTGTCATCTAAATTTAATGATTTATTACGACCGTATTGCGTAGCAACACAACCATTGTAGATCTTTGGATCTCGTTTGCTTTCGGGTAATCGGGATGCTTTAGAATGCAATGCGAGTGTCGCTATCGCATGTTCCGATTTACTCGTCCTCTGATTAAATATGGCACGGGTTTGAAACTCATATATGTAATGCTTGGGAGTACTAAATTCTAGGTCTGATTAATCAATTAAATTTATGATTATTTTTATACCTGCAATACACTAGGGTTGAAGGATTGTATTCCCGTCCTGTTTTCTTCATCACATAGTTCAAGTTTTAAATCAGTCATCGTTAGTATTTTAGGTAATTTAGAATATTTTCATTTCTTTCATAATTTCAAAATTGCATTTAGTTTTAGTCAGTTATCAAAACCAATCATCTTTTCTCTTCTTCTTTAGAGTCAAAGTTAGGTTTCTTTCGTCTGTCCAACGTCGTTACAACTCTGTTGTCCTATTTCCTTGAGGATTGATACCCGACTTATCGGATTATTACTTTAGCGACATGCTTGCACTTAAGCCTAGAAATTATGCACTTCTGAGACACATTCTTAGTCGCGTCAAGTTTTTGGCGCCGTTTCCGAGAAATTAGGTTGCCTTAGGATTAAATTAAGTCAATCCAAAACTTTGACCAAAACTTTCCAAAAATCCAAAAACATATAAAAATTTGAAAAAGCATAAAAATATTCATCATCATCTCTCATAAGCTAGTTAATGCAAAATTTTGAACTCACTCCAACTCCCCATAATACTCCAATCCACATTCACAAAAATTCAATAGTTGAGTACGATCCTGATAGCCCTCACACTCCTAACGCTCCATAATTCTGGGTTCCACCTCCCACACCGTCACACTCAATCTCAAATAACACGTCATTTTCCCTCTTAGGACACACTTTAGAGCACGCTCCGAGTATACCAAGTGAGGACACCGAGTCTTTGAGAGAGAGATACATGTCGCAACACAGTAGTGCAGTTGTCGATGAGGGAGAGGCCCCATATCGCCCTTTGAGAGGCACCTTATATCCCGAGCGCACTGTCACCCCGGGATGCATTTTACTCCGGTATAATGCTGGGCAATTTTGGTTTAGGAATGGGATGATCCAGATACTTCCCACTTACCATGGAATGGATTCAGAAAAGCCGTATGCCCACATCATGGAATTTGAAGAGGCGCGTGAGACTCTTAGCGATAAAACTTGCACAAAAGATCTGCTCCACCTTAAACTCTTCCCATTCTCGCTAAAGGATAAGGCTAAGACCTGGCTATGGTCTTTACCTCCAAATTTGATTTCATCATGGAACAAATTACAATCTAAATTTCTCAAGAAATTCTTTCCTTCACATCGAACGAACTCCATCAAGGCTCAAATTCAAACGTTTTGACAATTAGAAAATGAGTCGTTCGATCCATGCTTCGAGCATTACAATGAGTTAATTACTTCGTTTCCCCATCATGGTTTATATAAAATTCAACTCATTTCCTTTCTCCATAATGGGTTGAACATTAATTCTAAGCAACTCATTGAAACCATGGGTAGTGGTCCGTTTGTCGACTTAAACGCCCATGATGTTGTGCTTCACTTGAGGTATGTCCCCGAGACTACCTAATCCTGGGATACATCTAACCCTAATGCTAAAAATTGAAATCATCAAGTGACCACCACTCCATTGACGTCTGGCCTATTTTATGTAGAAAAGAACTCTATAACGAATAGTCGACTCGATGTACTTGAGAAAGGACTGCGAGACCTACGTGAGGTGTATGAAAGAGGACCAACTGGATTCATCCCAAACCCCATCGAGAAGGTGTGTGTGATTTATGAGGCGGGTCATTCAACTGAGGAATGCCCGACTATACCCGCCTACAAAGTGATGCTTCAAGAGCAAGTCAGTGGTATAGGAGGATTTAAGGATAATTTCGATGCGCCGCACGGGAATTCTTACAACCCTTCATGAAAAAACCAATATGGTTTTAGCTATGGGCAACAAAAAGCTGCGATGAATCCTAATTCACATGCTGCCCCTCCTCCACTACAACACTTTCAACAAGCTCCACACATGCAAGGACATGTGAAAGCATCACCACCTCAAGGAACATATATCTCTCCTCCACAGAGAAGTCTCGAGGATACAATAAACTAATTTATCAATACCCAGAGTGCAGCCAATGCTAGATATAATCGCCTGATCAATGACATATATGAAAATATTTTAAAAATGCAATCATCGTGGAGTATCCAAGAGAAGGGCAAGTTTCCTGCCTAGGGCCAAAGACCATCCTAAGGTCAAACTAGTGTTAGCTCCACCTTGACAGAACACTTGGAGAAATGTCAAGATGTGACCACTCTTCTTCGTGGGAGAGTCGTTGATTTATCACCTCCCCCACACGACGTAACCAAAGATAAAGAAATTTCGCCGGGCACGAAAGAGGCCGAAGATGTCCCCTTTAATGAGAGTGATAAAGAAGACACTAGTGAGCCCGAGGTAGTTGTGAAACCACCTACCGCGACACCATTTCCTCAAAGGTTGATTCCTTCCCACAAAGGAAACCCCCGTGATAAAGTGCTAGACGTACTAAAGCAAGTGAAACTAAATTTACCTTTTCTCGATGCTATTAAGCAAATTATAGCTCATGCAAAAGTCATCAAAGACTTGTTGACGGTAAAGAGAAGGATGAAGGTAAAGAAAAATGTCTTTCTAGTACAGAACGTGAGCTCCATCCTACTCAATGATCTCCCACCCAAGTTCAAAGATCTCGGTGAACCCACCATTTCCTACATCATTGGAGAAAATAAAATTGAAAAAGCCTTACTTGATTTGGGAGAAAGTGTCAATATCCTCCCTTATGACATCTATAGGCAACTTGATCTGGGCGACCTCAAGCCCACAAAGGTCACTCTCCAGTTAGCAGATCAAATCGTGAAAATCCCAAGAGGCATAGTTGAGGACGTGATCGTCCAAGTTGACACTTTCTACTTCTCGGTCGACTTTGTCATTTGGGACACGGAGCCCTCCTTCACCTCGAGCACTCATGTTCCCATCATTCTCGAGCCCCCATTATTAGCTATATCTAATGCAATCATCAATACTCGAAATGGGCAAATGAAACTTACCTTTGGGAACATGACTTTAGAAACTAACATCTTCCATATAGCCCAATAGACGGGGGAAGAAGATGATCTTCACGCGGTGAGCTTAATAGATGAGATCGTAGAAGAGTATTTTAAGGAAAACTATTACGAAGATGCCCTAGGATCCTGTTTAGTATCGAGCCAAGAGAGTGAGGGGACGTACACCAAATTTGAGAAGGAGGTTGAGGAGTTGAGCGAGTTACTTAGAGCGTCGGACGAGGACGCGAGAGATGCAAGTTGGGTTTCTAGATTCGAGGAGTTACCATCGAGGGAGACACGCATGGTTCCCTCCAGCGACAAATTTCCAACCCTCGAATTAAAGAAACTACCCTCCCATATTAAATATGCATACCTAGGAGAGAATGAGACATTTCTTGTTGTTGTCTTCTCTAGCCTAGACGAAGAGTAGGAGGGTAAATTGCTAAAGATTGTGAGGAAGCACCAAGGTACTTTTGGTTGGTGTATTGCTGATTTGAAAGGGATAAGTCCTTTGATTTGCACCCACAAGATCCATCTCGAAGAGGATGTCAAGCCCCCAAGAGAAATTCAAAGAAGGCTAAACCCTAATATGAAAGAAGTGGTGAGAACTGAAATCATTAAGCTATTGGATATCGGGATTATCTACCCAATCTCGGATAGCAAGAGGGTGAGCCCTATTAAAGTTATCCCAAATAAGTCGGGCATGACAGTGATTGAGAATGCTAAGGGAGAGCTAGTCCCCCAACGTACCACCACCGTGTGGCGCATTTGTATTGATTACCAGAAACTCAATGCGGGAACTAGGAAATACCATTTCCCCTTGACATTTATTGATCAGATGCTTGAGATAGTAGCGAGCCATCCTTACTATTGTTTCATTGATGGTTATTCCGGATATAACTAAATTGAGGTAGATGTACTTGACCAGGAGAAAACGACCTTCACTTACCCTTTTGGTACGTTTACCTACAAACGTATGCCATTTGACTTGTGTAATTCACCCGCGACCTTTCAAAGATGCATGTTCAGCCTATTTAACGACATGGTCGAGAGAGGACTTGAGGTGTTCATGGACAATTTTAGCATTTTTGGCACCTCTTTTGATCTTTGTCTAGAAAAACTGAAAAAGGTACTTGCTCGGTGTGAAAAAGTGTAAGGACACAAATTTCCAATTGAGTCCATATATAGTTTTGGCTCAATTCCGGACAAAAACATTTATTCATAGGATAGTATTTATTGTAATATTCTCAAGCCTATGATGTATGTATTGAAGACGTAGCGGCAAAGAATTTAAAGCTTCATCAAAATGCCGGTTTGCGTGCCTCGTTTCTACGTCATCAACTAAGGTTCCATGCTCCCAAGGTATGAATGTAATAATATTTATATAGGAGCTTGGAACAATATGTATTGGGTGTTAGGTGTAATAAAAACTGCATTTCATTTTCAGAAAGAATCAAATAGAACTTTAAAAATAAGTATATAAAAATTTATAAAAGTTTCTGGGCCAAAATTGAATTTTTCAATCTTTCTGGTCGTTCGTTAGAAATGTCGTTCGAACGAGTTTTTTCGTTCGAACCAAATTTCGTTCGAACGAGTTTTGTCGTTCGAACCAGTTTCGTTCGAACGAGTTTTGCCAACGACCCTAACTGGTCAGTCGTTCGATATGTCGTTCGATATGTCGTTCGAACGAATGTTCGTTCTAACGAGGTATCTAACGAACTTCTAACGAGCCCAGGCTGGTCGCTCGTTAGAAGTCTCGTTCGAACGAGAATCAAGTTCGTTCGAACGAGATTCCAGCGGGAACAGTTATTTGGCAGTTTTTTGCAGTTTTTCCCCACTCCTCCACTTGGTTTTCAACCAACTTTTTTCATACATTATTATGTGCGAGAAACACATTTCCAAGACAACTTTTCCAACATTTTTTATCTCCTAGAGAGAATTTGAGAGAAAAATTAGTTTAGGAAAATGTTCAAGTTTGAGTGTTAATTTTTAATGAAAAATTCATACACACTCTAGTTTACACCCAATAATTGTTTATCCAAGTTTCTATATCTATATCAATTGCTTGGAGTTTTTGGCACCGGTTTTCTCTACCGAATTCAAGAGACGTTTCGGGTTTGCTTCTACACCCCATCACAAAGAATACTTTTGTTGAGATTCTACCCACACGGAGAAAGGCTCCATGCTTGGGTGACGGTGACCATATAAAGTCCCATCGGTGGATTCCGAGACCGCGGTGGTGTTCCGAGGTTGTCCGCTAGGAAGAGGTTTCTACGTGAAGGAGCGTCGAGGCTTGAGAGGGATCGAGTCAGTCGTTGTAAGTCTACCTGTCTTGTAATTGTAATTCCATATCTAGTGAACTTGTGGCTAGGGCCGTCCGAGGTTGTTTCCCGTCTTGGGTTTTTCCTCGTACATCTCGGCGTAGTGTGACATTGTTTATTTTATCTTGCACAATAATTTAGAATCCATGCTTTAGGTTTAATTCAAGATAAAATTTGGTTTAATTCTCACACTATATTTAATTTGGGACTATATTAAATATTGGGTAAATTTGGTTTATTCTAGTCTTTTGCTAAAATTGGTTTCGCCTAACTTTGGATATAATTGTTAATTATGACTTAGGCTAATTCTAGGACTTGAATTATGTTTTAATTTGTTTTGAGAAATTAAAACTTGTTGCTATTTTTAAAAGTTGAACCATCTCAACGCTTCCGCATTTATTTAAAAGGAAATTATATTTTAATTTGTGTTTAGTAAAATCCGAGGATTCCTCCTTTCAAATTGGTATCAGAGCCAAAAACGATAATTTATTTCGTTAAGATTCTTTAATTTTTTGGCTAAAATGGATTTTTCCCCATTTTCAAAATTTCCTATTTTTGATGGTTCTAACTACGCGTATTGGAAAGCGCGAATGAAATCGGCACTTAAATCTATCGATGAACGTGTTTGGATGTCTGTTGTTACCGGGTACTCCCCACCAACTCATCTAATTGAAAATGAACGTGTTCCCAAACCCATCGATAGATGGACCGAAAATGAGTTTAAGCTTGCAAATTTTAATTCTCGTGGTTTAAATGCCTTATTTAGCGCTGTCGCACCGGATGAATTCCGACGTATTATGACGTGTGAAACCGCTAAAGAAGCTTGGGATATTTTACAATTAACTCATGAAGGAACGAGTGTCGTTAAAGCTTCAAAACTCCAAAACCTCACCACTCAATTTGAAACTATCAAAATGGATGAAATAGAAACTTTTGATAAATTTTATGCTAGACTTTCTGACATTGTTAATTCATCTTTTAACTTGGGAGAGAAAATACCTGACGACCGTGTTGTAAAGAAAATTTTAAGGTCCCTACCCGATAGATTTATTCCAAAGGTGACCGTTTTAAATTCTTTACCCACTTTAGCCTCTACGAAATTAGAAGAGCTTGTAGGTGATTTACAAACCTATGAACTGGATATGTTTCCCTCTAAAAATGAAAAGAAAATCGAAAAGGGCGTTGCTTTAAAAGCCCGAAAAGAGGTTAAACAAGTAGTAGAGAGCGATAGTGATAGTGACTCGGAAGATATGGCTTTATTTGCTCGTAAATTTAGAAAATTTCTTAAATTCAACAAAGATAAATATAAAAATGATTTTAAGAAATTTGAATCTTCTAAACATGATAAAAACGAGAAGATTTCTAAAGCCGATAAGATCCCTAAACCAAGTAATGAAAATGTTGATAGGGACGAGTCTAATAAGTGTTTTGGTTGTGAAGGTTATGGCCATAGGGCTTATGAGTGCCCCACTAAACTAAGGAAAGATGGTAAGCGACCTATTTCATATAATGCAACCCTTAGTGATAGTGATAAGGAAGAAAAGCCCGATTCCCCCACTAAGAAAAATTTTGTGGCTTTTATGGCTAGTCATGTGAGTGATAATGAGAACTCATCGATTGATGACACGATTGCACATGCCACTTCCAAGGTCATTGTTCATGATTCCCTTGTTTTTAATGATAGTGAGAGTGAAGAAGAAAGTGAGAGTGAAAATGAAGAAGAGGTTGATGTGAGTGAACTTCAAAATGCTTTTCATGAATTATATAAATAATCTATTAATTTGAAAAGAACTAATTTGAAGTTAGAAGCTTGTTTAAGAAAGAGTGTCAAGGTCGTTGATGATAATGCCTTAATAGAAGACCTTAGGACACGTGAGAGGACTCTTCAAGAGAAGCTTAACTATGTAGAAGGCGAAAGAGATAGCCTTAGGGGTTTAATGGAATCCTTGAAAAAGGAGCTTCTTGCTTTTGAAGAGCGAAATGTTTTACTAGAATCTAAAATTTTAGAATTGGAAAATAAATTAAAAGATTCTAGTAATGTCAAATTTGATTTGGAATGTCGTTCGGAAAAACTTGATAAAATGTTAGGAACGATCCAAATTAAAAATGACACTTGTGGTTTAGGCTTCAATCCTTGTAATGAATTTACTCATAATGCCCAAACCAATGTTTTAGGAGAATCAACTAGGAATACTTTTAAAGATCACTCCTTAAGTAAATCTTTTCGACATGTTCTCACTTGTACACATTGTGGTCGACAAGGTCATCTTAGGAAATTTTGTTTAGATCTTAAACGAATTCCTAGAAAATCCCATAGTAAAGTAACCACGATAGCTGACGTTCCTACACCCCAAGATAGTAATTCTTCATTAATTTGGGTTAGGAAATCCGACTTGGTTGCCTTACAAAATAGGGATTTTGATTCTCATTTCCTTACACATGCCTCCTCCCTTGCTAAATCTAAAGGATAAATGTGTTAGTGTTTGCATACTTTAGCGTTTGTACTTCATGCCATAATCATATGCTAAATGTATGCTTGTTTAGTCATTTTCTAGTCATTGCCTTATTTCATATCACATGCTAGAAATTATGACTTGTTTATCTTTTTGTATTATATTTTGTGTTTGATTTAACTGAAAAAAATATAAAAAGATTTTTGTTTATCATTTGTGTTTTATTATTTCATTTAAGCTTAATGAAAAATACAAATGATTTTTGTTTAGTCTTTTGAGTATATATCTTTATTTTTGGTTAAAAATGTTAAAAACTCAAAATGATTTTGTTTTGTGTGTATTATTGTTTGACACACTTTATGTGGCATATACTTGCGTTTGAATCCCTTCTTTAACGCTCCCACGTGGCTAGAACTATTGGTTTAGATTTTCAATCCTTAAAATGTTCTTTACCATGCTTTATATGGAGTAGTTGGATTTTGTATTGTTTAAATGGATTCTATTTCTATATGCCTATATTCACACATGCACGAGCTCTTTTGAAATCTTAATGTCACATGTTATATATTTGAGCTTTTTGAGGTGTTCTCCTATCAATCTAGTTATCTACATATCTATGACCTAGGAGGACTAGTGCATGTCAAAATCCGTTGCATGTGAGATTTGTGTGAAAAAATGAAAACATGATAAATTAATATATGCACGGGGAAGGGCTCCGAAAGGATGAATTAAATCCTTTGCGATAGTAAGCCACCGTTGATTGGATCTAAAAGAAATACGTGATCCAAAGGCCTAAAAACAGAATATTTGGCATTTAAAAGAAATCAATTGTCAAGGCCTATGTTTGTATGATATATTCATTCAAAAACAAAATAATATATATGCTCATTGAGGGAGAATTGGATGGTATATCAACGGTTTGCACAATGTCCGTTTATCCTAGTTGTCTTTAATGTCATGATTCTATTTGGTTTGTAGAATCATCATCATGCTAGGCTTGTATGCATTGTGTATGTTTGTTCATTGAGTTCAATCTTTATATTGTCACATGAGGTTATATTTCAATGTGATGAAGTTTGCAATCAAATGAGAACTCCGTGAACGTTTATTAAGTGTTTGGGTCTAAATTTAACTGTTACTAGTACACACCCCTACACTTCCGTTTCCATATGACACATTTTTGCCATACGAGTGTGCAAACTTATTGTATTTTGTGTCATGTGTGTGTTTATATCTATCTATATATCCATGTACTTATTGGTATATTTAAAGTATGTATATATATATATGATATCTGTTTGTCTTTGCCTTGCTTTAATTGCCCATATGCTTTCATGTCTTATCACTTTAAGCTTTCACATGCTGTTTTTTAGTTCTTTATCCTTTGCCTATTCCCGAACAAAAAGGGGGAGAATGATGATAGGGGGAGAAATGGTATCTAATCCTATTATTATCGTATCTTCGTTTGGGGGAGATTTATCTTAGGGGGAGACATTAATTAATTGCATTTAATATTTGATATTCCCTATGCATTTGATGAGTTTGCTTAAGTGTGCAGGAATTATTCTAAAGCGGCATCTTTCAATGGCAAAGCGTTTGATCCTTGGGTTGAGTCAAGATTGGGCGGGTTATGTTTTGAGTCTAGTAGAGCTTGACGGCCCTTTAGGATTTTGTTTGGTTTTTGTCCCGGAATAGCCAAAGGGGGAGATTTGTAAGGACACAAATTTCCAATTGAGTCTATATATAGTTTTGGCTCAATTCCGGACAAAAACATTTATTCATAGGATAGTATTTATTGTAATATTCTCAAGCCTATGAAGTATGTATTGAAGACGTAGCGGCAAAGAATTTAAAGCTTCATCAAAATGCCGGTTTGCGTGCCTCGTTTCTACGTCATCAACTAAGGTTCCATGCTCCCAAGGTATGAATGTAATAATATTTATATAGGAGCTTGGAACAATATGTATTGGGTGTTAAGTGTAATAAAAGCTGCATTTCATTTTCAGAAAGAATCAAATAGAACTTTAAAAATAAGTATATAAAAATTTATAAAAGTTTCTGGGCCAAAATCGAATTTTTCAATCTTTCTGGTTGTTCGTTAGAAATGTCATTCGAACGAGTTTTTTCGTTCGAACCAGATTTCGTTCGAACGTGTTTTGTCGTTCGAACCAGTTTCGTTCGAACGAGTTTTGCCAACGACCCTAACTGGTCAGTTGTTCGATATGTCGTTCGAACGAATGTTCGTTCTAACGAGGTATCTAACGAACTTCTAACGAGCCCAGGCTGGTCGCTCGTTAGAAGTCTCGTTCGAACGAGAATCAAGTTCGTTCGAACGAGATTCCAGCGGGAACAGTTATTTGGCAGTTTTTTGCTGTTTTTTCCCACTCCTCCACTTGGTTTTCAACCAACTTTTTTCATACATTATTATGTGCGGGAAACACATTTTCCAAGACAAATTTTCCAACATTGTTTATCTCCTAGAGAGAATTTGAGAGCAAAATTAGTTTAGGAAAATGTTCAAGTTTGAGTGTTAATTTTTAATGAAAAATTCATACACACTCTAGTTTACACCCAATAATTGTTTATCCAAGTTTCTATATCTATATCAATTGCTTGGAGTTTTCGGCACCGGTTTTCTCTACCGAATTCAAGAGACGTTTCGGGTTTGCTTCTACACCCCATCACAAAGAAGACTTTTGTTGAGATTCTACCCACACGGAGAAAGGCTCCATGCTTGGGTGACGGTGACCATATAAAGTCCCATCGGTGGATTCCGAGACCGCGGTGGTGTTCCGAGGTTGTCCGCTAGGAAGAGGTTTCTACGAGAAGGAGCGTCGAGGCTTGAGAGGGATCGAGTCAGTCGTTGTAAGTCTACCTGTCTTGTAATTGTAATTCCATATCTAGTGGACTTATGGCTAGGGCCGTCCGAGGTTGTTTCCCGTCTTGGGTTTTTCCTCGTACATCTCGGCGTAGTGTGACATTGTTTATTTTATCTTGCACAATAATTTAGAATCCATGCTTTAGGTTTAATTGAAGATAAAATTTGGTTTAATTCTCACACTATATTTAATTTGGGACTAAATTAAATATTTGGTAAATTTGGTTTATTCTAGTCTTTTGCTAAAATTGGTTTCGCCTAACTTTGGATATAATTGTTAATTATGACTTAGGCTAATTCTAGGACTTGAATTATGTTTTAATTTGTTTTGAGAAATTAAAACTTGTTGCTATTTTTAAAAGTTGAACCATCTCAACGCTTCCGCATTTATTTAAAAGGAAATTATATTTTAATTTGTGTTTAGTAAAATCCGAGGATTCCTCCTTTCAAAAAGAACTTAGTGCTAAATTGGGAGAAATGCCATTTTATGGTCACTGAGGGAAAAGTTCTTAGCCACATAGTTTCATCAAAGGGGATAAAAGTTGATAGAGCTAAGATGTATGTCATAGCTGATCTACCCCCACCAAAATCTCTCAAATACGTGCTCTCCTTCTCGGTCCATGCGGGGTTTTATCGAAGGTTCGTTAAGGACTTTAGCCCCATCGCTAGGCCGTTAAGCAACCTACTCATGAAGGACACCCCATTTGAGTGGACGGAAGCATGCCATAGTGCTTTTGAAAAACTGAAAACCATGCTTGTGTCCTCTCCCATCATGCAAGTTCCAGATTGGTCATTACTATTCGAACTTATGTGTGATGCTAGTGATTATGCGATAGGGGCTATTTTGGTCCAAAGAAAAGACAATAAGGCTCATATCATCTACTACGCTAGCCGGACTCTTACCGAACCATAACTCAATTACTCCACTACAGAGAAGGAGTTGCTAGCGATAGTCTTTACTTTTGACAAATTTTGGTCCTACCTTATCGGTTCTCCCATCACTTGCTTCACCGATCACGTGGCGTTGAAATACCTACTTGCGAAGAAAGACGCCAAGTCGCACCTCATAAGGTGGATCCTTCTCCTACAAGAGTTTAATCTCTCCATTAAAGATAAGAAAGGAGTAGAAAACATCGTTACCGACCACTTATCATGGCTTTCGTCCGGCGTGCCTAGTGATACAATACCCATAGATGAATACTTTCCGGATGAGCAACTATTTGCTACCTCTTATTCACCCTGGTTTGCAGATATCATGAACTATCTTGTCACGGGAGCCGTCCTTCCCGATTGGACACCGCAAGATAAGAAGAGGTTTATTACTTGATCACGCATGTTTTTCTATGATGATCCTTTCTTGTTTAAATATTGCGCCGACCAAATCATCCGACGTTGTGTACCGGATGATGAGATCCCGAAAGTCATCCAGTTTTATCATTCGAAAGCTTGTGGAGGACACTTTTCGATGAAAAAGATGGCCGCTAAAATTCTGCAATGCGGCCTATATTAGCCCATAATATTTCGAGATGTGAACAATACTTGTAAATCTTGCAATAGGTGCCAAAGGATGGGAGCTATTACCCGACGAGACATGATGCCATTAACCCCGGTACTCATTATTGAGATCTTCGACTGCTGGGGTATTGACTTCATGGGCCCTTTCCCCCTGTCCTTTTGTTTCCTATACATCCTTGTTGCGGTCGACTACGTTTCCAAATGGGTGGAAGCTATATCTACCAAGACAAATGACAAAAAAGTGGTGATTAAGTTCCTACAGGAACACATACTTTCCCGCTTCGGCGCTCTGAAAGCGATAATCAACGATAATGGCACGCATTTTTACAATAGGCCATTCGCGAAGCTCATGAGAAAGTACGACGTCGTTCACAAAGTTGGAATGACTTATCACCCACAAACGAATGGGCAGGCCTAACTAGAGAATCGAGAAATCAAGAACATTCTTGAAATGACTGTCAATCCTACCCGAAAAGATTGGTCACTTAGATTGAACGATTCGCTATGGGCCTATCATACCGCATACAAAAATCTGCTCGGCATGTCCCCATTCTGCTTTGTGTATGGCAAACCTTGCCATCTCTCGTAGAATTAGAGCACAAGGCATATTGGGAAATTAAAGAGCTGAATTATGACATGGACAAAGCTGGTGAAGCTCGCAAGCTTCAATCAAATGAGTTAGAAGAAATACGCAATGATGCGTATGAGAACGCAAAAATTTCCAAAGAAAGGATGAAACTCGCTCACGATAATATGATTCGACGCAAAGAGTTTCTTCCCGAACAAAAAGTGCTTCTCTATAACTCTTGGCTTCATCTCTTTCCGGGAAAGTTATGGTTACGATGGTCTGGTGCCCATTAGTTGTAAGGAACGTCTTCCCTCACGGAGCTGTGGAATTAGACGATTTAAAAGGGGGAAATACGTTCAAGGTAAATGGAAAACGCCTAAAGCCATATCTAGAGGCGTGTGTGGAAGAAGTTGACACCGTTTGGTTGTCGGACCCGTTTACGGGGTAGAGTGAGCTACTACAGTGAGGTTGTCGCACCACCCCCGATGCGTATGGGGTGAATTCTTGTGTATAGTAGACGAGAGTCGTGTGAGTAGTGAGAGTCCCTAGGATTAGGATATAATAAGGATGGAGAGTTAACATGTTTCGGGAGAATGAGTTGAGTCGCATTTCCATAGGTCTCGAGAGGGTGTTGGATCCAAAATTGATAGGAAGTATTGTTAAGCGTCAAAAAATTTTGGGGAGAGCGATCGAAATTAAGTTAGGGGGAGAAATCCTTCTCAGTCCAAGAATTGAATCGGTTCTTTTAATTTTGAGCCGGATCGGTTCGTTTCTTTTAGAGCCGGATCGATCCGGTAACTAAATAACTCAAAAATTAAAAGGATCGGACCGGTCCGATCCTAGAACAGTCGGATCGGTCCGATTTCTGTAGTCTTTCCCCCTTCCCTAGGTACACCCCCTTCCTCCCCAATCCATTCCCTTCACTCCCAATTCGTCCAACCATTCCCAACCCTTCAATTTCCCTCCCAAATACATCCCTTTTTCCCTCAAAACCATTTCCCTCCATTTCCCAACCCTCCCTCCACTTCTCACCTATAAATACACATCCTAATCCCCCATTTTTCTCCACACCTTCAACCACATCCCTTCTCTCTTCTCTCTACCTATTTTTCCATCATCCTCTCCTTGTCTTAATGGCCCAAAGTGATCCCCCCGTCAAATATGACTCCACTGAAATACTACCCTCCGACCATGGTGAGTTTTGCTCCAGCCAAGAAGAGCGTTGGTGCAGCCATTTCTTTAGTCCGGATTGAAAACTCCACATGGAGCACGCAGTCCAATGGATCGGGCTGCCCAATTCCATCACCGCCCTCTTCGTGGCTAGGGGTTGGTGTCGTTTCCTTAATGAACCATACGAAGTGGTTTGGGCCGCCGAGGTACGCTTCTTCTATGGCTCCCTTGTTCAAACGGGATAATTCAAGTCTCAAGTCTATGTTGATGGTACCGTCATTCCCTTTTCCTTGGCCCTTCTCATTGCCAAGTTGGGCGAATATGACGTTCCCGATGTTCAAGACTACACATACCCAAGGAATGTCGCCCCGATAGCCAAGGAACTGATTATGGAGCGAATTGCCCCCGACACTGCATGGAGGGGGGATACGGTCCCTGTGGGCCGACTCAATGAGAAAGCACGCCTCACATTCCAAATTGTGTGTGCTAACATTTTCCAAACCTCCAATGATTTCGCCATGCGTCCCCGTCAAGCTACATTGACATACCATCTCTTCGATCCCAAAACTTCCATTAACCTGGCTCGCACCCTATATGCTGACATTCTCATTGCAGCCATGGATGAGAGAGGTGCAGTCCCACTTCCATATGCACTCCTGATTACCTCCATTCTCAAAGATGTTGAAATTGAGGCTCCGTTAGACCGCACTCGCCTCCCCGATCCCTTTGGATAGGGAACCCGCACTCGGAGAGCCAGGCCATCCTTCGGGCAAGGCGTGGAAGTGATGACGAGGACGATGATGTCTCGAGTGAGGAAGAGGAAGCGGAAGAGGCAGCTGCCGATGTGGAGATAGGAGAGGTTAGGGTAGATGAAGAGTCGATCGAAGAAGAAGACGACCCTAATTTCGAATGGGCGGGTAGCGATCTCACTAATAGAATGTCGGCCCTCGAGATGAGATTCAACAACTTTATGACTGACTACTGGCGCCATACAAGTATGATGTTTCGTTTCCAAGAGGACTTGTACAGACGCCAAGGGGATCCCAACGAGCCATTGCCATCCTACTTTTATGACCCTTATGGCCCCGACGTGCCCAGCTCTTCCCACCCACCACCCCAATGAAGCTTTGTTGGT
Organism: Sambucus nigra; assembly: GCA_949130495.1. Taxonomy (NCBI): domain Eukaryota; kingdom Viridiplantae; phylum Streptophyta; class Magnoliopsida; order Dipsacales; family Adoxaceae; genus Sambucus; species Sambucus nigra. The sequence continues at coordinate 145,566,817 of OX422214.1, forward strand.
TTGTGATAGTTTTTAGTTGTTTTCCTTGTTCACATGGTTGTATGCTCTTTCCTGTTATTGTACCACAGTCATGTGTTATAAAAATCTGCATTTTCTCCATTTGTTTGTTTTATTTATCGCACTCCTTATTTTGCCTTGTTTAGATTTTAGTCCTTTTTGCTTGAGGACAATGCAAAAGTCTAAGTTAGGGGGGTCACAAGTGTGTATTTTTAAAACTTCACGAATTTGCAAAAATGCCCAAAAATCTCAGAAAAATCATAAAATTTTGAAAAATCCAAAAATATTTTTGTTTAAAATAAATAAAAATTGGAATTCAAATTTTTCGAAAATATCAATAAAAGTCGGTTTAAAGTCTCAAATTGTAAAAATATATTACACAAAGTCGAAACTGACCAAAGATGGAAATTGTGCGAAAATTGATGACTTAATGAATAAGTGTGGAGATTAACAACCCCGGTGAGATTCGAGCCTTTCATCTTTGTGAAAATTATAAATCAATCCGAGTTAATTGTTAACTCAAAGTTCTTTTTAATGTTTAAATAAGTCGTTGAGGATCTCAATTCTTTCATTTTGATCGGTTATGGAAAATGTGTGTGATATTGCCTCGAAAAGCGCGCTATAAATCTATAAATTAAATTAATCTCGAGACGCATATGGTAAATTAATAAGTAATTCGGACAATGAAGTAGGATAACATTTGTTATCCAAAAATATTAGCCATAAAAAGATGTGAAAACTTATCCCTTTGATAACCCAATTGAGCCGAATAACTATTCCCTTTCGTTTGGCAACCCGAAAAAACCCAATTGGCCCGGAATTGTGAAAAGTGAAAAAATTCAGAATTTAAGTCCGAAAAGTGCAACAAAAAGGGGCAAGAAAAAAAAATAGATATGCTTAACAAAAACAGCAAAGAGTGGAAAACAGAAAAAAATAGAGAAAAAGAATAGAAGATGAGCAAAATCCCGAAAAAGCACTAAGGGACATCATAAGAAAATTTTACAATGCCGAACTTTCCAACCATTTCCATATTACCAAATACACCTATAACCCGTAAAAGTCCTAACCGAGTCCAAAATTGCAAAATTGGTTACCGTGTGGAGAGCTAAAACACGAAAATATAATAAAAGAGATTAAACGCGTGAAAAAGGGGCGATGTTCCCGTTTCCCAATAACCGTATTCCATTGATGAGATCTATTCGCCATATATTTTCGTCTTTCTTCTTGTGTGTGTAAACTTGAGTCCAATATATTTACTCTTTATATTACGCACACCGAGAGAATATGCATATTCCGAGTGATTCGTTTTTGAGAGCATCCCGGGAGCATTTGAATTAAAATAAATTTTCGAATAAGTAACGTAATGGTCAATCGGTGGAAATTAGCGGTTAAATTTCTGGCTTCGCACACACGCACTATGATTTGAGACTCTTGAACATGACTTGATGACGATTATTATCTGGGAAAGTTTGAATTATACAATTTTTGTGTATTTTGAAATTTCTTTGAGTCGAATTTTTCGGGTATATTCTCTGCAAACCCTCACGAGACACAACTTGTCATACTAGGGTGATCTAGGGGTTTAAAGGCTTGTTGCATACGCTAAATACAATCGCTTTACCGCGACAAAGGTATTCTATCCCAATATATTGATTTTCAAGAGTTAAGCCTTGCTAGGATTCTTTTACATTGCTCAGGATGCGCAAAGTTCTAAGTTAGGTGGATTTGATTAGGCATAAATTCTTCCAAATTTATCCCTTTAATTTAGTTACTTTTAGCACCTCCAATAACGTAATTGATTTGATTTTATCTCATAATCTTGCTACTGACTTATTCTAATGAGTACATCGAGTTTTTGGTATTTCATACTGATTTTACAGGTATTTGATGTCAATAAAGAAAGAAAGAAATCGGAAGAATCGAGAAAGAAAAGCAGGAAAGTCAAAAGGGAAAAGTTGTAATTTTTACCTAGAATTCGGATAAGGCATCTAAAGAAAAATTGAAGATATCAAGTTCACGAGAACATAAGAAGAAACGGCACCTAAATCGAAATCCCGATGTGAAAGTTATGAGCAGTCAAAGATAGAAGAAAAAGTCAAAGGAAAATCGGACCGATATGAAATGCAAACTTCCAGTGAACCCCGGACCGAAGACGGATAGAAGCTGAAAGAAAATAAACAAACCGATCCATTCCGGATCGATCTGGCCAAGAAATAAAAGAACCAATCAAAATCCAAGCCGGACCGAATCGAAAGAGGATCGGACCGGTTTGAATGTCAAAGTTTTGTTTTCTTACTCTTCCTCCAATGGAAAGTCCTAGTCAACCTAAAACTCTTGAAGTATTGTAGGGTATTTAAACCCGATTTTTTATCATTTTAATCACGAAAAATTTATCTAATTTTCCATTCTTTCTTTAAAAACTCTAGTTTGAAGATTTATTGCAATTTTAATTCCAAGATTGAAGTTTGTTTAGATTTCTGTGATTGCAAGTAAATTTAGTTGATAATTTCAGTGCTTTGGTAAGTCAGTTGATTACTTTCCTCTGTTTAATCTTCCTTATACATCATTCTTCAATTCTATCTTAGTTTAATCATGATTTCTTACAATTCAAAAATCGTTTTTTACTAATTTCATCATGTTAAGCTAGGTTTCAAAAGGTCGGGACACATGAACTCAACCTGATGTGGTAGTTGCATGTGTATAAAATTAGTCCTCTAAATTTAATGACTTGTTATGACCGCATTGCGTAGCAACACAACCGTTGTAGATCTTTGGATATCGTTTTCTTTTGAGTAACCAGGATGCTTTAGAATGCAATGCGAGTGTCGCTATCGCGTGTACCGATTTACTCATCCTCTGATTAAGTATGGTGCGACCTTGAAACTCATATACGTAATTCTTAAGAGTACTAAATTCTGGGTCTGATTAATCAATTAAATTTACGATTAGTTTTATACCTGCAATATACTAGGGTTGAGGGATTGTATTCTCATCATATTTTCTTCATCACATAGTTCGTGTTTTAAATCATTCATCGTTAGTATTTTAGGTAATTTAGAATAGTTGTATTTCTTTCATAATTTCAAAATTGCATTTAGTTGTAGTCAGTTCTCAAAACCAATCATCTTTTCTCTTCTTCTTTAGAGTCAAAGTTAGGTTTCTTTCGTCTGTTCAACGTCGTTACAACTCCGTTGTCCTATTTCCCTGAGGATCAATACTCGACTTATCGGATTATTTCTTGAGCGACAGGCTTGCACTTGAGCCTAGAAAGTGCGCACTTCTCAGACACATTCTTAGTCGCATCACTTACCATTTCATACTCACATGGAATAGATCACCTTTAATTACCTCTCTCGTTCAAGAAGTAACTTTCTTGATGCATTGGCAACACTTGCTTCTATAGTTGACACGCTAGAGGGAATAATAATTTTGCCTTGCAAGTTGAGAACCAATTCAAGATGAACTATTGCTACCTTATTGAGTTCACCATAGAGGAACAATCAGAAAAAATCAGACTATGGTATTATGATATTTGGTGCGTCCTCAAATAGGCATGATACCCTCAAAGTGTTGATAAGAAAGATCATACGACCCTTTGAAAATCTCACCCCAAAATATTATCTATGACAAATATTTATCCAAGAGTAATATCGGTGCTACCCATTTGCAATGTATATCAGGGGCTAAAATGAAAGACATCAGGAAGAAAATTCACCGTGAGGAGTGAGGATCCCACATTATCACCAAAACGATCATCCAACAAGGGTATTATTAGACTACTAAGGTCCAGGATTGCGTCGCATACGTTAAGAGGTGTCTCAAGTACCAATAATTTTCCAATATTCAGCATTTTCCCCTTAAAAATTATACAATATAACTTATCTATGTCCGCTCTCGACTAGGGACATAGATGTCATTGGGAAGTCACTCTGAATGCATCAAATGTACATGAATTTATTTGGGTAGCGATTGAATATTAAACTAAATAGGTCAAAATCGAGTCCTATATCATGCTGAATGCAAAGAAAGTATCAAAGTTCATCTAAAAGAATATCAAATGTTGTTATGAATCCCTCATGAGCTCATATCAGCTTATGGTCTACGTTTTAAAGGTGAATTGGTTAAAGAATACAGAGCTGAGAGACACAGGACTTCACCTTACATACCACAAACCAATGGGGCTATCAAAGCTGAAAATAAAAGCCTTAAATACATCATCAACAAGATGATTTTTTTTTATAGATATTGGGCCAATAGTATCCTTAACACCCTCTGGGACTATCAAAATGAACATTGTGGATGCTCCCTATGCCCTAGTTTATGGCATGAAAGCAGTCTATCGGTCAAACTCTAGATACCATTTATGCGAGTCATTATTAAGACCCAAGTGGGAGAAGTTGATAGGCACCAAAGGCACTACAATGAGTTATCACTCTTGAATGAAAAGAGACTAAAGACTTTATATCACACACAAGTGTATCATCACCACATTGCATGCCTATTCAAGAAGAAAGTCAAAGGCCATGGTGTGCGAGAAGGCGACCTCACTCTTAAAAAAATCGTAGAACCTATATAGGGTCCCATAAGAAATTCAAATCTAATTGGAGTGGGGCGTACCTTGTGGAGAAAATGTTATCAAGAGGTTCCTCTATGCTCACAGATCTTGACAAAGAAGAAATGGCACGCCCAGTCAACCTTGATCTCTTCAAGAAGTTATGTCCTTTAACTAACTGTCGTCATGATTTTCAATTATCACCTCTCTTCAATTCTAAAAAATAGACAACTCTTCCACTCTCCCGCCATAAGAACTATGTCGAACTTTATCCTTTTAAAATATTTTTTGCACAAAATCATTCATCCCCACAGAGGTACGAAGTCAACCAATAAAGTTATTTATCTTTCACAAAATGATCTTATTTGTCTCCCATCAAGAGACATAGGTCACTCTCATCATTTTTAATTGAGCAAAATGATTGCATATGCCTAAATTATTGTTATAGACGATTCAAACATAAGTGATTCTTCCACAAAGGCACAACAAGATGCAATTAAATTGACATTTATTTCAACATGTTTATTTATAAAATATAGTTTCACATGTCATCACAAATAGATTATTTCCTATACCAATATTATGTTCGCCTAAACCTACACTAAACCAAGAGCTACATCAATAAACATTCCAAAAACCAATGCCTAACAACCAAACCAACTAACTTCCCAAAGATCTTATAATAAAAACTTCCTTAACTTTCGAAAGGTCTATCTTCTTCATTATCATAAATATTACCTTGTGGAGGTGCCGAATAATCCCCATTCTAGGTGCGCACACGCATGCGCTCAATAAGGCGATACATCTTGAAAATATTAGTTAGGACCACTACACCCTCTTCCACAACCTCACCTGCCATGGTCCAGCATTGGTAAAATTCCTATGATCATACCTTCAAAATCAAACCCTTTTATTTATATTTCAAGTACTCACTTGAAATCACTTAAGGCTCTCCCATAGACAGGACCGGACTCTGAGAAGATTTATGACTTCCATTGACTATCCGAAGGAACCCTTTGAGATTCAGTCAGGTCCTCCGCGAGGAAGAAATTCTTTTATAAGGGGTGATAAAATCTTACCAACCCATATGGCATAAAATCTACTAGAATGATAGAAAGAAGTCCTATAGGGACCTACAAGTCAGACATAGCCATAATCATCCAACGTCATCATGGGTTGTAACTCACCCCACTAAGGCACATACCAACAAAGATAATTGGCACCATTAGACATTTTTTAGTCAGACCAATCATTCAAAAATGCATCAAAGTCTATGCAAGGCCAAAGAAAAGTTATGAATGTTGAGCGAAGAAGATCGAGGGGAAAAAACAAAACTCTTTACTAAAAACATAACGACATCCTGGGAATCACCGAACGAAGGTATAATGGTTCTTTTTCCAGTTATTAAGGTCGTTTAGTGTCTCCATCAAAGTAATGGTGGTTGTACTATAATAACAACGTATCCACAAGACTATAGCTGTAACTTGGGTGTTAGTGCTCATATCACCTGTCTCCAAAAGTATTTTGTGGTCAAACACAATGCCCCAAATTAATAATATCAAAAAGACTAAAGGCCTTAATAGCTTACTAACTCCATCATTGTAGATATGGAAAATTTGACTTCCATTCACCAGTAGACGAGAGACCGAAGGATAAATGTGCAGCAACTCAGCCAATACTTCCTTTAGAGAGAAGGAAAATGGAGCATAGTGGATAGAACTTGAGGGTAGATACCCAACATAAAAGATAATTACTCATAGGTTGGACACACCTAGTCCAACCCAAAATATAATATGTGATCCTTCGAATACCAAAACTGTAGAGCAGCCTTTAACAGACTCTAGTTAATCGATCGGTTACACAACAAAGTAATCGGGTACATGTTGACCACGATATACTCAACTCTATATATTCACATAGCCTTTAAGCCATCAATTTAGGTAGAGTATTATTCGTTCATAGGAATATCCTTCAAAATTAATGAAGTTGAATACCAGGACTAAAGAGAAGAAAGCGTTGTTGATCTAAAGAGCCATTCTTAAGCCCCTTTTATAGTAAAAGCCTCCCACAAAAAGATGAAGATAATGAAACATCAAGATGCATGAAGAAATCAAAGGAACATAGATGTAACAAGAGGGTACCAAAGGATGAAAAGATAAATACGTGCACTAACATACCAAAAGACAGGACACATGTCATGGCGATCGGCACCCCTTGTTTTAGGAAAAACCCCTTTTCCATTTTGTCTATCACTACTAAAATAAACCCCTCAAATAAATGTTTTTTTAACAAAAAATCATCACGGGCATTTCAATACTAAAAAATATCTAAAAATATTCAGTATTGAAAAAAACAAATACGTTCTCAAAATATCATAAGGACCTCAATGAAAAATTAAATGTTCATGTAGAGTAAGATACTAAATAAAGATAATTAAATAAAAATGCATCGTTTTTGTATACATTACTCCTTGAGTTTTTTAGGTAGAAAGAAAAAGAAAAATTAAAGAAGAAAATTTATCGATATGTAACTTGGACTCTTTTCCTAATCCAAACAAATCTACCAATGGCATCAATGATCACGGTGGGGATGCTTGTCACAACAATGGGGAGTAGAGGCCCCACTCTCTCATCAGCTCGAAGCGGGGACATAATCATCAGAAATTGCTGGAAGGGGAGAACAAGAATGAGATAGAATTTGGATTTTCTCGTATTCTATATATATCAAGTATCGGATATACCGTACTTAAGAAGAACATACGAATATAGTCTACAAAGAAAAATCAAGAAGAAATGCCAAAATCAGTAATGCCACAGGTCATAAATGAGAATGCAAAAATAAAAGCAAAAGGTAAGTAAACTTACCCCTATCAATTGCGTCTCCCCCTATAGCTGCATATATTGGGAGGTAAATCCATTCTCATGAAGTGTAGGAAATTCTGTTTCCCTGGCACCACTCCCTGATGCCTGGTTCAATGACCCCAACACTCCACTGCCTCTTGTCCTCTTCAGAGGGGGTGGAACCCATTCCATATCATAGTTAAATGGCGTCATCAACCAACTTAACATGATGTCCATATAGTCATGCACCGACACCGTGTCCCTATAAGTAGAATAGTTCTCACTTGTCATCTCCATTTCCTTCGCCTCATCCATCATCCTTTCTGGATCCTGCATATAGAAACGAGGATTCGTTAGAGGAACTATCTCTTCTCTCTCGATGATCTACCTTAACATGTGTTCCCTAGGTACCCATCGTACACAAAATCATGTGATAACAATCGACACATTTAAGAATGAAAGAGGATCACCCCCATATCATCCACCGACCGACTCTAAAGGAACAATGTCACATAAAAATGCAATCCAAAAATAAATAATAATGTAAAAGAAAAATATGAAAATAAATAATAAAATCAAACCAAGTCGCTCGTCAGGGCATTCAGAACATCCCTTACAACTTGAAGGACAACAAAGTATTGGAGATCCCACTCTCCTTCCTCCACCTCATCATCTAAGGACAACATCCGCCTCTACCCAATTCAAACACATAAATTGGGTGTTGTACCCAATCAACTCATAAAACCAAACCTAAAAATTATTCATTAACTATAATTATATTAAAAATATAATTCAAAATAAATCCAAAAATAAAGTTACCTCCAATAAGTATGGTGCTCCAATAAAAGTAGGCCTATATCAGTGGTTAAAAGCATTTGAGGCGGCATACAGTGATATACCCGTTTATATCCTCGGCTTAGATGAGGATTGCCTCCACAACGGACGACCCTAAGAGGGGCCGACCCTTCACCAGGCCCCAGCTGGCCTCCACCAGTCCCAGACGACCCTACAAGGGGCCGACCCTCCACCAGGCTCCAGACGACCCTACGAGGGGCCAACCCTTCCCCAGGCTCCGGACGACCCTACGAGGGTACGACAGTACGAGGCCCGAATCAAGCCAAACTCACTACCGGAAGAAACTTTGCCCTCGGCCTCGTCTCATAGGCCGAGGGTGACATCATGACAGCGCGTGGTTTGGGACACGCGTGGAACAGTGCGCGTCAGGCTCATATGACACGTGGCAGACCGTTATAACCGAATCACACCCTCACGTGAGGGAATATTATGTCATCATTTGGCATCTACAGGTGTCAACAGGGGATTGGTTAGATCATCAGTCACATGCACCATGCTTACTTGGGGGGTACACTACACATCCCAAGACCTATATATACTTGTCACCTACAACCCTACAGGGGATCGATCCATGAACTGTAGCCCTAGCTAAAACCCTGATTGTACACAGTAGAGAGAGAGAGGAGGGTTATGTGCATTGTATCCAAGGCCATTAGTGCCCATAGTGGATCACACACTCACAGTGGATGTAGGACAAATTGGCTGAACCACTATACATCAGTCTTAATTCCTCTTATACTCATCCCCTTCCTCATACTTATACACTTATACATCTCTATGGCTGCCATGGCTACTACTGTTTGAGCTCACTGTCACTTATCCGGTGGTGCTAAATCTTAGCATCATCAGTTTGGCGCCGTCTGTGGGAACGAGAAGACATCTCTTCCTTTGTACAGCTTGACCTCACTGGGCACTCTGGTGGTGAACCAACACTCCCCCTGAGAGGAGGTGTTTCACCATTGAAAGAGACCCATTAAGGTTCCCAAGCTCACCATACCAACTGTTCTAGCTCAAACGCATGGCACCTGAGATGCCACCACCACCACTTCCCCCACCGGATGAGGGGGGAAGACCCAGTTCCAGTCAGCCGCCGCCTCAGTCTGAGATGGCTGATGTGGCGGCAGCCCTAAAGTCTCTGGCAGCAAGCCAACGGATGATGCAGGAGCAATTCACAGCTCTGAGCCAGAACATACTGAGACCACCAGGGGTCTCACCTGAGATGATTACTCCAGCAGCAGCCCCAGGACAGCATGAGGCCAGGGGACCACCCCAGGCACCACGCAAAGACCTGCCACCGCCTCAGCGGCGTTGGGATGTTGCTGACCCCAGGCGTTTACGCCTGGGGAGGCAAGGAAACCCTTGCCCTGAAGACAGGTATGACGATCTGGAGGGGGAGGAGGCCCCGATAGAATGCTGGGAACCGTATGAGGTCTCCAACAACACTGTGCGACCTCTCCAGGATAGTAGAGGAAAGGGCGTGAGACCAAACCCTGATGATCGCCCGAGAGGCTCTGCTTTTGATCACTTGAGCAGAGGGTCGGACTTTGAGAGGCTAGGCCCAGTAAATGACCTGCGGGATAAGTTGTCCAGGTCAAGAAGTGCTGCGAGGACCAGGCAGGAGGCAGCAGATGGCCGACCCCAGGGGCGGGATGACGGCCAAAGGGAAGTGAACAGCCGACGCAGGCCTGCTGCAGCAGAACCCTCCGTCCACCTTCAAGAGGCGGCTGGGGATAACATCGGCCGCGCCGACCCTGTGAGGCCCTGGAATGACTCAATCCAGCGGCTAGAGGATAAGATAGGTGATATATTGAAGAGCCGAGATCCCCTTCAGAAGGGATATACCATAGGCTCACCCTTTGTGGCGAAGATAGTCGACTTCCCTACGCCATCAAGGTTCAAGCCACCTGTGGTCACCCCAAGATACGATGGGAGCACCAACCCTGTCCACCATGTTGAGATGTATCAATCGGAAGCAGACATATACTCTATCTCATATGAGATGAGATGTCGTGCCTTCTCCGGAACCCTGACAGGGGCTGCACACGTTTGGTACACGTCTCTTCCAAAAAATTCCATTGAAAACTTTAAGCAGTTGGCAGACCGGTTCATCAACAACTTTTGCTTTGGAGTAAGGCCACAGAAGAATACCACCCACCTGCTCTATTTCAAGCAGGGGAAGAATGAGAGTCCGAGGGACTACATAGCCAGATTCAATAAAGAGAAGCTGGAGGTAGAAGACTACGAGGAAAGTATAGCTATGACATCCCTGATTGGAGGACTCCAAAAGGGGAAGCTGTTATGGAAGCTTGCTGAAGACCCTCCGAGGACGATGGCCGAATTGCTGTCGACAGCAGGAAAGGTGATGAACGCCGAAGAGGCGATGGCCATAAAATATAAAGACAAGAAGGGAGGTACTGGTGGGGGTAAGTACCCTAAGAAGAACAAAGAGGGGAAGAAGAGGTCCACGAACGACAAGTTCCCTGGTTACACCCCTCTGACGGTCAGCTGTGAGCAAATTCTCAATGAGATAAAGAGTGACCGATCCCTGAAGTGGCCTGAGAAGCTAAGGGCAGCACCTGGCAAGAGAAATAAGAACCTGTGGTGTGAATTTCATCAAGACCACGGTCACGTGACAGACAAATGCTTTGCTCTGAAAGATGAGATTGAGAAGATGCTGAAAGAAGGGAAGCTCAGAAAGTACGTCGACAGAGGCGCCTTCAAGAGGGGCCGAGGGGACGACCCCAGAAAGAAGCGAGTCGATGCATGTAGAGAGGGTCCTCAAAAAAGAGGGGACGACCCTTCTGATGATGAGGACGACCCTGACCTCCCACCGAGAGACGATCAGGGCCCCGTCAAGAGGCTTAATATGATCTCGCTCGGGGTGGGAATGATCTCTGGGGGTCTGGCAGGAGGAGGGTCGGAAGTCGCAGATAGGAAGGCCCACGTGGCAGAAGCCAGGGCAGTGACGAAGACTGTCCTCTCGACATCTCTGGAGGCCAAGCCAGAAAAGAGGAAGAAGGTGGACATGGACACACTGATAGTAGGGTTCTCACGAATGGACTTCAAAGGCCTCTTAGCCCCGCATGATGACCCACTCGTCATCACGACCAGGGTGCATGGGTGTGAGGTGCCGAGGATCCTAGTAGATGGGGGCTCATCTGCAGATGTAATGTTTTGGCCATGCTTCAAGGCCTTAGGTCTCAGCCGTGCTAGACTCGTCCCGTACCATCATCCGTTGATTGGATTCAGTGGGGAAAAAGTTCACCCCCTTGGAGTGTATGAGGCTGACGTTAGGATGGGGGACGAGTGGCCGAGATGGCTCACAAGGAAGGTCAGTTTCTTTGTGATGAATGAGTATGTGTTTTCAGCCTATAATATCATATTGGGGCGGGTGGCCCTCAAAGGGTTCGAGGCCGTGCCGTCTACGGTCCACCAGATGATTAAATTCCCTACCCCATACGGGGTGGGGGAGGTTCAGGGAGACCAGACGACAGCAAGAGAGTGCTACTACAACTCCGCTGAAGAAAGGGAAGCACACAAGAGGGCTACAACCACTTACAACATTGATACCCTAGACCCCAGGGATGAGAGGAAGCTCAAAAAAGGAGAGGCTGCTGAGGAGGTAGAACCCATCATCCTCGATGAGGATGACCCGGGAAAAACCGTCCAAGTTGGCAAGTCTCTGAAGCCCAGTATCAAGGAAGACCTCATCAAACTGTTGAGGAGGAGACGAAGCGTCTTCGCGTGGAGTCATGTAGATATGCCAGGGATCGACCCTGAAATCATGTGCCACAAACTCAATGTGGTAGAGGGAGTGAAGCCGGTAAAGCAGAAGAGGAGGATTTACTCTAGAGAGAAGTACGAGGTCATCAGGGATGAGGTTAAAAAATTACAAGACGCCGAGTTTATCAGGGAGGTCATCTACCCTGAATGGCTGTCCAACGCAGTCATTGTCCCAAAGGCCAACGGGAAGTGGCGGATGTGTGTGGACTTCACAGACCTCAACAAGCACTACCCCAAAGACAGCTTACCTCTCCCTCGCATTGACCAGATGGTAGACGCTACTGCAGGCCACGAGCTCATGAGTTTTATGGATTCCTACTCAGGGTACAACCATATCTTCATGAACCCTGAAGACTCGGAGAGGACTGCCTTCATCACTAACAAGGGGACATACTGCTACAGGGTCATGCCCTTTGGCCTAAAGAATGCAGGGGCAATGTACCAGCGCCTCGTGAACAAAATGTTTGAAGATCAAATTGGGAAATCTATGGAGGTCTACGTAGACGACATGCTGACGAAGAGTGTGAAGGCAGAGGATCATGTGGAAGACCTGGAGAAGACCTTCAATACGATGGACAAGTACCAGATGAAGCTTAACCCGGCCAAATGTGTCTTCGGGGTCGGAGCAGGGAAGTTCCTGGGGTTCATTGTCAACCAAAGAGGCATCGAGGCCAATCCTGAAAAGATAAAGGCCCTTATTGAGATGAAGACCCCCAAGTCCATTAAAGACGTTCAGAGGCTCACAGGGAGAGTGGCTGCCCTGAATAGATTTGTGTCAAGGGCCACAGACAGGTGTCTACCATTCTTAAAATCCTCAGGAAGGCCTTTGAATGGAGTGAAGAGTGTGATGAGGCTTTCAAGGAGCTAAAATCATACTTAGGGTCTCCCTTGCTGCTGTCACGACCCGTGCAGGGTGAACGACTTTACGTGTACCTCACCGTCTCAGAGTCTGCCATCAGCGTAGCCATTGTGAGAGACGAGGATGGTATACAGAAGCCTGTATATTTTAACAGCAAGGCACTCCAGGGGGCAGAGCAAAGATACCCGAGGATGGAAAAGTTGGCCTACGCCTTGATCCATGCCTCAAGGAAGATGAAACCGTACTTCCAGTCCCATACTATGGTCATCCTTACTGACTCTCCTCTTAGGCAGGTCCTACACAAGCCTGAAAAATCAGGAAGGCTAATGACCTGGGCTATAGAGCTGGGGGAGTTCGATATTGTGTATCAGCCTAAGACATCCATTAAGGGGCAGGCATTGGTAGATTTCGTGGCTGAATTTACTTGGGAGAGTGACGAGGCCGAGGGTGAGGGTCTAAACCAGACAGATACCCAAGGCTCATCGACCCTCCTGCAGATAAGGCTGAGACAAGCACCGCTAGAAGAAAGGTGGCTGAAAATGAAGAGGGAAGATACCTTTTTAGATAAGGGTCACTCACCGAGGGAAATTTCTCGGAGGAACATGCTGTGTGGAGTCTCTTCGTCGACGGGTCCTCTTGCGAAAGCGGGAGCGGAGCTGGATTGATAGTATCAGCACCCGACGGCACAGACATCGAGTACGCCCTGAGGTTCAATTTCAAAGCATCCAACAATGAGGCTGAGTATGAGGCCTTGATAGCTGGCCTTTCCTTGGCCAAATCTCTTAGTGTCGGCCAAATTTTGGTTCACAGTGATTCAAGGCTGGTGGTGAATCAGATACTAGGAGCCTATGAGGCCAAAGACGAGAGGATGGCTAGGTATCTTGAGAAGGTGAGGTCATTACTGAAAAACTTCAAAGAAGTGAAATTCAAGAGGATACCTAGGCTCGACAATGGCCGTGCTGACGCCCTTGCAAGGTTGGCCTCAGCTACTAGGACAGACATAAGGAGGACAGTCCCGGTAGAAATCTTGCTTCGACCAACTATCGAAGACGTCGAGGGAACACTTGGCATTTGCATGAATGTTTCTCAAGAACCTTCATGGATGGATCCTCTGATCAGATACATTAAAGGGGGAGAGATGCCAGAAGCAAGCCAAGAGAGGAAGAAGCTGAGATACAGGGCTGCAAAGTTCACTGTCATCGGAGACACGCTGTACAAAAAGGGGTTTCTGCTCCCCTTACTTAGGTGTGTGCATCCCTCAGAAGTCCCTTCTATTTTGCAAGATGTGCATGAAGTCGTGCTCGAGCCACATTGGGGGTAGATCCTTGGCAAAGAGGGTGATCACCCAAGGCTACTGGTGGCCAACCTTGGGGAAAGATGCTGCCGCATATGTTAAAAAGTGTGATAAATGCCAAAGATTTGCTACCATCCCTCACCAACCTCATCAGCTTCTTACCTCCATTACATCCCCATGGCCGTTTGCAGTGTGGGGGATTGACCTGGTAGGACCCTTACCGAGGGCAGTCAATAACTATCAGTTCCTCATCGTAGCAATTGACTACTTTTCAAAGTGGGTAGAGGCCGAACCAATGGTCATGATCACGGAGCAGAAGACCTTCCATTTCATCTAGAAGAATGTGATATGCAGATATGGTCTACCCAACACCCTCATCTCGGATAACGGGACCCAGTTCAAGAATGCCTCTATGCAGAAGTACTGTGAGAGGGTAAGTATCAAACAATTTTTCTCCACCCCAGGCCGACCTCAGGCCAATGGGCAAACCGAAGTTACGAACAAGACAATCCTAGATGGGATTAAGAAGAGGCTTGAGGAGGAAAAAGGAAGATGGGTCGAGGAGTTATATGCAGTGTTGTGGGCGTACAGGACGACAGTAAGGACCTCTACTGGGGAGACCCCATTCATGTTAGCTTATGGATCAGAAGCAGTCATCCCCACCGAAGTCGAGTTTCCCACTCATAGGGTCCAAATGTACGACCCCCAGGGAAATACGGAAGAGAGGAGACTTGACTTGGACTTGATTGAGGAAAGAAGGGAGGATGCTGAAATAAGGCAAGCTTCCTACCAGCAGAGGACCGCAAGGTTTTACAATCATAGGGTGAAACAGAGACCTATCGCAGTAGGAGACTTGGTTCTCAAGAAGACTTGGAAAAAGCCCAACAAACTCCATCCTAATTGGCACGGCCCCTACAGGGTCATCGATGAAGTTGTCCCTGGGACATATAGACTAGAAAACCTAGAAGGGGAACCTTTTTCCAACCCCTGGAACGCAGATCATTTGAAGAAATACTACCCGTAGTGTTGTAAGGTCTTGATAGACCATAGTTGTAATAGGAGTTGCTCCAACAGGACACTTTGGAAAATTAATGAGAAATGTGATTCCCCTCACCCTATAGTTGTCAGTTCCAGTATGTGTGGAAACATCTACAAAAAACCATTTGGTAAGTGGATCCCTCGGCCATAGTGAGGACCAGTAGAGGGGACGACCCCTCCACTGTTCTCAAGAAAGACGAGGGTAGACTTCATAAAAATCATTAGTTTGGTTAGTTGAACCCTCGGCTATAATGAGGACCAATGGAGGGGACGACCCCTCCACTGTTCTAAAAAAAGACGAGGGTAGACTACATAAAAATCATTAATTTGGTTAGTTGAACCCTCGGCTATAATGAGGACCAGTGGAGGGGACGACCCCTCCACTGTTCTCAAAAAAGACGAGGGTAGACTACATAAAAATCATTAATTTGGTTAGTTGAACCCTCGGATATAATGAGGACCAATGGAGGGGACGACCCCTCCACTGTTCTCAAGAAAGACGAGGGTAGACTTCATAAAAATCATTAATTTGGTTAGTTGAACCCTCGACTATAATGAGGACCGGTGGAGGGGACGACCCCTCCACTGTTCTAAAAAAAGACGAGGGTAGACTACATAAAAATCATTAATTTGGTTAGTTGAACCCTCGGCTATAATGAGGACCAATGGAGGGGACGACCCCTCCACTGTTCTCAAGAAAGACGAGGGTATACTTCATAAAAATCATTAATTTGGTTAGTTTAACCCTCGGCTATAATGAGGACTAATGGAGGGGACGACCCCTCCACTGTTCTAAAAAAAAAGACGAGGGTAGACTACATAAAAATCATTAATTTGGTTAGTTGAACCCTCGGCTATAATGAGGACCAATGGAGGGGACGACCCCTACACTGTTCTCAAGAAAGACGATGGTAGACTTCATAAAAATCATTAATTTGGTTAGTTGAACCCTCGGCTATAATGAGGACCAATGGAGGGGACGACCCCTCCACTGTTCTAAAAAAAAAGACGAGGGTAGACTACATAAAAATCATTAATTTGGTTAGTTGTACCCTCGGCTATAATGAGGACCAATGGAGGGGACGACCCCTCCACTGTTCTAAAAAAAGACGAGGGTAGACTTCATAAAAATCATTAGTGTGGTTAGTTGAACCCTCGGATATAATGAGGACCAGTGGAGGGGACGACCCCTCCACTGTTCTCAAGAAAGACGAGGGTAGGTTTTATTTAAAACCATTAAATTGGTTCATTGAACCCTCGGCTATAATGAGGCCAGATGAGGGGACGACCCCACATTGGTCCTCAAAAAAGACGAGGGAAGGGTTAGTAGCATCATCATCAACAAGGAGCAAACCATAAAAGAAGGAAATAAGGAAGACATCAATGGTGGAAGGAAGAGACGATGGTATTAATATAAAGCGTCCAAGTGTTTTACAATACATAGAACAAAAATACAAAAATGAGGGTATGGGCCACAGACGGCCACCCTAAGGGGCGATATCAGAAGGCAGAGCCTCAACATCAACCAATGGGGTCTCTTCAGCAATCATGACTGGCCGATCCTCAGACGTGCCGACCCCCTCAACATGAACTTGGGACTCCACTTGCGACAGGGCCTCAGCAATCAAGGGATTATCCAGCTGAACCACCTCAAGAGAAGGGCGGATGGACGATACTGTGTCGGAAAACTTTAGGACAACCCACCGACAGGCCTTCCTAATTCCCCTCTCAAGATATTCAAAGCCTAAGCCTTGGAATTCGTCAGAGACCTTGTAAGCCTCAACAGCATCAGCCCCGACTTTCCTGACAGCCTCTTCAAGATCAGTTTTATGTTGGGCCTCCAGGTTGATCAGAGCCAAGTCCTTAGCCTGCAGATCGGCATCATGCTGCCTCGTCAGCTCATTAAGGACTCTAGCATGCTCAGTCCTTGTACTCTCCAGCTCGGCCCTCGCAGTGTCCAGCTCTGTCCGTAGGTCGGCCTCTTGTTGAATGGCCCTCTCAGCTTCGTGAAACTTTTGTTGATTATCGGCCATCCACTTGGTGGCTGAGGTCAAGGCACAAACAGACTGCAAGAAAAAATGAACAAACATCAAGATGGGCCGAGGTAACAGTTAGTAAGAATAAAATTAAAAGGTCAAGACCAATACCTGAGCAAGGGAGTGCAGACCATAGTCGTACACTTTGGCAAGGGGCATCTTCGCCAAGAACTCGAAGTCAGAGGCCGACGGTGCAGAGAACATCGAGGCCTTAGCTGCCCTCAAGTTTGTGATCAGCGACGAGGGGTCGACCCTCAGATGGGCCATATTTTGAGACCAGAAGGCCCCCATGCTCAACGAAGAGGTTGCCCCCTCAGAGGCCTCGACCCTGTCCCTTGTCTTGGGGTCAAGCCGATGCTCAACTGGAGCCTCAGGCTCCTTCCTTTTGTGGCTATCGGCCCTCGTCTTCTTTGGAGCTTGCTGAGGCTCCTTCCCCTTCTTCTTTGAAAAACCAACGAGTAGGCTTGGAGCAGTCATTTCCCAGAGGTAATCTGACACACCTACAGGAAGACCTGAAAAGGGTACCATGCATCAGAAAATTACAGAGATAAACAGGAAACACTTCAAAAAAAAGTAAAGAATGGAAAGCGTGCTGTATAACTCACATAGTTTCGTCAGAGGGCCGACCCTCAGACCAGCTTCTTTGAGGTACCGAGGGGTCATCAAATCTTCGAACTTTGGGATCTCACCCCCTCTCCCTCGTCCCCTCAGATACTCAACAATATCCCTTTCCTCCAGGCTAAGTCCGGGGTCTGACCTAGCTTTCATTGAGGGATTAGACCATTTGCTAGGGACCCTCGGACCATCGGCAGAAGGGGACGCCTCGGTGGAGCACTCCCACACCCCAGATATGAAGAAGAATCTCTTTTTCCAATCATGATTGGAAGTTTGAGCCACGTGGAGAAGTTTCTTCTCAGACCTTCTCGCCCCTAGATGATAGTATCCGGGCTGTTTAGATGAAGAGGTGATGTTGTAACAAGCCAAGAATACGTCGGACGAGGGCTCATCAGTGAAAGCATTTTTCCACAAGGAAATGTAACCCAGAATCGTCCTCCAAGAGTTGGGTGGAAGTTGAGAGGCGGAGACGCCCAGAGCCGACAGAATATCTACAATGGCAGGGTGGAAGGGAAGTCTGACATCGACCTTGAACATTTGCTCATAAACTGCAACCTCTCCCTCTTGACAGTAAAAAACCCTCTCAGTATCAGAGGGAACCCTCATAATTACCCCAGAGGGTACTCCGTAAATATGCCTCCATATCAGAAGGTCTCTATCCCTAACGGAGGAGATAAAGGACGAGGTGTGGGAGGTGTCAACCTCATCATCTGTATCATCGTCCTCGTCCTCATCTCCTTCCCCCTCACCACCTGCAGGAGGACCCTGGGGAAAAGCCACTTGGAAGGCATTGGGGGATAGGGTTGTCACAGGGACAGCCTCAGAGGGGATCGTACCTTCGGCCTCTCGGGGAGGGCTAAGGTCAGACGTGTCCCTTCTACCGGACGTTCCAGCACCAGTTGGCGAGGAAGATCTCTCGTCCATTTCACTTGATTTGGGTGTCTCGTCCGGACGAGATGACGACCCACAATACTCAGAGGGTTCAGATGGTCTTATGGTGGCAAGAGGAACGGGAAAGATGGGTCGTACCCAATTGTGGTCGGCTCCTCTTCTCCTCTCTTCCTCTTCCTCTTCCTCTATTCGTCTGATCTCGGTAAATAGTTTCTCTCCCAAATATGGGAATTCAGACACTAAGTTGTAAAGCCTCCTAAGCATTAAAGGGAAGACCCTACACTTGGAAAAATTACACTAGACTTGGCTAATTCAACTACAAACACTTGGGGGATTGACCAGGTTTGACTTCTGGATTAAACCAAAGAACTAAAAAGTTTTTGTCAAGAACGTTCAAGAACTAACAACCGGAGAAGACACCGGAAAAGGCTATGGGGGAACTCTAAGAAAGTGCCGACCTACGACCCTAAAAAATACACAGAAATGAAGACAAAAGAAGGCGCGGGGAGAAAAAGGTTACCTGATGAGGAGAAAGCAAGAGCGCTGCGAGGCCTGAAGGATTGAAGGCTGCAAATGGCGACTGGTTCTAGAGAGAGAGTAAACTTAGGCGCGAAGAAGAAGAAGCTGTGGAGAGAGAGAGTTTGAAAATCTCTTAAATACTTTGGTAATGAGTGGACCCATTTACCAAGAAAGGTATAATTAGGGCACAAGACCCCAAGTGCACTACGCAGCCGCTAGGGGTGTGCACGGGTCGGTTCGGTTTTGGAAAAAATCAGACCGAAACCGAACCGACGATGAAAAAAACCGCCGGATTCGGTTCACATCGGTTTCGGTTCGGTTCGGTTTCGGTTCGGTTTTAACCGATTTTCAGTTTTGGTCGGTTTTTTATAGGTCGGTTTTCGGTTTTGGTCGGTTTTGGAGGTTGCTAAATGGTGTTTGGATATAAAAATAAAAGATATTTAAGGGTTTTTTAATATATGATATTGATGTCAGTTCGGTTCGGTTCGAATCGGTTTTTTCTTTGTCTAAACCGACAACTGAACCGATATTGTCGGTTTTTTAAATCCTTAAACCGCAAACCGAACCGGGCTAAAAAAAACCGCCGGTTTCGGTTCGGTTCGAGCCGGTTCGGTTCGAGCCGGTTCGGTTCGGTTTTCGGTTTGGTCGGTTTTTTTGCACACCCCTAGCAGCCGCCATGCCTTGGA
Organism: Sambucus nigra; assembly: GCA_949130495.1. Taxonomy (NCBI): domain Eukaryota; kingdom Viridiplantae; phylum Streptophyta; class Magnoliopsida; order Dipsacales; family Adoxaceae; genus Sambucus; species Sambucus nigra. Next base: position 145,586,782 of record OX422214.1, read on the forward strand.
AACTGAAACATCAATGAGTATCTGCCCAAGTGTCACTCATCTAACTGATCATACATGCATCTCATTTAAAACACTATCCCTCAGCCATCTCAGCAGCACCTATGGCTAAGGGCTGGGGGGTGATTGATATACCCGTTTATATCCTCGGCTTAGATGAGGATTGCCTCCACAACGGACGACCCTAAGAGGGGCCGACCCTTCACCAGGCCCCAGCTGGCCTCCACCAGTCCCAGACGACCCTACGAGGGGCCGACCCTCCACCAGGCTCCAGACGACCCTACGAGGGGCCAACCCTTCCCCAGGCTCCGGACGACCCTACGAGGGTACGACAGTACGAGGCCAGAATCAAGCCAAACTCACTACCAGAAGAAACTTTGCCCTCGGCCTCGTCTCATAGGCCGAGGGTGACATCATGACAGCGCGTGGTTTGGGACACGCGTGGAACAGTGCGCGTCAGGCTCATATGACACGTGGCAGACCGTTATAACCGAATCACACCCTCACGTGAGGGAATATTATGTCATCATTTGGCATCTACAGGTGTCAACAGGGGATTGGTTAGATCATCAGTCACATGCACCATGCTTACTTGGGGGGTACACTACACCCCCCAAGACCTATATATACTTGTCACCTACAACCCTATAGGGGATCGATCCATGAACTGTAGCCCTAGCTAAAACCCTGATTGTACACAGTAGAGAGAGAGAGGAGGGTTATGTGCATTGTATCCAAGGCCATTAGTGCCCATAGTGGATCACACACTCACAGTGGATGTAGGACAAATTGGCTGAACCACTATATATCAGTCTTAATTCCTCTTATACTCATCCCCTTCTACATACTTATACACTTATACATCTCTATGGCTGCCATGGCTACTACTGTTTGAGCTCACTATCACTTATCCGGTGGTGCTAAATCTTAGCATCATCATACAGTGTCGCCAAAGTCAAGATCCCCTAGTCATAATGGCGGATTTGCGTAAAGCCCTACATGAATGGAAGGATCCAGAGATGGACATCATCACTGCTTTTTGCCAGAAGTGTACTCCCCATAAGATATAAAATAAATAGGCGCATCGCACCAGTTTTTCATCCACCACGTTCACCACCCACCTCATTAGGTTGTCCTTTTATAAGATAACGGTCACCGACGACCCCTAACATATACTAGAACCCATCGATGGGCACCCCTTCTAGTTCAATTACAAAAATTCAAAAAAAAAAAACCAAAAATCATAAAGTAAAAATTCAGTAAAGAAATGCACACCTTGGCATAAGGATCATCAAAATCCAAGATGACATAATTATTAAAAAATCATCAAGAATAATAAAATCTCTCGAAAAAATCCAAAGCCTTTAAGAAAATTCTCGTATCATCACATATCCTTTCTACAACCATCATACACTTACAAGGTCCTCAAAATTGACCTTGTACCTCATAATTAGTTTGTGATCCCCATGTTTGTCGTACACACTCTTTAGGTTCTCACCATTGACCTTGGCCCTCATAATTAGGCCACGATCCCTATATTGGTTCAAAACACTCTGTAAGTACTCGCAATTGACATTGTCCCTCAAAATAAGGTTTCGATCCCCGTATTCGTCGCACACACTCGTTAAGACCTCAGTATTGACATTGGCCCTCGAAAAGATCATGATCTTCGTATTGATTGCACAAACATATTTAGTCATCATAAATGACCTTGACCCTTAGAATTAGATAGGATGACAAGATCATATCCATTTATTGCTGCCTCCAAAGTGGTAACATACTCGGCTTCCATGGATGCCATACACGACTACTTGATACACATCCAACATATGGATCCACTTCTAAGGGTAAATACATATCCCGAGGATAATTTTTTAGAGTCCCAATGCAACCAAAAATCTAAGTCAGTGTACCCATGGGGTACTAGATTCTTGTAACACCTCGTATTTTTATAACATTTAAATTGGTAAATTTAAATGAATAAACTGCGTGAATAAAATACTTGAATATGATTATGCATGATTATATGATTTGATTATAATGAATGTGCATATTAGTAGATAATTAATTTGCATGTTAGGTGAATTATTATTATCTCATAATTATCATAACAAAAATGTGTAATTTTTTGTCAACATTGTTTGAGTACTTTTGGGAGTGATTTAGGAAATCGTTTTTGTGTTTTAAACATCTTAAGTTAGGCCTGGGGGATGGTATACCCTTAGGGTAGATTTTATACCAATTCGAGTGTTATTTTGGGCTTGTTTGGGGGCCCATAATTGGGTATTAAGGGGAGATAGAGGTTTAAGTAGGTTAATAACCCAACATAATTACACATTCCATCCACTTTTAAGTTAACATTGCAGTCTTATACCCTCTAGAGGAAGTTACCAAAGTTGGAGAAGAAGAGAGGGACAAAGACTCAAGGGAGGAGGATGATATCATCTCTTAAAGGGAAGAATTTTCTTGCAAAACTTTTAATATTATGTTTTTGATTCATATGAAAGTCTCTCATAGCAATTCTGGGTTATAAATATTATTGGAGATTGAAACATAGATGCATTTGAATGTAGGCTTGTTAGAATTAATTGATGATAAATTGTGTTTTGAGAATTAAATACCTTGATGACAAGCTCGGAGTTGATATCATTTGATTGGAGAAACTACTACTATAATCCATGTGATAGGATTAATGTTAATAGATGAATTCAAATCATGTATTGATCTTACAATTAGGAAAATTTTAGATAAGAATTATGTACTTCTCGGGTTAGATAACTTGTGATGTCTTAAATCCAATTACTCGAATTTATGGGGGGTTATCATGCATAGATTGGGTATCGAATGGTGTTAACACGTTTTCTTGAAAATAATAAAGTTATAGTTCTTGAAATTGAAGTGTATAAAGCCTTAAAAATGAGTATGTAATTTTTGGGAAGAAACCCATATAGAAAAAAATTAGAAGATCTAGGCTACTGCCCCAAAACAAATTGATTTGGTCTCCAAGGTGAATTAATTCAGCTCCATGGGGTGAATGGATTCAGCTCTTGTCCATGGGTCAGGGTTAGTGTCACACCCCAAACCCAATATCCATACTAATCATTTCTTATTAGAATAATTAGACATAATCTTGAGCCCATTGGAAATATAATTCATTTATCAATATTTTCCTACATAATGTGCACAATGAACATAATATTATTCCTATTCCATACCGAAATCAATATCAGAGTCGTAATTAAGCAGGCATACAATAATGTGATTAACTATGATCAACTCAATCCATGCTAACTCAATATATACAATATGTGTGTGTATTAAAACCTCAGTGTGACAATGATAAACCCCCCCATGTCTAATCCCCATCTCTTTCTAACGGTGCAACTCTCAAATCACTGATCATATGACATCCTAGCTGGCAGCTTACAACCCTGAAAATGTCAAAATATAAACCATAAGCATTAAGCTTAGTGAGGTACTCCTTCCCTGAAATGAAATAACAGTTCTATATCAAATCTGTGGATATTAATCCAACCAATCCTTCCATACAATGAATTAGCAGTTATATATCAAATATGTGGATATTAATCCAACCAATCCTGCCATATAATGAATTAACAATTATATATCAAATCTGTGGATATTAATCCAATCAATCCTGCCATATAATGAATTAACAGTTATATATAAAATATGTGGATATTAAATCCAACGAATCCTGCCATACAATGAATTAACATTTATATATCAAATCTGTGGATATTAAATCCAATCAATCCTGCCCATTGGCATCAACAAATCTTGGACCATAAGGCCCAAATAATTCTGCCCATTGGCAATGATAATTCTTCCCATCGGCAATAGTATGTCTGCCCATTGGCAATAGTAATTCTTCCCATTGGCAATAAGAAGTCGACCCATTGGCAATAGTAATTCTTCCCATTGGCAATAATAAGTCTGCCCATTGGCAATAACAAATCCTGGAACATATGTTCCAAATAATTCTGCCCATTGGCAATAACAAATCCTGGATCATAAGATCCAACAAATTATGCCCATTAGCAATAACAAATCATGGATCATAAGATCCAACAAATCCTTGTCATAGGACAAATCAAATCGTTGGATCTTTGTCCAATTCCAATCCTAGATCATAGGATCCAAAAAAATCCTGGATATTTGAATATCCAAAAAAATCCTTAATACCGAAGTATTCAAACAAATCTTGCTCTTATAGCTATATTCATATATATGTATATATGAAACAATCATAAGTACACTCACCTCGACAGTTTAACTGACTTTTTCCTTGGCTTTATCCGGTATTTTTTCAATCAGCTCTTCTTCCCTTCCTATCATTCTTACAATATTAGTATCATCATAAGAATATCAATAATCCAAATAATGATTTAAACATAATTCAATCCATAAGCATCACATTATTCCATTCAAATCATTTATCACAAGTGAAGTTCCATCCAAATCCATGTTAATATATTTAACATATCCAAATCATAGGCCAAATATAAATTCATTTATTCTTTGTAATTCAATCCTTGTCTTATTAGTATTCCAATACAAATGACGGTACATCATTTCAAGTCTCCTAGGGCAAGATATACCCATTTCTTTACCACATAGCAAATCTGCCATGTAGGCTCTTTTATCGTTCATTCAACTTCCAGGAATTTCCATAATTTTTCTACATCATAAATTTATATGATATTTCTCCCAACATCAGTAAACATATTGAAAAATACAAGATTAAAATTTCATAATTTTCAGAGTTCATTTTCTATGTCAAACAAAACATCGAACACAAGGCGGGCATACATTCACCCTTAGGGTAGATTTCATACCCGAACTTAAAACTTTCACCAAACACTGATTTATTGGTATTTTAACATAATTTTTCAGATATGTCATACATATATGAGTCTAGGTTAATCTCCAATTGGAATCAATCAATTCTAGTAAGTATAGAGAAATATATGGAAGTTTGAATAAACAAGGTTCCTAAACAAAACAATCTCAAGGGTTTTCACATTCATGTTTGCTTAAACTAGCATCTATCCATAAGTACACATCAAGACATGGAGTTTCAGTAAACAAATGATTATTTCAATCATTTAAATAAGTAATACAAAAAATAAACAATATTTATGGATGGAATTACCTTAGGGACTTTTACGTAATTTTTCTATGAATTTTTCTTCAATTTCTCCTCACACTTTCTTCCAAAACTTCAAAACTCTCCTTCCTTAGGTTAAAACTCTTCCATGGCTGAAATATGCTGAAGGAAGAGCTTAATTCAAGGGTTATAAGTTGCCATAAGGTCACCCCCCCTTGGTCCAATCAAAATATAACATGTTCATTATATAAAACAAAATATCATTTAAGGCTAAATGACTACTTTACCCCCTATTCGTAAAAAGACAATATCTTCCCACTCGGATGTCCGTTCGATGAACCGTTTGTTTTGTTATAAACCTAACTCATATATCTACAAATATCTAGTTTACACCTCAAGTTAGCTATTATATCATACAGGTCAAAGCTAGCCTTAAACATGAACATTCCTACCGAAAACTTCAAAATTTCACATTTGTAACTAATTCGATATTTCATGCTTTATGAAGGTAGGTTTAGACTAAACATAATGACTTAAAATTATATATACTAATTACATATTATCCATATCACATAAGATAATAATGATTTAAACATAATTTATCATAATTATATTCGGGTTGTCACAAATAGACCATGGAAACGGTCAGGGGCTTTTTACAAGTCTAAGCGAGTATATGGGAGGTTGTCCAAGTGAAGGGATATTTATTGAAAAATAGATTTGTATCATTATCCAATAATTGGTGAATTTAATAATTAACTGGAGTTTTAATTTTCAAAACAAGGATTTTTATTCTGAAATTGATAAAATCTAGTTACGGTGCTTATGAGGATAATGACCTATGCGTATTGTATGTTATATGTATGTGCTTATTATTTGTGTGAACATACCGATGTTCGTAAAAAGCTTATCGGTTGGGGTTGCGTACATCCTTGAACAAGTGACACGCGCCGGTACAGGTCGGCTAGGCATAGTGTAGGTCGTTATTTTAGGTCCGACATTGAGGGGCACCAATTCTTGATGAGAGAAATGGGATGTATGGATCCATTTTCATAGCTGGGGGTATGGGACATTAGATGGTATACTGCGTAGTGACCACCCCACTTATGTGTATTTTGTTTACGTCAATTTGATGAGGGACTCCTTCGAACTTACTGATAGATCATGAGTTGGACACTGAAGCTATATGCATTCGTGTGCTATATATAATGATATATATATTTATATAAATTGATTAAGATCAAATCAACGCAGTCTAATGATGTAGACAACTGTTAATGAACATAATGCTACGTAAAATAAATAATGTGATGCAATGGTATTTTCTGTGGGGTAGTATTATGGGGGTTAGTCTTAGGATTGAACTTATGTGTGTAGATATTTATCTCCTATTTTATATGGGTGCTAGTTGCCCTTTATATTGTTACGTTAGCATAGAAATCGGGTTTCATATTTGTGTTTGGGTTAGAAATGCGTATAGTGTTACACTTAGATGAGGGGTGAGATACTTATTTGTTGTGAGCGCCGATGGATGGTTTATAATGTGAATTGACTGCATTATTATCTATTAATTTTATAAGTTAATTCTTAAAACTTTAGGGCGTTGACCTAAATTATAAAAAAAATTCCCCTAACGTATCCTAGACAGGAGCAACAGGCCTAACAGAGGATTGGACTTGCAATTTCACTTGCCAGTAGCGGATTCAGCTATTTGATTCTAGCATCAGTTACTACTCTTTATTTCATCCAGTTTTTATATTTCAGAGAGTGTATAAGCATAAGCATGGGACTTATTTATTCTAGTCATTTATTTTTAGTTATGTTGGGACAGTTATTTTATAATTTATGTGAGTTGGGACTTATTCACTATCAGTTTAGTATTTCATATGGTATTATTGTGCATGGATGTTTTAAATTAAAATTTCATTTTTACTGTTTAATGTTAAGAATGGTATGAATTGTTCGACAATCCCCATATTCGTTGTATTATGTCTGACCAATCTTTATGTGAAAAATGGGGATTGTTATAGTTGGTATCAGAGCATCCAGGTTCTAGCATCCTTAGGGTATGTGTTACATTCATTACTTTCTGCATTGCCTTTTTTTAATATGCAAAGCCCTATGTTTAGGAATCATTGTACCCTTACCAATTTGTTACTAATAAAAATCTTATTTTCTTTCAGATGGAAAACACTCAACGTGATAGATGATAACATGTTACCATGATCCTATAGAGGATAAGACTCAGTAAGAGCCACAGCCACACCCACCACCACCACTAGTGCCACCATTGGTTACTCTAGTAGAAATAGCTACGATAGTGACTCACGCAGTCTCTACAGTGATAGGTGCCTAAATCACTTTTAGCCATAGCAGTAGCCACCACCATTACCCTCACAACCAATGGTGCTACCCGTTCAGGCACAGGGCTCAGTTTCGGAGAGAGCCAGTGAGGCCTTCACTAAAGGCCACCCATGAAGGTTTACCTGGAGTACAAATATATTAGTGGAAATTCAGTGGAAGGAGGATATTCAAGGACATTTGAGGATGGTTAAGTGCACAACGATGCACAAGCAGATGTTAGCTTCAATCCGATTAGTAGGAACAACCCTATAGTGGTGGGAGTCTGTCACAACCATGGAGGAGTAGCACAGGATGACCATTCAAGAGTTTTGGAAAAAGTATGAGGGAAAGTATTTCCCCAAGCTATGAAATTAGAGATGAGGAGGAAATTTATGGACCTAAGGCAGGAGAGTTGCGCCATAACAGAGTATGAGGAAGAGTTTATCGCATTGTCATTGTTTATTGAAGATGAGGTAAACAATTAGGAGACGAAAATGGAGAAGTTTACGTCAGGGACAGCTTGGCACATTAGGAAATTCTTATTGTGGAACCCGAATTTGGCAACGTACACTCAGATGGTGAAAGTCTCTTTATTGCATTATTAGGACCACCGATCATTCCAAAAGAGTAAAGGGGAATGAAATCCAATTCAGAGTCATCGATCCATCAGGGCAAGACAGGTAGGAATGGTAATTATGGAGTCTATCAGTTTAAGGGGTCCCAGATAGAATATTAGTATAATAGGCACAAGTGTTCTAATGATCGGAACAAGCAGGGCTAACATGGCTAAGGATAGTAATAGAGGGGTCATCAGGTCCGTTAGTAGTAGGGTCGAGGCTAAGAGGGGCAATAAGGGAAACAACAGGATATGCATATGTTTTATGAAAATTGATACGTCTGTGGAGAGAAGGGAAACCTAGTAAAGAAATGCCCTCAGGGTAATTGGCGGCACATGAGCAGGGAGGTCAGCATGGATATCAGGAACCTTAGGGGCAACATCAATAGTTTCCAGCCCCGCCAGTGGTTGCAGTGTTAGCACTAACATCTCCACCCGCCCCACCTTAGGGGTAGAAATCGTAATTACAATGTGCGTGTTTATCAAGTGGTACTTAGAGAAGGACCAATACCAGCAAAGATTTATTTGGACATATGGGGCATATTTTATTTGATATAGGTGCATCTCACTCATTTGCTAGTACTAGTTTTACTCAGACATCGGGGATGGTAGATTTAGCGTCTGACATAGTGCTTTACATTGATTTAGTCGTAGGTAGAGGGTCACCTATATGTTCTATGTGCAGAGTTTTAGGGATGGACATTGGGAGACTTCAGTTCCTGGTAGACGTACTTGTGTTAGATATGTCAGAGTATGATGTTATCTTGGGTAAGGATTAACTATCTACTTACAGGGCTTGTGTTGATTGTTATGGGAGGTCCATCATCTTTTACATTAGGGCAGCAGATGTACTTGGTTGCGATGCTGAACCCAGAGGGAGGGTCAGGCATGCATTTGTATTACATTAAGGAGGAGACTTCGGATGAGGTCATTGTTTCTCTAGACTCCATTCCAATTGTTAAGGAGTTTTCATATGTGTTTGGAAAGATTCCAAGTTTACCACCGAGTAGGGAGATCGAGTTTATGATTGACTTGACTCCTAGTACAAGACTCATCGCCTATGCACCGTATCGTATGGATCCTCTAGAGATGAGAGAGCTTAGGGATCATATTTAATAGTTACTGGGATAGGGATTTATTCAGAGGAGTATTTCACCTTGGGGTTCTCCCGTCTTGTTTGTGAAGAAAAAATGCAGATCATTAATGTTGTGTATCGACTATAGGAGTTGAACAAGGTCAATATATGAAATAAGTATCTGTTTCCCCATACAGATGATCCATTATACCAGTTGAGGAGTGCATTGTATTTTTCTAAGATTGAAATGAGTTCGGGGCACCATCAGTTGAGCATTCAGGAGTAGGATGTTTTGAACATAACATTTTTTTATAAGATATGGGTCGTATGAGTTCATAATTAAGACTTTTGCCTAACCAATGCATTGGTAGTGTTTATGGACCTGATGAATAGGGTGTTCAAGGACTTCTTAGATCAGTTTGTTATTGTGTTCATAGATGACATATTAATTTCTTCTCTAACCGCAGATATGCGGGCACAACACTTATGGATGGTCTTACAAATGTTACGGGACCATCCGCTCTATGCCAAGTTTGAGAAATATGGATTTTGGTTGAGGGAGGTTAAATTATTGGGCCACATTGTATCTGAGAGGGGAATATCAGTGGATACAAGAAAGGTTTCGACAGTGATGGTGTGGGGACAGCCTACTGCATATATGGTGGTGCGCAGTTTTCAGGGTTTGGTAGGGTATTACCATCGATTCATTCAGGGATTCTCAAAAATAACTGGGCCTCTAACGAATTTTATGTGGAAGGGTGTATCATTTGTATAGGATGATGCATATCAGTAGAATTTTGACGAGCTAAAGTTCAGGTTGACTTCGGCTCCGGTACTAGCTTTAGCTCGTGGAGGGATAAACTATAAAGTCTATACTGATGTGTCCTTGTAAGGACTTGGAGGTGTATTGATGCAGGAGGAGAGGTTGATAACTTATGCTTCCCAAAATCTTAAGCCTCGTGAGGGTAATTATCGCACCCATCATTTGGAGTTATCAGTTGTAGTTTTTGCATTATGCATTTTAAGGCATTATCTCTTAGGGAGAAATTCCTTTTGTTCATAAACAACAAAAGTTTATAGTATTTGTTCACACAGAGGGAGTTAAACATGAGGCAGCGTCGGTGGCTTGATTTTTTGAAACACTACCAGTTTGATATCCAGTATCATTTGAGTAAGGCAAATGTAGTGGCAGATGCCTTGAACCGTAAGTTGACAGTCGAGTTAGTACTGGTGTGGAAGGCAAAGTGGGGTTCGCTTCGTATAGACAATGAGTTGTCATGTGATTTTATGGCAATCCTTACCATCACACCTGAAATCATCATTTTGGTCATGAAGGCACAATAATGAGATCTTGTTTTGCCAAGAGAAGGTCAGACAGTTATTGGTAGAGGAGGTACATCATTATTCCATTAGTTTGGATGGGAGATTGAGATTCCATGATAAGTTGGTAGTTCTAGAAGATGAGGAGTTACAATGAGAATTTATGACTGAGGCACACGAGTCACATTTTTAGGTACATCCCGGTGGGAATAAGATGTACTAATACTTGAGGCTCTAGTATTAGTGGGCGGGTATGAAGAAGGACATAGCCATTTTCGTGTCCAAGTGCGCCACATGCTAATTGGTGAAGGTGGATCATTAACGACCATCAGGTGTTCTACAACATATCGAGATTTCGATGTAGAAATAGGAGAGCATTTCCATGAATTTTATTATGGGGTTACCTACATCACAATGGGGAAATGATGACATATGGATGATTGTTGACCATTAATAAAGGTGGCTCACTTCTTGCCAGCACGTACAGACTATATTTCGAAGCATAACGCAAGGTTATACCTTGAAAAGATCATGAAGTTGCATGGTTTACCACTCAATATTATGTCAGATAGGGTCAGGAAATTTGTGTCCCACTTTTAATTGACTTTCTAGTAGGCTTTGGTGGAGGTGTTAAGGTTGAGTACCTCATACCACCCACAGACGGATGGACAGACAGAGAGGGTAAATCAGATGTTGGAGGACATATTGGAGGTGTGAATTTTGTACTTATAAGGTAGTTGGGAGCAGTACTTACCATTAGTGGAGTTTTCTTACAATAATAGTTACCCGTTTACTATCGAGATGGCAACTTTCTAAGCCTTATACGAGAGACCTTGCTGTTTTCCCTCTTGTTCGTTAAAAGTGGGGGGATAATAAGCTTCTTAGATCGGAGTTCATCTTAGACACTTCGTAGAAGGTGGAGATGATTAGGGCTAGGATTTGTATTGCCCATGATCGAAAGAAGAGTTATGTTGATGCAAACAGGAGGCACTTGGATTTTGAGGTTCGTAATCAAGTGCTACTCTAGGTGTTTCCCATAAAGGGATTGATGCAATTTGGGCAAAAAGGGAAGTTGGCTTCCCGATATGTGGGACTATTCCTTATTATTGAGAAGATTATTCCAGTAACGTATCAGTTAGCTTTACTAAAACATTTATAGAGGACCCATGTTGTTTTCCTTGTGTTGGCATTACAGATATTTTTTAGAGATGAGTTAGCTTATTAGCACATGGATCTTGACGAGATAGAGCTCCAGCCTAACGTGAGTTATAAGGAGATACATGTCGCCATTCTGGAACGTAAGGAGCATAGACTTCATTCCAAGGTTGTTCATTTAGTACGTGTGCAGTGGGGACACCAAAATGAGGATGAGTCGACGTTGGATATGGAGGATGACGTGGTGCGTTTCAAATTTTGAGGATGGAATTTTGTTATTAGGAGGGAAGAATGTAAAACCTCCTATTTTTATAACATTTAAATTGGTAAATTTAAATAAATAAACTGAGTGAATAAACTATTTGAATTTGATTATGCATGATTATGTGATTCTATTATGCTGAATGTGTATATTAGTAGATAACGAAATTGCATGTTACGTGAATTATTATTATCTCATGATTATAAGAACAAAAATGTGTAAATTGTGGTAGACATTGTTTGAGTACATTTTGGAGTGATTTAGGAACTCATTTAGGCATTTTAAATATCTTAATATGGGTGCAAGGATAGGTATACCCTTAGGGGAGATTTTGGACCAATTCGATTATTCTGGGCTTGTTTGAGGACCCAAAATGAGGTTTTAAGGGGAGATAGTGGATTAAGGGTTTAAGTAGGTTAATAACCCAAGATAATTACACGTTACATCCACTTTTGAGTTAACCTATAAACCTTACAGCTTTGGAGGAAGTTACCAAAGTTGGAGAAGAAGAGAGTAACACAGACTCAAGGGAGGAGGCTCATATTTTCTCTAAAAGTCGTGAATTTTGTTGCAAAACTTCTAATAATATGTTTCTTAATTCATATGCACATCTCACATACCAGTTTTGGGTTATAAATTTGATTGGATATTGAAACATATATAAATTTGAATCTAAGACTGTTTGGAATTAATTAATGATTAAACATGTTTTTAGAATTAAACACTTTGTAGACAAGAACGAAATTGATATCATATGATTGGAGAAACTACTACTAGATTCCAAGTGATAGGATTAATGTTTATAGTTGTTTTCAAATCATGTATTGATCTTACTATTATGGAAAATTTTAAATAAGAATTATGAACTTGTTGGGTTAGACAACTTGTGATGTTTTAGATCCAATTACTCGAATTTATGGGGGGGGGGGGGGGGGGGGTATCATGCATAGGCTGGGTATATAATGATGTTAGCACATTTATTTTTTTTATTATAATAGAGTTATGGTTCTTGAAATTGAAGTGTGTAAAGCCTTAAAAATGAGTACGGAATTTTGGGGAAGAAACCCGTATACAAAACAATTAGCAGATCTGGGCTATTGCCCAAAAGCAAATCAATTCGGCCTCCAAGGTAAATCAATTTGGCCCGGCAATTCAGCTCCTAGGCATGGGTCAAGGTTCAACGGTGGAAAGTTTCGGGGGATTTTTGCGAGTCCAAGAGAGTATATGGGAGGTTGTCCAAGTAAAGGGATATTTAATTTAAAATAGTTTTGTGTCATTATCCAATAATTGGTGAATTTCACAATTAACTAGAATGTTAATTTTTCAAAGCGGGGATTATTATTCTGAGATTTATGAAATCTAGTTGTGTGTTGTGTTTTCTATGTATGTGTTTTCTATTTACGCATCGGTACAGTTAGACTAGGTGTAGTGTAGGTCGTTATTTTAGGTCCTACGTTTAGCGGCACTGCTCCATGATAAGAGAAGCATTATGGACGAATCCATTTTCATAGTCGGGGTATGGGACATGAGATGGTGTACTGGGTAATGACCGCCCCACATTTGTGTATTTTGTTTACTTCCATTTGGTGAGGGACTCCTCCAGACTTACCGATAGAGACAGAGATGGACACCAAAGGTAGATGCCTTCATGTGTCGTATATGTAATGGTAAATATATAAATATTTATATTAATTGATTAAGAACAAATCAACGTAGTCTAATGATGTAGAAAACTGTTAATGAACACAATGCTACATAAAATACATAATGTGATGCAATGGGATATTCTGTGGGGTAGTATTGTGTGGGGTTAGTATTGGGAGTGTGATTATGTATGTAAATATTTATCTCTCATTTTATATGTGTGATAGTTGCTCTTGATATTGTTGCGTTAGCATGGAAATTGAATTTCATATTTAGGCTTGGGTTGAAATTGCGTATAGTACTACACTTAGATGAGGGATGAGATACTTATTGCTTATGAGTTTCGATTACTATTATGTAATGTGAATTAACTGCATTATTATCTACTGGTTTTATTAGTTAATTCTTTCAACTTTAGGGCGCTGACCCAAATTATAAAATGTTTTTCCCCCAGTTTATCTTAGACTGGAACAACAGGGATTATAGAGGATCAGACTTGAAGTTTCACTTGCTTAGTAGAGGATTCATCTCTTTGATTCTATCATAGGTTTCTAGTCTTTATTTCATTTGATTTTTATATTTTAGAGATTGTATTGGCATAAGTCCGGGACTTATTTATTACAGTCATTTATTTCCAGTTATGTTAGGAACAAATGTTTTATGACTTATGTGAGTTGGGACTTATTCAGTGTTAGTTTATTATTTCATATGGTTTTATTGTGCTTGGATGTTTTAAATTCAAATTTCAGTTTTGCGGGTATGAATTATTAGATTAGCCCCATCTTAGGCATATAATATCTGGCCAACTTTTAGATTGAAAATGGGGGTTGTCACAACTGTCTCGTGAGTAAAGTAACAAATAACCCTTAGTCCTCTTTAAGTTCTTGAGAAAGTACTTCCCAACAGTTCAGTTATCCTTACCAGGGTTAGGTTAGAATTTGTTGACCATGCCAACAACATAAAATATATCACGTCAAGTACAGACTATTGCATACATGATGTTTCCCATCACCGAAGCATAAAGTATATTACTCATCCTCTCTATCTGATCAGCTGTCTTAGGACACTGATCCTTAGATGAAGTAATTCAATGCTTGAAAGGGAGAAATATTTTCTTGGAATCATACATTATAAACCTTGTGAGTATTGTGTCGATATAAGTGGGTTAGTATAATCCTAACATCCTATATTTTTCATCACATAAAATCTTGATCCCAAGGATGTGACTGACTTCTCCTAAGTCCTTCATATCAAGATGGCTAGACAAACAAACTCTTATAATAGAAAATACGCCCATATAGTTTCCAATTTGGAGAATATCATATATTTATAGTGCTAGAAATTCCACCATGCTTCCGTCATTATTCTTATACACACAAGTTTCATCCCAACGTTGATCAAAACTAAAATATTTGATTGCTAATTTAATTGGATATTCCAGGACCTTGATATCTATTTAAGTCCTAAAATGGATATTTAAATACTTCACACCTTAATTTCTTAGCCCTTTGATATTAATCTCATGGGCTACATCATATATATGCACTCATTAAGATTATCGTTTAAGAATGTAGCCTTGGCATTAATTTTCCAAATCTCAAAATTGAGATGCATAACAATAGATACAAGAGTCCAGATAAACTTAATCATAGTACTGGTAAAAATGCCTCATCATATTTAATCCCCTCTTTCTAGGTGAACCTTTTCTTAACAAGTCGTTCTTAGAAGGTTTCCACCTTCTCGTCTACCCTTCTCTTCCTCTTGTAGATTCACTTCCACCCTATGGGTTTATCCAATTCGTCAAGTCGAAAAGTTACCATGCTTAATCTGAATACATTAAATCCATATCGTTATCCATAGCCTTTAGCGAATTATCGACATCCTTGTCTTAAAGTGCCTCATCATAGGTGTCGAGATACAATGAATGTTCCCTCGTGACTTCAATGAAGTTCTCTCCTAGATACGCTAACCTATTAGGACAACATTAACTCTCCCACTTTGACGTAGCTCCACTCATGGTTCGATATAAGTGACACATGAACCCTTATCATCGATAATAATTATGCTACTGTTAGATAATGTATTATCGAACTCAACTTGTATTTAATCCTGCACGAGTGATCCCATGATTTTTCTTACTCTTGTCCTCCTAATTCTTACCATATGATCTTGCTCTTGGTATTATGTTTAATTATATAATCGTCCTCCAAGAACCTAGAATTTGTGATAATAAATATTTTCTAGTCCTTAGGATCATAAAATTGGCTACCATGGGTTTCCTTAGGATATCCCAAAAAGTGACATACATTTGTCCTCAAGTCCAACATTCATGCCTCCTTCCTTGACACGTCTGTTGGGTACCCCCATATCAGAACGTGAGCTAGACTTGGCTTTCACCCTTTTTTTCATTATAAGGGAGATGAAGAGACTAATTTAGATGGAACAAAGTTCAATAACTATGTAGTCATCTCTAATGCATTACCCAACAAAGAAGTTGTCAGATCTGAATAACTCATTATGGATCTAAACATATCCAAAAGAGTCATGTTCCTTTCTTCTGTTACATCATTTTTCTGTGGAGTGCCTAGTGTAGAAAATTTGGCTTTAATACCTAACAATAATAAGGGTTTCTTAAACTCTCCCAAAAGGTATTCCCTTCTACTATCCGATCGCAAAGTATTGATTAATTTACTGTGGGAATTCTCCACATCATCCTTATATTCTTTTATCTTATAAAAGGCTTAAGACAAATGGTGCATTAGGAAACCGTATCCAAACCTTAAGTAATCATCGAAGAAAGTGATGGAGTACTCAAAACCACATTTTTTCTAGATAGTCGTACCACCGCACAAATCAGTATGAAATAGTTTCAACACATATTTGGCACTATACCCCTCAGCCGTAAACGACCTCTTGGTCATCTTTCCCTCAAATCCATATTCACTTACTAGAATTGCCTCCATTTCCGATTCATTTAATTGCCCATTTGAAACCAGTATTTATATCCTTTTTAGATTGATATGACCTAACCGTAAGTGCCAAAGATATATTTGGTTCATCTTAGAAGGTTCCTTTCTCTTTAGGTTATTTCCATTTAAGTTATTCAATTTAGTATCAAATATTAGTGGCGTGACATGTATTATAATTTAAAGATTATTTTCCAATGTTCCAGAACAGATAAGAGATTTGCCATTTTTAATAAAAACGCCTTTATTAAAATAAACTAGGTATTCGTTCATCACAAACTTAGAAACCGAAATAAAATTACTTGTAATACTAGGAACATAAAAACAATCTACCACTATTGACTTATTGTTTTGACCAAAATTTAAAATTTAATTTTCTACTGCTACTACTACTACTACTACTACTACTACTACTACTACTACTACTACTGCCTTGTGATGATCTCCCATGAATAGAAACAGATCTACATCATTGAGATCGTTGTATATCTGGAACCTCTGCAAATAATTGTGGCCATGATTAGTGGCTCCTGAATCTACACATTAGGTTTTTGTCAATTTCACCACGAAACATGTCTCAATGATATAGGAGAAATTGACATATTTATTTGTCCATCCTAAGAAGATGTGGCATTGATTGTTCCAATGTCGTTTCTGTTTCCAGGTGTAACAGCCACCTACCGACTTCTTACTTCCACCCTGGGGCTTAAAGTTTCCTTTACAACTTTAAGTTGTCCCTCAAATTAGCCTGTCTTCTTCTTATTTCTTTTTGAAATTGAAGTATATGGGAATTTATTAATAACCTAAGCCACAACCTTATGCCTATATATATTCTCCGCAGTCTATCCTTATACATGTAATACCCCGTAATTTTAAAGATTTTTTCCATTGGGATAATTAAATTAAATTAAAATTTATTTGGAAATTAACCCGTAAGTAAATACTAGCGAGATGTGAGTTTGTATTTGTGTATGATGCTAAAATCAAATATTACTGAGAATATATGATAATATATGAGTATAGAATTTTTTTTTGAAATTATCATGAGGCAGAAATACGATAATTTGGGAAATTAAGTTAGGACGCGCGTGTCAGTCGCGTCAGGAATGAATTTATTTAGATTAAAAGTAAATTATATTTTTATCAACCGAATGGCCATTTTGAGTGCGCCAACGTTTTCGAAAGGGTGGAAATAGTCAGAAAAGACTAGCCGGGAGTTTAGTTTGGGTACCGGGGCATTTTTAGGCCAAACCGGCAACCTAGAAGGGTATTTTGGTAATTTTAAAAATTAAGGGATTAAAACCCACGAATTTTAGAGTTAAAATAGATATTATTAAAAGGGCCACTAAGGACATTATCATCCAAAAGCAAGGGAGTGGGCTACGGGAGTTTTGAAAGGAGTTAAAGAGAGGTTAAAAGAGGTTCCAAACCAAACCAGCTTCCATCACCAGCATTTTGAAAGGAATTTGTGACCGCAATGAAGAGAGAACCAACCTTGATCATCAACAACGAATCCAAACATCGGATTTAAGGCAAGTGATTTGATATTATTAAGTTCAATGAATATTTCTTCCATGTTTAGTGTAGAAACTATATTTGCCTTGAGAATTTTGATGAAACCCTAATGGGATTTTTATAGAAACTCTAAAGTTTGGTTAGGGATTGCATATAGAATGAATGTGGACGAAATTGGTTCCCCAAAACTTAACTTTGATGATTTAAAAACGGATTTATGATGAGTATTTAGGTGCAATTAAATTCTGGATTAATGTTCATAGGGTTTGGGGCAAGAATTGGGGATTTATGATTATTGCACGTTGATTAGTAAGATTTGACCCAAAAAATATGTTAATAAATGACTTAGGGTGACCTAGAATAGATTACCAACACAAAAACGTAGTTAGTATGAAATTGGGATGGATTTGGAGAAAGGAATTTGGTGAAAAACGTAATGGGAAAAATTCTGGGCGTTCCCTGCCATCTCGTTAGAAGACCAACCCAGGTCGTTCGAACGACCTTGTTCGAACGAGCTTCTAACAAGATGCAAGTGTCCCTTCTAATGTGTTCAGAGTTCGTTCGAAGCCATTCGTTCGAACGATACTCATTCGAACGACCTCGTTCGAACGAGATTTCTGTGACTTCTAACGAGTTCACATAATGGTCCTTTTAGGCCCAATTTTAGTTTCGAACTTTTCGTAGACTTATTTCAGTGAGTGTTAATCTTCCCTAGTTGATTAGTGGGTATAGTTGTGAGATTGGAGTACGTTGAGGATTAAAAACTTAGAATCATATGATAGACCAGGTGACTTCTATGGGATATGATATAAGTACTTGAACGTACAACGTGAGGAGTTGATAATCTATATTGAATATTAATTGGAGACTTGTAAGTGTACAACATTTAATAACGATATAAGAATGAAAAATATACCTCTTTTAACATGATAAGATATCTAAGATGTGTGAATGCGTAGTATATGTATTTATTTGTATATAACATACCTACCATACTTGCTACCACGGGAGGCCGTCGTTCGATTAGGGCTACTAATCTTTGTGTGCCTATGGGGGGGATTTAGATTGGTACCTCGAGGACATAGGTAAGAGAATGGATTATTGGGGAGTTAATAACCCAGCTGATCATTGGAGTGTAGGTGTGTGCATGACCCATGTGATCTGAACTATGTTCGCCTCCATTATGTGTGATCGTTACTTATTGAAACGATTCCTGAGTGATTTGGAATGTGTGATCCTAATGTACGTGATGTACCAGTATTTGATAGCAGAGTATGTGTGCACCGCAGCTTAGTCTCGGGGTGCCAATTTTGTATATTTATGATGAGAGTAATATACTGATAATTGAAATGAACTGTCATTATAAATGTAAGGGTGAATGATTGTAACTTTTTAGTAGAGTTAAATATGGAAAACTTTTAGTAATTATTATCATTAATTCTGAGAAACGAAAAGTAAAACTCTCTGATTATATTAACATGTCGATAATTGAACCTTAATAGTTTACTAAAGTTAGGTGGTTAATTGGACTAGATAGATAGTGGAATGACTAGAAGGGGTACGGGTACGTTAAGCGTGCACAACTAGTTGAGGGGTAAGGAACTCATGTGAGTGCACGCACTATCATGTATTTTATATTCACTGTTTCATGATATTAAACACTTGCTATATTTTAAACTCTTTTCATAATCGGGCTCTGACCCGTTTGCTTTTAATTTTATTTTTCTTGTATAAACCTTTTAGGTGCCCAATCACAAGGACACCAAGCTTAGAAGTTCCATTCCAGTGACGTGATGTAGATGCTGTGGAAGTTACAGGACCTTGATTAGAGACGCCTCTACTCTTCATTTTGATTCCATTTCAGACTCACTTATCTGTAGGTATGTTTCCCCTTTTCTCTTAGAGACAGTTTATTTATTCAGTTTATTTCAGTTTTGGTTTTTATTAATTTGTAATTCAACCTTTGTATTTGGGTTGTATTGAGTATTCAAATTATTTAGAGGTGTATTCCTCTAGATTCAGCTATTTACATTGTCATTCTTTTATGACTGTCATGTGGTTGTGGTAATAGTATTTCATAATTTAATTTGGTTGTATGTTAATCTAATTTAATTAAAATTAACAACTCACTTTTTAAGTATGAGGTGGATAGTTATTGTTAAAATGTTTTTAGACAGTGATGCTACGAACGGAACCAACTTGACATTTTGTATTAATTTGAATAAAGGAGTAGCTACCTAGTATTTAATTAGTCGGGGTATCAAAGGTGGTATCAGAGCATCAGGTTCTAGTGTCCTTAGGATTTGTACGGCTTGTTATGTTTTCGCATAGCGTTCTTTGATATAGAGCCCTATATTTCAGGATTGTTGTACTCTATTGTGTATGTTTCACTCTTCAGCTATTTTGAGATAATGACTGCGAACTTATAAAACTTTACACTCATTTCAGATGCCTCCATGATGTGCACAATGAGTTCCCAGGGATGCTCAGCCCGAGCCACAGCCTGCACCAATTCAGGGCACCATGAATGCCACCGAGGTTGCCGTTATTGTAGCCCAAGCGGTAAATGCCGCCCTAGCAGCTGTGTAGCAGGCACCACCCCAGGCACCAGTAAAGGCTCATGCATTCTCGTCCGCTTGGGAACGTGTTCGTGATGCTTTTTCGAACGAACACCCTCCGGAGTTTGCAGGTAGCTCCGACGTCGTTGTGTCCAGTCACTGGAAGAAGGACATCCAAAGGCACTTGAGGATGTACGAGTGTACGAATGTACATAGACAGATACTGGCTACTTTTAAGCTAGTAGGGTCAGCGTTGCAGTGGTGGGAGTCCATTACCACTGCAGAGGAGAGATATATCCTTTCTATTCAGGAGTTCTGGGTGCGGTTCGATCGCAAGTATTTTCCTTCAGCTGTCCACACCGAGATGAGGAGGAAGCTGATGAACTTCAAGCAGGAGGGGAGGACAGTTGCTGAATATAAGTCCGAGTTCAAAAATCTCTTGAACATCGTCCCCGATGAGATCTTGACAAAGGAAAAGAAGATACAGAAGTTCATGGATGGGTTGACTTGGAGGATCCGTCATCATTTACTGGGAAATCTCTCAATGGCCACTTATTCTGATGTGGTTAACGCATCACTGATTCATTGCCACGACCACCGCTTTCACTTGTTAGAGAGTAAGTGATCAGGAGAGTCCATCAGGGCAGGACAAGGGGAAATAATGCCAGCGGGGCACAATCAGTTCAGGGTCAGCACAGGCAGGGTGAACAGAGTTCCCAGCAGGGGAATTCTAAGAGATTCCGATCGAGAGGTTTTAAAAATGGTCAGAGAGGTTTTAGTCATGGCCATCAGGGTTAGTAGGTCCAGCAGGGCCAACAGCAGCAGTTTCAGTAGGGCCAGCATGGCCAGGGGAGGAATGGCAACGACCACCAGGGCCGTGGGCAGCAGGGTCAGAGAGGGGGGAACTTTTCGGGGAAATGTTTCACTTGTGGCAAAATTGTCCACAAGCGCCAGGAGTGCCCTGATTGGGGCAGGGACCCACAGCAGCAGCAGTAGGGTGCTCGACACGAGCCCCAGAGACCTATATTTCCCGCCGCCCTCCCAGCACCACCGCAGATGCCAGCTTTGCCACCCATTCCAGCAGTCCCGGTCCAGCAGGGATAACTTTAGTACGACCGAGTTTATCAGCTCTAGCAGGTTGCAGTCCCACAGGATACACCTGCCATTGAGGGTATGTTCTCTATTCAGGGGACTATAGGGCATATTTTATTTGATACGGGAGACACACACTGATTTATTGCCATGAGATTTTCACGCATGATAGGGTTGTTAGACACTGCAGAGAGCACGATTACTTGCGTAGATTCACCGTTGAGTAGGGGTTCTGTGATTTCTCTTATTTGTAGAGGTGTGGGTATAGAGATTGGGAGTTTCACTTTACCTGCCGATATGTAAGTATTGGAGACGATTGAGTACGATGCGATCGTTCGTATGGATTGGCTAGTTGTATATCGAGCCATGATTGACTGTTTCAGCAGGAGTATTATTTTTGCCATTCCCGAGAAAGAGATGTTCTTGGTGGCGATGCCTCATTCTGAGGGAGAATCATCCACACACTTGTATTATATAAAGGAGGAGACCTATAAGGAAGTGGTAATACCACTCGATTTGATTCCCGTTGTTAGTGAGTTCGCCGATGTATTTCAGAATATACCTAGATTACCTCCTAGTAGAGAGATAAATTTTGTTATCGATTTGACACCGGGCACACGGACAATTGCCCGGGCACCTTACCGTATGGCTCCAGCAGAGATGAGAGAGCTAAGGGATTAGATAGAGCAGTTGTTGGGTCAGGGGTTTATCCGTAGGAGAACTTCGCCATGGGGTGCCCCTGTGTTGTTCGTAAAGAAGAGGGATGGATCGTTGAGGTTGTGTGTAGATTACCAGGAGTTGAATAAAGTCACGATACGGAATAATTATTCGTTGCCCCGAATTGATGACTTATTCGACCAGTTGAGAGGATCTTCTTTCTTCTTAAAGATTGACTTGCGATCGGGATACCATCAGTTGCGTATCAGGGAACAGGACGTCTTGAAGACTACTTTCTTGACGAGATATAGTTCCTACGAGTTTTGGGTTATGCCTTTTGGCCTAACCAACGCTCCAGCCGTGTTTATGGACTTAATGAATAATGTGTTCAGAGAGTTCCTAGACCAATTCATCATCTTCTTTATTGATGACATTCTGGTTTACTCCCAGACAGAGGAGGAGCATGCCGAGCATTTGAGACAGGTTTTGCAGACGCTGTGTCAGAACGAGCTATATGCAAAATACGAAAAGTGTGGGCATTGGTTAAAAGAGGTACAGTTTTTGGGGCATATCATTTCGGACAAAGGGATATCAGTTGATACGGGAAAGGTATCGGCGGTGATGGAGTGGGTACAACCCATGACACCGACTGAGATCCGTAGTTTCTTGGGCTTGACGGGATACTACAGGAGATTTATTCGGGGTTTCTCTAAGATAGTGGGTCCTTTGACACATATGACTCGCAAAGGTGTGCCATTCATCTGGAGCGATGCTTGTCAGTTAGCATTCGATGAGTTGAAAAACAAGTTGACCTCAGCGCATGTGTTAGCATTGCCCAGACTGGGGGTTGAGTATCAAGTCTACACTGATGCGTCCTTACAAGGACTTGGAGGTGTACTGCAGCAGGAGAGTCAAGCCATAACTTATGCTTCACGTAAGCTTAAGCCTCACGAGAAGAATTACCCCACCCATGACTTGGAGTTAGCGGCAGTCGTATTTGCTCTTCCGATTTGGAGACACTATCTCCTAGGGGAGAAATTTTGGTTGTTCACAGACCACAAGTCTCTACAATACCTCTTCACACAGAAGGAACTGAATATGCATCAACGACGGTGGCTTGAGTTTGTGAAGGATTATCAGTTCGATATCCAATATCACCCAGGGAAGGCTAACGTAGTAGCAGACGCGTTGAGCTGTAGGCTAGTAGGTGAGGTGGCCGATGTATGGAAAGACAAATGGAAGGAGTTGGGACACCAGGATGGAGTGGCTCGATCATTCATGTCTGTGATGACTGTTACGCCTCAGATTTTTGTGAGAGTGATATAGGCCCAGGCAAAAGACTCATTCTGTCAAGAGCAGATAGTTTGACTTCTAGCAGAGGGAGCCGAGTCCTATACTGTTAGTTAAGATGGGGGACTACGCTTCAATAGGAGGCTGGTTGTTCCAGAAGAGGAATACCAGCGACACGAGGTAATGGAAGAGTCACACGGTTTGCGATTCGCAGTTTATCCTGGCGAGGATAAGATGTACCAAGACACGAGACGACAGTACTGGTGGAGCGGGATGAAGAGAGATATTGTCGAGTTCGTTTCAAAATGTGCCACTTATCAACTGGTAAAGGTGGATCATTAGAGACCAGCAGGACTTCTACAACCGTTAGAGGTTCCTATGTGGAAATAGGAGAGCATTTCCATGGATTTCATCATGGGGTTGCCCACGTCACAGAGGGGTCACGATTCCATATGGGTAATCGTGGATCAGTTGACCAAAGTTGCTCATTTTTTGCCCGCACGAACAGATTACCCTACGGGGTAGTATGCCCAAATTTTCATAGCGGAGATAGTGAGACTTCACGGAGTGCCTCTCAATATCGTGTCTGACCGAGACAAGATATTTGTTTCACGATTTTGGGAGAGTTTCCAGGAGGAAATGGGTACGGAGTTGTGGCTGAGTACGGCGTACCACCCGCAGACAGATAGGAAAACCGAGAGGACGAATCAGATGTTGGAGTACATGTTACGTATGTGCATCCTAGACTTTGGAGGTGGATGGGAGCAGTACCATTTACTGGTGGAGTTTGCTTATAATAACTCCTACCAGTTCACCATTGGCATGGCTCCATTCAATGCGTTGTATGGGAGACCTTATCGTTCTCCGACATATTGGTTAGAGGTGGGGGATAACAAACTTCTTGGGTCGGAAGTGATTGAAGATACTTCGACAAGGATAGAGATGATACGGAGCCGTATTCGGATAGCTCAAGATCGACAAAAGAGTTATGCCGATGCCAAGAGGTTCTTCAGAGAGTTCAAGGTGGGGGACTAGGTGCTACTTAGAGTATCTAAGATGAAGGGGATTATGCATTTTAGGAAGAAGGGGAAACTGACACCAAGATATGTGGGGCCATTTCCTATTATCGAGCGGATTGGGTCAGTAGTGTATAGACTTGGACTATCGGAGCACTTGCATAAGATTCATGATGTGTTCCATATTTCCTCGCTAAGGAGATATCTTAGGGACGATTTGGCTGATACCCACATTGCTTTTGAAAACATCAATCTTCAGCCTGATAGTTCTTACGAGGAGGGGCCGATTGCTATTTTGGACCACAGCGAGAGGAAGCTGAGGTCGAAGATAGTACCATTGGTACGTGTTCAGTGGCGGCATCATAATGCCGAGGAGCCCACATGGGAGCGCGAGGATGAGATGCGCGAGTGTTACCCAGAGTTATTCTTGCCAAGTATTCTTTTGTTCCAAATTTCAGGACGAAATTCTGTTATTAGGGGGGAAGTATGTAATACCCCGTAATTTTATTGATTTTTATTTATTGGGTTAATTAAATTAAATTAGAATTTATTTGGAAATTAACCTGGAATTAAATACTAGCGAGATGTGAGTTGGTATTTGTGTATGATGTTAAAATAAAATATTACTGAGAATATATGGTAATATATGAGTATTGAAAAAAAATTGAAATTGTCATGAGGCAGAAATACGATAATTTGGGAAATTAAGTTGGGACGCGCGTGTTAGTCGTGTCAGAAATGAATTTATTTAGATTAAAAAGTAAATTATATTTTTATCAACTTAATGGTCATTTTGAGTGCGCCAACGTGTCCGGAAGGGTCGAAATAGTCAGAAAACACTAGCCGGGAGTTTAGTTTGGGTCCCGGGGAATTTTTAGGCCGAACCGGCAACCTAGAAGGGTATTTTGGTAATTTTAAAAATTAAGGGATTAAAACCCACGAATTTTAGAGTTAAAATAGATATTATTAAAAGGGCCACTAAGGCCATTATCATCCAAAAGCAAGGGAGTGGGCTACGGGAGTTTTAAGAGGAGTTAAAGAGAGGTTAAAAGAGGTTCCAAACCAAACCAGCTTCCATCACCAGTATTTTGAAAGGAATTTGTGACCGGAAAGAAGAGAGAACCAACCTTGATCATCAACAACAAATCCTAACATCGGATTTAAGGCAAGTGATTTGATATTATTAAGTTCAGTGAATATTTCTTCCATGTTTAGTGTATAAACTATATTTGCCTTGAGAATTTTGATGAAAACCTAATGGGATTGTTATGGAAACTCTAAAGTTTGGTTAGGGATTTAATGTAGAATGAATATGGACAAAATTGGTTCCACAAAACTTAACTTTGATGATTTAAAAATGGATTTATGATGAGTATTTAGGTGCAATTAAATTCTGGATTCATGTTCATAGGGTTTGGGGCAAGAATTGGGGATTTATGATTATTGCATGTTGATTAGTAAGATTTGACCCCGAAAATATGTTATGAAATGACTTAGGGTGACCTAGAATAGATTACCAACACAAAAACGTAGTTAGTATGAAATTGGGATGGATTTGGAGAAAGGAATTTGGTGAAAAACGTAATGGGAAAAATTCTGGGCGTTCCCTGCCATCTCGTTAGAAGACCAACCCAGGTCGTTCGAACGAGCTTCTAATGAGATGCCAGTATCCCTTCTAACGAGTTCAGAGTTTGTTCGAAGCCATTCGTTCGAACGACACTCGTTTGAACGACCTCGTTCGAACGAGATTTTAGTGACTTCTAACGAGTTCACAGAATGGTCTTTTTAGGCCCGATTTTAGTTTCGAACTTTTCGTAGACTTATTTCAGTGAGTGTTAATATTCCCTAGTTGATTAGTGGGTATAGTTGTGAGATTGGAGTACGTTGAGGATTAAAAACTTAGAATCATATAATAGACCGGGTGACTTCTATGGGATAGGATATAAGTACTTGAACGTACAATGTGAGGAGTTGATAATCTATATTGAATTGTAATTGGAGACTTGTAAGTGTACAACATTTAATAACGGTATAAGAATGAAAAATATACCTCTTTTAACATGATAAGATATCTAAGATGTGTGAATGCTTAGTATATGTATTTATCTGTGTATAACATACCTACCATACTTGCTATTACGGGAGGTCAGCATTCGATTAGGGCCATCTAATCTTTGTGTGCCTATGGGGGGATTTAGATTGGTACCTCGAGGACATAAGTCAGAGAATGGCTTATTGGGGAGTTAATAAGCCAGCTGATCATGGGAGCGTAGGTATGTGCGTGACCCATGTGATGTGAACTATGTTCGCCTCCAATATGTGTGATTGTTACTTATTGAAACGATTCCTGAGTGATTTGGAATGCGTGATCCTAATGTACGTGATGTATCGGGATTTGATAGCAAAGTGTGTGTGCACCGCAGCTTAGTCTCGGGGTACCAGTTTTGTATATTTATGATGAGATTAATATACTGATAATTGAAATGAACTGTCGTTATAAATGTAAGGGTGAATGATCGTAACTTTTTAGTAGAGTTAAAGATGGAAAACTTTTAGTAATTATTATCATTAATTCTGAGAAACGAAAAGTAAAACTCTCTTATTATATTAAGATGTTGAGAATTGAACCTTAATAGTTTACTAAAGTTAGGTGGTGAATTGGACTAGCTAGAAAGTGGAATGACTAGAATGGGTAAGGGTACGGGTACGTTAAGCGTGCACAACTAGTTGAGATGTGAGGAACTTATGTGAGTGCACTCACTATCATGTATTTTATATTCACTGTTTAATGATATTAAACACTTGCTATATTTTAAACTGTTTTCACAATCGGGCTCTGGCCCGTTTTCTTTCAAATTTATTTTTCTTGTAAAAACCTTTTAGGTGCCCAACCACAAGGACACCAAGCTTAGAAGTTCCATTCCAGTGACGTGCTGTAGCTGTTGTGGAAGTTACAGGACCTTGATTAGAGACGCCTCCACTCTTCATTTTGATTCCATTTCAGACTCACTTATCTATAGGGCATGTCGCCCCTTTTCTCTTAGAGACAGTTTATTTATTCAGTTTATTTCAGTTTTTGTTTTACTTAATTTGTAATTCAGCCTTTGTATTTGGGTTGTATTGAGTATTCAGATTATTTAGAGGAGTATTCCTCCAGATTCAACTATTTACATTATCATTCTTTTGTGACTGTCATGTGGTTGTGGTATTAGTATTTCATAATTTAATTTGGTTGTATGTTAATCTAATTTAATCAAAATTGACAACTCACTTTTTAAGTATTAGGTGGCTAGTTATTGTTAAAATGTTTTTCGACAGTGATGCTCCGAACTAAACCAACTTGACATTTTGTATTAATTTGAATAAAGGAGTAACTATCCGGTATTTAATTAGTCGGGGTGTCAAAATGCGATTCCCTAGTGAGTAATCAAATTAGTTCATAGAAAAGGTTAGGCGGAATTGTTTAAATTCTGGTAGTGATTGGGACACGAAATCAACTTGCATTTCTCTATAGATTTCAGATCCAAGAACCTCTAGTTATCCTAAAATGGACATCATATTTAAAACTTGCTCACATATGGGAGTAACCTCGGTCATCTTGATGTTTACAAACCTTTCCATAGCATGTACCTTTGGGGCATGATATAGATCCTCAAACATATCCTTAAGGTTCAGAATCATATATAAAACAATGAACATTTGCAGATGATGTAACACATTAGTCATATAGGGCAATATGTAGCGGTAAGACATGTTTCTTCCTTTTGCCATGTATTGCAGGCTTGGACATCCCTTTTAGGTTCACATTCCTCTGGCTTAGCGGGGCAGCCTTTTGCCATCTCTAGGTTTCTTTTCCAGTCTATATAGTTCATCACAATAAGTTTGTTATCCTTTAACATTTAAACAAGTGGCTTTGATGATGATACTATTTTGAAAACTGATAATCATATATTTTGAAAATAGAATTAATTTCAAAATATATACGTGAGAATTTAACTATGTTTTAATTTTAAAGTGTCTCCCTCACCTCTATTTTAAAAATAAAACTTGGTTGACATCCTAGTTCCCTTATGGAGTGAAATTTCTCATGGGGAGATTAAATCACCCCACCTTGAACTCAACATACCTACGTCTTTCAATCATGTACTGGGACATTTCTAGATCCTTTGTCTAACATAATTGAATAGTCAACAACTTCTGGTCCCACAACTAATGACAACAACTCTGTTGGGGGGGGGGGGGGGGGGGGGGGGATGTCATAAATTGTGTCTAAGTGTATACCACCACCACCAATACCCACTTATGATAAACTTCCCTATAGTGGAGAGGGATCGAACTCACTCATATTATAATTCATGGACCTATCACATTATTAATAATTCCTTGATGCCTTGATTGGTTCCAATTGTGGTGGAGTCAGCCGAACTAACTCGATGAATCAATCACATCCTTGATTTATAAAAACACCGATGGAGACCGGGGGTTTATATAGAAACCCCTCTCCCACTTAGTATTTTAAAAAAACTTTGAGGGTTTTGAGAAAACATTTATTCAATTCTAAAAGACAAAATTTAAATCCATGGTAATTTTCAAATTTACTCGTGTGAAAGAAATCACATTTTAATTTTTATAAAAATAAAAATAAAATTTCGATTTCCCAAAAATAAAAATCCGAAAATCATAATTTAAATTACACCTTAAAAAGTAATTACCCTAATTTTAATTCAATTTAGAAAAGAATATAACACAAGATTTTTTTTTGAAGATAATCGGTTATCTCAGCCCATCTCATAATAAATAATCCATGTTTTTTATTCATAATAATCTAATTAATTAGAACATAAATTATGCAACATAATATAAATAAAAAGACATAGGAGTTAAATAAATAAGTATAGTAAATAATGAAAAGACATAAAATTTCCTTTTCATCATCTCCTAGAGTCCTTCTTATAGAATATTTATTTATGGACAAGATTCCAACTTAAAGAAGACTTCATCAAAATAAAGAGTCCTTAAAGGTCTTGAACATTGGAGACTGATCCTTTATATTCAGGAAACATCTTGGGGAAGAACCACTGCAAAACACCACAAAAACCTAAAACATCACTAGGACAGCAGCGAATCGGATCGATCTGAGATCATTTTCAAATTGATTCGGCAATTGGATAGATCTGTACTTCTAGTCGGATTGATCCAGACGACCTATAGGGGACCACTTATTCTTCCTCTAATTTTTGCCATGCAAGAACCTTCATAGCCCATCCAAACCATCACAGATCTCTATGAAACTTTTCCAAATATGTAAACAAACCCTAATACATGATTCTAAGAAAATAATAACATTACATCCCCTTATAATCGTCTCCAAATACATCGAAATAGAAATAATTAAAGAAACTTAATTATTATAACCATATCGAAATAAACAGCAAAAAAAACTACGAATAAACCATCGTAAGATCCAATCACATTGAAAAATAATGCTTGACCATGATGTCATGGATATACATGAAGAATCTCTGTGAAATCATGTTAGTACGAAAGAATACACAAATATACACCATTCTATAATATACAAAACTAGGGTTTTTAAGGTTTGGACAATATGGATCTTTCCAATGGATGATTAATCTAAACCAAAGGATCCAATTCCAATTATTGGGGATAAATATATGTGTAATAAAGAATTTCATCCATAAACCTTTGATTAATCAAATACAAGAAAGCACAAAACCAACAACTAAGCATGGAGAACAAACCTATGGCTTAGAACACAATACCTTTGCAGATTCGGTTGCAATCAGACGGGGAGAAAATATTTATTAATGACGGGAATTCCCTGTTTTGGATCTCCAAAATGTTGCTTAACCTTATAAAAAACTTAAATCTTGTAATGTATGATCCTTCCCACTGTTTGGTAGGTGTGTGGGCACCTTTTGAGATGAAAACTCCTTATGAATGAGATATGGTGGTCTCCCTCTAAGCCTCTTCACAAAAACATGAATAGTGCTTTCTCTCATACCTCTCAAATTATAATGCTGAATAATAATGATTAAAACCCCTAGCTACACCTTTATATACAAGTACAAAAAGTGAGCTTGGGCTAAACTGGGTTTGTTGAGAGTCTGGGCCTAACTACTTGGACATTTGGACTACGCTAGGGACATAAGACAAATAATTAAATAGGCTTAATAAATACTCAAAAATTCCTAGTTACAACTACCATATTCTATTTCCTTTATTTATTTAATCATAATTAATTCGACTATATAATTATGAATTCATTCTAATTTAATTATCTCAGAAATCACTCGAATATAATTATGTATTATTTTTAAAGTTGATTATGGTACATAATATGATACCTAAAGTTAAGCTTCCCACACTGGATTGGTCCAATATCTTTGCTATTAATAGACTATAACCAATATCAAATTAATTTCCTTGATTTATCTGAGTTAACTTAAATTGCCAGTTCCACCAGATTATCCATTGGTTAGGTTTAATGGTGTAAACATAACCTTATAAGTCTATCAAAAGGGTATCACAATTCAAGGTATCCCCGAATGTGGATTTCATCTAATTAAGATCTCACACCTACTCATATAGCAATCACCCAATATGCAGGGATCATTTAATATAGTGTAAAGTTCAATCACACACATAACAATCGAAGAGATAGGTACATAAGCATCCCAATCCTCTTAATTCTCAGGATTAAGAATCCATTCACCTTTTGCAAATGGTGGGAGATTTTTTTAGTCTAATCGAAACATTCCTTATACCAAATTTCACCGGTGGTTATGTTCTATACATTCTTAAGATGTACTGATTGTAATCCTCTATTGAATTATTGCACAATTTCCTGAACCAAACATCAATGCCCCGTAGTTTGAGATAAACTTTTAGGATTGCATCATAACCTATATAACAGGATGTCAATCTCCTATATATCTTGTAAACATTTAAATAGTGTTAGAATGATAATTCAAATCTCCTTATGATTAACCCAAAGTTTCATCACTAGAATTCCTACTAAGCTCTGATGATTGAAATTATTATGAAATAATATATTTAAAGAAATATAAAGCATTCTAGCAAACTTGATTCTCATTTGAAAATGAATAAAACAATCCTTTATTAACCAATAATGAAATATCTTACACATAGTTTTAATAATAAAACCCAATACTAAGCTCACGTATTGAGGGGATCTATAGACACTTAATTTTAACACCCACATACTCCTTCAAGGAGTCCAAACAAGGTCCCTTTAAGTCCTTGAACCACGATCCTCCTTCAAACCCTAATTAAAGAACAACTACCCACTCTTCGGGACCCGTTTGACTTTAGTCAACTCTCGAACTCGAGATTTCCCCTAGCACATCTTTCCAACAGTCATGACCATGCATAAATCAAACTTGTGGCTCACTTTTTACGACTACAAAAACCATTTATGCCCTTTTATAGGAAGGACATCTCACCTGGATGCTAGCAGGTGGAAGCTTACTAAAGCTGTAAGTCTAACCACCCAACTGACAAGCAAGGTAGGTATAATGTGGGTCGCCATGTCCTTGAGGTAGACTTATCTTTTTTCCATTAAGGGTTTTCCTAATTTTTATCATCTAAAATTGGTATATTGATTGTCTTAAATATAATATACTAATTCCCATCAAATAACACATAAGAGATCTAAACTACAAAAATAAAAGCATTAGATAAAATAAAAGAGATATTAAAGATAAATAATAAGAACTGGATATACGTGATTCTATCACACCCTATTTTTAGTATGAATGTAAAAGATAGTAACAAAGAATTGAAACTAAAGTTAAGGCAGGAAACAAAAAATTATTCATTATAGCGATAACTAACATCATTTTACATATATTGTATCACCAAACACATGGGTGAATTATAGGTTTTAGATTTTATCCCAAAAATGAAAAACGACGTAGGTAATTGAGAAACGTCAATCTTCGGTTACATCTTCCTTAACTTCCTTACATGTCATTATAAAAGCATATAAGTGATCCTTACTTAACACAAAAAGGGAGCGGGTATCCTAATTAGATTTTAACCAATATTATAAAATATTTATATAAAGGTCGGAGGCATGTATGGATTTAACTGTTTGCTGGAGAATCATTACAAACTAAGCATAAGCAATAATTCTTATAGATAGATAAGAAAGTCAA
Source organism: Sambucus nigra (assembly GCA_949130495.1). Taxonomy (NCBI): domain Eukaryota; kingdom Viridiplantae; phylum Streptophyta; class Magnoliopsida; order Dipsacales; family Adoxaceae; genus Sambucus; species Sambucus nigra. Next base: position 145,619,620 of record OX422214.1, read on the forward strand.
GAAGTTTTGAACAGATAATCCCGTAATTATCAGCTTACTAGAAGGTATCGAAGAATCAAGCATATCATTATAACCAAATAATAACCCAAAACCTTTGGATTTTAAATAACTAGGCTATGCACATTTGGCAGGGACGACATTCATATATATGTGGCATACGTAGTCTCTTAAAACATTTTAAGACCTATAGGGAAAGTATAAAAGTTTCGTGGGATAACATGACAGTCTACTTCCTAAGTTATACTGCAATAAAGACATTTAGCACATAAATGCTTGGGTGAACCGATTCAATCATTTGCAGTATCCTCATAAAATTAATTATTAGAGAGAAGGGTTTAAGTTGATCTAAATGATCCATATTTAGATACCAATGATAGTTAACAGTATATATAGCATGATAGTATTATAACATTCACATACTAAGAGTAATTTATGGCTAGCACAGTGTGATACTGATAGCAATTATATTAAATACGCTTATATTACTCACATACTAAGAGTAATTTATGGCTATCATAGTGTGATATCAATAGCAGTTATATTAACTACAGTGAAATTAGTATCGAAATGGCAAAAGCTACTTATTGGCTCTGGAGAACATGTTTATAACTGACTGGAGTTAGGATCGCAAGGGTTAGGTGCTTGATTATCTATTTATCAACATAGTTGTAAGTGTATATTGTTTAGATAAGATTTAATTTGAAAGAATAAAATGAAATAATTGTGTTTCTTAAAGTTTAGGAGTTTTTTTATAATTATTTTTTAAATTTAAAATGTAGGTCTTAAAGTCATATTTGGAAAATGCTGTAGAAGACTTTTTTGGCTTAAAATTTATCAAAGAGTATGTGGGAAAATGTTGGGGTAAAAATTCAAAACATGAAAAAATGAGGGATCAATCTGTAAATTTTTAAAAATATTGTTTTATGTAACTTGAGTTGGGTTTGAATAGACACTATCTTACCTTATATCATTTTGACCAAAAAAATTAATAAAATTTTTGGAAAAAAAAAAAAAAAAATTATCGGCCAAGCGCCCTCATGCGCTTGGTCAATGTTTCTGGTTGAAAAGTTCATCTTCAACCTCTCGACAATTGACTAGGTTTTGAAAAAACTTTGACCTCGAATATCTCCTAATTTTTAAACCATTTGAGATGATTCCTGAACCAATCTAGCCTAATTTTCATGAGGAATCCAAATATATAGGTTTCATGGATTGAGGTTCAGCAATGATCGAGTTTTAACTATTTTTTGAAAAAAATTGACCAAACATTCATGGAGTTACAGATTATGTCAATGGATTTTAAGCTTATGGTTGTATTTCTATTATCCTAGGGAAGAGTTTAGTTTTGTTTTGAAGGGTTGACATATCCTTGTTGAAGAGAATGTTGAATTTGAAGTTTCTAAACTTCGAAAACACTTTTGAGAAATTAAGGTTAAAAACTTATTTATTTTTTATAATGGTCATTGCACTCGAGCTCCTAGGCTCATAAGGAACTCATTCCTCATTTCGAAGTAGGTTCAAAGTCAAGTAATGGAGTTTTACCATTAAAGTTCAAGCTTTAATGAAAGTTTTTAGTGTTTCTGCCTATAGAGGTCATATTACACGTAAAAGCTTGGGTACTTTTATTAGGTTATGATTCATGATAGTGCAGAAAATAATTTGGAAAATAAAAATAGAGAATGGTGCATAAAATCATAGGTTACTAGAATGAAAAAAGAAAAGTTTTATTTCGCTAAACTGGTGAGTTTCAAGGCTGGAATTCGTGGGAGAATTATAATATAGACGAGGGGCGGTTGATTGATGTTCAAAGGAGGTGGATTCTTCCTTAATTTACGAATATAATAGTGGAGCACAAGGTTTTCACATCTGTGGAGGGTATTACCCATGTGAATTTCGTCATTTTCTATAGATTTGGATGCATTGTTTGTAGGGAGAAAGTATCATTATGTTATTTTTTATTTTGTCTCTTAAAGAAGATGTTTAGTATTTATTTGTATTTTATTTGATTAATTTCCATATTTAAGGGGTATTTGTGTAATTTGATGAACATTCAAGGGTTAAGGTTATGAAATTAAATTAGTTGAGGTCTAAAAGTTCAATTTGATATAACGTTTGGGTCTTTAGGTGAAATATTGGTCTTGTTATGCTTCTTCAAAAGTTTGTATGTATATTTTAGTAATTTTATAACCTTAGGAGGTACTTATGTAATTAAGTAAAGTTATAGTGTTTCATGAGTAGTTTCAATATTATGGGGTGTTTTTTTTTAATTTGACAGTGTTATAAGGGTGATATAGGGCATTATGGGTCAACTGATCATTCTAGGGTTTCGATACTACGCGAGTATGATAGGTTATGCAAAAAATGATGCCTAAGTCCATACATGTAGTGTAGATTATATTGATTTACTGGGAAAATGCCATTGACAAGTAGTATAGTGAAGCTTTCAAGTTCTCTCTTGAATTGGACAACATAACAACAGTAACTAAAATCATCTCAGATCCCCTCAAATATGGGTGATGTGTTTTATTTGTAAGTTATTAGAGGAAAGAGAAAAGAGAGTGTTATGTGGATCATCATTATAGTTAAGTCGTACACTCTTTACATACATGTATACCTTTTCCCATGTGTATGTTACTGAAAGGTTTTTAATGCCATCCAGTAATGTAATCCATACTTGTTATAACGAACTGAATTATTAGGGTTAGCCAAGAGTGTTAAATGGAAGATTTAATTTCCCTCTTAAGTGTTAAGAAACTTTTAATCTGGGGCTGGCCATATTTCTATATGAGGCCAACCTCATTTATATTGGTATGCCAGTCCAGGTGCCCTCTTATAATTGTTCTGCGAGCCATCTCATATTTATGGTATTACAATATCCCCAAAACGTTGCTCACGATTATAGATTGTGGTAAATTCTTTAAAATATTACATCTTATAAGTATGTGCCAGGCAAATTGAGTCAGCGAAGTTCTGAGTTCATGATGTGGTCGTCTCGTCTACTTTATCGAAATGGGATAGGTTGTTTTTAGTTTTTCATATTTAGCTTTCTTTATGTTTGATAAAATGCGTCATTGACACTTATGCTTTTGTTTATGCAGTTGATAACAAAAGAAAACCTCCAAAAGAGATCGACATTAATATAAAAGATTTGAAGCTTATCTGGAGTTTGAACTAATCGATTGCTGGGGAGCACATTAGAGCTGCTTCTTATTTACTGAAATACAAAAACACGACTTCCTCTTTCATTGCTCATTCTCTCACCCCTCCTGTTGTAATTGATCTTGAATAAGTACCAACATCTCATGAAAGTGCAGGAGGATCTTCTTCTGATTTGAATACCTCAATTTCTGATTTGATAATGAAGAAGAAGAAGATTCCTATATTTTTTGGCCAGTCTGCCTCTATATCGGAAGAGGCAAAGAAGAACAAAGTCGATATTCCTACCGAGGGAACTAAAAAGAAAGATGTTGTCCCTTCCTCCGAAAATATTGCCATTAATCCCCCAACTACCTCTAGAGATGTAGTACATGCAATTGAAGTTGTTGTCTCTAAAAAGGCAGCACCTTTGATTGAAGAAGAGGCAGCACCTTTGAAGAGTCTGAGGAGGGGTCTTGATGAGAAAGCTATAAATACTGCTTCCCAACTTTGTGAAGTTGGAATTTCTTCTTTGAAGGGTAATCCTCCAATAATACTTACTCCTGGTTTGGCTAAGAAATTGATCAAATCAGGGACTCTTCCTGACTGCCGAGCTGCTGAAACTTCAACTCCTCGGGAGAAGATTGTTGATACTGCTGCCCAGCTTCTTGCATCTATAAGTAGTAATCACATTTATTTTTTCCTTTATTTCATTATCTTGTTCATGATTTAATTTATATTCCTCATCCTTCTGTAGTTTTTGGTGTGCTTTTACAACATCGTGGAAAAGGATGAAGCTATCAAAGCTTTAACTTCATCCAGTGGTGTTGAGGACACCCTTGCTGGATTGTCAAGGTCCTTGGAGGAATCAAGGAAGAAGTATGAGGAGGACAAATCTACTTGGGAGAGTAAAGTTAAATCTTCTGAGTTAGCCCTTCACCAAGCTAATACAACCCTAAACCTAGCAGAGAAGGCTTCTAACGAAGTCAGTGCTAAGCTTGAAGAGGCTGAACGATGTAAAAAAGATCTTGAGGGGAAATTATAGTCTACTGAGGAAACTGAAGCCAAGCTTAAAGAGGCTGAACGACATAAGGTAGAGCTAGAAGAGAAAGTTAAGTCCCCCGAAGAGATCCTTACGGGGAAAACTTCCTCAAAGAGAGCAAAAAGAAGAGATGCTGTGAAAAAATCCTTTAATACTAGCTGGGATAAAGGTTGGAATAAAGCCTTGGTTGCTATGTCCTCCCAAATGGAGTATGCATGTGTGAAATACTTCAGAGATGAATGGGTAGCAGCTTTGAAGAGATTAAAAGTGGCCGAAGATTTTGAGTTGTTCCAGGAGCATACTCATGGCCCTCCTCCTATCATTGGCGAAGAAGAAGATGAAGATGTGTCTGATGAATCTTCCATGATGGTGGTTGAACATGTTCTTTAGCGTCATCATCACATCATATTACGTTACATTCACTAAAGTCATTATATCATTGTGAACTCCAACTTCAGCACAAATAGAGCACTGCACTCCTGCATGAGGGTTATGAGAAAAAATACCAACAATTGAGTGCAGACAGAGGTTATGATAAATATATCTCTACTCATGAAAAAAGAGAAAAAGTGTTAAAGCTTGAGATCGAAGATCATAGGAATATTTCCAATCTCTTAGAAGGAGAGAATATTGCATTGCAAGAAGAAGTGAAATGGCTTAAATATGTTGCATCTTCATCTTCGGGAGCTTTGGTCCCAGTTAGTAATGAAGGCTTTTCCTTTTTGGAGACTGAAAATGTTGCTCTGAGAGAAGAGCTGGAGGCTTTAAAATAAGTTAGACCTAATTCCTCCTCGTAGGGTAGAGCCAGAGCTGGTCTGAGAAGAATTAAAGATACTAGGACTCAGCAAACCCTAGCAAATCAAGCTGGTCAAATGAAGGAATAAAATCAAGCCTTAGCTGAAATGTCCCTTCAAATTCAAACCCTTACCGACCAACTCTCAATCCAGAAATCAGCGTTGGAAAGTCAAGAAATCTTGGTGAAGAAGATCCATGAGCATCTTGAGAGATTGACTTATCAATTTCACAAGCAGCCTAAAGAATTATGGATAGATGGGTACAACGAAGCTTTATGCTATCTCGATGTTCGTTTGTAGCAGTCAAATAATGAGGGATACAAATAGGGATGGTTGAACACTTTGGGAGTGCTGAAACTTGAACAAGGACATTTCTTATGGGACTATTATGATCCTGGAGTACTTGATCTGCTTACGCCTCCTTTTAAACTCGATATGAGCTGGATTCCAGCTCGTGCCATCCTTATGTATTTGATTTCCAAGTATCTTGGTGATTACCAGCTCCACTCAGATTTTGATATATCTCGCCCTCAACATTTGCTTGATCGTCCATGACCGAGCAACATCAGGATGCTCCAAGATATGAATTTCATCAATTGTTCCTATGCATTAGATGATCCTCCATCTGGGATGGAACCTGTGTCAAAAGCAGAGGGAAAGAAACCCATAGAATAGGAAAATTTGTATTTAATGAATCACAATTCATTTTTTTATAATCTTCTTGTTTATTAATGAAAAAGACTTATTCTTTGTTTAATTTCCTTGGAAATTCTTTGTAAGATATTTCTTCTTGTTATTTGCTGATGAATGTATATATATAGAGAGATAGATAGAGAGGGACTATGTGTCCTGTTTCGCCTAAACAATGGAGCTTTCCCTAATTGCTGGCTAGTTGGTGACTTATCACTCATTAGTGCCTAAGCAATGCAATGATTTTCATCCCATGTTCCTCCTTAGTTGTAGTAATTTTTTCACGATTACCTTTTTGCCTAGACAGTGGATTCCCCTTGAGGTCACCCATCTTCTTGCCTAGGTTAGGTGTCCCTTGAGATCACCCGTGATCAAACAGGCTTTGCCTTGTATGATCGTGCCAACATTGTTGGTTAAGTTTATTGATGCCGACCAACCTTAGTTGGTGATTGTTGAATGTCGACCAACCTTAGTTGGTGGTTGTTGATATGCCGACCAACCTTAGTTGTTTTTTTTTTCAAAATACAGGTGTAGTGTGTAGCACTAGTACTCGGGAAAAAAATCGAATAAAAATGGAGAATGGGGAAAATAGCATGTTTATTCATAGAAAAATGTAGCACTTTTATTCATACTGAAATGTAAAGATACATGTGGATCTGTATTACTGATAATATTTGCATAAATGCTCTGCATTCCACACATTTTTCAAAATTTTCCCCTTCCAAAGTTTCTATTCTATAAGTTCCAGGACGAACAACTGTAGTCACCCGATAGGGCTTATGCCAATTATCCTGTATCTTGTTATGCTTCTGGATCACTTTTTTGAGCACGCAATCCCTCTCTTTAAGATTACACTTCTCCACTCTTTTATTATAGACTATGGTCGTCCGTTGTTGATAGGCTACATTCCTGATCGCTGCAACTTCTCTAACTTCTTCAAACATATCCAAATCTAAGTGTCTCATCAAATCGCTGACTGGAGAGTTGAAATTCAGCACTCTGTGAGTAAGTAGACCCAATTCAGTAGGTATGACGGCTTCACTTCCAAAAGCTAACATGTATGGAGATTCCCTAGTTGTTGTTCGGGGTGTTGTGCGATAAGCCCATAATACAGAATGTACCTCATTAATCCAATTCCCCTTCGCATCGTCCAGTCAGTTTTTCAAACCACTCAACAAAGTCTTGTTTGTCACTTTAGTTTGCCCATTGCTCTGGGGATGACCTGGTGCAGAATGAATCTTTTGGAAATTGGATTGATGATAATATGCAGCGAATTCCTCATTGTCGAACTGGGTGCCATGGTCGGTAATGAATGCATGTGGGAGACCATACCTGCAAATAATATTATTCCAAATAAATTGGTAGACCCTTTCATATGACATGTCAATGAGAAGCTCAACCTCCACCCATTTAGTGAAATAATCAACAACAACTACTAAGTATTTAAACCTCCCTCTGGTCGTTGGTAGCGGCCCGACCAAGTCTATGACCCACATGGCAAATGGTCAAGGGGAAGTAATGGGTGTTAACAATGCCTGGGGAGTTCTTCGAATGGAAGAGAAACATTGGCATTTATCACACTTCTTCGCATATGCACTACAATCTTCTCTCATCATTGGCCAATAATATCCTTGCATTGTTATCCTCTGCAGGAGAGTTTGACCTGCCATGTGAGCTCCGCAAGAGCCTTCGTGAACTTCTTTAATCAGATCCTTAACTTCAGAGGGATGCACACATCTTTTTAGACCTGCTATGATACCTCTTCTATACAAAATACCATTAGTTAATACATACCGAGCAACTTTGAACTTCAGCCTCTTGTCTTCAAGTTGGTCAGTTGGTACAACTCCCTCTTCTCTGTATGCCCTGATGGGGTCCATCCTGGATTGTCCCATATCTAGGGTGATGAACTTCACCATTAAATATTTATCTATGCTCCGCTCTGCCAATATCTCAATGGGAATTATTCTTCGTAGTTCGGTGCGAGTAGTTGAGGCTAACCGAGCTAGTGCGTTAGCTTTCGCATTCTCCAACCTTGGTATTCTGATCAACTGGATCGCTACGAAGGTGGACACAATCTCCAAAGCTTTGGCATGGTACCTTAACATGAAGTCTCCCTTCGCTGCATACGACCCAAGGATCTGATTTACGATTAAATTATGAGTTACTAAACACCATTACCTGTTCAGCGTTCATTGTTTTGTCTAGATTAAGGCCCACAATCATAGCTTCGTATTCAGCCTCATTGTTGGAAGCTTTGAACTGGAAACGTAGCGCAAATTCGATATCCAAACCATCGGGACTGTTAAGAATGACTCCTGCGCCATTGCCCGTGGCACACGAAGAGCCATCAATGTACAAATTCCATATAGGTATACAATTATCAAACTCTTGGTCTGACAAAGTTCCCTGATGGAATATTTGGTACTTCCTTTGATCATCTCCCACCATTGGACTATTATCTAGTGATTCTTGTTGCTCGATACCCATTTCTTCTGGTAATTCCTCTAACGAAAGTTGATCGGGTCTTGTCTTCAATGATCCCCTAACATCCAGGGGTTGCTCTGCATTAGACCCTTGTTGATTAGGGGTCTCTGGATAAGTAAACTCTGTAATGAAATCTGCTACCGCTTGCCCTCTGATTGAAATCCTTGGTTCATAAATAATATCATACTCTCCCAGTTCCACTGCCCAATACATCAGTCTTTCGAATTTCTCTGGCTTATGTAAAGCCTGTCTGAGTGGCATGTCAGTGTACACCACTATAGTATGGGCTTGGAAATATGGATTCATCCTTCTGCTTGCCTCGATCAGAGCTAATGCTAGCTTCTCCAGTCTTGGATATCCAATTTTTACTCCTAAGAATGCTTTACTTGTGTAATACACTGGCTTTTGCACTCCATCTTCTACTCTTATCAGCGCTGAGCTGACTGCACTCTCTTAGACCGCCAGATACAAGTATAATCTTTCTCCCATCACTGGTCTTGACAACAATGGGGGTTCCCCAAATACCTCTTCAATTCTTAGAATGCCCTCTCACATTCATCATTCCACTCGAAAGTTTTTCGGAGTGTCTTGAAGAATGGAAGACATATGTCTGTTGCTCATGAAGCAAACCTGTTAAGAGATGCAACACTCCCCGTGAGGCTTTGCACATCCTTCTCCGTAGCTGGAGATTTTAATTCTAGCAGAGCTTTAATCTTCTCAGGCTTTGCCTCAATACCTCGATGATTTCCGATATACCCGAGGAACATGCCTTCTTGTACGCTAAATATGTATTTAGTCGGGTTCAGCTTCATCTGATATTTCTCCAGCTGATCAAAAGTTTGACCAAGGTCAGCTATATGGTCAGCAGCTTTCTTACTCTTCTTCAGCATATCGTTAACATAAACCTCCATGTTTTGTCCGATTTTCTCCGCGAATACCTTATTCATTAGCCGCTGGTATGTTACACCTGCATTTTTAAGTCCAAAAGGCATAACATTATAGCAGTATGTTCCCCTTGAGGTGATAAAAGAGGTACTCTCCCTATTTTTGGGCTTCATCTTGATTTGATTGTAGCCGGAATAAGCATCCATGAAGCTTAGTAGCTCATGCCCCGAAGTTGCATCCACCAGCTGATCTATCCTTGGCAATGGGAAGTAATCTTTTGGGCAGGCCTTGTTGAGATCTGTGAAGTCTCCGCACATCCTCCACTTGTTGTTCTTCTTCTTCACCGTCACCACATTGGCTAGCCAATCAGGATATTTAACATCGTCAATAAAATAATCCTTTTGTAGCTTCTCAACTTCCTCGTGAATGGCTTGGTTCTTCTCTGGGCTGAACACCTTTCTTCGCTGCTTCACGGGCTTGATTTCTTTATTAACATTGAGCTCGTGGCATAAGAAGTATGGGTCTATCCCCGGCATATCTTCATGGCTCCATACAAAATCTTGATTTCTGTGCCTTAAGAATTCCACTAGCTACTTCTTTATTGACGGATCCAATGAACCGCCAATTTGAGTTTTTCGTTCTGGTCGTTCATCATCCAGAACAATGTTCTCCGTAGCTTCCATGACTTGACCCTTAACCAGCTGGGATTCATCCCTAGGGTCTAAAGTCTCAATCTCTGTATCTTCATACTCATCCACTTGGTATGTGGTAGTGTTCTTCCTGGCCTCTTCCAACTCTTCCTGTTCGGCAGATGAATAGTAGCATTCCCGAGCTACTTTTTGGTCGCCTTTCATAATTCCATCTCCAAAATTGGTTAGAAAATTCAAATATTGGTGCACTGTAGACGGAACTGCCTCGAACTTTTTTAGGCCTACCCTCCCCATGATTATGTTGTAGGCTGATTGGATGTTTTTGTCCATTACAAAAAAGCATACCTTTTCTGTTCTACAAGCAGGCCATGTTCCAATAAGCATATCCAACTTGATCGTCCCAACTGGAAAAACCTTCTCACCAGTAAAACGGAGGAGGGGCCTGTGATATGGCTCCAACTGGGCTAGCTTCAAATTCAAGCTATCAAAATAAGGGTAGAACATGATGTCTGCAGAACTACCATTGTCTACCAATACACATGAAATCACCACATCTTTCTACCTCATCTTGACCACCAAGGGGTCATCGTGAGGATACAGTACACCTGCCAGATCATTTTGGAGAAACCGATGACCAATTTATCCTTGTTCACCTTCCTCGGGCGATCATCTCGACCAAATTTATGCGCTGAATATAAGAACAAGCTTGGGCCTCATTGAGGTATGCTTTTCTCTCAGCAGAATGGTCTCCACCTCCTGCTTCTCTACCTGTAATTACATTACATTCAAACGATCCAAAATGGATTGAAAATACCTCGCGCTCAGGTTACCTTGGCCTTTTGGGTAGCTTGGGGTCATCTTTAGGATCATCCTCATGGTCACTTTTCTTGTCATATGTTGCTCGACGAGGAGACTTATATCTTTTCCTTCCTCTTTCGTTAGTCTTTCCACCATTCTGGTGATCAACGAATTTTCCCAATTTTCCATGTCTAATAAGTGCTTCGATCTCATTCTGAAGAGCTATACATCATTTGGTCGTATGGCCATGGTCTTTGTGGAACTCTTAATATCTGGATTTATCCCTCCTGTCAGGGTCTGACCTCATTTTCTCTGGCCAAATTAGTTCTACTTTGTTCTTGATCTCTTCCAGAATGTGGTTAATATCCACCTTCAAGGGGGTATAATTCCCAAACTTCCTTAAATGCTCTGGTGTCTCCTTGCTTCTCGGTTTCTTGTTTCCCCCATTAGGATTTTGGTATTTCTTCTCAGATTTTCCTTCATCCTTTGTCTCCACCTTCGCATCTACACTCTTCTTTACAGCCATGTCTTCTTCGGCGTTCATGATCTTAGCTGCTTTTGCCATCAGTTCTGCCATGGATTTGGGGGGATCCTTAGCCAAAGTATATTACAGTTTGTTTGGTAAAAGTCCACTCATCAGAGTCGTGATTGTTATTTTCTCCTCGTAGTCAATTACCTCAAGTTTCTCGTTATTAAAATGAGTGATGTAATCACTGGTGCTCTCTCCTGATTTCTGCCTCACACTTAGTAGATGTGCTACTCTCTTGAAAGGCTTTGATCCAAAGCAGAGATTCCCTATGAAGAGCTCCGCTTGCTGTTGGAAAGTAGCAATCTGTCCCCGAGGAAGATTGTTATACCATATCTGGGATGACCTAGTGATAGTTCCTGAGAATGCCCTGCACCTCATCTCATCAGGAACAACATAGATATCAACATCTGCTTGGTATTGCTCTATATAGAGGATGGGATCAGTTTTTCCATCATACTTCGACATCACCATTGGAGCTTTGAATTTTGACGGTGTGGGAAAATCCACAATCACCTGAAGAAAGGATGATCCTTTCATAAAAGTTCTTTGGAGAGGGTTCTTGGCCTTAGCCATTTCCCTTAATCTGTCTTCCAACCTTTGAATGGATCCCTTTCATACGTTGTTACAAGCCTTCAGTCTATTAGCTCGAGCAACAGATCATGCTGAGTTCTCTTCTTGGTATCTTTGGTTACGAGTCGCTGGGCGTGATTGGGCAGAACCTTCCCTTAGATCGGATGGTCGTTGAGAATTTCTCGACGTAATCCTAGGGGGATTTTTATTCCTCCTAAGGACCAAACTATCAAAGGGGGAGACTCTGCTCAACCTATCTAGAGCACTTGATCCCTCTGGGGTTAAAGTAACATTTTATTATGAATCCATAACCGTTATGGAAGATGTTCGGCCAGGTTGATATGAAGGATCACTGGATCTCGCGGTATGATGAGGTTCGGTACGTCTGGACTGAGAAGCATTAGGGAATACATAACCTCTGGATCTTGAAGATGGCAGATGTGTGTTCCTATTAACGTTTATTTGCGCCGATTGGGTAGGCGTTCCATTTTGGACAGTCTGAATGAGTTGACGCATGGTCTCCTGCATAGTTGTTTGTCCTTGGGCTAAGTTCACCACTATTCCTGTGAGTTCATTGATAGTTGGAGGAGCAGATGGGTTGGGAGGAACTGTGGTGTTGTTCCTGTTGCTGGATTCTGGGATCTCAGCCATTGATAATAAAATTTTAGTGAAAAACGCTAAATATAGTCGTTCCCACAGACGACGCCAATCTGTTGATGTCAAAACTAGATTTGATCTAATTAGTTAATCACAGATAAATAAAGATTAAAGAAATAAGACAAAGGATTTTAAAGTGGTTCAGCCTTATGAAAAATGGCCTACGTCCACTATTTTGTATTACCGATGTTTGGCTTAATCTTGATGAACGATTACCAGAGACCAATTACCCCGTTATGGAGGATGTTATAATGTATTTATAGCCTTGGGGCTATCCATATGAATAGATGGTATGCCTTTATTTAATAGTCACATACATCTGTACAATAAGACTGTTCATTGAATTGTGTAGTTGTTATTTTATCTTCTTGAAGTAGTCTTTTGAACTTCTTGAAGTAGTATTTTTATCTTCTTGACCAAATACGCTGTATGAGAACTTGCTCGGAACGCTATGTAACTCATCATGCGATGTAGCTTGGTGAACTAAGTAGCTCCTCCTCTTATTAAGTAGCACGATGAATAATTATATTTTGTCATGTAAGATGACACGTGTCTTCATATAATTGGTTCACGCCAGCTGACTAATTTTGGTATCAATAATAATAGTATACGAATTAGACTAATGGTTTAAGGCTGAGAATATACCTTTAATAATAACAGTTATCTAAGTTGTGTGAATGCTTAGTATATGGATTATTATGTGTATGAAATACCTACCATACTTGCTATCACGGGAGGTCGGCTTTCGAAATAGGACCATATAATTTTTGTGTGCCTACGAGGTATTTAGACTGGTACCTTAAGGAAATAGGGTTGTGAATGGATTATTTGTGAGTTGATAAGTCAGCTGACCATGGGAGCGTAGGTATGTGCGTGATCCATGGGTATGTGAAGTATGTTCGCCTCCAATATGTGTGATTTTTTTTTATTAAAACGGTTCTTGAGTGATTCGGAACACGTAGTCCTTATGTACGTGATGTACCGGGATTCGATAGCAGAGTATGTGTGCATCGCAGCTTAGCCTAGGGGTCATCTATTAGTATATTTGTTCTGAGAATAATATACTTGTATTTATTTCGGACTCCTTGTTAAAGTGTGACTATGAATAATTGAGACATTTTGAATGGGATTAAAAATGACAATTTCCTATCACAATTGTTATAAATTAATCTAATCAATGAAAGGTGAGTTACACGCAGGATATACTAAAATGATATGAATAACCCCTATAATATAATGTGAGGATTGGAAGGGGTATAGACTAGTTAGTTAATGGCATAACTAGTACGGGTTAATGATATACGTTAGGCGTGCACATTAGTTGAGGGGTGAAGAACTCATGTGAGAGCACGTAACTAACATGTATATAATATTTACTGTTTAATGCAATTAAACACTTACTATATTTTTAAACTGTTTTCACCTCGGGCTCTGACCCGTTTGCTTTCAAATCTATTTTTTTCTTGTAAAATCTTTTAGGTGCCCAGCCACAGGGATGCCAGGCATAGGAGTTCCATTGCATTGACGTACTGTAGCTGTTGTGAAAGTTACAAGATCTCAATATTAGATGCCTCCACATTCTGCATTTGATTCTATTCAAGGTCATTCATCAGTTAGGGCATGTCACCCCTTTCCATTTAGAGATATCATTCTTGGACTTTCAGTTTTATTTCAGTTTTTGATTTATTTATTGATTCAGACTTTGTATTGGGATTTATTAAGTATTTGGATTATTCAGGGGAGTGTTACTCCAGACTCATTTTATTTATTCCATTATTATTTTATTGTGATTGTGATGTGGATGTGGTATAGTTTGCTTATAATTTAATTGGTTGCATGTTAATTTAATTTAATAAAATTTAGCAACTCACTTTTTAATTATTAGGTGGCTAGTAATTGTTTAAAATATTTTCTACAGTGACGCTATGAACTGAACCATTTGACATTTTGTATTAATTTGAATAAAGGAGTAGCTACCCGGTATTTAATTAGTCGGGGTGTCACAGGTGGTATCAGAGCATCAGGTTCTATCGTCATTAGCATACGTACAGCTTGTTATGTTACCGCGTAGCGTCCTTTGATATAGAGCCTTATATTTTAGGATTGTTGTACTCTTTTGTGTATCTTACATTCTTCAACTGTTTTGAGATATTAACTGTGGACTTATAAAACTTCTCTCTCATTTCAGATGCCTCCTCGACGTGCACAGCGAGTTCCCGAGGGTGCCCAGCCCGAGCCTCAGCCTGCACCATTTCAGGGTTCTATGAACGCTGCGGAAGTTGCCGCCATTGTAGCCGAGGCGGTAAATGCCGCGTTAGCAATTATGCATCAGGAACCACCTCAGGCACCGATGGTAGCCCCAGTCCATACTCATGCATTCTCGTATTCTTGGGAACGTGTCCGTGATGCCTTTCAGAAGGTGCACCCTCCGAAGTTTGCAGGAAGCTCTGGCATTGTTGTGTCAAGCCAGTGGAAGAAAGACATCCAAAGGCACTTAAGGATGTATGAGTGTACAGATGTGCAGAGGCAGATACTAGCTACTTTTAAGCTAGTAGGAGCAGTATTGCAGTGGTGGGAGGCTTTTACCACCGCAGAGGAGAGAGATGTTCTTTCTATTCAGGAGTTCTGGGTGCGGTTCGACGACAAATATTTCCCCTCAGCAGTCCACACCGAGATGAGGTGGAAATTAATGAACCTTAAGCAGGAAGGGAGGACAGTGGCAGAGTATGAGGCCGAGTTCACCAATCTTCTGAACATCTTTCTCGATGAGATCCCTACTGAAAAGAAGAAGATCCAGAAGTTTATGGATGGGTTAACGTGGAGGATTCGTCAGCACCTGCTGGGTAATATCTCATTGGCCACTTATTCAGATGTGGTTAACGCATCATTGATTCACTGCCAGGACTACTGCTTTCATTTGTCAAAGGGTAAGCGAGCAAGAGAGTCCAACCAGCAGGGTAAGACGGGGGAAATGGTGCCAGCAAGGCACAGTCAGCTCAGGGTCAGCACACGTAGGGTGATCAGGGTTCCCATCAGGGGGATTTTAAGAGATTTAGATCCGAGGGTTTCAGGCATGGCCAAAGAGGTTTTTAACATGGCTAGCAGGGTCAGCACGGCCATCAGGGCCAGCAGCAATTTCAGCATGGCTAGGGTAAAGGTGGTAACTGCCATCAGGTCCGTGGGCAGCAGGGTCAAAGAGGGGGAAACTTTGCAGGGAAATGTTTCATATGTGGCAAGATAGGCCACAAATTCCAGGAGTGTATTGAAAGGGGCAGGGCCCCACAGCAGCAACGACAGGGTGCTCGACATGAGCCCCAGAGACCAATGTTTCTCGCCGCCCTCCCAGCGCCACCGCAGATGCCAGTATTTCAACCTATCCCAGCAGTCCCAGTCCAATAAGGACAACTTCAGTATGGTCTAGTTTACCAGCTTCAGCAGACCGCAGTCCCGTAGGATTCACCCGTGATTGAGGTATGTTTTCTATTCAGGGGATTATGGGGTGTATTTTATTTGACACAGGGGCCACACACTATTTTATTGCCACGAGATTTGCACGCACTATGGTATTATTAGATACCGTGAAGAGCACTGTCACTTATGTAGATTCACCATTGAATAGGGGTTCTGTGATTTCCTTTATCTGTAGAGGCATGAGTGTAGAGATTGGGAGGTTTACTTTACCTGCCGATATGTTAGTACTAGATATGTCTGAGTATGATGTGATTATTAGTATGGATTGGCTAGTTGTGTATCGAGACATGATTAATTGTTTCAGTAGGAGTATTATTTTTTCCATACCCGGACAAGAGATGTTCCTAGTGGTGATGCCTCGTCCCGAGGGAGGATCGTCCACTCACTTATACTATATAGAGGAGGAGACCTCTAGGGAGGTGCTGATACCACTTGATTCTATTCCAGTTGTTAGGGAGTTCGCTGACGTATTCCAGGATATTATGAGATTACCTCCTAGTAGAGAGATAGACTTCGTTATAGATTTGATGTCGAGCACTCAGTCGATAGCCCGTGCACCTTACCGTATAGCACCAGTAGAGATGAGGGAGCTACGAGACCAGATACAACAGCTGTTGGGTTAGGGGTTTATCCGTAGGAGTACTTCGCCGTGGGGTGCTGCTGTGCTGTTCGTTAAGAAGAAGGATGGATTTTTGAGGTTGTGTGCATATTACTGGGAGTTGAATAAAGTTACGATAAGGAATAAGTATCCATGCCCAAAATCGATGACTTATTCGACCAATTGAGAGGAGCTGCCTTCTTCTTAAAGATTAACTTGATATCGGGATACCATCAGTTATGTATCAGGGAGCAGGATGTCTCGAAGACTGCCTTCTTAACGAGATATGGTTCCTACGAGTTTAGGGTTATGACTTTTGGCCTAACCAACTCCCCAGCCGTATTTATGGACTTAATGAATAGGGTGTTCAGAGAGTTCCTAGATCAGTTCATCATTTTCTTCATTGATGACATTCTAGTTTACTCCCAGACAGAGGAGGAGCATGTGGAGCACTTGAGGTAGGTTCCGTAGACACTACGTCAGAACGAGTTGTATGCCAAATATGAGAAGTGTGGGTTTTAGCTGAAGGAGGTTCGATTTTTGGGGGATATCATTTCAAACAGGGGTATATCTATTGATCCGGGGAAGGTATCAGCGGTGAGGGAGTGTGGACAACCCACGACACCGATAAAGATACGTAGTTTCTTGGGCTTAGCGGGATACTACAGGAGGTTTATTCGAGAGTTCTCGAAGATAGCGAGTCCTTCGACACATCTGACTCGCAAGTGTGTGCCATTTATCTGGAGTGATGCTTGCCAATTGGCTTTCGATGAGTTGAAGGACAAGCTGACCTCAGCACCAGTGTTAGCATTGTCCAGGTCAGGAGTGGAGTATCCAGCCTACACTGATGCGTCCTTACTAGGACTTGGGGGTGTACTGCATCAAGAGAGTCAGGCTATAGCTTATGCTTCCCGTAAGCTTAAGCCTCACGAGAAGAATTACCCCACCCATGACTTGGAATTAGCGACAGTCGTATTTGCTCTTCAGATTTGGAGACATTATCTCCTGGGGGAGAAATTTTGTTTATTCACAGACCACAAGTCTCTACAGTACCTCTTCACGCAAAAGGAGTTGAATATGCATCAACGTCGGTGGCTTGAGTTTGTGAAGGATTATCAGTTTGATATCCAATACCAACCAGGAAAGGCTAACGTGGTAGCAGACGCATTGAGTCGCAGACCAGTAGGTGAGGTAGCTGAGGTGTGGAAAGCGAAGTGGAAGGAGTTAGGACACCATGATGCAGTGGCCCGATCATTCATGTTTGTGATGACAGTTACGCCCCAGATCATTACGAGAGTTATACAGGCCCAGGTGGCAGACCCGTTCTGTCAAGAGAAGATAGTACGATTACTAGCAGAGGGGGTCAAGTCTTACACCGTTAGTTCATATGGGGGCTTAAGCTTTAATGGGATGTTAGTTGTTCCTGAGGGGTAAGATTTGCGACACGAGGTAATGACAGAGTCACACGATTCACATTCACGGTACATCCTGGTGGAGCTAAGATGTACCAGGATATGAGGTGACAATACTGGTGGAGTGGGATGAAGAGAGATATTGCAAAGTTCATTTTGAGTGCCACTTGTCAGCTAGTAAAGGTGGACCATCAGAGACCGGTAGGACTTTTACAGACATTAGAGATTACTATGTGGAAATGGGAGAGCATTTCCATGGACTTCCTCACGGGGTTACCTACATCATCGAGAGGTCACGACTCAATATGGGTGATCGTGGATCGGTTAACAAAGGTTGCTTACTTTCTTCCAGCCCAGACAGACTACACCACAGGACAATATACCCAAATCTTCATAGCTGAGATAGTGAGACTCCATGTGGTGCCTCTCAATATCGTGTCTGACAGAGACAAGATATTTATGTCACAATTTTATGAGAGTTTCCAGGAAGCTATGGGTACAGAGTTGCGACTCAGTACAACATATCACCCGCAGAAATATGGACAGACCGTGCGGACGAATCAGATGTTGGAACACATGTTGCGTATGTGCATCCTAGATTTTGGAGGTGGTTGGGAGCAGTATCTTCCACTGGTGGAGTTTGCATATAATAACTCCTACCAATTTACTATTGGTATGGCCCCATTCAAGGCGTTGTACGGTAAACCTTGTCATTCCCCAGCATGTTGGTTAGAGGTGGGGGATAACAAACTCCTTGGGCCGGAGGTGATTCAGGATACCTCGACGAGGATAGAGATGATACAGAGCCGTATTCGGGTAGCTCATGACCGACATAAGAGTTATGTCGATGCCAAGAGGTTCCTTCGAGAGTTAAACGTGGGGGACCAGGTGCTTCTTAGAGTATCTCTTATGAAGGGGATTATGCGTTTCGGGAAGAAGGATAAGTTAGCGCCTAGATACGTGGGGCCATTCCCTATCATAGATCGAATTGGGCCAGTTGCGTATAGACTTGGGTTACTGGAACACTTGCATAGGGTTCATGAAGTGTTCCATATTTCCTCACTGAGGAGATATCTTTGAGACGATTTGGCCCATACTCACATTGCTTTAGAGGATGTCGATCTACAACCATAGTTCCTATGAGGAGGGGCCAATTTCTATTCTAGACCATAGCGAGAGGAAATTGAGGTCGAATATAGTACTGTTAGTACGTATTCAGTGGCGGCATCTTAATGCCGAGGAGTCTACCTGGGAGCACGAGGATGAGATGCGCGAGTGTTATCCAGAGTTATTTGTGCCAGGTATATTTTATTTCCGAATTTCGGGATGAAATTCTGTTATTAGGCGGGAAGTATGTAATACCCTGTAATTTTATTGATATTATTTAAAGGGATTAATTAAATTAAATGGGATAATTAATTGGAAATTAATCTGAATTTAAATACTAGCGAGATGTGAGTTGGTAGTTGATTATGATAATAATGTTGAATATTATTGGGTGAATATGGTAATATATGATTATTGAATTTATTAAAATTGTCGCGAGTCATGAATACGATAATTCAGAAAATTAAGTTGGGACGCGCGTGTCAGTCGCGTCTCGAATCATTTTAAATGAATTTAAAAGTAAATTATAATTTTATCATCCGTATGGTTATTTTGAGTGCGCCAACGTGTTCAGAAGGATCGAAATAGTCAGAAAACACTAGCCGAGGGTTTAGTTTGGGTCCCAGGGCATTTTTAGGTCAAACCGACAACCCGCGAGGGTATTTTACTCATTTTAATTTTTAAGGGATTTTGATCCACGAATTTTAGGTTTTATTTATCGGCCAATATTAGGGCCATTAGGGCCATTATCTTTCAAAAACAAAGGAGTGGGTAACGTGAGAAAGAGCAGAAGTTACAGGAAGCTTGCAAGGTCATAACCACCACACACCACCACTATTCACCGGAATTGTGACCGGAGAAAGGAAGAAAACCAACCCTTAACTTCATCAACTGATCAGAACATCAAATTCCCAGGCAAGTGATTTCATTCATTAACTTTCAGTGAATAATTTATCCATGATATTTTAGGATTTGATGATAGCCATGAACAATGATTGAAACTCATGAAATTTGGAGATGAAACCTTAATTTTGGATAGAATTTGCATTTAGTATGATTATGGAAGTATTCCATTAACAAAATTAACCCTTGATTAGTTAAAAAAGGTTTTAGGAAGAGAAGTATGATGATTCTTGAAGAAATAGAAAAATAGGGTTTTTCAAGAAAATATGATGATTTGACCCAAGAAAAGTTTAATTGATGATGATTTAAAAGTTCTGGAACATTAAGAATCATGTAATTAGGTTGTATAATGACCATATATTCTTACTTTAGAATATCACATCTTGTAATGAAGATTTAGGGAAAAACTAGGACTGAAAACGAAGGAAACCCGTAGCCTGCACCTGCTTGATCGATCGATCGACATTCATAGGTCGATCGATCAACTGGGATCGATCGATCGATACACTTGGTCAATCGATCGATCTCCCCAGAAACTGTGACCTTTTTTTACCCTTTTGAATTTAAGTGTTTTGGGCCATCGAACGTTGTAATTGGGGATTATGTGAATACATAGGAACTTTAGGGAGACCAGTAGGGACATAGTTGAAGCCCGAAACATATTAGAATTTGTTTGGAATGTAGTGTTGAATCCACGGGTGTCCGACGAGTAATTTACTGGTTTTATGACGTGAGAACATGATTTAAATTCTTAGGAGTGATAAGTTAGGATTTGGGAAATAAGTAAAGACCTCATGGTACTGAATTGATACGTGGGATACGTAGGAGACTTAGTAACCTCTTCAGTTAGGTTTTAAGTGCATGAAAATATACGACGTGAGACTTATCGGCGAAATATATTATATATAATCTGAAATAATAATAGTGTACGAATTAGACTAATGGTATAAGGATGAGAATATACCTTTAATAATATAACAGTTATCTAAGTTGTGTGAATGCTTAGTATATGGATTATTATGTGTATGGCATACCAACCATACTTGCTATCACGGGAGGTCGGTTTTCGAAATAGGACCATCTAATCTTTGTGTGCCTACGGGGGGATTTAGATTGGTACCTTACGGACATAGGGCTGTGAATGGCTTATTTGTGAGTTAATAAGTCAGCTGACCATGGGAGCATAGGTATGTGCGTGATCCATGGGTATGTGAAGTATGTTCGCCTCCAATATGTGTGTTTTTGTTTATTGAAACGGTTCCAGAGTGATTCGAAACACGTAGTCCTTATGTACATGATGTACCGGGATTCGAGAGCAGAGTATGTGTGCACCGTAGCTTAGCCTAGGGGTGCCCTATTAATATATTTGTGCTGAGAATAATATACTTGTATTTATTTCGAACTCCTTGTTAAAGTGTGAATATGAATAATTGAGACACTTTGAATGGGATTAAAAATGAGAATTTCCTATCGTAATTGTTATAAATTAATCTAATCAATGAAAATGTGAGCTACACACAGGATATACTAAAATGATATGAATAAACCCTATATTATTATGTGAGGATAGGAAGGCTTATAGACTAGTTAGTTAACGGCATAACTAGGGCGGGTTAATGATATAAGTTAGGCGTGCACATTAGTTGAGGGGTGAGAAACTCATGTGAGAGCACTTAACTAACATGTATATAATATTTACTGTTTAATGCAATTAAACACTTGCTATATTTTTAAGCTATTTTTACCCCAGGCTCTGACCCGTTTGCCTTCAAATCTATATTTTTCTTCTAAAACCTTTTAGGTGCCTAGTCACAGGGACGCCAAGCATAGGAGTCCCCTTACATTGACGTGTTGTAGCTGTTGTGGAAGTTACAAGTTCTCGATATTAAACGCCTCCACATTCTGAATTTGATTCTATTCAGGGTCATTTATCAGTTAGGGCATTTCTCTCCTTTCCATTTAGAGATAGCATTATCAAACTTTAAGTTTTATTTCAATTTTGAATTTATTTATTTATTCAGACTTTGTATTGGGATTTATTCAGTATTTGGATTATTCAGGGGAGTGCTACTGCAGACTCATTTTATTTATTCCATTATTATTTTATTGTGATTGTGATGTGGATGGGGTATAGTTAACTTATAATTTAATTAATTGCATGTTAATTTAATTTAATAAAATTTGGCAACTCACTTTTTAATTATTAAGTGGCTAGTAATTGTTTAAAATATTTTCGACAGTGATGCTATGAACTGAACCAACTTGACATTTTGTATTAATTTGAATAAAGGAGTAGCTACCTGGTATTTAATTAGTCGGGGTGTCACAATAACTTGTACCGGTTTATCATGCACGAGGTACCTTTTGAGGTTTTGTGTGGGAAAGCCTTTTCGTTCACCCTCTGGTTGATTTCAAATGAGGGGATAACTAGATTTTTGGACTGGACATGATTTGGAGTTCGTTGTTAAGGGTGGAGTGAACCACAAACTATTTTGGGTGGCTTTTGAATGTCGTAAGAGTTACGTTACCTTAAACCGAAGTTTTAAATACTGACATAAGTGGTCACATGTTATTGTGATTTCTCCCATGAAGGAAGTTTTGAGTTGTGTGAATAAGGAGAATTATCATTTAGGGATGTGCGACCTTTTCTCAATATGGAGATGAAAAATCTCGTATTGAGATCACATGAGTGATAAAGCGTATCAGTATGTAGTGAATTGAGAAAGTTGTTGATAAACTTGGTCTAGAGTGATTAAGCCATTTTATAGGTGGGTACCATTAGCAGGTGTATAGTGGAGTGACCCTTATGTTATTATTATTTGAATTTGGGTACTAGAGGATGTCGTGATGTTAAAGATCCAAAGTTTTAGTACCGATTTTGGCCTAATTTCGAGGACAAAATTCTTTTATAAGGGGGGAAATATGTAATATCCCGTATTTCAGTGTATTTTTATTTAATAAATTTGAGGAATTAATTAGGAAAAAATATGTTTTAATTAAATTACACGAGTGAAGTAATTTAATGCGATTAGATAATAATTGTGACTAATAAATATTAATCGAGAGATAGATACTGATTAATATTCTATTATGATATTTACTAAGTGCAAATAGTAAATAATCGATAATTATGGTTATACGACATAGCGATTGATATGTGCGTATTTTATTAATTATGGTTATACGGCATAGCGAGTGATATGTGCATATTTTGTTTTATCTCACCGGGAGTCGCGTGTAGACTATTTTGAGGTGAGAAATGGGAAATATATTTTAAGTGACTCAGATGATAATTTAGAGGTCGTAAATGATTCCGAATGGGTCGAAATAGTCGGAATATGGTACCCGGGGTATAGTTTGGGTTCTGGAACAAATTTTGACCAAACCGGCACCTATTGAGAGCGTTTCGATCATTTTATGAAAAGAGGTTACTGGGCCTACTAAATTTAGAGTCCTATATCTGATAATTAGAGATTGGGGTTAGGGTTCACAACACAAAATATTAGAGAGGTCACTAGAGATAAGAGAGAATCAATTTTCAAAGCTTAGAGAGGAATTTTGAAAGTGAAGAAATCTTACGCCTCAAGGCAACTGGGAAGAAAGATTGGAGAAGGAAATAATCAATCATCAACCAAGAACCACAAAATCAGATCAATCAAACAAAGGCGAGAGTTTATTGCAAATCAAGTTGATGTTATAATACCCATATGTAAGGGTTTCATGAATAGATTGATGTTATTGAAAAATCTTAAATGAAAAGTGTGAATTGAATACATGGTGGGGATAGGTTTGCATGTAGTTGTGTTAATAATTGCAGAAGACTTGAAATCAAAAGAAAATAAGATTGTTTCTATGAATGGAAATCTGAGTTTGTGATAATCAAATATGAAGAACAAAAAAAAAATCTAAGGTTGAAGATGATATTTAGATTTTGATGATTCTTTGGTTAAATTTGTAATCATTCGATAATGATTATGTTAGGAATTATTTCTATACATTTGGTTAATGTTTGGTTATGTTGGTAGAGATTTCCACAAGGTTTAATGAGTGTTTGATGGGGTAAACATAGTGAAAAATTAGAGAAGAGGAGATTTTGATGATTCATGGGTCGATCGATCGACCAAATTTTTCGATCGACCGACGCAAGTAGAATTCGGGTTCTTTTGTTGGTTGAGTTTTATTCGATTTCCAACATTGGAGGGGAACCTTAGGAGTGATATTATACATATGTAGGGACTTGATAAAGATCAGTATTGTATAGTTAAGGTCCATTAAGGTAATTGCGTGTAAGACTTAGAGCATGAACCGGAAGGGATAACCGATTGAGAGATAAATCAAAAATTTTGGGAACTGATCTATGGTGATAGAGTAGACATCAATTTAACGTGTATACCAGAAGGTTAAAGATGGTAACTACTGAATTTATATAAGGAGGGGTAACTAGGACCCTTAGAGTTTTGTAAACACTCTTATAGATACGATTGTGAGATAAATCGTAAAGTAAATAGTAGAGCGAGTATGTGAGGTATATATACTACGTACTAACACGTATTATCGGGTTGTGTGATACTTATTGATACATAATAATACATATGTTGTGTGAATACCTAAAGTATACTCTCTCTCTCTCTCTCTCTCTATATATATATATATATATATATATATATATATATATATATATTGGTGCTCAAGGTATGGTTCCGAGACAATATAAGATGACTCTTGGTGATCGAGGTATGATTTCGAGTAGAGATATAAATCACTAATGGTGGTCGAGGAAGGATTCCGAGTCAATAACCCCTAAAATGTGATACAAGGAGGTGATTATATGGTATGTGTTTATAGTATATATTGTGTTTGAAATTTATATACCTAAAGTGTAGGGGTGTTCACGGTCCGGTCCGATTCGATTTTTAATGAATTTAAGGACCAGACGGATTAAACCGGTCCTAAATAAAAAGGACTAAGACCAGACCGATTAAACCGGTTTTACGGGCTTAGTCGGTTCGATTTTTTGTATGGTCGATCCGATCAAACTTATCGATCCTAATCTTATTGAAATAATCTTTTTAAAAATAAAAACTGCCCAAATTTTTACTATATAAACTGCCCAAATTTATACAGTTGTTTTGAACAAAAAACAATGAAACATATTATTAATTTATGAAAATAAGTGAGCAAAATCCATAAGAGATTTCAGCAGGACCTTAATAGCTGAGCAAAAAAATAACTCGACCTAAATCTCTTATGAAAAAAATAACTAAGCAAAAAAAATGTACAATTTCAGCAGGACCTTAATATCCAAATGCAATTTCAGCAGGACCTTAATATCCAAATCCATTAGAGATTTGAATCCAAATGCAATTTCTGTAGGACCTTATATGTTATTATATATATATAATAACACACATAATAACATATAACATATATAATAACATATATATTAACAGATAATATTTACGTTACCTGTGAAGTAGCAGCGAGCGCCGAGCGAAGCAGCAAAGAGGAGAAGCGCAGCGGCCGACTAAGCAGAGAAGGAGCGGCGGACGAATGATAAACGGTGGAGAGAAGAAGCAGCGCGGAGCAAGAGAGGAGAAGAGGAGCGGCCATCGGCCGGCGTAAGAGAGAAGAGAGAAGTGTGTGCGGTGGCTGTAAGCCTGTGACAAACTGTGTGTGTGTGTGTTTTGCTTTGATTTAAAGATAAAATGTTGTCTAGCTAGGGTTTCTATTATCCTTCTATCTTTGTTTTTTTGTACGAGAGTACCCTTCTTCCCTTACTAATTCTAATTGTAACTACTAACTTGTCTTTTGTGTGTGTGTGTGTGTTATTGTTAATATATATATATTAAATACATATATATTATAGTAATCGGTCCGGGTCGGTCCATACCGGGTATTAATTAAGGGAGACCAAAGACCAGATCGATAGACCGGTCTGTAAAAAAAAATGGACCGGACCGATTAAAAAATGAAAAAATTATGACGATCCGGTTCGGTTCGTCTCGGTCCGCCGGTCCATTCGGTATTCTGAACACCCCCACTAAAGTGTGCTTAATCCTGTATTGGGGTCGATGATTATCCAGACCGATACATGAAAGCTCGATCTGGGGTTGATGATTATCCGGACCAATGTATATATACATAAAATTTACTTTGGGGTCGAGGGATATCCGAACCAATGTAAATGATAGGATGATTGGGGTCGATGAGTATCCGGGCCAATAATCCTATAGTATATATTGTGCGTGAAATATATACTTCATGATATTCTATTTATGTGCGGAAGTAGACTTGTAGATGATATATATATGTAGATATTCATCTAAATGGTAAATTAGGTAGAGAGAAACTTAATTGCAAGATAAAAAAATAGATTGAGAATATCTATACTAAATTAAGTAAGTAGTGAAACTTGATTATGATGATCAAATTTAGTATATGTGAATGTTACGTAACAAATGAAGAACATGCGAGAAATGTTAATAATGAAGCGTGTTTTATGGGTGTAACAGGATAGTATACCATTGATAAGATCGTTTATATACTTTAGTCAAGATAGCTTGGGAGTAGTAGCTAGGTGGGCTAAGTATAGAACGTGTGAACATTAGATGAGATGTGAGGAAATTCAATGGAGTGTGCGTGAACCTAACATATGTAATCAATAACCGATTTTAATTATGATAAATTACTTGTTAAATGTTTTCAAAATGTTGTGAGTACTAACTCTTGCTATAAATATTTTTAAAACCTTTTAGGTGTCTAACTACAGGGATGCCATACTTGATGGTTTCATTCCAGGGAATCGGAGATGTAGCACTGTGGATGCTGACAGGATTTTGAGTAGTTGATTCTTTCATTCAGATTTAGCATAGGATCTCACTCTTGTATCTCATGTTCGGACATGTGGTCCATTATCGGTTACAGTTTTGTATCAGTTTTACTTTGTAGTTTGGACTTGGATTATTACTTGGTTTTGATTGTTTTAGCCGATGGTTTATTCGACATGACTTTGATTCATTTACATATCATTATGGTTTGGATTCTAGTACATTATGAATGTTATTTTAGCTTTCGAACTATTTATTTATCTTGTTTAATTGAAAGACAAAATTTGGCACCGAAGTAATTCACTATTGGGTGGTTAGTAATTAATTTGATTTTTCGACAATGATGCTAATAATGAACCATATGAGAAACCTGTTTTAATTCGATAAAGACCTAATCACCCGATATTTAATTAGGCGAGTTATAAAATAAGTGGGTTGAAATAAAAACACCATTCCCAGAAGTTTCGTGTGGCGGATGGTACTATGTAAAAATTATAATATGGAGAAACAATCAAAATGATACGTAGATCAATGAATTTATCTGTAAACACTAAGAAATAATTATGTCAAACAATTATGCAAATAATTATAGTCAAATGTAAATGGAGAAATTATACCCCACAAAAAAAAGAACTACAAAATAAATTAACAACAAAAACATGAGCTCACTTGCATATTGTTAAGCAAAGAAAAATTTGGTTTCAAAATTCCCAACTATAACTATGTCTATTAAAAATAAAGGTTTAGTTTATGTGACCCCGATAACAAGTGACAATGCATTTTTATCAAATTAAAGAATTTGCATTAGTGCTCTCAGTAATTTTTTTGTCATATTGATCTCTGATTCAATGAAGCCGTAGCAAAAGGTACAAACATATAAATATAATTAATCAATTCAAATCTTAACAAATAATAAAATTACATGGATAATCGATATTTTGAAGATGGTATATGGATAAAATTTAAAAGTTCTACTTGTACAAAGAATTAAATAAAAAAACTGGAAACATTAAGAAGTTACAGATTATCAATACAATTGAAGATCAAACCATAATATAAATCTGTAATGAGAAGGAAAATGTTATAATTATCTCAAAGGTAAAGACGAGAATTAATGTGTAAACCGAATCAAAATTGACAAACAAAATCCCAAAAACAAATAATGAACAACAAAAGGTTAAAAAATGTTACCTCACAATGGTGATTATACCTATGTTGACCACTTCCATGCCTTTCTTTGATGCCAATTGGAACAGAATTCTTAAAAGGAGGTCCCGATAAAAAAATAGAAACCAATATTTCACATAAAATCGAACACTACCAGTACGCTTGTTACCAATTAAGCAAAAGAGCATATAGGCAAAATCTGTTGGCTCACAATATCCACTTGAGTACTATCTTTTCATGACTTCATATCTATTAAATTTAAGCTTTTAGAATATTAAAATCAAATGAAATTCAATTGCTTTCTTGAATCAATTCTTCAAAACACCGAGAAAGGAAAATGCAGGGCCGATAACTTAACAGCAGTCCCTTCCACTTTATCCTCCAAACCATGAAAGTCCAAACTATATTTCTCTCAAGCCTCTTGCCCATTCACAACTCCCATTTACAGTTTACCCGTAATTATTGCCGTCGTCACCACCATATAATTTGTCCAGCCGATGTTGTCACCGTCGTATTTGACATACAGTATAGTCATCTAAAAGTAGCAAAGAAAGCCACTGGTTGGTAATTCTATTTCTAAGGGAGTGTCTAATGATTTTTGTGAAGTTTTGTAGGTACACTCTTAGTGAATTTAATAATCTTAAATACACGTGGATTCGATATTATTATCGAAATGGACGTTATATCAAAATGCCATGCTTATATCGGTTGTTATTTAAAGAGAGTATACTTTTGAGACCAAGAAAACGACCCTTTTTTGTTCCAAAGAACCGATCATTCCGAACCAACAACTTCACAAACCCAAAATACATATTTCCCAGGGATAATCAATTTAGTGATAATCAATTTTGAGAGGAGAAAACAATTGGCAATATTGACACAAGTAATAGTTTTGATTAAGGGTGTTCGTGATCCGGTCCAGGCCGATCTGAGTTTTAGTAATTTTATGGACCGGACCAATTTAACCGATCTGGAAAAAAAACGGACCACGACCGGACCGATTAAACCGGTTTTTCGATCTTAGTCGGTCAAGCCTACCTTTGCGCCTTTCAGAAATTGTTGTTTATCTTTAGCTTTCTTTGCACCTCGATCTGATTTTTATGTGAAATTTTAAAAAATAAGGATAGAAAATTGGAGGATACGAAAGATAATACTTATGCCAAATTGAACTGCGTTTTACCTCTTTGTTTTGGAGACCATTAGAAAATAGAGAAATTTAGGAGTCTTTCAAGTTTATACTGTCTCCTAAATCCTAAATTTATCCTGAGCAACTAAATGGTTGGTTTAAGTATCTTTTGTATTTGAGAAGTGTTTCCCTACGAATTTTCTGTAGAAGTTTATGACAAGACATACAATACAACATCTAAGAATAGAAAGTGAAATAGGTTCAGAAATATGGTTTACCACTCATGGGGGCATGCCATGCTATTCCTCCACTTTAACTACTACTTCCCATTTCTTGTCTCTCCTGAACAATTATATAATTTGACACTCTTTAATATAGCTGGGACAGATTATCAGCGTGGTATTGTTGATAAGGATTTAAACACATATGGGTCGGGGAGAAATACTTGAAAAATTAATACCAAACATCAATACTTGAAAATTAAGACAAAGCATGTAGTTTTGTAACTAAGTACAGTGTAACCACCACATGTTCATAGGCTAAAAGTACGGAACGAAATACTTGAGAAATTAAGACTCAAGATCAATCAAGCCTTGCCATTTCCATTTCCCTTGCCCTTGACCTTGTCATTGTCCCCTTGCTCTCGGTCTTGCCAACACCCATAGCCTCGCCCACGGCCTGACCCTCACCTGCGTTGCCTCCAATGGAACCAAAACGGTGAGCGTAATAATCGTAGTTAAAGGATCAAAATTGTCTACAAAATTCCTTGACGCATAGAAGCAAGTCGCGACGTTCATTGATACGCTTGTGATACTTTTCTACATCAGCATGACTCCAAAGCCCCATGTCGGTCTGCTGCTCATACCGAATCTGACGTTCAATCAAAATGCGATACTTTTCCTTTGCTACTCGATCCAAAAAGTCATTGAACTTGATTGATTTCAGTATGAATCTGAAATTCAATAAAAATGGGTAGGGTATTATTATTGTAAACAGATAAAAGTATCACCATCTCATTTGGAACCCTCATACCACAAGAACCCAACCCCAATCGACATCAAATTAAAGAACCACACAATTTCATCCCGATATCCATATTCAAAAGATCTATATATATAGAGAGAGAGATTGATTTCAGTATGAATCTGACATTCAATAAAAATTGGTAGGGTATTATTATTGTAAACAGATACAAGTATAACCATCTCATTTAGAACCCTAATACCACAAGAACCCAACCCCAATCGACATCAAATTAAAGAACCACAATTTCATCCCGATATCCATATTCACAAGATTTATATATATATATATATATATATATATATATATATATATATATATATATATATATATATATATATATAGAGAGAGAGAGAGAGAGAGAGAGAGAGAGAGAGAGATCTTTTGAATAGGGTTCCAAATGATATGGTGATACTTGTATCTGAAATCAATCTCTCTCTCTCTCTCTCTCTCTCTATATATATATATATATATATATATATATAGATTGATTGAGTCAGTATGAATCTGATTTGGAACCCTCATACCACAAGAACCCAACCCCAATCGTCATCAAATTAAAGAACCACACAATTTCATCCCGATATCCATATTCAAAAGATCTATATATATATAGAGAGAGATTGATTTCAGTATGAATCTGACATTCAATAAAAATGGGTAGGGTATTATTATTGTAAACAGATACAAGTATAACCATCTCATTTAGAACCCTAATACCACAAGAACCCAACCCCAATCGACATCAAATTAAAGAACCACAATTTCATCCCGATATCCATATTCAAAAGATTTATATATATATATATATATATATATATATATATATATATATATATATATATATATATATATATATATATATAGAGAGAGAGAGAGAGAGAGAGAGAGAGAGATCTTTTGAATAGGGTTCCAAATGATATGGTGATACTTGTATCTGAAATCAATCTCTCTCTCTCTCTCTCTCTCTCTATATATATATATATATATATATATATATATATATAGAGAGAGAGAGAGAGAGAGAGATTGATTGAGTCAGTATGAATCTGATTTGGAACCCTAATACCACAAGAACTCAACCCCAATCGACATCAAATTAAAGAACCACACAATTTCATCCCGATATCCATATTCAAAAGATCTATATATATATATATATATATATTGAATACTCACGGATTTCGTTCATTTCGATCATCATCATTATCCGGTGGATTAGGATTAGGATTAGGAACTGGAGGGTTGACCGACCTTTTTCGACCTCGTTTACCCAGAATCCTTTTTTCTTTGGATCCATTCTTCTTCATCATGGCCATGAGATCAGTTGTCGCCCAGGGAATTTCTTGAATGGGAAAAACGAAACAATGAGGCTGGGCAATAGGGACTAGAGTAATAAAATGAAACCGCTAATGTTACTTGAGCCCCGAAACCGAATGGCTATATCCTTTACGGCCTGTTTGGGAGTTTTTTAGAGGAAGGAAAGGAAAGGAAAATTTTATTAGGAGAGAAAAGAAAATAAAGGAAAACTTGTAAGAGAGAAAGAAAGGAAGAGAAAAGAAAGGATTTAGGATTTAAGATAAAATAATTTTCTTTTCTAGTGTTTGGGAGTTGTAAGGAAAATAATTTTTTTAAGCGAAATGAGGTACATTCTTTGAAAAACTTTCCTTTCTCTCCATTTCTTTCCGATTTGTAAGGAAAGTTTTGGGAATAAAGGAAGGGAAATTATTTTTAAAAAATTCCTTTATTTTCTCTCCTTTTAAACTCCCAAACAACGGAAAATGATGAAACATTACTTTCTCTCCTATGTAACTCCCAAACGACGGAAAGGAAACATAATTTCTCTTCCTTTCCTTTCTTTTCTCTCCAAAATAAAACTCCCAAACAGGCTGTTAATAGTTTTTTTTAGGGTAACACTAGGGTTACCCCTTTTGGGTACCCCTTTTTATTACCCCAGGCATGATAGTGTTGTACCTTGCTTTGTTTTTTTATGTCCAGACGGGATCAATACAAATAAAGACAAAATAAGGTACGACACTTTGAAATCGGGGGTAACAAAATGGCTAACAAAAAGGGGTAGCCCTAATATTATCATTTTTTTAGGTTTTATTGACTTTTGCCCGTTTACAAAAATGTATTTACGCTCCACTCTTATGTATTTTTATAATTGTAAAAAGTCCCAAAATCATTCAAAATCGCCTATAACTTCCCTGTAACCACTGTTCTAAAAAACCCGCCTAAGCTTAAGGCTTGGGAGAAACACCCCTCCTTAAGTTTTTTACACCTTATTCTTAGTAAAACCCATAAAGCGCACTTTTTCCTAAAAACAACAATACTTTAGTGAAACGATATCGTCTTTTAAATATTAGGATTAGGAACTGGAGGGTTGATCGGCCTTTTTCGACCTCGTTTACCCATAATCCTTTTTTCTTTAGATCCATTCTTCTTCGTCTTTGCCATGAGATCAGTTGTCGCAGTCGCAGAGGATTTCTTGGGGAATGGGGATTAGAGTAGTCGTCGAGAAAATAAAAAATTATTCTTATTTATAAGGATTAGAGTAGTCGCCAGGAAAACGAAACTGTTAATGTTCTCACTTACTTTCAAATTTGTAACTTGACCCCCCAAACCAAATGACTATTTCTTTTTAGGGGCATATACCAAATAGTACCTCAAACTGTTTTTAATACATGTTTAGTCCAAACCTTTTTTTTTGCACCAAAAAGTCCTTCACCATGCCAAAAAGGCTTCACCATGCCGCTGGCGCGGACCTTTAAAGATAAGAGAATAAGGGATTTTTTGTACAAAATAAAATGTTTGGACTAAATGTGTATTAAAAAATGTTTAAGGGATTTTTTGGTATTTGATCCTTCTTTTAATATTTTTTTTTACTTTAGTCTCATATTCTAAGATTGGTTACGATCTCAATGACTTTAAACACTAATTTTTTTATGAAAAGTACAATATATGAAATCCTTTTTTATCTTTGGAATGTCTGATAAATAAAATTTTCTTGGAGAATGGGGGAAAATTAATCCTATTTATAAGGATTAGAGTAGTCGCCAAGAAAACGAACATTAATACTATTTACAAGGATTATAATAGTCGCCAAGGAAACGAAACCCCTAATATTCTCACTTACTTTCAAATTTGTAACTTGACCCCCCAAACCGAATGACTATTTCTTTTAATAGTTTTTTTTTTTACTTTAGTCTCATATTCTAAGATTTGTTACTCTCTCAATGACTTTGAACACTAATTTTTTTATGAAAAATACAATATATAAAATCCTTTTTTTATCTTTTGAATGTTTGATAAACAAATTTTTCTTGGGGAATGGGCGAAAATTAATCCTATTTATAAGGATTAGAGTAGTCGCCAAGACAACAAAACCGCTAATGTTCTCACTTACTTTCAAATTTGTAACTTGACCCCCCAAACCGAATGCCTTTTTCTTTTAATAGTTTTTTTTTTTTACTTTAGTCTCATATTCTAAGATTTGTTACGCTCTTAATGACTTTAAACACTAATTTCTTAATGAAAAATACAATATATGGAGTCCTTTTTTATCTTTTGAATGTTTGATAAACAAAATTTTCTTGGGGAATAAGCAAAAATTAATCCTATTTATAAGGATTAGAGTAGTCGCCAAGAAAACGAAAATTAATCGTATTTATAAGGATTAGAGTAGTCGCCAAGAAAACGAAACTGCTAATGTTCTCACTTACTTTCAAATTTTTAACTTGACCCCCCAAACCGAATGACTATTTCTTTTAATAGTTTTTTTTTACTTTAGTGTCATATTCTAAGATTTGTTACGCTCTCAATGACTTTAAACACTATTTTTTTTTATGAAAAATACAATATATGGAATCCTTTTTTTATCTTTTGAATGTTTGATATACAAAACTTTCTTAGGGAATGGGGGAAAACTAATCCTATTTATAAGGATTAGAGTAGCCGCCAAGAAAACGAAACCGTTAATGTTCTCACTTACGTTCAAACATGTCAATTGACCCCCCAAACCGAATGAATATTTCTTTTAATTGTTTTTTTTTACTTTAGTCTCATATTCTAAGATTTGTTACGCTCTCAATGACTTTAAACACTATAGTCTCATATTCTAAGATTTGTTACGCTCTCAATGACATTAAACACTAATTTTTTTTATGAAAAATACAATATATGAAATCCTTTTTATATCTTTTGAATGTTTTATAAATAAAATTTTTTGGGGATTACAAGTGTTTAGTCCTACTTTTTTGAATATATGTGTAATGACCCCAGTTTTATATGTTCGTATATAGTTTGTTTTAAATATTTTATTATTACATATGAGATATGGACAATGTGTTATTATGGATAATGTTAATTTATTATTTTTATTCTAATCTTCCCTTCATAAATCATGAAATATCAATTTAGTTACAAACATAAAATTTTAAAGTTTCGATAGGAATGTTCATATTAAAGACTAGTTTTAACCATCATAATATAACAATTGACTTGAGGTAAAAACTAAAACGTTGTATATATATGAATTAGGTTTGTGACACAATTAACGGTGGGTTAAACGGAGGTTCAAGCAAGAAGTAATATCGAAATTACGAAATAAGGGCAAAGTTGTCCATCCTTTAAGTCGTATACACCATGTGTTATATTTTGATTGGTTGGAAGGGGAGGCTAATTAGGACGACTTAAACACTTTGAAATAACCTCCTTATTCATCAAAATGGATTAAATCAAAGTCTTATACCATATCCTAAGCTAAATGATTAGTTTTGGGGTAGAAAATAAAATTTTATGAAACTTTAGGGACTTAATTTTTAAATAAAGAAAGTTTCAGGGAATAAAATGAAAATATTAAAAGGACCATTTTGTAAATAAAATATTTTTAAGGAACCTTAAGAAATATTGAAATTGTATGGTGTAAAATTACTAAAATACCCTTTTATGTGTAAAATGACCCTTATACCCTTAATAACTTTCCACCTCGTGCTTGGTTTTGGACACCTCCACCGTAAACGTGTCATCTTTAAATGAAAATCCAAAAAAAATGTCATGAATCTAGAAAATACTAAAACACGTGTTGTCATCGGTGAAATAAATACTTCAAGATAGTCCCGTTATGCGACACGTCAAACGTCGACTCACCTAAATGGGCGCTTAGTCATTGGGACACGTGTCAACACCCTAATAATTTTGGGAAATTATAAATAGAGGCATTAGGATCAGTTCTTACAGGAAATTCATTCAAAATATCAGAGAGAAATAGCGAGAGAAAGTACGGGAAAATTTAAGAAGTTTCGTCTTAGTGATCCAAGACTCGATATTTATAACTTCGTACTTCTATTTTAGGTGAGTACACAGACATTCCTTGTGCATTTTAATTATATGATATTATGCGAACTATATATATTTTGTGAACTGCTTTTATTCTCAAAGTTCATCTGATACCGATGATTGATTCCTTGTGATATGTTTATATTTGTCCATATAGACATACCGATTAAAATGAATATTAAAAATAAGATTCGTCCAAAGGGACCTCTCTTACCGACTGACCTTCCCAGTGGGGTTATCATTGGTGTGCCCTAAATAAGGCGTTGTGATGAACAAGTTCGATTGACCCTCAACTACCGGGGAATAATGCGGTAGAAGAATACGGTATTAGAGTGTACTTGGCCATTAAAATGATATGATTAAAAGAAAAAGATATTGTACTTGATTTGGCATATATGTTCTCTTCCGTGCTATTCATTTCTATATATACTGTCATCACACATTTTATACAGCAAATTCCTATCCATATATGTATATTCCTTCTCTTTCGATTTGAACATGTATCAATTTTCTAAACAAAACCTTGGAATGTCTAAAGATTGAACCTCACTCGGCTTTTAGCTGATGTTGTATAACTAACTGTGGTGACAATTATATTCAACAAAATTAAATAAGAAAAGCACAATCACTAGAGGAAATAAAGAACAGATAATGCCAATCACACAAAGCAGTGTGTACGTGGTTCAGCAAAAATGCCTACGTCCATTGTGGTGCAGTCATTATTATTTCTATATACTCCCGGGAGCGTTTACAGATAATACAGTGCATGCCTTTTACCCCAGGCTTAGGGTTTGTTATATACATGTTTCTTCTCGGGGAGTGGGCGTGTTGGAATCCCCTACGTCCATCTTCTACTCCTAGAATCTCTCCTTACGAGATTTTAGGAGCAGACTAAGTCGGAATTGTATTCAGTTGGGATATGAGGTGCCCAGACTTTGGGCCATTACTATTGGGCTACTTATCTGGGCCTATAATGGAAAATTCGGGTACCCACAATTGACTCTAAAGTTGTTGGGCCACAATTTGGGATTAATAAATTTAAATGATTTGTCATAATGGCTCTTTTATAAATTGTTCAACTCTTCTCAAGATTAACTTGATTTTGGCGACAGCCTGCTTTGGGTCTCGCATGACATGATTGGACGTGTTTAAAAATCCATTTGGTGAAGCGTTTCTTTACCATCGTTTCAAGCTCCTTCATATTTTCCCTCTCTCTCCAAGCTTTTATTGTTGCGCTCTTGCTTCCAAGTTTCCGTCCTTCACTCTCAATGTCCTTCATCATCTGTGCTTGTGGTTGCGTCATCCCAAGCCAAGCTTTCATTTCGTAAGTTCCTCCTTCTTTCTCTCTGTGTTTTTTCTGTTGAGCTTCGCTTTTTCAAATTTTCAATCTAGGGTTTATAAATGGTGAAGATAGGAAATAGGTTAGTGTGTGAGTTTAGGAAGTTCTAGAATATCCCAGACCGGGTAGAAATTGAGTATGCCTCTGTTCCTAGGGATGTCAGAGAGATAGAGGGCTCTCATTGGATTCACATCCTCTTATTGTCTCAAGGGGGGCTCACTTTCCCTCTAAGCAAGCTGTTTTTACATTTCTTTGGTTATTTCGGTATTATCCCTACGCAATGTTCGCCAAATGTTTAGAAGATAATGAATGGTGTCCATAGAATAAACCAACTCTATGGCATCAATTTAGGGCTCGCTGAGATATGCTTCTGCTACTCTTTCTCGAGAACGAGCTCTGGTCTTCTATACCTCAAGGCCAGGAGTCCTGATAGGGTATTGGTAGTAAATTTAACTGATTCCCATAAGGACTACTGGCAAGAGGGTTTTCTCGCCAGAAATTGGCAATTTTCTCCCTATACTGAGGGGTCGAGGTCTGACAGGTTTATAGTTCCCTTTATGGGGAGGAGTTTAGAGGTAGGACTAATTTCTACTCTGCTCTTTTGATCTTCTTTTTAATGTATGATTTCTATGATATTCTTCTCTATTCTTTCCAGCGAAGACAAAGAATTTGGAATCTGCTCTTAGTGAGGTTCGCGGAGCTGAAATGATCAAAGCTTGGAACATCAGAGAACCTTTGGCTGATGGTGAACATCCTCGATCAGCTTCTTTTCTTCTGGAGTACAAGAATATTGGTTCTAGTTTCATTGCATGACCTATAGACAGTATCCCCGAGCTTGATCTTACTAAAGAGGCTGCTGCGGATCCAATTTACCTGGACAAGGAGGGGAGCAGTTCTGGTGAGGGTAGCAAGGTTGACAGAAGGGGTGTTGCTGAAGGTGATTCCAGTGAGGCAAGATCCATTAGTGAAAGTTCTTCTAGATCAAAAGGGGTTTTCAAGGCTCAAGAGACTCCAAGTACATCTAACAGTTCTAGCGAGGAAATGGCTCCCCGTAGGAGGAACCTGATCCGTGATGATGAGGAGGAGGATGAGGTGCTTCTTGCTTAGCGATCGAAGAAGCAAAAATCCAGCAGTGGGGTTGTTGCTGCTAGTTCTCAGCCTGCTGCTCATGAGCAGGAGAAGAAAAGAAAAGAAGAAGAGCAGTTGAGTGAGATAGAGAAAGAGAGAAGAGGAGAGAAAGAAAAAAGATGAGCGAAAGAAAACTAAAGATAAAAAGAAGTTAGAGGAGAGGAAGAGGGTAGAGAAAGAGAAGGAGAGAGAGGAGGATTGGAGGAGAGTGGAAGCGAGGACTAAGGCTGGGTAGGCCTTAGTGCCCGTGCAACATCGCCAGAGGGGTCCTCGGTTGCTATCTCTCCTCAACTGGCTCCTGCGTTACTCGAGAGAGCAATCCTGCCTGCTAATCGCCAAAAAGTAATAGGGACTGGCCAGTTAGCCTTGCAAGCGAGTCCGAGGCTAGCCTTGGTAAGTATATTTCTTTTCTTTAACACTTGTAAAATTTTATTTATTAATTTCTTCTGATGTTTTCTTTTTTACTTACAGTTCGTGACTGAATTCGTCGTGCTCTATCGTTCTTGCGACGAGCTGGTGAATAAGAATGTTGAGTTGGAGAAGCAGAACGCTACTCTGAAGGGGAAGAGTATTGATCTTGCGGCCAGCTTGAAGACTACTGATACTCCTCGGAGGTCTTCTGATCTTGCCCTTGTTAAAGCCAAACGGGTAAGGGAGGCAACGGTCAAGGGTCTGAACGAGATGCAATAGGCCTATGATTTAGTTTGCTCGAGCAAGC
The DNA here is from genome assembly GCA_949130495.1 of Sambucus nigra. Classification (NCBI taxonomy): domain Eukaryota; kingdom Viridiplantae; phylum Streptophyta; class Magnoliopsida; order Dipsacales; family Adoxaceae; genus Sambucus; species Sambucus nigra. The sequence continues at coordinate 145,658,016 of OX422214.1, forward strand.
TAGCGGTGGTGGAGGAGAATAAGGTGCTGGTGGAGAAGCTGAAGGCTAGGGTCATCCGAGGTAGCCACCATTAAGGAGGGTGCATATACTTCCAGATGGGCTACCGCATATGAGGATGCTGAGGTTCAGATAGGCTATATCAGCCGTCTGAACTTCAAGAAGGGATGGAACAAGGCCCTCTTGGCTACTGGGTTGGATGTTGATTCTCCCTTGTTTGATGAACATAATCCAAGCCTAAAGCCTATCATAGATGAAGCACTTGCCCCAGCCACCGAAGGAATTGAGCCCGCCTCCCAATCAGTTCTTATTGATGCCCTCCCTGCTCGGGGGATAGAAATCCCTTCTGGGGGAAATGCTCCTACTGCTGCTAATAAGGGAAAATAGCCAACTTCTTTTAAACAACACGAGGTCGCTAGCTAATCTTCTCTTAGGGTTTCTCTGTTATCTTTACTTGTACTTTTTTCAAACAAATCGATGTAATTGTACCCTTTTATTTCAATATAGTGATTTTTTTTCCTCTCTGTACATTGATTCTTCTGCTTTTTTTACTACTTGTATGGCTTGTAGTTGATTGATGTAGATGAGTATATACCTCCCACTTCTCAGTTGGGAAGAATCCTTGGACCTAACGCGAGTGCCCAAGTTTGTCAGGCCTTCGTTAGGATTTTTAAGTCCCTTAGGTCGAGAAATAAGAGCTTTAAGGACCAGTTTGAGCTCATCGCCAAGCTGAAGGACAGACTTCAAGAGATGGAAGAAGTTGGTGCCTCAGTCCAAGAGGAAGTGAATATTTTGAGAGCTAGACTTCTGGATGACTCCGAGATCAACCAGGTCAGAGAAATTCTTTAACAGGAGAACGAGGCTCTGAAGAGAGAGGTTTCGTGACTCAGGGAGCATGCATCGCCCCTCTTATACTATGAGGTTCCTCTTCATCGGCTGCTCCGTGGGCTGGTCAAAACGTAAGGGGTTCATCTAGGGAAATGGATGAGCTACGATAAGATGTACGTCGAGCATACGTGATTGCTGTTGGGCTTCAAAGGGATGTTCCACGACTGAGGCATCTGTTCAAAAAAGTCCTCGTCAAGTGTGGGCTGATGGTTACGACCAAGGTTGGGCAGATGCTCTTACGAGGCTGACAGAGTTTGAAGAGCTTGCCTTTATTAGGGGATGGTTGAGTGCTCTAGGGGAACTGTGGGTTCCTAGGAATTCATTACTCTGGTACCATCATGATCTCTCCTTCCATTTTAAGTCCTAACCCCTTCAGGAGGGATAATCAATGGTTCCCTATTGATGTTATCCCTAGGCAACTGTTAGAGCCAAATGCAAATAAGGTCGAGGAGGAATTAGCTCCGCATACGAATGACGGTCGAAGGGCACAAGTGGCTGATTATCTTATTCAGAGGCCTCAGCCTCATTAGGATTTTACCAGCTGTGACTCTGTGCACATATGTAACGAAGTAATGTAATATCGATGTCTTGGGCGATCTCCCTGACTAAACACATGTTGTACATTCTTGCTGTAAATTTGATGAGGCAATATAATATCTCTATTTTGGGTGACTTCGCCGACTAAACATGTGTTCATTATTTATTTCTTGCTTAATTATCTTGGGCCCCTGATGGACGACTAGATTGGTAGGGTTGCAATGTTCGATTAAGTATCCTCCCAGTCCAGTATGTTTATAAGATACCATTCTGCCTCACTTTACCTTTTAGGTCGTGTCATCACACTCCCTTAGGCCTAAGTGTGGCAATGGCGAGGACACACCTAGTCCCGGATGTTCTATCCGAGCAAGTTTTTTTTATCCAAACATAGTTTGGCGACCAGTTCGTTTCAGGTATAATTGCCTAAGGATCCCCTGTAGGGCTTCGTGTACTGTCGGGGCAATGCTAGGAGGCTGTTCGTGTTTCGTAACGAATACCTGAGGAGGGTGACACCCTGCTTTTATGACTTGAGTAAGGTGTCTGTTATTTAGAAAGGGTGTGCAAGTTATAGAGCTCTTAATACAGAATTAACATTTAACAGAATGCAACTGCCAAACATCTTTCATTAACTAAAAATAAAAAACGAATTGCTTATTCGAAAATTTGATAAAAGAGCTAATCAAAAGAAATAGCTAGAAATAGAATTTCTTTAAATTAGCTGCATTCCATGCTCGGGGTATTTCTCTACCCCCCAGCATTTCCAAGTGATAGTCTCCTTGTATATCGTCGCTTGTTATCTTGATTGGTCCTTCCCAGTTTAGTCCTAGCTTACCGTCTGATGGTTTCACTGCGCTGCCAAGGACTTTCCTTAAGACGTAATCCCCAACTTGGAATGCCCTTAGATTGACCCTTTTGTTATAGTATTTTACGAGCTGTTGTTGATAGCTCGCTAGCCTTATTAAGGCTAGTTCTTTGCGTTTGTCGGCTAGGTCAAGTTCAGCGAGCAACGCTTCATCATTCTGGTCCTGGTCGACAAGGGTGGACCTCATGGTTGGTAGGCCTGCTTCCAATGGGATGACTGCTTCCATTCCATACGTTAGCGAGAATGGGGTTTCCCCCATTGCTCGTCGTGGTGTAGTGCGATAGGCCCACAGTATATGTAACAGTTTGTTCGCCCATGCGCCTTTGGCTCGCTCTAGTCATTCTTTCAACCCATCGATCACTATTTTGTTGGAAGCTTCGACTTGATCGTTACTCTGTGGATAGGCCATCGAGATGAAATGGTGCCTAATTCCGTGGTCAGTGAAGAAACTTTGGAAGGAGCCACTCTTGAACTGTGTTCTGTTGTCGGTGATGATGATTCTGAGAATCCCAAAGTGGGTAATTATGTTTTTCCATATTAATCTCACCATATCTTCATCTTGGATGTTCTCTAGTGGCTCTGCTTCAATCCATTTAGTGAAGTAGTATATTGCTACCAACAAATACTTGCGGTTGCCGGCAGCAGTATGAAGAGGGCCTACGATGTCCATCCCCTACTGGGCGAAAGGCCATGGGCTAGTAAGTGATCTTAGGTCGCTGGCAGGTTAGTGGACCATAGGAGCATGTAGTTGACATTTCTCGCACTTACGAGCATATACTACAGAATCTCTCTTCATGTATGGCCACCCGTAGCCTTCCTTTATTGATCGGAAAGGACCTTCCTCCGATATGGCTTCCACATATTCCTTCGTGAAGCTCGCGCAAAACTTGCTCAACGTCCTTAGGATGGACGCATTGAAGGTAAGGGCCGATGAATGATCTTTTATACAATTTACCCTTAGGAGATAAGTAAAAGCGAGCAGCTTTAACTCTTATTTGGTGAGCGGTCTTCTTATCGCTTGGAAGTACGCCATCTTTCAAATAGTCCCTTAAAGGGTCCATCCAACTGGGTGCTGACTCAATTTGGAGCATATGTCCCGAGCTTGGAAGCTCATTGCTCTGGTTGATGCTCGGTTGGGTGAGGAAGTCGATGGGGATATTTCTTTTTAAGTCGAAATTGATTGCTGAACTTAGTGCTGCCAGGGCGTCGGCATGGTTGTTCTGTCCTCTGGGAAACTGCTGGACACTGACTTCCTCAAAGCTGGACATTAACCTCTTTGCCAAGGCGAGGTAGGCTGCCATTCTCTTGTCTCTTGCATTGAAGTCCCCACTTATCTAATTGGAGACCAATTTCGAGTCGCCGAATACCTGCAACTGCTTTGCCCCCAACGTCTATGCTTTCTGGAGGCCCGCTATCAAAGCCTCATACTCTGCCTCATTATTAGAGGCTTCAAATCCAAGCCTGATTCCCTGCTCGAGGATCCTATCTTCTAGGGTAACAAGTACAATGCCTACTCCTGCCCCCTTTGAGTTGGAGGCTCTATCAACAAAGAGTCACCAAACTCCCTCTGTTGCGTGATTTGCTTTTTACTTCATGGGTTGAAGATGGATGAGAGGTTGTTTGCCTGTGAACTCGGCTATGAAATCAGCAAAGACTTTCTCTTTGATTGCATTCTGTAGTTGAAATTAGATGTCAAATCGTTCGAGCTCGACTAACCATTTAGTCAGTTTGCTCGATAGATCTGCTTTTCGCATGACTGCTTTAAGGGGGTGCGATATAAGGACGACGATAGTGTGAGCTTAAAAGTAGTGCTTCAACTTCCTCGAAGCTACTACAAGTGCAAAGGCGAGCTTCTCTAGTGGTAGGTACCAGTGCTTAGAGTCTAATAAGGTCTTTCTCGCATAATAAACGGGGTGCTAGATTCCTGCTTTCTTGCACATCAGTGCAGAATTGATGGTGTGGCTAGAAATGACGAGGTATAAGTACAAGGAATCTCTTTCTTGGGGTATGACGAGTGTAGAGGGGGCTTGAAGGTAATCTCGAGATTAGGGACAAATTCCCAATTAGCAACAATGTTCGAGATTAAGCAACCGAGGCAGCTCAAGCGTGGTAACTCAGCAAGGAAGCTTGGCGCGGCAGCTCATATTTTAGCTTGTTAAATTAGTCATATTGTATTTTCATTATTGATGACTGTAAGCTTTAACGGTTGTAATGATGTAACGATAATAACAAAAGAGTTTGTATGAGGTCAAACGGTACTCGCGAGAGACCAGGCTTGGCAGGGCCTGGGAGAGCTTTCATGCTCTATCGAATGACCTCACTGTGGGAACTTTAGAGGGATCTGGTATGGAGGATTGAGAAGTAATGCACCGTTGGGGCTTGTCCTGACCATCTTAAATACACCTGGTAAAACACCGAAGGACCCTGATCGTGGAACCTCAAGCGGAGCAGCTTGGAGTTCCATCGGGCGTTGAATTGTGAACCAAACAAACCTCTACTTAATGTCACATCTACTGTAGGTGATGTCACTAGCCAGCTAAACAATGACAGACATGCACTTGAGTAAACCACCATGGTATTTGGAGCTGTCAGGCAGTTGGTAAGCCACCTCTGCGACAACAGTCCCCTGACACACGGTGGTTAGGCAAAAGGCATGTCTTGGCATTTAATGTTTATGACGTGGAGACAGTTAGTGCATCAGGTATTTAATGTTGTGACATAAAGTATGAGGGATGTCTTTCATAGTTTTAATGACTGAGTTGCCTCGGGGGTGGTGTGGGGGGGCTATTTAAGGACCCCAACCACCTTTGAGGAGATGATCCTTTTTTGAAGAGTTGAAAAGAGTTATTGCAAACCAGAGAGTTCACTCACTCACCATTGTCATTTATTACGAAGCTTTTAATACTTGACAGAGATTCCTGAGGGTGTTTTGTGTGTTTCTACCTGCCCACCAAGGTGTATCTAGGGTGCTTACTTCTCTCTTCCTCTAGCTAAGCCACTTCTAAAGTTTATTATTATTCCCTGAGTTATACACGAGAGACTTTGGGAGTTTAAGCTGAGTTTACCTTCATTGGGTTTATGTTTATATGTTCTGTCAATAATCCTAAGCTTTGACCAACTGACTTATCATTACCATACTCAATAGGGGTTATGCCTCGATATATAATCTAAAGTACCCTCCTACATTTGGCGACTCTGCTGGGGAGGCATCCTTCTAGATAAGGAGTATGGCGCAAGATAATGCTACTCGAAGACTCAATTTCGATGACATTCAGCATAATGAAGAACAGGCTGCGAGGGAGCAGGAGGCCCTAAGAGATGGGGCTCCTCGAGTAGAGGCACCGCTGGCTCCAACAACGATGGGCGTCCCAGGGGCTACACAACCTTCCACGAGCGCGGGGTTGGGACCTGCCCAGATGGCGCTCCTCATGAGCAAATTTTATGAGTTTTTGCAAACCCCAGTAGCTTCAACTATGCTGGGAGGATTGGAGGCTAACACTTTCGTAACACCAGGAGTGGCCCCAGGGGCCCCACTAGGGGTAGGTATTACAGGAGCGGTCCCAGAAAGTGTACCCTATTTTGTGAACCCAACTGTGGGCGGCTCAGGAGTTTCAACGACATTACCAATAACGTTCGCTCCGGTTGCAACGAGCGCTCAATCGTCGGCCCCGTTGCAGGTGGCCCCAGTAGCCTCGCCCTTGGAAGAGATGAGAAAAGAGATGCATAAGGAGATGCTGAAGTTCATGCAGTTTTCCTCGCAGGCTGTGGGCGAGGTGGCAGCGGTCTACGACGACTTCCGAACACCTTACCCCCAGGAGTACAACGACGAACCCTACCCGAAGGGCTATATTCCTCCTACCTTTGAAAAATACTCAGGGAAGGGTGGGAACCCGAAGGAACACATTAAGCATTTCGTTAAACAGTTGGGAGCGTACTGCAATGACAAAAAGCTTAGGCTGAGGGAGTTCTCCAAATCCCTGACTGATAAAGCATACACTTGGTACTCTCATCTGCCTCCCAATAGTGTCTCCACGTGGGAGGAGATGCATGTATTGTTTGTCCGAAAGTTCTTCTTGGCAGAAGATGAGTTCACCCTAACCCAACTTGGTAGGGAGAGGTAAAGGCCAGGAGAAGAGGTAGTGGCCTATATTCGAAGGTTTAGGGAAAGGTCCCTCGATGTAAGGGAAGAAGCTAAGGAGGCCAGGTTACTACAGATTTGTGCTGAGGGATTACTTCCTGAGTATATCTGTCACCTGATCAATGAGACACACGAGGGAACATTTTCAGCATTCTTAAAATCTGCAAGAAATATATCCTTGGTGGTGCGACGTAGCCCGTTAGTAGCTCCCATGGTGTTCAGACAGCCGATACAGCCCATCGGGGGAAGGTCTCAGGCCCCACGGGTGGGATATGTCGAGAGGGAAGATGGGGGCAAGGCCCAGAGGAAGGACAACAAAAGAAAGTTCGGAAGAGATAGAGAAGACCCGCCACCATTACCCTGTACGGTGGAGGAGGTTGTGAGTTGATCCAATGCAATGGTCCAGGGCGGAACGGTTTACGAACCAAAGGGTGTCCTGGCGGAAGAGCCCGACGTGGCAACTAGGGCCAATCCCAAATATTATCAGGTTCATCGAAAGGTCCAACATCCAACAGAAAGCTGCTTCACGCTGCAAAGAATCATCGACAAGTACATGAAGGCGGGAACATTACAAATCCCCCCGCAGAACGTTAACAATAACCCACTCCCGGCACATGGGGCCAATGTTGTAACGGCCTACGATAAGGAGGCGAAACGGGAGGGGGGGGGCAACAATTGAGTTCGATAAGGCGCTGGAGCATTGCACTAGGGAAATGGCTAACGTAGTTCTGGATTATGATGAAGCAAGTGCTAAGGACGTAGAAGACGCCTACAGCGTTGAGGGCGAGGAAACGGACCCAGTCGTAGAGTATAGCGCAGTTTCAAAATCTCCAAAGTTCACTTGGTTCTTCGACCAAGTGGGAATCCCAAAAGAGAGCAGAATGGAGATAACTCAAGCGATCTTGGATATTGCAAGAAGAAATGCAGTCCCCTCGTTAAGGTGGAGGGGACCCATGGCTAGGCTGGTAAAGAAGTTCCTATCAGAGGTAACGTTCAGCGATGCGGATAGAGCTGTAAGGTTCCCCCACAATAGGCCTCTGTATGTAACCGCCAGTGTTATCGGGGTTACCTTTGCCAGGACTCTTATGGACGGGGGTGCTTCCATCAACATTATGCCGATTAACTCCTTCCACGCGGCTAATATTCCGGAAGAAAGGTTGGTTGCCATGCCCTTGGTAATCTCGGTCTACGATAATCAATCTTCCAAATCCATCGGGTATGTAAACGTGGGAATAGTGATGGGAAATCTGAGTTCCCATATCAAGTTCCATGTAATAGAAAGCGCAACTTCCTATCATTTATTAATAGGCAGGGTATGGATGCATAACCAAGGGTTAGTTCCCTCAACGTACCATCAATGTGCTAAGGCGAATATCAAGGGGACAGAAGTAACTATTAGGGCAACTAAAAGGCCTTTCGCTATCGAAGAAGCACACTTGGTGGATGCAGACTTCTATACAGAGCTCGAAGAGGACGTGCGGGTACTAACAAGGAGAATGGAGGGAGCATGGGTCCCCTCGATTAGAGAAATAATGGGACCTTTAAATGAGAGTGGCGAAGGGAAGAGGATCGAGGAAGCATATCGGGCGGTCCCTCGACCCCAGAACATCTCGAAGTAGCTCAAAGAAAAGATGAGACCCAGGACAGACCCAGGCGAGCACGAGGCCCAATGACAAGCGTGTTAAGTCATTTTTCAGGGGAAAGGATCGCTGAGGCTTCCAGAGAAAGGAAGAGAAAAGCCGTAGCAACAGCTACCAGCAGGCAATGCAAGAAGATTGTTACTGAAGAGGGAAAAGTGGTGTACCACTTATAATGGTGTGAACGGGCGGCCGAAAAGACTGACAATGAGGTTGACCCGATATATGAGTGTTTTTTAGTGGATCAACGGGGGTAGTGTATGGTGATAGACAACTCCAGCATACAAGAGTTCGTAGAAGATGTCGCCGAAGAGCCAGACTACATGACAGAGCAACCAAGGCCCCAGGCACAAGAGTTGGAGCAACTAAACCTAGCAGGAGAAGGGGAAGACCCAAGGCCTATCTTCATCTCGAGAGATCTTGTTAAGGAGAAACGAGAAGCCTTGGTTGACCTTATTCGGGAATTCATAGATGTCTTCGCATGGAAGTACACTGAAATGGAAGGGCTGGATGAGGAAAGTGAGCTGCCACAAGCTGAACGTGATGCCTTCAGCTATTCCGGTGAAGCAGGCAACAAGAACTTACAAGCCTGAAATAGATTTAAAGATTAAAGAAGAGGTCCAACGCTTATTAGCAGCAGGATTTATCAAGACTATACAACATCCCCTCTGGCTATCTAGCATTGTGCCAGTAGGGAAGAAAGATAAAAATCAAATAAGGATCTGCGTGGATTTCAGAGACTTGAATAGGGCTTTCCCCAAGGATGAGTTTCCCCTACCCTCCATCGACAGTTTGATAGACGCCACGGCTGGTCATGAGATGTATAGCTTCATGTATGGATATGTTTGATACAACCAGATCAAGATGGAACCCTCTGACGCAGAGAAAACAGCATTCAGAACACCGTTGGGCAACTTCATGTACAAGGTAATGCCGTTTGGATTCAAGAACGCCGAGGCTACGTACAAAAGAACAATGATGGCCATTTTTCACGACTTCTTCCACAAATTTGTGGAATTCTACGTAGACGACTTGGTCATCAAATCAAAGAAGGAGGAGTCCCATCTGAACGACTTAAGGAAGGTGTTTGCTCGGTGCAGGAGGTACAAGTTAAGGATGAACCCATTAAAGTGTGTCTTCGGAGTAACAAGTGGTAAGTTCTTACGCTTCGTGGTTAACCGAAAAGGGGTACAGATGGACCAGGATAAACAACGGGCAATCTTGGAGATGCCATGTCCAAAAACGGCGAAGGAGCTTAAAAGCTTTCTCGGTAAAGTCTCTTACCTCAGGAGATTTGTGCCTGGATTGGCCGAAATAACACACCCACTGATGCAGCTGCTGCGAAGGAACACGAAATTCAGATGGGAAGAGGTTCACCATAAGTCCCTGTTTGGGTTGAAGAAGCTGCTCGTATCACCACAAATCATGGTTCCTCCCCAGGCGAGAGCTCCGTTGCAGCTATACCTCACATCCACCACGAGGTCCGTTGGAGCTCTGCTATCACAAGAAGTAGACGGGCAGGAACGACCGGTTTACTACCTCAGCAGAATTATACATGGGCCAGAAATTAGATATACTAGCTTAGAAAGGCATTGTTTAGCCCTGGTCTTTGTAGCACAAAAACTTAGGCACTATATGCTGTCTTTTACCATTCATATTGTAACTAGATGTGACCCAATTAGGTATTTGCTCGCAAAGACTATATTGATTGGTAGGGCAGCTAGATGGTTCCTCATTCTCTCTAAATATGACTTAAAATGCGTGGTCCCTCGCACAATCAAAAGCCAGGCGTATGCTGACTTATTGGTTATCTTCCCTTCAGGAACCTTTGAGCCACCTGGGGAAGACATTCCAGGAGATGATCTGCAGGCTAATTACCTGGATGCAACTGGGGAGGAATGGACGATGCAGTTCAACGGATCTTCGGCAGAAAAGAAGGGAGGAGCAGGGGTTGTTCTTTCAAAAGGGATGGAAGAGATTTGCCTTTCCTACAAACTAGATTTCCCTTGCTCTAATAACGAAGCAGAGTACGAGGCGCTGGTACTAGGGCTTCTAGAGGCTCTTCGGAGGGGAATCCGTTCACTCTGCATTAAGGGTGACTCGAAATTGGTAATTCAGCAGGTAAACGGAGAATATGCGTTGAAGCACATGAGCCTAGCGCCCTATAGAGCAGTCATTCAAAGGCTCCTCAACCAGTTCCATCGGACCAAGATCAGGAGACATCCCAGAACGATGAACCTCCATCCCGACGCCAATGCCACTATTGCCCAGAAGATGATAATGAAAACCAATAAGACTATAGTTGTGATCCAACGAAGAATAGCCCCTTCGGTAGTACAGTCAATACTACCAATGGAGGAAGAAGTGGGTTGGAGAAGGGATATTAAGAAACAACTGGAGTCTGGTGAGGGGGCGATGGGGCTAAGAGAGTTGGCCCAATATTTTACGTGCCAGGGAAATCTCTATTTCAGAAATACAGGAGGATGGTTGTCAAGATGCGTCAGCCCATAGGAGGCCGAGCAAATATTGAGGAAAACGTATGAGGAGCACTGCGAAACGACTGCGATACCTCTATATAGAAGAAATCAAAGGGAGGGGTATTTCTGGCCTAGAATGAAGCAAGATGCGGAAGAGCTACAACGGAAATGCAACAAGTGTCAGCTATTCTTCGAAGCAGCTGAGTGCCATTTTATTGAAGCTCAAACGGACTGGAGGCAGCCCTACATCGACTTCATTCAGGGGGGTTATCCCAACGGAGAAAATAGATGCAATGGGTCTGAGACGAAGGGCTCCCAGGTTCTACGTCCAGGAAGGGCAGCTTTATCGAAAGGGGTACTTTAACAGGCCCTTGCGATGTGTCACGAAGGAAGAAGCAGTGGAGGTCCTCAAACAAGCACACGATCCAGCACATATAGGAGGGGCCAAGCTGTATGATCAGTTGATGACATTGGGGTATTATTGGCCAACAATGGAGAAAGACTCTGAGGAGTTTGTTCGAAAATGCAAGGCTTGCCAACTTCATGGGAATATGATCCATGTCCCATCGGTAGACTTGCACTCTCTATCAACGCCCTATCCATTTCATACTTGGGCGTTCGACCTAGTAGGGGCAATCCACCCATCTTCGAGAGGCAAGATATGGATACTAGTAACAACAAAATGTTTCACAAAATGGGCAGAGGCAATACCACTCAAACGGGCAACGGCTGGGGTGGTGAGCAACTTCATCAGAGAATACATCATTTGCCGTTTTGGGATCCCAAAAGTAATTATCTCGGATAATGGGACCCCCTTCGTCAATTCTGAAGTAACAATGCTCACGGACAAGTACTCCATTGTTCATCACACTTCAACGGTGGCATACCCAAAGGGAAATGGCCAGGCCGAAGCAACTAACAAAACCCTGATTAATATTTTGGCCAAAATGATGGAAGTCTTTCCGGGGGCATGGGATGACAAGATACCACATGTCTTGTGGGCCTATCGAACAACCAAGCGAAAGCCCACAGGATACACGCCGTTCTCTCTTGTTTATGGCGCTGAGGCAATCCTCCCTGTAGAATTGGAAGTTCCCTCTGCTCGTTACGCCTTGAGAAGTAGCATGCTCCCTCATAGTAGACATGTACAGCTGGAAGCATTGGATGAGCACAGAGATAACTCGATGCAACACTTTTAAATATATACGAAACAACTCTCCAGGGCATATGACAACTTGGTGAGACCAAGGAAGTTCATGGAAGGAGACCTCGTATTGAAAGCGGTAGTGAAGCACATCAGGGGACTTCATCTACCAAAGTTCGCAGCCAACTGGGAGGGACCTTTCGTTGTGAAGGAAGCTCATGACTCAGGTTATTGCTTAATTTCGAAGTTAAAAGAAGACAAGCCATTCAAGATTAACAATAAGTGGCTGAAGGTTTATCATGTGTAAACAACCAAGTTTGAACTAATGTTGTGACTAGCTATCGTTATAAATATACAAGTTTTCGGTGACATTTTTTTAGCATAATGGAAGAATTGTAGAAATACAAAACTCTATAGCATACAACAACAGTCACAACATACGAAGGGATTGAAAAGTATATGTTCTTCATTCATAAACAATAGAGAATTACAAAATTTCTTTTGGGAGATATTGCCCAAGAATTACATAGATAAAAGCAGTAAAGGATCTGTCTACAAGAAGTAACTAGTCTAAAAGAAAAGATAAATCGGAGGAAGAGAAAAAATCTCCAGGCAGGCCCGAAGAAGCTGCTGTGAAAGACCGTTGGGCGTTAATAGAAACCTCCAGCCTCGTTTGCACTTGCGTACGTTCGATCAGAGTCTCTCACGCTTTAGTTTGACCAGGCATAAATCTTCTTCGGCATCCTTCACCTCTTGATCCACTGCTTCCAAAAGAGCTGCCAATGCGACCAACCTAGCTTCCTCAGCTTGCTGGTCCTCCTGGTGCTTTCGTAACACTTCCCTCTGGCCGATCAGTTGCTGGTTCTTCAAGGTCTTCAGATACGTTATAAGCCAGTTAAAACGGAAACCATCACGTCCCAACTCCTTCAGAAAATCCAGAAATTGGTTAAGAAGGGATCTGGTAACACTTGCAGTGGGGGTGTTGGCAATTTCAGCAACAACGATCGCCATGCCTTGCAGTCTGCGACTCATCACATGAATATTGGAGTGCAGGCAATCTGGTGTGAAGGTCTCAGGGTGGCGATTCACCAGTTGCTCAATCACCAAGCGATGGTTGATAGGCATTTGAGGAGACTGCCGAAGCACCATTAGGCAGAACGCATGAGGAGCCAGGTCGGGAAGAGGCACTTCGCACCCAGATTCTCTCTCGGCTGCAGCACCAGTCGTAGAACCTTGATCATCATGAATAGAATTTTCCGAAACATCAGGTTCTCGGAAGGGCGAGCCTACAGGTGAGAGAACTGGGGGTGAATTTTCCCGAGCAACCTGAAAAGAAATAGCCCACATGATGAAATTATGAAAAACTTAACAAGTGTTTTCGTTGTTAAGTCACCGTTATCAGGTGAAGTTTATGAAAAACTTAACAAGTGTTTTCAGTGTTAAGTCACCGTTATAAGGTGGAGTTTATGAAAAACTTAACAAGTGTTTTCGTTGTTAAGTCACCGTTATAAGGTGAAGTTTATGGAAAACTTAACAAGTGTTTTCGTTGTTAAGTCACCGTTACAAGGTGGAGTTTATGAAAAACTTAACAAGTGTTTTCGTTGTTAAGTCACCGTTATAAGGTGGAGTTTATGAAAAACTTAACAAGTGTTTTCGTTGTTAAGTCACCGTTATAAGGTGGAGTTTATGAAAAACTTAACAAGTGTTTTCATTGTTAAGTCACCGTTATAAGGTGGAGTTTATGAAAAACTTAACAAGTGTTTTCGTTGTTAAGTCACCGTTATAAGGTGGAGTTTATGAAAACTTAACAAGTGTTTTCGTTGTTAAGTCACCGTTATAAGGTGAAGTTTATGGAAAACTTAACAAGTGTTTTCGTTGTTAAGTCACCGTTACAAGGTGGAGTTTATGAAAAACTTAACAAGTGTTTTCGTTGTTAAGTCACCGTTATAAGGTGGAGTTTATGAAAAACTTAACAAGTGTTTTCATGGTTAAGTCACCGTTATAAGGTGGAGTTTATGAAAAACTTAACAAGTGTTTTCGTTGTTAAGTCACCGTTATAAGGTGGAGTTTATGAAAAACTTAACAAGTGTTTTCGTTGTTAAGTCACCGTTATAAGTCGGAGTTTATGAAAAAAACTTAACAAGTGTTTCCATTGTTAAGTCATTGTTATAAGGTAAAATTTTATGAAAAATCATAAGATGGAGATTACGAAAAATCCTAACAAAATTTAGCAAGAAAAATATACCTCAGTCACAACGGGGGCATATGAGGCAGCCACAGGGACAGGAACCGTTGGGGGAGAGATTACTGCTCGAGAAGCCATAACTGTGTCCCCAGACGCAGAAGCCTCCACGCTTGGCAAAACTCTTGGCAAAACTCTATCCCCCGTATAGGGCACAAGGGCCAGTATACGGGGTTCCTCATGCGAAGATACTGAGCCCTCAAACAAATCCACATCAGGAGGGGGCGTAAACGCACCAACCTGGTCCCTTACTGCAGGAGTTGGTGCAAGATCAAGAGAAAACTGTGCACAAAGCCAAGTGTTAGAAAAGAAGAATGGGCACAAAAAATATGAATAAATACTCCTGAGTGTTACTTACCTCAGTTATGATACTAAAAAGAGGAATGGCAGTCAGAGGTCTCATCAGCGTTGTCGGAAGAAGAATGCTTGCCAACAACGAAGATGTTTCAACCTGGGGTACCTGAAATATATCAGAATTCATCAAGCCAAATAAGAAAGGAGTGGGACCGAAAAGACTACAACAAATATACTATAAAGGAAATCATACCTCGGGCTCACTCTCCAGAATAAGAACAACGGGGAGAGGAACCTCAGGTGAGGCCTGTAAATCAGCAGGGGCCTGTAGATCAGAAGGGGCCGAGGTTGTTATCTCGGATTGTGTTATTTCGGGTGGTGTTACCCCTTCAGGCGAGGAATCACCTCCTCCAACAACCTCCCTTACACGTTGACTGCCAACACGTCGAGAATAGGTAAGCCCCGTCATGGGGGAATGGGGAGGAGTCACATCGATATGAGGTGCACCGAAGCGTCCCCCCACAAATGGGCTTACGGGAGGGCTAGAGGGGTCTGGTCTTTCTATTTCAGCTCCCTGCACCACAGTTGTCAAAAAAAAAAGAGAAGGAAAATACATGTATAAGTAAAGACAGTCCTCCTTAAGCAAAAGGGAAATAATAACTAAATAAGGCATACATACCTCTGATTCAGAAGGAGAGCGAGAAGGTATGACCACGGGTGAAGAAGGAGGAGTAACAACAACAGATGGGGCAGGTGTGGAATTCACCTCAGGAGTCCGTTTCTTCTGGGACTTGGTGCCCAGAGTCTTCTTCCTTGATCCTGCTGCGCCAGCACTGCCCCCTTCAGGAACCCTGGAGCTCTTCCTCCTTCTGGCCGTTGGCTCTGAAAGATCCACCACCACCATGGGGAAAGCAACGGAGGAGGGGACAACGACTGCATGCCATTGATACTCGACATTTATTCGGTCTAGCTCTGCTTGGGCCTCCCTCCTTACACGCTCAGCCATCTCAGCAGGTATAGGAGGTGGAACGGAGGCTATGGGAAGAGCCGCCATAAGAGTTTGGGGCTTCTGGGACTTCGACTTGGATGACCCACCCTTGGCCATTTTTGCCCTCTTGGCAGGTGGTGGAGAAGACCCCTCATGGGTAGTGGCTGCAGTAGAGGGGGCAACCTTCTTCGGAACAACAGGAGTTCTCGGTCTTGGCGTTGCAACTGGAGCCAGGGGTAAAGTGGGGGAAGCTCGGTAGGAGGTGCTTTATGGGTTGAACTTGGGGGGAATTCTATCCCAAGCACAGAGTTGCCTTTTAGCCCCAACTCTAGGGCAGATAATGAAGAAACGGGAGGATACACCGGCTCTCCCTCAATGAACTTAGCAATTTCAGCTAGTTGTTGTGGCCAATACTTGGTGGCAAATAAAGGGGTCACGTCCCCATGTCTAGTAATACTGGGTATGCTGACACGCCCAGCCATTGTTGAACATATCCCCCCAGCAGTTGAAGAAAACAAGGAGCAGGCCTCGCCAAAGGAGACTTTGGGGCTTGACGATTGAAAAACTGGGCGTGGCACCCCCTGGTCAAACCCAAACTGACGGCTGCATCGGTTGGGGTTATAATGCTCGCTCGTGTATCCCCACTCGGTGTAGGAGGGCAGATATCCAGGAGAAAGCAGAAGAACCACGGCAAGCGAGGGATCCTCAATGTCGGGAGAAGGATCATGTATCACTCTGGCATCATGATGGAAAAATTTACAAGTATGAAAAAAGGCCTCTTCTTGATAGGGCCTCATAACGAAACTCTCAAAACGATCAATCACAACAATCAACTCCTTTCGGTTTTGTCTCTTATGATAAATGAAGGACCGAGGAGGCAAAATTGTTTCAGCCGAGGGAGGACTGTTGGGCTTGGCCGCTACGGCATGAAAGCGGAAGTAGAGAAAGCTGGTCAGAAGAACGCTGTTGGCAAAATTGGCCAAGTTATAACGGCCAATAGAGCGTTCCATGTTAAATAAAGCCCTATCCAACCAGGTGTACAGGGATCCCAAGGCAATTACAGCCAGGGGAAGCTTTATGCCCCGGGCTAAGCGAAGGGACATGTTGATAAGGTCCCTTCGGGGCTGGTCGTTGGGCTTGCCCGTCAAAAGAAAATGGGAAAGAATCACAAGAATGTAAGCGGGAAGCTCCAACGGCGTACCTTGACCAGGGGCAGTTGATGAGGAACTGCCTTCACCAGCACCCTTGAAGAAATAATTGATCAAAGGAGAGAAAGTAGCTTTGTTGGAAGAACCGATGCAGCTTCGGCATATGCGATCCAACTCCAAACGATCTGCAGTCTCTCGAGCATCAAGAGCCTCATCGGTGTAAAGCTCATGGCCTGTTGCATCGAGGCCCAGGAGCTCGCACACGTCCTCCAGAGTTATAGTAAACTCACCCCAGGCAGCAATGAACGTATGAGTATCCACGTTCCAGCGAGAGACCAGGACAGGTAGGGCAGCGTTGTTCTTTGATAGAGTAAACTCACCAAACCATCTAGCCCGTTGAAGGCCGATCTTAGCAAGGACATCAACATAAGAACTCTGCATGTGAGAGTTCCAGGCAGCAAAGTGCGCGGGGGATCCCCCGGGTGCTTCGAAATCAATATGGGACCATGGGAAGTCCCCTCGCTCCAAGCGAAATCTGAGAGTTCCTTCTGGGGGCAGAAATCCCCACTTAGACACTTCTTCGTCCTCATCACCTAACAAGAGGGCGTCAAACTTGGAGGAAAAACAGACAGCCTTACAGGCAACAGCAAAGCCATCACCCTCCCCAAAAATGGGAGAGCGATGGTAAAATCTCAGTTGTTCCTGGCGAGCAGCACCCAGGGCAGAGGCAGCAGTGGTGGTGGCAGACGGAGCACTGGTGGCGGAAACGGTGGGGTTGCTTGAAGACGCCTTGACAAACAATGAAGCTGTAACAGAGAAAGCTTCGAGAGAAAAGGGATTGAGAGCAAGAATGGAGACGGACGATCACAAGTGGTGGTATAGCAGATGAAGAATAAAGCTCTTGCAACAATGGAGTCTCTCTCTCTCTTTCTAAAAAAGAAACGACAGTCTGATGAAGAAGATAATAACGAAGTAAGGAAAAAACAAAGGAGAAGGTTCAAAGTATTTTGAATATGGCTGTTGAAAATTTTGAGTTTGGCGTTTAGATTTCCCCACCCTCGCACGTGCACGGCCGCCTGTAATCATTTCACATGAACACGTGGCACTTCGGGAAGCGCTTTGACAGTTGAAAAGACAGTGCCACGTCATTAATGAAATGACGCATAGAGAACAGGAATCGTTACCTTCTTCAACAAGCTTGAGTTTTTGGCGCCAATTTTTTGTCAGACTTATCTAATAAAGCCCCAACGAAGAAGAGGTCCTAACGGTTTCGCATAAAGGGAAAAGGCCTGAATCTTTTTTTTTTACACAAAGAAAAATCCATCAATTTGAGTCATTTTCGTGCAGACATTTCTTGTCCTAACAAATCTCTCCATGAGGGGGCAAATGTAGAGGGGGCTTGAAGGTAATCTCGAGATTAGGGACAAATTCCCAATTAGCAACAGTGTTCGAGATTAAGCAACCGAGGCAGCTCAAGCGTGGCAACTCAGCGAGGCAGTTTGGCGCGGCAGCTCATATTTTAGCTTGTTATATTAGTCATATTGTATTTTCATTATTGATGACTGTAAGCTTTAACGGTTGTAATGACGTAACGATAGTAATAAAATAGTTTGTATGAGGTCAAACGGTACTCGCGAGAGACCAGGCTTGGCAGGGCCTGGGAGAGCTTTCATGCTCTATCGAATGACCTCACTGTGGGAACTTTAGAGGGACCTGGTTTGGAGGATTGAGAAGTAAGGCACCGTTGGGGCTTGTCCTGACCATCTTAGATACACCTGGTAAAACACCGAAGGACCCTGACCGTGGAACCTCAAGCGGAGCAGCTTGGAGTTCCATCGGGCGTTGAATTGTGAACCAAACAAACCTCTACTTAATATCACATCTACTGTAGGTGATGTCACTAGCCAGCTAAACAATGACATACATGCACTTGAGTAAACCACCATGGTATTTGGAGCTGTCAGGCAGTTGGTAAGCCACCTCTGCGACAACAGTCCCCTGACACACGGTGGTTAGGCAAAAGGCATGTCTTGGCATTTAATGTTTATGACGTGGAGACAGCTAGTGCATCTGGTATTTAATGTTGTGACATAAAGTATGAGGGATGTCTTTCATAGTTTTAATGACTGAGTTGCCTCGGGGGTGGTGTGGGGGGGCTATTTAAGGACCCCAACCACCTTTGAGGGGATGATCCTTTTTTGAGAGTTGAAAAGAGTTATTGCAAACCAGAGAGTTCACTCACTCACCATTGTCATTTATTACGAAGCTTTTAATACTTGACAGAGATTCCTGAGGGTGTTTTGTGTGTTTCTACCTGCCCACCAAGGTGTATCTAGGGTGCTTACTTCTCTCTTCCTCTAGCTAAGCCACTTCTAAAGTTAATTATTATTCCCTGAGTTATACACGAGAGACTTTGGGAGTTTAAGCTGAGTTTACCTTCATTGGGTTCATGTTTATATGTTCTGTCAATAATCCTAAGCTTTGACCAACTAACTTATCATTACCATACTCAATAGGGGTTACGCCTCCATATTTAAGGACCCCAACCACCTTTGAGGAGATGATCCTTTTTTGAAGGGTTGAAAAGAGTTATTGCAAACCAGAGAGTTCACTCACTCACCATTGTCATTTATTACGAAGCTTTTAATACTTGACAGAGATTCCTGAGGGTGTTTTGTGTGTTTCTACCTGCCCACCAAGGTGTATCTAGGGTGCTTACTTCTCTCTTCCTCTAGCTAAGCCACTTCTAAAGTTCATTATTATTCCCTGAGTTATACACGAGAGACTTTGGGAGTTTAAGCTAAGTTTACCTTCATTGGGTTCATGTTTATATGTTCTGTCAATAATCCTAAGCTTTGACCAACTGACTTATCATTACCATACTCAATAGGGGTTACGCCTCCATATATAATCTAAAGTACCCTCCTACAACGAGAAGGGGTGGTGAGCCAAGGTAATCCTTGAGCTCGTCTAATGCTTGCGAGCAATATTGACTCCAGTCTACTGTCTTGTTTCCCTTCAAGAGCTGGAAGAATGGTTTTCACTTCTCAGAGGACTTTGAGATGAAACGGTTCAGGGCAGCGACCATACCGATGAGCTTCTGTACATCCCGTATTATGTGAGAGGGTTGTACCCTATTGATTGCCTCGATCTGGTTCGGATTAGCCTCAATGCCTCTCTTACTGACCAAGTACCCAAGAAACTTTGTTGACTGGACACCGAAAGAACACTTGCTCGCGTTAAGCTTCATTCGGTATTTCTCAAGGATTTCGAAGGTTCTTGATAGGTCTGATAGGTGGTCTTCTTTATTCCTGCTTTTGATGAGCATATCGTCGATGTAGACTTCCATGGTGTCTCGTATTTAGTCTTTGAACATCTTGGTGACCAGCCGCTGGTAGGTTGCCCCTGCATTTTTTAGCCCGAAGGGCATAACTTTGTAACAGTATAATCCAACAGTGGTGATGAACGCTGTCTTGTCCTGGTCTAGTGCATACAGAGGGATCTGATGATACCCCGAATATGCATCCAGAAAACTCATTCTTTCATGAGCTATTGTGGCATCTACCAATTGATCAAATTTTGGGAGAGGGAAACTGTCCTTAAGGCACGCCCCGTTAAGGTCAGTGAAGTCAATGCAGACTCTCCATTTCCCATTACTCTTCGGAACTACTACTGGGTTGGATAGCCATTTAGGGAATTGAACTTCCCGTATGGATCCTGCATCCCGCAGTTTTTTAACTTCTTTTTCCACGACTTTGGACTTTTAGGGCACAGTTCACCGTGCCTTCTGCGTGATAGGTTTGAAAGTGGGGTCGACGTGCAACCGATGACAAACCACACTGGGATCAATTCCAGGTAGCTCGTATGGTTCCCACGTAAAAACGTCTACGTTGCTTCTCAACAGAATCGTCAATTCCTTCCTTTCTTGATCTGTGAGAGAAGCTCCAATCAAGAATATCATGTCTTTCTCGCTACCACCAACTGTAACTTCCTCCAGGTTTTCGATGAGCCGCTCAGAGGGGAGGAGCCTAGTCTCTTCCACTCTGGGTCTTCCGTATTGTAACTGCTATTTTGAAGGTATCAGACCTTCTTATTCCTCGACCTTCTTTTTAGGCTTCTCGGCCTTCTTCTCTGTTCTTGAGCGGATGGCCACTATGAAGCACCTTATTGCCATCGCTTTATCGCCATGGATCTCCATTAATCCTCGCTCGGTCACATATTTGAGTTTCTGATGGTAGGTCGAGGGGATTGCCTTCATCGCATGTAGCCACCCTCTGCCGAGGATAGCTTGATATGGCGATTCAATGTCGACTACCATAAATTCAATCATCTTAGAGACACTTCCTGCCCTTACTGGCATCACGATCTTTCCCATTAGAATAGTCACTTTTCCAGTGAAACCAACTAGAGGGACCGTGGCTTCCTTCAGGTCGGCGACGCTCAACTTCAATTTTCTAAACAGGTCGACATACATTACCTTAGATGAGCTTCCTTGGTAGACGAGCAACTTGTTAACGTCGTAGTTGGTTATCCTGAGCGTAATGATCAAGGCGTCATGATGTGGGGTTCTTACCCCCACCAGATCTTCATCTGTGAACACGATATGTTTGTTATAGTCGTCGTCGCCTGCTCGTCGATGCTTTCCTAATTGTGTCTTTACTGGATCGATCTAAAAAGCTTGCATTATTGCTGTAAGCTTTTTTTACCTCCATTCGATCTGAATTCCCTTGAATCTGTTTTATATCAGATGCCTCATGAATTACTGTGAATTCATGGCCAGCATCGTCCTCGAGTACGCTATCAGGTCTTATTTCTCCATTGGCAGCAACTTTCTCTGCTTTCTTCTCCACGAACTCATTCAGGTGCCTGGACTGGGCCAGTTTTTCGAGGTGGGACTTAAGAGCTTTACATTGCTCAGTCTTATGTCCTCCCTCTTTATGGAAAGTGCATCTCAGCGCGTTGTTTCTCTTTGAGGGATCCCCTCCCATCTTTTTGGGCCACTTAACAAATGGCTCATCGTTGATCTTCGCCAGGATCTTGTAGATTGGTTCTTTAAAGATAGTGTTCACTGCCTGAAATGCTTTCAAAACATTGTTCTTGCCCCCATTCTTGCCTCCTTTCTTCTGGTTCTCAGCCTTGTCGTTGCCCTTGGTAGCGAGCTTAGTCCGAGCGTTCTCTCCTATACTGAGGCGTGTCACATCCTCTACCTTGGCATACTTCTTGATGTGGGCCATCGGGTCATTAATGGTTGTGGCCTCCTTCTTCGTCAGGGATTGGTGTAGAAGATAAGAGTTTGGTAAGACGATCTTGAAAGAGGCCACTATTACTTGCTCCGAGCAGTCCTCAACCTCATTTAACAATTCCCAGTACCGCTTTGCATAGTCCCAGAGGCTCTCCTGTGACGTCTTCTTCATTATTAGCAAAGCATCCATTCTCTTAGGATGGGAGTTGCTGGTGATGAAGCGGGCCGTGAAGAGTTCGGTAAGGGACTCAAAGCTTCTGATGGACCTGTGAGGGAGCCTCTCGAACCATTTCTGCACCACATCATGCAGACTTGAGGGGAAAATCCGACACATCAGTGTATCCCGGTGGTTCCAGAGAGTCATGGCTTGCCTATAGTGCCTAACGTGGTCAATAGGGTCAGTTTTTTCGTCATAGATCTTGAATCTAGGAATAGAGAATTTCTTGGGGGCTTCCTCTTATTCTATCTCCCTCATGAAAGGAGATTTCATTCGGGTGTTGAGAGCTCATCTACCAAGCTCCCTGGTCGACTTGGCACCATGATGTGCTGGGTGTTGGTCCATCTCCCTTCGGACCAAATTTTGTATGTTCTCATTGCTGTGAGCTGGTTGCTAGTGCTCGCGTGAGTCGTCGCTTGACTTGTGCTTCTCACTCTTGTGGGATCCATGTCTAGGGTTCCTTCCTCGGCTGCGATACTTGCTCGCCTGAGGGCTAGGAGTGCGATATGGTCGTCGCCTAGTGCTGCGATGGAGATCTTTCTCCATCCTTTCTAACCTTCTTTTGAGGCGAGCATTCTCTGCCTCTTATTTGCGAGCAGACTCTCCTTGCTCTTGGAGCCTTGCCTCATAGGCATCAATTAATTTGGAGATTTGTGTGGACTTCGCTAGTCCCTGACTTTCTTTCGAGGCTCGTCGCTCTGGGCGGGCCCCCTGATTTGAACGATGAACTTCGGACCTGATCCTGCGAGGAGCAGGTTTCTCTTGAATATCCCGTGCTTGTGGGGTGTTACAACTGTGACCAGACCTTCTGGATTCTTTGTTGGTAAGGGCTTTCTCAAGGAAGACTAACGATTCCCATAGACGGCACCAATTGTGGTGACAAATATATTCAACACAATTAAATAAGAAAAGCACAATCACCATAGGAAATAAGAAACAGATAATGCCAATCACATAACGCAGTATGTACGTGGTTCAGCAAAAATGCCTACGTCCACGGTGGTGCAGTCACTATTATTTCTATATATATTCCGGAGAGCGTTTACAAAGAATATAGTGCGTGCCTTTTGCCCCAGGCTTAGGGTTTGTTATATACATGTTTCTTCTCGGGGAGTGGGGGTGTTGGACTCCCCTACGTCCATCTTCTACTCCTAGAATCTCTCCTTAAGAGATTTTAGGAGCAAACTAAGTCGGAAATGTATTCAGTTGGGATACGAGGTGCCCAGACTTTGGGCCATTCCTGTTGGGATACTTATCTGGGCCTATAATGGCAAATTCTGGTACCCACACTAACCATTTTTTCAGGAAATAAGTAGGCTTGGAGGGAACGCAAAAGGACTATATGGAAGATTCAGCTTTTAGATATCTTTTTGTTATTTTAAGTAAAAAGTGTGTTATATTATATAGAGCATGTTTGGCTCTCTTGTAATAAGTTTTAAATTTTGTTTTAAGTTGTAACTCGTTGTTACTTGTAATATAAATGAATTTTCCTTTTAGAAAGCTCTGATGACGTAATTCCATTTATTTCAGTATTTTACGATTCATAACCATGTAATTGTATTTCTGTTGCATTTAATTAAGGAAATAATTTAAGTCATAATATTTGTTGCCTTGGTGGCATGTCAAGACACTCATTCCCCACTACTATTTTGGGACGAGGTCGTGACAGAGGTGGTATCAGAGCATAGGTTATGAACCCGTAGACTATTGAACATAAGTTTCGAACGTTATCGATTTTAAGTTTCCATACGTAGGATATAGGATTAAATATCTGACTTATGTGATAACCCTCCATATGTCGTACAATCTACATATAATTGTTTATATATAATTGTTATTCTTATTTACAATCTTGAGATAGTATAATACGTCTTATGTTTGGCCATGACTGTAGAAAATGACCAAGACGAGATCAACTGCGGGAACTAGTGGTTCAAATATGGAAGGACTGGAAGGTACATACAAGGAAATTGAAAGTCTAGCAAGGATCGTGGAGCATCAGGTGAATAATGGAGCACAAAGGAATCTTGAACTAAGAAGCTATACTATTGAACAGTTCAAGAAGTTGAATTCACCATCTTTTAAAGGTACTCCTAACCCACTGAAGTAGAAAGTTGGGTGATACAAATGGAAAAGAAGTTCAATCTTCTTAAGTGTACAGATGGACAAAGGGTTTCATTTGGAACGTCCATGTTAGAAGGTGAAGCCGAACATTGGTGGAGAATGACTAAGAGAGTATACGGGGAAAGGAATAATCCCATAGGTTGGAATGACTTCTTGGTGATCTTCTACGAGAAATACTTTCCCAAAACGGTGCAAGACTAAAAAGTAGCTGACTTCATGAGTCTGGTTCAAGGAAATATGACGGTTAGCCAATATGAGGCAAGGTTTACTGAGTTATCCCATTTTGCACCTCATGTTGTGATAACAGATGTTTTAAAATCCAAGAAGTTTGAAAGTGGATTGAGGTTGAATATTTGTAGTCGAATTTCCATCTTGAAGTTGACCTCATATAATGACGTGGTGACTAGGGCAACAATAGTTGAGAAGGATAGTGAAGAATATATCAAGTTAGAGACGAAAAAAGGAAGTTTGGAGAATAAAGAGGAAGGAACCCCAATAACAAACCCTTTAGGAATATACCTAATATAGGGCAACCTTTAGTAAACAAACCCTTTAATGTTGATAGATGCCAATGATGCGGTAATATTCACAGAGGGCAACGATGCTATTTGGAGGCTGGAAGTAGCTTTGGGTGTGGCCAAAAGGGACATAAAATGAAATATTGCCTTAACAAAGGGAAGGCACCAACAAATACCTTTAATGACAACAAGGATCATGGAAGACAAGGTAGAGTTTTTAATCTTTCTGATGCAAAAGCTTCTAATGCAGTAGTGTCAGGTACACTTTCTATATGTGCACAACCTTTTCAAGTTTTAATAGATCTTGGTTCTACCCATTCATTTGTGTCTGTACATTTTGTTAATCGCTTTCCTAATATTCCCGAACCCTTGAATCATAGCATACACATTTCTACTCCTTCGGGTGAGTTATTGACGGGAACATTAGTATATAAGTCTTGCCCTATAGATGTTAGTAGTCATAAACTATTTTTCGATTTGATAATTTTAGACATAAGAGATTTTGAAGTCACTTTGGGGATGGATTGGTTAGCATCATACCATACTAAGGTAGATTTTTTTGAGAAGAAAGTTGCTTTCCAAATTGCTAACCACCTAGAATTTAGTTTTGAAGGAACTGGCATCCTATCTCCCATACATATTATCGCTGCAATGCAAGCTTATAGTTTTCTTAAGAAAGGGTGTCAAGGATTCCTTGCAAGTGTTATTGATTTGCAAACAAAAGAGCCTAGTTTAGAAGATATTACTATAGCTAAACATTTTCCAGATGTTTTTCCAAATGATTTACCCAGTCTTCCTCCTAGTAGAGAAATAGAGTTTACGATTGACCTTATTCCTGGAACTATACTAATCTCAAAACCACCTTATCGTATGTCACCTTTAGAATTAAGGGAATTAAAAGTTCAATTACAAGATCTTTTAGATAAGGGTTTTATTAGACCAAGTGTATCCCCTTGAGGTGCTCCAGTGTTATTTGTTAAAAATAAGGATGGGACGATGAGGTTATGTATAGATTATCATGAATTAAATAAGGTGACCATTAAGAATAAATATCCCCTACCTTGTATAGATGATTTGTTTGACTAACTACAAGGAGCAGAAGTATTTTCTAAGATTGACCTTAGGTCAGGCTATCACCAATTGAAGATTAGGGAGGATGATATTTCGAAATCATCTTTTCGTACTAGATATAGTCACTATGAATTTCTTGTGATGCCATTTGGACTAACTAATGCACCAGCCGCTTTTATGGATATGATGAATAGAGTGTTTAGGAAATATTTGGATCAATGTGTGGTTGTTTTCATTGATGACATCCTTATTTATTCCAAGAGTATTGAAGAACACGAAAAGCATTTAGAGATAGTGTTAGAAATCCTTAGAAGAGAGAAATTCTTAGGACATAATTTCCAATTGAGTCCATGTATTGTTTTGATTTAATTCCGTGAACAAAACTGTGTTTGTAATATGTCATAGGGTGATGTTTATTTTGTCACGATCCCACTTGGTCTATGACGTATTGAAGAAATTGAAGACGTTTCGGCAAAGCTTCAAAGATTTAATCATGCCGATGTTTATTTGGTGCACGTTTACTCGTCTTCAAGGTTAATTTCATTCCGAGATCACTCAGGTATGAATGCGTATAACTAAGGGTGCTCGAAATTATTTTGTAAAAGATAATGATGTATTTTTTATAAAGAAAAATATTTTTAAATATTTTAAAAAGTGTTTTAATGGTTTAAACTTCGTTTTATGATGATAAGTGCAAAATAGAGTTTGACTAAATTGAATCTCTTTGTTAAGAGACGTTTTTATCAGAAAGTCAAACTTTCGCGAGGTCGCTCAAACGACATTGGATCTCATTCGAACGAGATATAATGTCGCTCGAACGACATACGTAAGTCGTTCGAACGACACGTTTTTTGAGGCGGTGTTTAAATCCTATTTAAATAGTGTTTGCATCATAATTTCGGTAGTGTGCTTTCTGGAAAATAGTTTTACGAACCAGAACCTTATTTGCACATGTTTTCTAAGGTTTAAAAGTCCTAAATACATCCTTAGAGTTTGCAAAGATCCGAGATATCATTCTTATATGTTCCAGTGATCTTGCGTCACCAAAGTTGTTTGTTCTACACATTGAACACAAAGGGTTTTGCGGTGAATAAGCGACGGACATCGTGTTCGACATCGTAGACGTATCAAAGCCATATCGGTGGACACCGAGACATACGTGGAGTCGTGTGTTGTGGACAGAGATCGTGGAAGACAAAATTTCTACGTGGGAACTATTGAAGAACGGTTGAAGATCAGAAGGAGCGTCAAGACCCGTGGGGATCGAGTCTTAGTGTAAGGCTAATCTGTATTTGTAAAACCATTGTTCATAGTGATTGTCTGGCTTGGGACGTCCGAGGTTGTTTTCCCGCTTTGGGTTTTTTCCTCGTACATCCGGCGTTGTGAGTATTCTTTACTTTGATTTACTTGCTTTAATCACTAGATGCATGTTTAGGATTAATCAAGATAAAATTGGTTTAAAGTTAGAATTGGGATTTCACAACTTGGTTGGTGCATAATTAAAAGTTGGATGTTTTTCCGAAGAAAAACTATTTTTGTTGAAAACACACACACATCGGGCCACTCACGTTTCCACAAATTGGTATCAGAGCTAGAAAACATATTTATTGGTTTTGTGATCCCGTGTGTTTGTTTACCTCTCCTGTGTTTGTTTTCTCTCGATGGATTATCTAAGCTTCGATGATTTACATCGTTTGAATTTAAAGTTTGCAAAACTTATAGATGTTTTGGAAAAAGAATATTTTGGTTTTAAAAATAAGATTGAATATTTGCAAATGTTTCGAATTCAAAGAGATATTTTTCGTGAGCACTTTAGTTCATTGTTTAAATATTTTAATATATTAAAATTGGGCAAAAAGGAGAGTGATGTTAGAGTCCTCATTTTAGAAAAAGAGTTAGAGAATTTAAAAAATTCTAGAGTTTGTGTCGTTGAGGAGAATAATTCGATTAATGATTTTGTGGCACGAGAAAAAGCTCTTAGGGATAAGTTTGCTCACATTGAGGGGGAGCGAGATAACCTTCTAGGGGTAATTGATAATTTAAAGAAGGAGTCCCGAAAGTTTGAGGAGTCTAATTATTTGCTTGAGTCAAAAGTTTTGAAGTTAAAAAATGATTTAAATGACTCGAGTAGTGATGGTAGCGGCTTATCTTATTCTAGTGGTTCGAATGTAAAGGCCAAAACCATAGTTTGTTTTAGAGCATCAACCACATCCGAGGGTATTAGAAAAGGTCAACCTAAAGGTCCCGTTCCTCGTCGAGTTTTCACATGTTCGCATTGTGGTAGGAAAGGTCACCTTAGGAGTTGCTGTTTTGATCTCAGAAAAGACCCTAGGAAGATTAAACGTAGTGTCCCAGTGGTTCCCAAAATCCGTTTTGTTAGGTATACACCTGTTTGGGTTAGGAAATACTTTTTGGAAATGCTAAATGCTTCGTTGGTTGATTCTCATAAGCATGCACATGATTCATCTCTTGCTATATCTTATGGTTAGTTGCTTGCATGTTTGTCATATGCTAGGTTGCTTCATGATATACTCATTGCTAGTATTATGACATGTGTATCATTTTTTATTATAATTTTCATTTGTTTGAGTCCTATTTGAAAAATACAAAAAGATTTTTTTTTTTGAGAAAACTTTTGAAAAACCAAAAAGATTTTCGGCTTTTGTTTTTGAGTTTACATGTTTGATGTGGCATATTGGTGTGCTTGGACCCCCCCCCCCCCCCCCCCCCATCGTTTCATTATCCATGTGGCTAGGACATTTGGTCATTATTATCGATACTTAGAATGATCTTAACCATTGTTTATATGGGGTGGTTTCGAAGTTGATATGCTTTATGATTCGACTTTGTATATATGCCAACATCGCACACATACACGAGTTTATATGGATGTTTGACTTCTCTTGCATATTTGAATTTGGTGAGGCGTTCTTATCTCAATTTTTTCATCTATGCGTAAGTAAACTTAAGGAGAAGTGTGCATGTAATAACCGTTTACCGTGAGGATTTGAATTGAAAAAAATGATGAGTGATTCACAGGAAAGGGCATCGAGAGTTCAAAATTAACTCGTCGTGAAAGCCATCGTTTAAAAGAGCCCAAAAAGAAAAAATGCTATATGCTAAGAAAAGGGCCAATAAGATTTTCTCTAAGTTGAGAATGCTAGAAACCTCAAAAGAACTTGAAAAAGTATGTTTATATGAGGGTGTTTGGTTGGAGAAAATTTAAACGGGTTCGCACATCTAATCCTAATATTGAAACAATACAATTTGATGCTATTGTTTGTAGAATCGTCAAAATTCTGGATTTGTGTGCATGTAGTATGTTTAGTTCATTAAGCTCACACTTTAATTGTCATTTGGCTATGATAAAGTTTGATGATTTATCACTATCAATTAGAGCTTCTTGATCATTTCGATGCGTTGGAATTGTGACTCATTTGTTGTAGTTTCACTCCCATTCATTCCATGTCCATGTTTGAGCACATCGGTACTATGTTTGCATGTAACTCGCATTTTAAGTTTTTATGAGTTTTTGCGTTTTGTGTTAAAAAGCTTACTGTTTTAGCACTGTTTTGCTTCTGTCAGTCCTTTCCTAGAATTGTTTTTGTGGAAATTTTTTCACTCGGCAATACTTTATAATATTTCTGGGATTCTGGGAAATGTTGGCAAGCCGAGCGAAGTCGTTCAAACGACATCTCATCTCGAGCGAACGACTTCTTACTTCATTCGAGCGACTTCCTCATCTCGTTTGAGCGAAGTCCCTGGCTCGTTCGAACGACAGGGTGAAAAATGGCTTCTCATTGGTTTGCAGTCCTCTGGCTTAATTTGATATTTTTTTTGGTACTGCAGGAAGCATTTTTGTGGTTTAATTGGTTTATATGCAGGTCTTTCTATGTTCCAATTTTGTATTTTGGCATATGTAATCGATTATCGCACTTGATTTAATTGGTATACTCTTGGTGTCATTCCTTGGTTTACTAGCTACTGATTCGTCATTGCATGTTCGTTTTTAGCTGGTTGTTTCATGTTTATCTAGCGGTTTTCATTTTTTCAAAATTGGTATCAACTTGATTCTATTTTGTATCATATTCTCATGCTAGATATTTCATATTGGTTTATCTTTTCACCGGATTGTCTATTCGAGACAAAAGGGGGGTAGAGTATGTGATGTAGGGGGAGATTTGTTGAGCGCTTCTTTATGATATTTGTTTCAAATTGGTATCAAATAATTTCTCACATGTTTCAAATGATTAGTTCTAATTAGAAATATAATTTGGTTTCATTTGTTCCTCCATACTTCACTTGGTATGTGTTTGTCTGTTTTATGTGTGTAGGTATGCTTCAGAGGTTTGAGATTTCAAGTCTACATCACATTCAGACAGTTAATGCTTGTCGGTGCTACATACACTAGTCTGTGTCCTGTAATTTTTGATTTTGGATTTATGGGATGGGATTTAGGCGTCATACGGCTTGACGGCCCGGTTAGGCATTTCACTGGTTTAGTTTTGTCCCGGAATAGTCAAAGGGGGAGATTTGTCATGACATAAGTTTCCAATTGAGTCCATGTATTGTTTTGACTTAATTCCGTGAACAAAACTGTGTTTGTAATATGTCATAGGGTGATGTTTATTTTTTCACGATCCCACTTGGTCTATGACGTATTGAAGAAATTGAAAACGTTTCGGCAAAGCTTCAAAGATTTAATCATGCCGATGTTTATTTGGTGCACGTTTACTCGTCTTCAAGGTTAATTTCATTCCGAGATCACTCAGGTATGAATGCGTATAATTAAGGATGATCGAAATTATTTTATAAAAGGTAAGGATGTATTTTTTATAAAGAAAAATATTTTTAAATATTTTAAAAAGCGTTTAATGGTTTAAACTTCGTTTTACGATGATAAGCGCGAAATAGAGTTTGACTAAATTTAATCTCTTTGTTAAGAGACGTTTTTATCAGAAAGTCAAACTTTCACGAGGTCGCCCGAACGACATTGGATCTCGTTCGAACGAGATATAATGTCGCTCGAACGACATGCGTAAGTCGTTCGAATGACACGTTTTTTGAGGCGGTGTTTAAATCCTATTTAAACAGTGTTTGCATCATAATTTCGGTAGTGTGCTTTCTGGAAAATAGTTTTACGAACCAGAACCTTGTTTGCACATGTTTTATAAGGTTTAAAAGTCTTTAATACATCCTTAGAGTTTGCAAAGATCCGAGATATCATTCTTATATGTTCCAGTGATCTTGCGGCACCAAAGTTGTTTGTTCTACACATTGAACACAAAGGGTTTTGCGGTGAAGAAGCGACGGACATCGTGTTCGACATCGTAGACGTATCAAAACCATATCAGTGGACACCGAGACATACGTGGAGTCGTGTGTTGTGGACAGAGATCGTGGAAGACGGAATTTCTACATGGGCACTAATGAAGAACATTTGAAGATCAGAAGGAGCGTCAAGACCCGTGGGGATCGAGTCTTAGTGTAAGGCTAATCTGTCTTTGTAAAACCATTGTTTATAGTGATTGTCTGGCTTGGGCCGTCCGAGGTTGTTTTCTCGCTTTGGGTTTTTTCCTCGTACATCCGGCGTTGTGAGTATTCTTTACTTTGATTTACTTGCTTTAATCACTAGATGCATGTTTAGGATTAATCAAGATAAAATTGGTTTAAAGTAAGAATTGGGATTTCACAACTTGGTTTGTGCATAATTAAAAGTTGGATCTTTTTCGAAGAAAAACTATTTTTGTTGAAAACACACACATATCGGGCCACTCACGTTTCCACAGAAATTATATTCGAAATTAAAGAAGTGTGAGTTTTGGTTGCCTAGCGTCTCTTTTCTAGGACATGTCATTTCTAAGGAGGGAGTGTCTGTTGATCCTCAAAAGATCAAGGCTATACTAGATTGGCCTAAACCGACTAATGTGAAAGAGATTCATAGTTTCCTTGGATTAGTCGATTATTATAGAAGATTTGTTGAAGGATTTTCCTGTATTGCCAAACCTCTATCTAGGTTAACTCAAAAGAAGGTGAATTATGAATAGTCTGAGGAAGTTAAGAATGGTTTTCAAGAACTTAAGAATCGATTAGTAACTGCCCCAATTTTGACTATTCCTTCCGAGGAGGGGGGATTTGTAATTTATAGTGACGCTTCTAAAAATGGTTTAGGATGTGTCCTAATGCAAAGTGGAAAAGTAGTAGCTTATGCCTCGAGACAGTTAGAAACCCATGAGCAGAATTATCCAACCTATGACCTTGAATTAGCAACTGTAATTTTTGCTCTTAAGATTTGGAGACACTATTTGTATGGTGAGACCTATGACATTTATACCGATCATAAAAGTTTGAAGTATATATTTACTCATAAAGAATTGAACATGAGATAAAGGAGGTGGTTAGAATTGATGAAGGATTATGATGTAAATATTCACTATCACCCGGGGAAAGTTAATGTAGTAGTTGACGCTTTAAGTAGAAAGTCTACACCGAATTTAGCATGTCTTATTACAAATTAGGAAATTGTGTTGAAGGATATAAGAATTATGGAAATAGATGTACGTATTTATAGCAAAGGAAGAATAATCGCAAACTTATAAGTCCAACCCATGTTGATGGAAAGGATCAAAAGTGCACAAGTAAATGACCCACAACTGAAGAAGATTAAAGAAGAAGTTATCGAAGGGAAGATAACTAAATTTGCAATACGGGATGATATATTGAGGTTTCAAAATAGAGTGTATGCGCCATGTGATGCCCAACTAAAGAGGTAAATTTTGGAGGAAGGTCATTGCTAAAGATTTACGCTTCATCCCAAGAATACCAAGAAGTATAAAGATCTTCGAGAAGTGTTTTCCTGGAATAATATGAAAAGGGAGATAGCAGAATTTATATCTCAGTGTTTGGTTTGCCAACGAGTAAAATCTGAACATCATAAACCATTAGGATTATTACAACCTCTACCTATCCCTGAGTGGAAATGGGAGAATGTTACTATAGATTTTGTGACAGGTTTACTGAGGAGTTCAAATGGTAATGATTCTATTTTGGTAATTATTGATAGGTTAACTAAATCTGCTCATTTTCTTGCCATTAAGATTACCCATTCTTTAGAAAAGTTAGCTAAGTTGTATGTGCGGGAAATTATTAGGCATCATGGAAACCCAGTTTCCATTATTTTTTATCATGACCCTAGATTCATGTCTCGCTTATAGAAAAGCCTACAAGCTGCCATGGGAACAAAATTGAATTTCAGCACCGCTTTTCACCCTCAAACGGATGGACAACTTGAGAGAACCATTCAAACCTTAGAGGATATGCTTAGAGCATGTGTACTTGATTTGAAAGGGAATTGGGATGATCAATTACCATTAGTGGAATTTGCGTACAATAATAGTTATCAATTAAGTATTCAAATGGCTCCTTATGAGTAACTTTATGGTAGAAGGTGTCGTTCCCCTGTATGTTGGGTAGAAGTTGGAGAAAGAAAGTTGTTGGGACCAAAATTGATCCAGATTACAACAGAGAAGGTAAAATTGATAAAAGACCGACTTCGAATTGCTCAAAGCCGTCAAAAGAGTTACGTTGACAATCGACAGCGCCAACAAGAATTCCAAAGAGGAGAATATGTGTTCTTGCGAGTATCACCAGTAAAGGGAGTAATTCGATTTGGAAAGAAAGCTAAATTGAGTCCAAGATACATAGGACCTTTTGAAATCCTCGAAAGGATAGGAGCTGTTATGTATAGAATAGTCTTACCCCCTGAACTTATTAGTGTGTGTAACACCCCGCATTTTTCATGCATTAAATATTTAATTAATTCGGAAATTGAAAATTACTTGTGAGTCGTAATTTAATTGAATTAATTAGGGAAATTTTATTTAAATATTAATCGAGGAGTAAATGGTTAATATTTACGGGAAGTTATTTACTAAGTGAATAGTAATTATTTATTTAAGTCATTTCGAGTATTAATGACAGGGTATGCACTTATCTCAACCGGGAGTCGGTACAGACTAAAGGGGTGAGGGGATAAATATTTTTATAAATTAATTCGGATGCCAATTTTGAGTGTACGGTTGAGTCCGGATGGGCCGAGATAGTCGGAAAAGTGTACCTGGGGGTAGTAAACGGGTCACGGGGCGTTTTTAGACATAGCCGGGCCCACACGGGGGCATTTGGGTCACTTGGGCTTGGCCCATTAGGCTAAAAACGGGATTAGGTAAATTAAGGAATTGGGAGGAATGATAAAACGACTGATAGGGTTTTAGAAAAGTCTAAGTGTATTAAGAACCCTAATAGCAGTTAAGGGCAGCTTTATGATCACTAGAGAGCCAACAAGGATCGTCTTCAACCTTGGGAATTCATCTCCGAATCAGACACTACGAAACCTAAGGCAAGTGGATAACTTGCAATAGTATAGAATCTGTTTTTGAAATTCATATTCATGTGATGTGTTTGAGAAAAAAATCATTTTGGGTGTTCATGGCATAAACATGAGGTTTTAAAAAATAATGATCTGATTTACGAATTTGAATGAGGATTCTTGTAGAAATCTGATATTATAAAATTGATACATATCTGGTAGGATGATATCTGGATAATTAGAAATGAATTTGGTGAAGGGATTTGGGATGTAAATGTGTAAGGAATCAAAGATGGATATTTCCCCAAATTCAGAAATTGTAGTTAATGGAAGGATTAATGATGTTGGTGTACATTTTAGAGGTCCCTAATAAGGTTTCTAACATGTATTAATGCTAAGAGGTCTTGAGGTTACTGGTAGAAGGAATTAGGGTTTGAGAATTTTCGTCCATGGCTGATTCTGTCTTCGCGAAGAAGACGAAGACCTGCTCGATTGATCGATCGAAGGTCTGGGGTCGATCGATCGAAGGTCGGTAGATTTTGGCAGTTTTGCCCAGTTATGTATATAAAAGAGAATTTATATAATAAATCTTTATGTAATTAATTATGGGGAAATTAATACATGAGTTTAAACCTAATTAATCAAGAGTGAAGTTAATTAGGATTTGAGGGATTTTTGGGTGTCACGTCATGATTAAAAATTCGGGAGTCGGGAATTTAGACTCAGATGAGGTTATTTCGGACTACGAGAGTAAGTCCAATTTTATGGT
Source organism: Sambucus nigra (assembly GCA_949130495.1). Classification (NCBI taxonomy): domain Eukaryota; kingdom Viridiplantae; phylum Streptophyta; class Magnoliopsida; order Dipsacales; family Adoxaceae; genus Sambucus; species Sambucus nigra. Next base: position 145,692,674 of record OX422214.1, read on the forward strand.
GGGGGCGACACCAAAGGTGACTTAATTAATTAATGTGCGAATTAATTAATAATTAGAGTTGGGCCATAAACTCGTAATAAATTAAATGGGATTATGTTACGGGTTTGTACATGGTGTAGTCGGGACGTCTTATATATATACGGAGTGTGGTAGTGTATATATATATATATATTTATATATATATATAGTGTGTGTGTGTGCATTAATATCAGTGATTGAATATTATTAGTATGTACTCTAGTGCTATAAGGGGAGGTTGCACGCAGTGGATGAATCCCCTAGCTTGAGGAGTAGGGCGAGTATAATCCCAGGTCATAGCGTCCGTTGTATGGGTGAGGGGTATCTCACTTTCAGGGAAGGAATATGACCGCCTCCAATTCATATGTTAAACTAAGTTAGTGAGCGAATCTAACTTGGATAACTAGGTTACGTGAATACACCTAGTGGGATAGCACTTGGGAAAATTTATATTTTGTGAGTATTCTTACTCGGTCAAAAGTTTGTATTAAATATTATTTCAGTATGTTTGTGAATACTGTAATATGATTAAATATATAATTAGGTAAATAATTATATAAGGGATAATTAATACATAGTGAAAAATGTATTATGTGCATAACATGTGTGAATGTTATATGAAATTAAAAGGAGTAATGATTCAATTAAGTTGACGTTTATAATAACTTAAAAATCATGAATTAAGGTATACTCGGTTAGAGTAGGTAAAATTCAAGGGTTAAAATAAGCATTGGGTCAGGAGCGTAGGACCTAGTAAATTAAATGGAAGCGTTAGTAGTGCACATTAGAGGAGGGGTGAGGAAGTCCACAAGAGAGTGCGGCACTAACTAAAATATGAAGAGCATGCATATTTATTTATTACTGCAAGTTAATCATTTGTTAAATATTTTCAAATGTTTTTGGGTACTAACCCTTGCTATAAAATTCTTTTAAAAACCTTTTAGGTGTCCAACCACAAGGGCGCCAAGCTTGACTCTATTCCAGGTATCCTTGTTGCAGCACATGTGGATGTTGCGGGGTTTTGATAGACGCCTCCTTCTTCCATTCTTGTAGAGACTCTCTAGTAGTTATCTGAGCTTGTCGCTCATAGTTCATTTATCAGTAGTAGACTTGTTGAGATGTTTTTCTGATATTTACTTGTATTGGATATTTGGACTGATGGTTTATTCGGTTAGGTGTTTTAATTGTGGATGGTTATTTTAATTAACTGTGATTGTGTATTATTGTATGTTCCGCACGAGTTTTATTTAATTAATTGAAAGATAAAAATTGGCACCAGTCTACTTTTCTCACTTAGGTGGTTAGTAATTAAAAAGACGACAGTGATGCTAAGAATGGACCAACTGAGAAACCTTTTCTAACTTGATTTAGGACTGATCACCCGGGATTAATTAGGCGGGTGTCACAGTGTGCATAATGTGTTACATGTGTCAATGATGAAGAAATATGTCCTAGATTCAATGCATATCCTAAGTCACGAACCTCTTCAAGTTAGAGAAGATTTATCATACATTGAGCATCCGATAGAAATTTTGGACCATAAAGATCAAAGGAGAAATATCTCTACTTGTTTGGAAATTAATGTAAGTCAAGTTTGGGGACTAAACTTTTTATAAGGAGGGTCGGATGTAATGACCCCAGTTTTATATGTTCATATATAGTTTATTTGAAATCTTTTATTATTACATATGAGATATGGACAATGTGTTATTATGGATAATGTTAATTTATTATTTTTATTCTAATCTTCCCTTCATAAATCATGAAATATCAATTTAGTTGCAAACATAAAACTTTAATGTTTCGGTAGGAATGTTCATATTAAATACTAGTTTTGACCATCATAATATAATAATTGACTTGAGGTAAAAACTAAAAAGTTATAGATATATGAATTACATTTGTAACACAACAAACGGTGGGTTAAACGGAGGTTCGAGCAAAAAGTAATATCGAAATTACGAAATAAGGGCAAATCCGTCCATCCTTTAAGTCGTATACACCATGTGGTATATTTTGATTGGTTGGAAGAGGAGGCTATTTAGGCCGACTTAAACACTTTGAAATAACCTCCTTCTTCATCAAAATGGATTAAATCAAAGTCTTATAGCATATCCTAAGCTAAATGATAAGTTTTGAGGTAGAAAATAAAATTTTATGAAACTTCAGGGACTTAATTTTTAAATAAAGAAAGTTTCAGGGACTAAAATGAAAATATAAAAAGGACCATTTTGTAAATAAAATATTTTTAAGGACCCTTAAGAAATATTGAAATTGTATGGTGTAAAATTACTAAAATACCGTTTTCTGTGTAAAATGACCCTTATACCCTTAATAACTTTTCACCTCGTACTTAGTTTTGGACACTTCCACTGTACACGTGTCGTCTTTAAATGAAAAGCCAAAAACACATGTCATGAATCTAAAAATGACTAAAACACGTGTCATCATCGGGTGAAGTAAAGACTGCAAGATAGTCTCATTACGCGACACGTCAAACATCGACTCTCCAAAATGGGCGCTTAGTCATCGGGACACGTGTCAACACCCTAATAACTTTGGGAAATTATAAATAGAGGCCTTAGGATCAGTTCTTATAGGAAATTCATTCCAAATATCAGAGAGAAATAGCGAGAGAAAGTAAGGGAAATTTTAAGAAGAAGTTTCGTCTTAGTGATCCAAGACTCGATATTTGTAACTTCATACTTCTGTTTTAGGTGAGTACTCTGACATTCCTTATGTGTTTTAATTATATGATATTATGCAAACTATATATATTTTATGAACTGCTTTTATTCTCAAAATTCATCTGATGTCGATGATTGATTCCTTGTGATATGTTTATATTTGTCCATATAGACATACCAATTAAAATGAATATTGATAATAAGATTCGGCCAAAGGGACCTCTCTTACCGACTGACCTTCCCAGCTGGGTTATTGTTGGTGTGCCCTAAATAAGGCATTGTGATGAACAAGTTCGAATGACCCTCAACTACCGCGGAATAATACGGTATTAGAGTGTACTTGGCCATTAAAATAATATGATTGAAAGAAAAAGATATTGTACTTGATTTGGCATATCTGTTCTATTCATTTCTATATATACTGTCATCACAAATTTTATACAGCAAATTCCTATCCATATATGTATATGCCTTCTCTTTCGATTTGAATAGGTATCAATTTTCTAAACAAAACCTTGGAATGTCTGGAGATTGAACCTCACTCGTCTTTTAGTTGATGTTGTATAACTAACCATTTTTGAGGAAATAAGAAGGCTTGGAGGGAACGTAAAAGGACTATATGGAAGATTCAGCTTTTAGATCTCTTTTTGTTATTTTAAGTAAAAAGTGTGTTATATTATATAGAGCATGTTTGGCTCTCTTGTAATAAGTTTTAAATTTCGTTTTAAGTTGTAACTCGTTGTTACTTATAATATAAATGAATTTTCCTTTTAGAAAGCTCTGATGACGTAATTCCCTTTATTTCAGTATTTACGATTCATAACCATATAATTGTATTTTCGTTGCATTTAATTAAGGAAACAATTTAAGTCATAATATTTGTTGCCTTGGTGGCATGTCAAGACACTCGGTCCCCACTACTATTTTGGGACGGGGTCGTGACAATATGTGTGTTTAATCTCATGTCATTATTTTTTTTTTGTTGGTCCTGAATTTTTACACTTGTCATTCTCTACAAAAAGAGATATGAGCGGTTAAGAAATGTTATATAGAAGTTAATGGAAGTTTTAGACGGTTATGAGACTTGAAACAATTTAAAAAACACATGGGTGGGAGACTAACAAAACTTTAGAAATGGGACTAAAACAAAAAAAAACTAAATTTTCTATGAAATTAGTTTCTTCAAAACAAACGAATTAGCCACTTTCTTCACAAAACGCTAGATTTGAAAAACCTCATCCCACATAGTTATTCATTTTTCATGGAAAAGAATTCTCACACCAATAAAATTGATAAAAAAATCTAGAAAATGAATAAAAATTCAAAAATGATGAGAAAATACAGAAAGTGAATAGAAAATAAATATTAACCCCATAATTAATTTTCAAAAATGCCAATAAATAAATTAATTAAAAAAATAGCAGAAAATTAAAAAATGATCAAAAATTAAAAAAATTGAAATAAATAAATGCAAAAAAGAATTAAAATACAATAAAATAGAAAATAAATATTAACCCCATTATTAATTTAAAAAACACCAAAAAATTTATTAAAAAGTCATAAATTTTTTAATTAATAAGTCAAATAACAAAAAATTACAAAAACGCTGAGAAAACAAAAAAAAAACAAAAAAAAATAAAAACTAAAAAATAAGGAAAATTAATTAAAAAAAAGTGAAAATAATTATTAAACCCACAATTAATTTTTAAAAATCCAAAAATTTATTAAATAGTCAAAAAATTAATAATTAAGAAAAAACATAACCAAAACTCAAAAAATAACAAAAAAAACAATAAATCATAAAAATAATCAAAAAATACAGAAAATGAATTAAAATAGAAAATAAATATTAACCCCATAATTAATTTTAAAAATCACCCAGAAATTTAATAAAAAGTCAAAAATTTATTAATTAAGAAAAAAATAATAGATAATTAAAAAAAATCAATAAAAACCCAAAATAATGAAAAAAAAGGAATAATAAATATAAAATAGATATTAACCTCATAATTGATTTTAGAAAACCAATAAATGTATTAAAGGGTTAGAAATTTATTAATTAAGAAAAAATAATATAAAGTTAAAAAACAAAAATGAATAAAAACCCAAAAATAATGAAAAAATACAAAAAATGAATAAAAATATAAAATAAATATTCACCCATAATTAATTTTAAAAATCCCTGAAATTTATTAGTTAAGAATTTTTTTATTGAAAATTAAAAAATTCTCAGAAAATACAAAAAAACACGTTAAGGACACAAGTTTTCAATTGAGTCCATTGGTAGTTTTGGCTCATTTCCGGACAAAAACATTTGAGTCATAGGATAGTATTAAAGTATATCCATCCAAGCCTATGACGAGTTTGTGTTCAAGACGTAGTGGCTTAGAATTTAAAGCTTCATCATTGTCGAGTTTAGTGCCTCGTTTCTACGTCAACAACAATCTAATTCCATTGTCTCTATAAGGTATGAATGCACTTTTATGTATGTAGGAGAGTTATATTATTTTAATGGGTGTAGTTTTAATTTAAAATGACTTTTATTTTCATAAATTAATTTTAGAACTTGGTTTAAAAGTTTTGGACATACAAATGAAAATATAAAATTTCTCGAATTTCTTTTTTCATTCGAAGTGACGTTCGAACGAGAATGTCGTTCGAACGAGTTTGACAATGAGTTTACTTTTTTATCCCTATTTTATCGTTAGAATTTTTGTTCTAACGACTTCGTTCGAATGAGTTTTTACCACCGAGATCTTGAACTATTTTTCCTTTAGAGTCTCGTTCGAATGACCATGCGCAAAAAAAAATTAATTTTTGGCAGTTTTTGAGGTAACTTCCCATTAACCCACTTTTTTTACTTGTTTTTAACCATTTTGTGGGCTGATTTTTCTGCAAAACTTTTGAGTATTTCCAAGAGAAAAAGGGAGAAAAACATCTAAGACCAAAAGTTCCCTTTTTGTGTTTTTGATGCCTAAATGATTTGATGTCATAAAAACACATACACACCCACAGGTTTAGTTTGTTTATTCCAAGTTCCTCATATATATATATATATATATATATATATATATATATATATATATATATATATATATATATTTGTTGCTTGGAGTGTTTGGCATCGGGTTATACTTGTAATACCCCGTAATTTTATGCATATTTATATTATTATGAAATCATGGAAATTTGGTTTAATTAATTTAAAGGGAGAAAATTTATTTATAATTAATCTGATTTTAAGGGTAATAATTACTAGCGTGATGAGAGTTGGTAGTTATCGAAAATAATTATGTCAAATTATAATTATGATGAACATTACGTAGTGAGTAACATAATATTATTTCAGAAATAATAATATGGTCGGGGACGAGATACATGACAGTTAAAATATAATTATTTGGAACGCGCGTATGAGTCGCGTCACTATTATATATTTGGGGATTAAAAAGGTAAATTATTTTTATATAACTCGAATGACTATTTTGAGTATTCCAGTGTGTCCGGAAGGCTCGAAATAGTCAAAAAATACTACTCGGGTGTTTTAATTGGAGTCCGGGGCATTTCAGCCCAAAATAATACCCTAAAGGGGTATTTTAGTCTTTTGAGATTTTTGAGTAATTAAATTGATGAAAATAGGATTAAAATAGGAATATAGAGGGTTAGTGGCCTCTCATTTTCAACCTACGTGAGAAAGATAGAGAAAGAGAGTGAGAACCAAGGAGGAAGGAGAGCCATTGGAGAACAAAGCCAAAAGTTAGAGATTTCTCACAAATAGTTACACCAAAATGTAGATCATGACAAGAGGATCAACCACATACCAAATTCAATCAGAGAATCAGAAATCCATCCCAAGGCAAGTGTTTATCTTGCTACCTATTTAGCATATATTGTTCCTGTTAATCTCTAGTTGATGAAATAGTCATATTACAATGAAAACTTGGGTTTAATTAGGTTTAATTGCAAAGAAACTTTAGAATTTAGAGATGGGTATGCATGTAGAGGATTTACCCTTTTGTAAACTGTTAAATCTGGAGATTTTGTGCTTCAATCACGAATTAAATTGAGGGTTTTGATTGATAAAAAAATGTTGGATTCATTATAAAGAGGATTTTTAGAAATCGAGGAAACTGTTTAGATTCCCTTTGAGTATGTGAGGATTTGACCTTTAAATTGTATTCAAAAGTGCCTTATTGTGATTAGGAATAGTTTAAAAACCTTAAATTCGAAGTTGGTTGAGTTTTGAGTTGCAATTGAAAGTTGGAAAGTTAGGAAAAGCAATTTTGGGGAAGAACAGGGCCAGTTCAAAATTCTCGTTCGAAGACCTGCCCAGGTCATTCGAACGACCTCGTTCGAATGAGAATTCCAACGAGTCATCTAACGAGATTTTGAGTTCATTCGAAGTGAGGAGTTCGTTCGAATAACCTTGTTCGAACGAGAATCCCTAGACTTCTCACGAAATTTCAGAATGTAGTTTTAAGGTCTGGTCAAGTTAAAAATCATCCTAGGTTTATCCAAGTGAGAGAAATAACCCATGTGAGTAACGGGTAACGTGAATTCTGAATTATTAGTGAGTTGGGAGCATGATTTTTCTTGGGATATAGAGACTTTATAGAACCTTGAAGAGTAAGTATGTTTAAGAGAGGAATAATACGGCTGAATCGCGGTGAGTGGTATATATAATAATACTACTACTTGCGTACTATGGAATTGGGTTGCGTGAACGCCTATTAAGTTATATAAGTTGTGTGCATGCTTATTACTTGGAATATTATGTGTATGACATACCTAGTTACTGGCTATCGAACGGAGGTTAGCGCGTTATGGATGACCATATCTTATGTGCCTTCAGGGGATTTTGAGTCGTACCACTAGAGCATGGAACCTAGGTACGGGCTATCTGTGAGAACGATAGTGTTGACGGTCGTATGGGTGTGTAGGTATGTGTGTAGACCATAGGTTTGGGAATATGTTCACCTCCAATATGTGTATATGTTTTATTGGTTCAAGAGATATTGAACCTATTGTCCTTTATGCGTGAGCGTTACAATGGGACTAGATAGCCGAGTATGCCTAGAACCAGGAGTTTCTTAACCATGGGTGTAGTAATGATATTTATATTTATATGTATACATATTGAGATTTTATATATGCATACTGAGTTCCTATTCTGTGTTTCATATTGGCCGCTTTATTATTGATGATGCTGGGGTTTAGCACCACCAGATAAGTGATAGTGAGCTCAAGCAGTAGAAGCCATGGAAGCCATAGAGATGTATAAGTATATAGAAGGGGATGAGTATAAGAGGAAATTAGACAATGATGTATAGTGGTTCAGCCAATTTGGCCTACATCCACTGTGAGTGTGTGATCCACTAAGTATGGGCACTAATGGCCTTGGATACAATGCACATAACCCTCTCTCTCTCTCTACTGTGTGTGTATAAGCAGAGTTTTAGCTAGGGCTACTGTTCATGGATCGATCCCCTGTAGGGTTGTAGGTGACAAGTATATATAGGTCTTGGGGGGTGTAGTGTACCCCCCCCCCCCCCCCCAAGTAAGCATGGTGCATGTCAATGATGATCTAACCAATTCCCTGTTGACACCTGTAGATGCCAAATGATGACATAATATTCCCTCACGTGAGGGTGTGATTCGGTTATAACGGTCTGCCACGTGTCATATGAGCATGACGCGCACTGTTCCACGCGTCTCCCAAACCACGCGCTGTCATGATGTCACCCTCGACCTATGAGCCGAGGACGAGGGCAAAGTTTCTTCCGGTAGTGAGTCTGGCTTGATTCTGGCCTCGTACTGTCGTACCCTCATAGGGTCGTCCAGAGCCCGGGGAAGGGTCGGCCCCTCGTAGGGTCGTCCGGAGCCTGGGGAAGGGTCGGCCCCTCGTAGGGTCGTCCGGAGCCTGGTGGAGGGTCGGTCCCTCGTAGGGTCGTCTGGACCTGGTGGTGGCCAGCTGGGGCCTGTTGAAGGGTCGGCCCATCGTAGGGTCGTCCGTATTGGAGGTAATCCTCATCCAGTCTGAAGGTATAAACGGGTATATCAATCACCCCCCAGCCCTTAGCCATAGGTGTCATTGAGATGGCTGAGGGATATTTGCTGAAATTGAGACACGTGTGATCAGTTAGGTGAGTGACACCTGTGGAGATACTCATTGTTGTTCCAGTTTCCAAGGCAGGGCAGCTGTGCAGTGTGCTTGGGGCCTTGTGCCCTAATTATAGCTTTCTTTGGTAAATGGGTCCACTCATTACCAAAGTATTTAAAAGATTTTCAAACTCTCTCTTCCTTCTTTTTCTTCTTCTTCGCGCCTAAGTATTCTCTCTCTAGAACCAGTCGCCATTTGCAGCCTTCAACCCTTCAGACCTAGCAGCGTTCTTGTTCTCTCCTCATCAGGTAACCTTTTTCTCCTCGCGCCTTCCTTTGTCTTCATTTCTGTGTATTTTTTAGGGTTTTAGGTCGGCACTTTCTTAGAGTTCCCCCATTGCCTTTTCCGGTGTCTTCTCCGGTTGTTAGTTCTTGGACATTCTTGACGAAAAACGTTTTAGTTCCTTGGTTTGATCCAGAAGTCAAACCTGGTCAATCCCCCAAGTGTTTGTAGTTGAATTAGCCAAGTCTAGTGTAATTTCTCCTAGTGTAGGGTCTTCCCTTTAATGCTTAGTAGGCTTTACAACCTAGTGTCTGAATTCCCATCTTTGAGAGAGAAACTATTTACCGAGATCAGACGAATAGAGGAAGAGGAAGAGAGGAGACGAGGGGCCGACCCTAATTGGGTACGACCCATCTTTCCCATTCCTCTTGCCACCATAAGACCATCTGAACCCTCTGAGTCTTGCGGGTCGTCATCTCGTCCGGACGAGACACCCAACCCAAGTGAAATGGACGAGAGAACCTTCTCTCCAACTGGTGCCGGGACGTCTGGTAGAAGGGACATGTCTGATCTTAGCCCTCCCCGAGAGGCCGAGGGTACGATCCCCTCTGAGGCTGTCCCTGTGACAACCCTATCCCCCAATGCCTTCCAAGTGGCTTTTCCTCAGGGTCCTCCTGCAAGTGATGAGGGGGAAGGGGGTGAGGACGAGGACGACGATACAGATGATGAGGTTGATACCTCCCATGCCTCGTCTTTTATCTCCTCTGTTAGGGATAGGGACCTTCTGATATGGAGGCATATTTATGGAGTGCCCTCTGGGGTAACTATGAGGGTTCCCTCTGAGGCCGAGAGGGTTTTTGAGGGTGAAGAGGGAGAGGTTGCAGTCTACGAGCAAATGTTCAAAGTAGGTGTCAGACTTCCCTTCCACTCTGCCATTGTAGATATTCTGTCGGCTCTGGGCGTCTCCCCCTCTCAACTTCCACCCAACTCTTGGAGGACGATTCTGGGTTACATTTCCTTATGGAAAAATTCTTTCACTGATGAGCCCTCGTCCGACGTATTCTTGGCTTGCTATAATATCACCTCTTCATCTAAACAGCCCGGGTATTATCATTTAGGAGCGAGAAGGTCTGAGAAGAAACTTCTCCACGTGGCTCAAACTTCCAATCATGATTGGAAAAAGAGATTCTTCTTCATATCTGGGGCGTGGGAGCGCTCCGCCGAGGCGTCCCCTTCTGCCGATGCTCCGAGTGTCCCTAACAAATGGTCTAATCCCTCCATGAAAACTAGGTCAGACCCCGGACTTAGCCTGGAGGAGAGGGATATTGTTGAGTATCTGAGGGGACGAGGGAGAGAGGGTGAGATCCCAAAGTTCGAAGATTTTATGACCCCTCGATTCCTTAAAGAAGCTGGTCTGAGGGTCGGCCCTCTGACAGAGCTATGTGAGTTACACTGAACATTTTCCCTTCTTTACTTATTTCTGAAGTGTTCTCTCTTTATCTCTGAACTTTTCTGACATGTCGTCCTCTTATCAGATCGTCCTGCAGGTACACCAGACTACCTCTGGGAAATGACTGCTCCAAGTCTACTTGCTGGTTTGTCAAAGAAGAAGGGGAAGGAGCCTCAGCAAGCTCCAAAGAAGACGAGGGACTCAGGGCCGACGGTTGTTGAGCCGACATCCGATAGCCACAAAAGGAAGGAGCCTGAGGCTCCTGTTGAGCATCGGCCTGATCCTAGGACGAGGGCAAGGGTAGATGCCTCTGAGGGGACGACCTCTGCGTCCAGCATGGGGGCCTTCTGGTCTCAAAATCTGTCCCATCTGAGGGCCGACCCCTCATCTCTTATTGCCAACCTGGGGGCAGCCAAGGCCTCGATGTTCTCTGCACCGTCGGCCTCTGACTTCGAGTTCTTGGCAAAGATGCCTCCAGCCAAAGTGTACGACTACGGTCTGCACTCCCTTGCTCAGGTATTGGTCTTGACCTTCTTTAATTTCATTCTCACTAACTGTTCCCTCGGCCCCTCTTGATATTTGTTCATTTTTCTTGAAGTCTGTCTGTGCCCTCACCTCAGCCACCAAGTGGATGGCTGAGAACCAACAGAAATACCATGAAGCTGAGAGGGCCATTCAACAAGAGGCTGACCTACGGACAGAGCTGGACACTGCTAGGGCCGAGCTGGAGAGCACAAGGACTGAGCACGCTAGAGTCCTTGATGAGCTGACGAAGCAACATGATGCTGATCTGTCGGCTAAGGACTTGTTGATCAAGGGCAAGGACGAGGCTTTAACCAATATGGAGGCCAAGCACAAGACTGACCTTAAAGCAGCTATCCAGAAAGCCGAGGCTGATGCTGTTGAGGCTTACAAGGTCTCTGACGAATTCCAAGGCTTCGGCCTTGAATATCTTGAGAGGGGGATTAGGACGGCCTGTCGGTGGGTCGTCCTAAAGTTTTCCGACACAGTATCATCCATCCGCCCTTCTCTTGAGGTGGTTCAGCTGGATGATCCCTTGATTGTTGAAGCCCTGTCGCAAGTGGAGTCCCAAGTTCATGTTGAGGGGGTCGGCACGTCTGAGGATCGGCCAGTCATGATTGCTGAAGAGACCCCATCGGTTGATGTTGAGGCTCTGTCTTCTGATGTCGTTCCTTAGGGTGGCTGTCTGTAGACTATACCCTCATTTTTGTATTTTTGTTCAAAGGCCTTGTAAAAACACTTGCTACTTATGTTTTATTAATACCAGTCTTTTCCCTTCCATAATTGTTGTCTTTAATTCTAGTATGGCTTGCTCATTGTTGATGCAACTAACCCCTCCCTCGTCTTTCTTGAGGACCACTGTGGGGTCGTCCCCTCATGTGGCCTCATTATAGCCGAGGGTTCAAGTAACCAAATTAATGATTTTTAAATGAAGTCTACCCTCGTCTTTCTTGAGAACCGTGGTGGGGTCGTCCCCTCCACTGGTCCTCATTATAGCCGAGGGTTCAAATAACCAATTTAATGGTATTTATGAAGTCTACCCTCGTCTTTCTTGAGAACAGTGGAGGGGTCGTCCCCTCCACTGGTCCTCATTATAGCCGAGGGTTCAAATAACCAAATTAATGATTTTTAAATGAAGTCTACCCTCGTCTTTCTTGAGAACCGTGGTGGGGTCGTCCCCTCCACTGGTCCTCATTATAGCCGAGGGTTCAAATAACCAATTTAATGGTATTTATGAAGTCTACCCTCGTCTTTCTTGAGAACAGTGGAGGGGTCGTCCCCTCCACTGGTCCTCATTATAGCCGAGGGTTCAAATAACCAAATTAATGATTTTTAAATGAAGTCTACCCTCGTCTTTCTTGAGAACCGTGGTGGGGTCGTCCCCTCCACTGGTGCTCATTATAGCCGAGGGTTCAAATAACCAATTTAATGGTATTTATGAAGTCTACCCTTGTCTTTCTTGAGAACAGTGGAGGGGTCGTCCCCTCCACTGGTCCTCATTATAGCCGAGGGTTAAATAACCAAATTAATAATTTTTAAATGAAGTCTACCCTCGTCTTTCTTGAGAACCGTGGTGGGGTCGTCCCCTCCACTGGTCCTCATTATAGCCGAGGGTTCAAATATCCAATTTAATGGTATTTATGAAGTCTACCCTCGTCTTTCTTGAGAACAGTGCATATTTATGGAGTGCCCTCTGATTGTAAAACCTTGCAGTCCTCTGCTGGTAGGAAGCTTGCCTTATCTCAGCATCCTCCCTTCTTTCCTCAATCAAGTCCAGGTCAAGTCTCCTCTCTTCCGTATTTCCCTGGGGGTCGTACATTTGGACCCTATGAGTGGGAAACTCAACTTCGGTGGGGATGACCGCTTCTGATCCATAAGCTAGCATGAATGGGGTCTCCCCAGTAGGGGTCCTTACTGTCGTCCTGTACGCCCACAACACTGCATATAACTCCTCGACCCATCTTCCTTTTACCTCCTCAAGCCTCTTCTTAATCCCATCTAGGATTGTCCTGTTCGTAACTTCGGTTTGCCCATTGGCCCGAGGTCGGCCTGGGGTGGAGAAAAATTGTTTGATACTTACCCTCTCACAGTACTTCTGCAGAGAGGCATTCTTGAACTGGGTCCCGTTATCCGAGATGAGGGTGTTGGGTAGACCATATCTGCATATCACATTCTTCCAGATGAACTGGAAGGTCTTCTGCTCTGTGATCGTGACCATTGGTTCGGCCTCTACCCACTTTGAAAAGTAGTCAATTGCAACGATGAGGAACCGATAGTTATTGACTGCCCTCGGTAAGGGTCCTACCAGGTCAATCCCCCACACTGAAAACGGCCATGGGGATGTGATGGAGGTAAGGGGCTGATGAGGTTGGTGAGGGATGGTAGAAAATCTTTGGCATATATCACACTTTTTAACATATGCGGCAGCATCTTTCCCCAAGGTCGGCCACCAGTAGCCTTGGGTGATCACCCTCTTCGCCAATGATCTACCCCCAATGTGGCTTGAGCACGACCCTTCATGCACATCTTGCAAAATAGAAGGGACTTCTGAGGGATGCACACACCTAAGTAAGGGGAGCAGAAACCCCTTTTTGTACAACGTGTCTCCGATGACAGTGAACTTTGCCGCCCTGTACCTCAGCTTCTTCCTTTCTTGCCTTGCTTCTGGCATCTCACCCTCTTTAATGTATCTGATAAGGGGATCCATCCACGAAGGTTCTTGGGAAACACTTAGGCAATTGCTAGGTGTTCCCTCAGCGTCCTCAATGGTCGGTCGGAGCAAAATTTCTACTGGGACCGTCCTCCTGATGTCTGTTCTCGTTGCCGAGGCCAGCCTAGCAAGGGCATCAGCGCGGCCATTATCAAGCCTAGGTACCCTCCTTAATTTCACTTCTCTGAAGCCCTTCAGTAATGACCTCACCTTCTCGAGGTACCTTGCCATCCTTTCGTTTTTAGCCTCGTAGGCTCCTAGTATCTGATTCACGATTAGTCTTGAATCACTATGGACCAAAATCTGGCCGACACTAAGAGACTTGGCCAAGGAGAGGCCTGCTACTAAGGCCTCATATTCAGCCTCGTTGTTGGAGGCTTTGAAGTTGAACCTTAGGGCGTATTCGACGTCTGTGCCATCGGGTGCTGACAGTATCAGTCCAGCACCACTTTCGCTATCACAGGAGGACCCATGAACGAAGAGGCTTCACGGAGTCTTTCCTTCTGAAAAATTTCCCTCAGAGAGGGACCCCTGTCTAAAGATGTATCTACCCTCTTCGTTTTCAATCGCTTTCCTTCTAGCGGTGCTCGTCTCAGCCCTATCTGCGGGTGTGTCTGCGGGTCTGTCTTCTGTATCCGTCTTCCCGAGGGTCTCACCCTCGGCCTCATCATCTTCCCAGGTGAACTCAGCCACGAAGTCTGCCAATGCCTGCCCCTTAATGGCTGTCTTAGGCTGATACACAATATCGAACTCCCCCAGCTCTATAGCCCAGGTCATTAGCCTTCCTGATTTTTCAGGCTTGTGTAGGACCTGCCTAAGAGGAGAGTCAGTAAGGATGACCATAGTATGGAACTAGAAGTACGGTTTCATCTTCCTTGAGGCATGGATCAAGGCGTAGGCCAACTTTTCCATCCTCGGGTATCTTTGCTCTGCCCCCTGGAGTGCCTTGCTGTTAAAGTATACAGGCTTCTGTATACCATCCTCATCTCTCACAATGGCTGCACTGATGGCAGACTCTGAGACGGCGAGGTACACGTAAAGTCGTCCACCCTGCACGGGTCGTGACAGCAGCAAGGGAGACCCTAAGTATGATTTTAGCTCCTTGAAATCCTCATCACACTCTTCACTCCATTCAAAGGCCTTCCTGAGGATCTTGAAAAATGGTAGACACCTGTCTGTAGCCCTCGACACAAATTTGTTCAAGGCGGCCACTCTCCCTGTGAGCCTCTGAACGTCTTTGATGGATTTGGGGGTCTTCATCTCAATAAGGGCCTTTATCTTTTCAGGATTGGCCTCGATGCCTCTTTGATTGACAATGAACCCCAAGAACTTCCCCGATCTGACCCCGAAGACACACTTGGCCTGATTAAGCTTCATCTGGTACTTGTCCATCGTATTAAAGGTCCTCTCCAGGTCTGCCACATGATCCTCTTCTTTCAAACTCTTGGTCAGCATGTCATCCACGTAGACCTCCATAGACTTCCCAATTTGGTCTTCGAACATTTTATTTACGAGGCGCTGGTACGTTGCCCCCGCGTTTTTTAGGCCGAAGGGCATGACCCTATAGCAGTATGTACCCTTGTCAGTGATGAAGGCAATCCTCTCCGAGTCTTCAGGGTTCATGAAGATCTGGTTGTACCCTGAGTAGGCATCCATAAAACTCATGAGCTCGTGGCCTGTAGTAGCGTCTACCATCTGGTCAATGCGGGGGAGAGGGAAGTTGTCTTTGGGGTAGTGCTTGTTGAGGTCTGTGAAGTCCACACACATCCGCCACTTCCCGTTGGCCTTTGGGACAATGACTGCATTGGATAGCCATTCAGGGTAGATGACCTCTCTGATAAATTCAGCGTCTTCTAATTTTTTGACCTCGTCCCTGATGACCTCATGTTTTTCTATGGAGTAAATTCTCCTCTTCTGCTTCACCGGCTTCACTCCCTCTACCACATTGAGCTTGTGGCACATGATTTCAGGGTCAATCCCTGGCATATCTACATGACTCCAGGCGAAGACACTTCGCCTTCTCCTCAGCAGTTTAATGAGGTCTTCCTTGATTTTGGGCTTCAGAGACTTGCCAACTTGGACGGTTTTTCCCGGGTCATCCTCATCGAGGATGATGGGTTCTACCTCCTCGGCGGCCTCTCCTTTTTTGAGCTTCGTCTCGTCCCTGGGGTCTAGGGTATCAATGTTGTAAGTGGTTGTAGCCCTCTTGTGTGCCTCCCTTTCCTCAGCGGAGTTGTAGTAACATTCTCTCGCTGCCGTCTGGTCTCCCTGAATTTCCCCCACTCCGTAAGGGGTTGGAAATTTGATCATCTGATGGACCGTAGAGGGCACGGCTTCAAACCCCTTGAGGGCCACACGCCCTAGTATGATGTTGTAGGCCGAAAACACCTGCTCATCCATCACAAAGAAACTGACCTTCTTGGTGAGCCATCTCGGCCACTCGTCCCCCATCCTCACATCGGCCTCATATACCCCAAGGGGGTGAACCTTTTCCCCACTGAACCCAATCAATGGATGATGGTAGGGGACGAGTCTAGCACGGCTGAGACCTAAGGCTTTGAAGCATGGCCAAAACATCACATCTGCAGAACTACCCCCATCTACCAAGATCCTCGGCACTTCGCATCCGTGCACCCTGGTAGTGATGACGAGAGGGTCATCGTGTGGGGCTAAGAGGCCTTTAAAGTCCATTCTTGAAAACCCCACTATCAGTGTGTCCATATCAACCTTCTTCCTCTTTTCTGACTTGACCTCCAGGGAGGTTGCGTGCACCGTCTTCGTCAATGCCTTTGCTTCAGCCACATGGGCCTTCCTATCGGCGACCTCAGACCCTCCTCCTGCAAGTCCCCCGAAGATCATTCCCACTCCGAGGTAGATCATATTGAGCCTCTTGACAGGGCCGTGGTCGTCTCTCGGCGGGAGGTCAGGGTCGTCCTCATCATCAGAGGGGTCGTCCCCTCTTTTTTGAGGACCTTCTCTGCAGGCATCGACTCGCTTCTTTCTGGGGTCGTCCCCTCGGCCCCTCTTGAAGTCGGCTTTATCGACGTACTTTCTGAGCTTCCCATCCTTCAGCATCTTCTCAATCTCGTCTTTCAGAGCAAAGCATTTATCCGTCACGTGTCCGTGGTCTTGGTGAAATTCGCACCACAGGTTCTTATTCCTCTTGCCGGGGGCTGCCCTCAGCTTCTCAGGCCACTTCAGTGTCCGTTCACTCTTTATCTCATTGAGGATCTGTTCACAGCTGACCGTCAGAGGGGTGTACCCCGCGAACTTATCATCCATGGTTCTCTTCTTCCCCTCTTTGTTCTTCTTGGGGTATTTACTCCCATTGGCACCTCCTCTTTCGTCCTCATATTTTGCGGCCATCGCCTCTTCGGCGTTCATCACCTTTCCTGCTGTCGACAACAGCTCGGCCATCGTCCTCGGAGGGTCTTCAGCAAGCTTCCATAATAGCTTCCCCTTTTGGAGTCCTCCAATCAGGGCTGTCATAGCTATGCTCTCCTCATAGTCTTCTACCTCCAGCTTCTCCTTATTGAATCTGGCTATATAGTCCCGCAGACTCTCGCTCTTCCCCTGCTTAACATAGAGCAGGTGGGTGGTCTTCTTCTGTGGCCTCACCCCGAAGCAGAAATTATGGATGAACAGGTCTGCCAACTGCTTAAAGTTTCCAATGGAATTTTTTGGAAGAGACGTGTACCACACGTGCGCAGCCCCTGTCAGGGTACCAGAGAAGGCACGACACCTCATCTCATCTGAGATAGAGTATATGTCTGCCGCCGACTGATACATCTCCACGTGGTGGACGGGGTTGGTGCTCCCGTCATACCTTGGGGTGACCATAGGTGGCTTGAACTTTGACGGCGTGGGGAAGTTGACTATCTTTGCCACAAAGGGTGAGCCTATGGTGTATCCCTCTGAAGAGGGTCTCGGCTCTTCAATACATCACCAATCTTATCCTCTAACCGCTGGATTGAGTCATTCCAGGGCCTCGCAGGGTCGTCCTGGCCGATGTTATCCCCTGCTGCCTCTCTGAGGTGGACGGAGGGTTCTGCTGCAGCAGGCCTGTGTTGACTATTCACTTCCCTTTGGCCGTCATCTCGTCCTCGGGGTCGGCCATCTGCTGCCTCCCTTCTGGATCTTGTAGCACTCCTTGGCCTGGACAACTGTTCTCGCAGATCATTTACTGGGCCTAGCCTCTCAAAGGCCGATCCCCTGCTCAAACGATCAAAAGCAGAGCCTCTTGGACGATCATCAGGGTTTGGTCTCCCACACTTCCCTCTACTATCCTGGAGGGGTCGTACAGTATTGTTGGAGACCTCATAGGGTTCCCAGCATTCTATTGGGGCCTCCTCCCCCTCCAGATCGTCATACCTGTCTTCAGGGCAAGGGTTTCCTTGCCTCCCCAGGCGTAAACGCCTGGGGTCAGCAACATCCCTACGCCGCTGAGGGGGTGGCAGGTCTTTGCGTGGTGCCTGGGGTGGTCCCCTGGCCTCATGTTGTCCTGGGGCTGCTGCCGGAGTAATCATCTCAGGTGAGACCCCTGGTGGTCTCAGTATGTTCTGGCTCAGAGCTGTGAACTGCTCCTGCATCATCCGTTGGCTTACTGCCAGAGACTTTAGGGCTGCCGCCACATCAGCCATCTCAGACTGAGGCGGCGGCTGACTGGAACTGGGTCTTCCCCCCTCATCCGCCGGGGGAAGTGGTGGTGGTGGCATCTCAGGTGCCATGTGCTTAAGCTATGAAAATTTGAACTGAGGAAAATACTAGTAAGCTTGGGAACCTTGGTGGGTCTCTTTCAATGGTGAAACACCTCCTCTCAGGGGGAGTGTTGGTTCACCACCAGAGTGCCCAGTGAGGTCAAGCTGTACAAAGGAAGAGATGTCTTCTCTTTCCCACAGACGGCGCCAAACTGATGATGCTGGGGTTTAGCACCACCAGATAAGTGATAGTGAGCTCAAGCAGTAGCAGCCATGGCAACCATAGAGATGTATAAGTATATAGAAGGGGATGAGTATAAGAGGAAATT
Organism: Sambucus nigra; assembly: GCA_949130495.1. Lineage (NCBI taxonomy): Eukaryota > Viridiplantae > Streptophyta > Magnoliopsida > Dipsacales > Adoxaceae > Sambucus > Sambucus nigra. The sequence continues at coordinate 145,711,469 of OX422214.1, forward strand.
AGACAATGATGTATAGTGGTTCAGCCAATTTGGCCTACATCCATTGTGAGTGTGTGATCCACTAAGTATGGGCACTAATGGCCTTGGATACAATGCACATAACCCTCTCTCTCTCTCTACTGTGTGTGTATAAGCAGAGTTTTAGCTAGGGCTACTGTTCATGGATCGATCCCCTGTAGGGTTGTAGGTGACAAGTATATATAGGTCTTGGGGGGTGTAGTGTACCCCCCCCACCCAAGTAAGCATGGTGCATGTGAATGATGATCTAACAAATTCCCTGTTGACACCTGTAGATGCCAAATGATGACATAATATTCCCTCACGTGAGGGTGTGATTCGGTTATAACGGTCTGCCACGTGTCATATGAGCATGACGCGCACTGTTCCACGCGTCTCCCAAACCACGCGCTGTCATGATGTCACCCTCGGCCTATGAGCCGAGGACGAGGGCAAAGTTTCTTCCGGTAGTGAGTCTGGCTTGATTCTGGCCTCGTACTGTCGTACCCTCGTAGGGTCGTCCGGAGCCCGGGGAAGGGTCGGCCCCTCGTAGGGTCGTCCGGAGCCTGGGGAAGGGTCGGCCCCTCGTAGGGTCGTCCGGAGCCTGGTGGAGGGTCGGTCCCTCGTAGGGTCGTCTGGACCTGGTGGTGGCCAGCTGGGGCCTGTTGAAGGGTCGGCCCATCGTAGGGTCGTCCATATTGGAGGTAATCCTCATCCAGTCTGAGGGTATAAACGGGTATATCAATTATAGTATATATTTATTTGGTCACCAGTTGAGAATTAAGAATGTTACGAGAATGAGTTAAAGCATCTTTAAACCTATTCCTAAATAATAGTAATATATTGTCTTCGAATTATTTAGATATTTTACCCGACATAGTGGTTATATTACATTTAGTTAGACCGAGTATCGTGACTAGTATGGGTAGTTAGGCTCGTTAGGCGTGCACATTAGATGAGAGGTGAGTATCTCAAGTGAGTGCGCTAAGTTAACATGAATAATATTTGTGCTAAATAACCAATTTAAGCACTTGCTATATTTAAATTGTTTTCGACTCGGGCTCTGGCCCGTTTTTCTTCAAATCTCTTTTCTTATTCCTTTGTTTTAGGTTCTCAACCACAGGGACACCAGGCTTAGGGGATCCCACTCATTTGATGAGCTGTAGCTGTTGTGGAAGATACATGACATTGCTAGTATATGCTTCATATTCTATCCTTCTTTATCAATCAGTTATTTACTTCAGTTGGATGTGCCGTCCCTTCCTATTTTACATTCAGAGATTTATATGTTTTATTTTCTTAGTAAACTTTTGTTTTATGTCGTTCGATTATTGTATGGGATTTTGACTGGAAGTGTTTACTCCAGTAACTTCATTTATTAATTTAGTTAGTTCTTTCCTTATGCTATTGTGATGCATGATGATGATTAACTATTTGCGTTAATGATAATGGCTAATGGCAAGATAAAATTTTGACACCTTTTAGGTGGTTAGTTTTATTAAATTAAAATTTGAGTCCTTCGACAGTGATGCATTATCGAAATCAACTTGATATTCTGAAATTAATTAATTAAGGACTGATCACCCGGTAATTAATTAGGTGTCACACTACTCTACCCTTTGAAGAGTTGTTTGGGTTTGCTTATATTTCCCACAAAGAAGAAGACTTAGTTTTCTACGGCATTCCCACTTGAAGAAATGCTTTAGGTGCCGGTTGACGGTTGCCCAAAACATTCATTGGAGGATTCCAAGGTTCCGGTGGAGTACGAAATTGTTGGCTAGGCGGAGGTAGTTACAAGAAGACGCATCAAGGCCTGGGCGGAAACAAGTCGTATGTAGTCAGTCATCTGTCTTGTAAATATAAAATCGTACTTAGTGGACTTAAGGTTAGGAGCCGTTCGAGTTTTTTCCCATTTGGGCTTTCCTCGTACATCGCGGCGTAGTGGTTTGTGATTTATTTTATCTTGCAATATCACCTAGAACGCATGCTTAGGTTAAAAGGATAAAAATTGGTTTAAAATCACAATTCCTGTAATTTGGTGCTAAAATTAGTATGGGTAAAATTTAAGTTAATTTAATTCAAGTCTAGATAATTTAATTTGATAAAATTTGGTTTGGCCTAATTTGCAAAAAAGAATTAATTTGTGTAGGACAACTTTTACACTTGGGTTAAGTTAAATTTGGTTAAGTGAATTTGTTTAAGTTGAATTTATTTAATGTCACTTCTAGTTTAGTTTAATTTTAATTTGTGAAAAAATTAAATATAAGTTTAAATTTGTAGGTTGTGTATGTTTTTAATTTGAACCATCCTATTTCGCACTTGATAGGAAATTAATACTTAGTTTAAGCGATTTTTAAAATTTGGGGTTCCAACATCCTTTCAAACACAATTAAATAAAAACCCATAAACTATGAAAAAATAGAAAATGAACAAAAAAATTGAAAAATATTAGCCCCTAATCAATTTTAAAAAACACCCAAAAATTTATTAAAAGCTCAAAAATTTATTAATTAAGAAAAAAATAAGAGAAATTAAAAAATGCTCAGAAAATTAGAAAAGCATAAATGAATAAAAACCCCAAAATAGTGAAAAATATAGAAAATGAATAAAAAAACAGAAAATGATAACCCGAAATTAATTTAAAAGAAAACTTAGAAATTAAAAGGTCATAAATGTATTAATTAAGAAAAAAAGAAAATAAAATAAAAAATGCTCAAATAATAAAAAAAATGGAAATGAATAAAAACCCTAGAAAACTAACAAAAAAGCTAATTTGGGAAAAAAAATAAAAAAAAATGAGAAAATTAAAAAAAGAAAAAGAAAGTAAGAATGAATCTGGCGACAGGGGGATGAAACAGTTGGGGGTTGGGGACGGGGCGGGGGGTGATTTTTATTCATTTTCTATTTCTGATATTTTTTTAAAACTCATTATGGGGGTAATGTATATTTTTTTATTTTTTATTTTTTATTTTTATTTTTTGGTATTTTATTCATTTTTTTTTCAAATTTTCTAATAATTTTTATTATTTTTCTGGCATTTTTATTAGTTTTCGGCGATTTTTATTATTTTTTCATTTTTATATTTATTTCCTATTTTTAAATAATATCTACATGTTTTAATTTATAACTTTTATATTTGCAAACAAAAATCAAAAGTAGAAAATTATAATATTTTCTAGCTTGAAACTAATGGCTATAAAAAAATGTAGTTTTTTTTTTTCATGGAAAATATTGGGAATCAAACACATAAAAGATGGAAAATAATTGCAATCAAACAACACCATCGAATTTTTTCGATTGAAAATATTTTCAAGTTTTTAATTCCAAGGAAATTGACTCTTAAGCACTTATTTTCCGTCTTGTTTATCAAACACACCCTAAAGACATTTTGATAAATTTTAAACACTTAGCTCCACTAATTCTCTTCTTGTAGAAGTCCATGCTAGTGCCATAACAAGCGGACCTAATAGTAATTGTCTTAAATGTTTAAAAATTGTCAACAATGGACCTAATTATAAATCTCCCTATTTTTTTTACCTATAAATACTAGCTCGTATACCTGTAAAGTTATGGGATTCGGCTCCTTTAGGATTTTAATAAAACTCTAGTATAAAAGTAAGATAAAATACTCATTGTAATAGGTTCCAGGGGTCCCAAGGACGACATATAACCATTTGGCGTCGTGGGAGTTAAACTAACCAATTGTAATTGAGCCATGAATGGGTAATCCATTAGTGTTTGGACAGGTAAGGAATTCCTTGGAGAGATTAGATAAGATGAGTTTCGTGCCTTTTGACCTCTCCTTATCACCATTAGTGTTCACGATGTTTCGCAATACTAGATAAAGGGAGTTCTTGACGAACCAGTTGGTATTTCAACGATTGGATTGGATTGGATTGGTTTGGCTTAGAATATAGCTGAACGCGAGTTACGGCGAGAAAGACCATAGGTTATGCTACGCTATGGATGGATTAGATTCTATTTTTCAAGTGTAAGGACACTACAGGTGAGATATTCTTACACTTTTGATTACGAATATAATAAATTTTATTTTTATACATATTATTTAATCGATTAAATTGTGAAAGTTAATTATGTGTGCTTATTGTGAGTAGAGATGTCACCATTTATATTGTTACGTGTTATTTAAATTGGGTTGAAATTTGGACTTTAGACATGGTGATTAATAATTTAAGTAAATAATACTCAAACTCGTATTGGGAAGTTTTAAATAATCGAGTTGTTAGTTATTTATTTTGGGTATATTTGGTAATTGACTTTTGGGGTGCATAGGTTATCCTTTTATAGTTTAAAATTATGGTTTAAATGTATATTGGGTTAGTAAAAGTCTCGAACATGATTTTAAGTCAAAGCTTAGGAGTTCATTAATGGAGGTTTTGGATGTAGAAAACATGATATTATTATGAACACGATTGATTGATAAAATTGGAAGTTGCATGATATCATGAAAATTAAATTTCGTAGGCGTGGGATTTTTTTTTTAATTTGTTACGAATTTTCTACTAAAAGATGCGCGAGATCGAAATTTTTAATATGTGAGTTTGGGTTGGACTTTCTTTTGGAAATTTTAATTTTTAGGGCCTACGGATTTGATTTGTTAGCCTATAGAATATAGATAGATTCTTATGGATTAATTTGTACGAGATTAGTAATTAGGTTATTAGGATATTAGGGATGATTGTTGACTTAAAGGGGGTTAATTTGAGGATGGGGTCTTTGATCGTAAGCCCAAGGGTAGGATAGGTTATTGAATTGGAATTTTGGAAGTTTAGATGATTGGACTTGGTATCCATGATTATTATAGTCGTTATGAAAAACTAATGGGGGTATATCATTTGGGTGAAATTAGCTCCTTATGAAATGGACTAATGATTCTAAATGTATGACCCGAGGGTGGGGTAATTGGGTTTTGAATAGATTGCTCGGAGTGAATATAAATATGTCAAAATGACAATTTTAAATGAACATGGGAAATGGAAATGAATGGGTGGGCACCATGAAGGGACACCCCGACATTGTGATATGTGAATTTTCGACCATACGAATATCAGGTGGCATCAGGGCATGAAACGCGATGCTTATGATTTAACATGATGTGTTGTTCTGACGTTGCGTAATGGGCAACTAAGGTTTATGTGATTGTATAAATTTGGCATACCACTTATTTTGATATGGCCAAGATGAAGGTACCGTGTCACCGCTATTGGCTTGCATGGACGCCGGTAAATTACTAACACATTAAATCAGAACCGCATAAGCGATTAATAACCACCAACTTGATTGTATGCCACTTGTCACTAACTTACTTATCATGATAACCTCTTTGACTTCACCATCGAGGACATGAGCTAAATCGTCACCAAAACTAGCGTGACTGGCCCAAACCAACACCGGCGTCGAAAGATGCACTACCGACCTCACCACGTCGCTCTCGAAAGGAACCTTGAACCTAAAGCTATGATACCATTTGCAATGTACTGACCCGAATTTATGGGTTACCCGTAGTCCACCCGGTCCGATCCGAGTGTTAGGTGTGAACGTGCAATGAAATAACATATACAATGTCGCAAATACAATTTTATTTTAATTAACGTTTCACTTACTAGCATACGATTTAAATTTCAAATATAACTACGTGAGGGGCTTATGGGAAACATTACCGGAATCCAAGAATACAGAGCTACTAATGTAAGGTAAAACAAAAAGCTTACCTGAACACGCTCTTCAGGTACATAACCATTTACTACAAGTTATAACAAAGAAGAGGGAATGAGTTGAATGCCTAGTGGGAACATACAATGATTCATCATAGAATCGAACGACATAAAGAAGACTCTAACACGTTATACCTACGTGCACATGCAACTACATTATACATATATTTATATAAGCATAAATACTTAATGTATGAAATCATTTTTATTTTCAAAACGTGATTTATCCCGATTAATTAACCTTAATCTCATAAAAGAACTTTTTCTTTCTTAACTTGACATTTATCCTTTTATTTAACACACGCGGTTAAATACTTAAAACAAATACACTTTGCTTAACCGAAAATCATTCCCTTGCGAAGTTACCATTTTCATTTAAACAATCCACATTAGTTTTCTCATAGAAATCCCTTATTTAAACACACGCGAACATCGTATTAGAAAATACTTATTTAACTTTTGAAAAACTTTCGTAAAACATCCTTGTGTTAATTACGGTTAAACCTTTAAAGGTTGCTCAACTCACCCGTTTAACCACTATAACTTAATTTCCTTTACTTCATGAACATTAATCAATTTTCACATTACTATTCCACTTAACCCTTCACTAAAACATTTGTTAATTCATCCAAGTTAGGTTGTCTTTACCCATTTTTCACAACATAATCCATTACTTGACATGTTCCATACTCCTTTATCTTTTTCTCAAAATTTTCCAATAAACCACGTACTTTAACGAGTTCCACACCGCCGGCGATGCCACCATGTGATTTGTCCAGCCATTTTGGGTCTTTCTCCCCAGGGTTTTGGGCCCTTCCTAATTATTTCCTGGTTGCATCCGAGTCTTTATTAATGTGTTTAACACTTTGCACATGTCCACATTATTACACTTTCCCTTTTACCCGATCGAAGCCAAAATTCGGGGTTTCACCCCAACTTTTGTTACACTTTGAAATTATCATTTCAAGTCCTTTATACTTTGGCATTGATTTTTTTCCAAAGCCATGTTCATTTCGGACTATTTCGTGTGACACATTTTCCAACATTTTTTCCATAAAAATGTTTCACTTTAAAAAAAATTACCATTTTACCCAATTGTTCCCTAACTTGTCATTTTCCTCCATTTTATGAGAGTTATTTTTCCAAAACACCATTAAGTTATCTATTCTAACTTCTTACATGTTTTTAACACATAAACACCATTTTAAAATTTAGAGTGGAATTCTTTCGAATTAGAAACACCTTTATTCCATTAATTATTTCCAATATCGTAATATCGTAAGTGTTAATCTTTCAAAAACATTATGAGGTTACCCATAACCTAACCAATATTTCTTTTTAACCATTAACACTTATTCAACACTTTTTCTATTTAGAGATTTATTTACTTTCTTCATTAAAGAAATCTAATTACACACAAAGACTACTTTATTAAGAAAATACCATTCCATTTTATTACCTTACACTTACCACTCACTTTGAAGACTAAAAATTCCATTTGTCTTATTTCATGTTTAAACCTAATAAGACCTTCTTTAAACTTGTTCATTTATTTATTATCAAAATGATACAAGTTCATATGCATGACAGGATGGATTTTAAATACTAAAATCCCATTGAATGGGTTAAACATACACTTCATTCTTGAAATTACCCCATTTGCAAAACCAAGCCTTTCAAGACATGAAGACATTTTCAGTTTCTTCAAAACTCAAAAAATGTTCATATCTCATACAATCTCCATTTTTGCAAGACTTTGGAACTTTATTTCATAACATTTTGGCAAGATCGACATCATTTCAATTATTTTATTCCATAAAACATTTAACCTCAAACTTCTAGAAAATGCACCATTTTTCACACAAAAAACAAATCTTTATTTCAAGAAACTTTGAGATACGTGTTCTTCATTTTATCTTCAACAAAATGACATTCTAACATTTTTTCTTCATAAAAATGTTTATTGTTAATGTTACTAGAAAACCCATCATCATGTTCATAACATTCTACTCTTAATATTCAATAATAAAACTACAAATACACAAAATAGAGTCTTAATATAAGAGTAGATTTTCTTACCTCAAATAAAGCTCTAACAATAAAAGGCATGAAAGATCAAAGAAGATGACCCCCCCCCCCCCCCCCCACCCTACACCTCCTAAGGTGGCCTTTAGAGGGGTTGTCTAGCTCCACTAAGTTTGCCTCCATGAACACCCCCTCAAAACCGTCTTCAAACTCTATGAACACCCATCTTCATCTTCTCCAAACACCCCCAATAACACCTCCAAATTTGTAGCTCCACTCATCAATGGTGGAAATAGGTATAAAGGGTTCAAATATGGAAGAATACATGTATAATATGGTGGTTTGTGGTGGTGGAATGGTGGAGAGAAGATAGCAATGGTGGATGACTACTCCACCCTCTATCTTCTTCCTGCATTTTCTTCTCTCTTCCAAATGCCCAAAATGAACCAAACCCACGCTTATAAAAGCCTTTAAAACACCCAAAATCCCGTTTTCCCTAATTTGGGCTCACCAGAGCTCGATAGCTCAACAATCCAAGGGCCAGAAACATGACAGCGCATAGGGGCAATCTGATTTAGAATTTTTGAAGTGCTTCATTCGAACGACATTGAGCCTCGTTCGAATGACAAAAGCATCTCGTTCTATCTTTGGCTTCTAACGACCTTCAAACGACCCTTAAAAGTGATATAGTGGGATCTCGTTCGAAGCTCGTTTGATTCATTGCTTCGAACGACCCTAACCTCTTGTTTGAGTGATCCACCTCTTTCGTTCAAACAACCCCTTATCATTCTTTTCTCAAAATTCCAATTTTTACCCATAGATTTTCAATAATTATCATCAAACCTCATTTCATTACAATTTACACATAATTTTTATAAAATATTAGGGAAGGCTATTATAAACTTCCCTCCTTGGGGAATTTCGTCCTCAAAATTTTCATTCCATCCATTCTTCAAATTCAAAGGGTTTACTAACTCTCATTCTAAGTCATATAAATCCCCTAAGACAAAATCGTCGAAGTTCTCAATACAAAAATCACATTACACGCCTCACACGGGGTTTGTCACCAAACGATCAACATGTTATATGCTCTAATACTTACCAGATCACTAATCGTGAGTGTCACACAACCGACTTCGAGCCTCAACCCACTTAATAATTATGTTCAAAAAACTCTTAGCCCTACCTATGCTAGTACCCCAAGGCACACCGACGCCTCCGTGGGCAACCCTCTCTAGCAATCAACATTCATCCAAAAGTGAACTGTAATATAACCAGTTATCATACACATCATCAAAACCAATTCCTTCTTAGAACTACACATTCTGCATCCCACGAATATTTTAGCTATCATGACTACATAACTTGCATGAGCTTGCCATTGGACATACAATGCTAATTTCTCACTTCGAGAAGTAATACACCCACTAAATCATCAAAGAGCTTTCGGCTGACACCTTCCACTGTGCCACTCTGATGACCCTAGTACCACCCTAGGTGTCTCACCGTAGTGCACTCACTTGGGTCTCACACTACTCCACCCCCCGTGGCAAGGCAACACCGTGTGCTAAGTTTCCTCAATTTTAAACATTATATAATATCCCCAAGTCATCATTCCGCTCTTTACAATCAGAGAGACTAACTGCCACATCGACCAACCGAAAGGCTATTAATCCTAAGGAAAGAAAATACTACGAGAAAATCGTGTGGTTGAAAATGCAACCACCTATATACTGAATTTTTGTGCAATAGTAAAGACACCTCAGATAAGGCAAACCTTGGTACCGGGTTGCATTGACCATACCCAGTCCACCACGCTCCATCAGGACCAACCGCATCGTACCATGACATGATACCAATCCGAGTTACCACATACATGAAAATATTAATCCCCTATTATCGAAAGGGATACACGAGAGCTAAAAGGAACACACAATCATTTCGAGAGAATGCCATTCGCACATGTTAAACTATGATTTATGAGAGCAAACCTATTCCATATGCTTAAAGTCTTATCACTCATCCCAAATGTTCTCACTGGGTACTAACCTAACCACATACCCTGTCTTGGGTCAATGATCGGGATGCAATTGCTCGTAACCCACTCATTTCCTTGAGAAAGAAACAACACACAAACCTAAATTTCTGTGGGAAGTCAGCGCTGTACTTTCCTTATTAATGCCCTTATCGACACTGACCATTTCTATCTCATTAGCGATGATGTCATTGACCTGAAACACCTAGATTTCTATCTCTCACGATCATACTATATTTTTGCCCCGACATCTCCTTAAGCAACACCAGATTCGACAAAACACTTACCTCATTATAACTATCATCACCACAAGGTTGTTGCTGCATATCTCCAAAGTTAATTTCAATTGGATTCCATGTGACGAACAGCCGCATCATTAATACTAAAGGGTAGATAATACTAATCGAACGTAGATCCTCGAACCCACTCGAGTTTAACAAACGAACCAAGGTCTAATGTTCCTCTACAAGTGTTAGTCTAACATATATTTTTGACTCATGTCGATACACTCATGCTTCAATACCCCAATATTTTTCTATACAAACGGATTAAACCATAACCTCATTGGCCCAAATCTTTAATGCATTCTTGGTACTTGTCAAAATCTAACATGACCCTCCCTACATCGGTCCCCTCAAGATAACGAGCATTATGCCCCATCATGATATGAATCTCTAATATCACCTTGGAAGATTGCACTATCAATCTACATTAAACTTTGGCAGCCTCACCTGAGGCTATACGAAGCGACTCCTTTGAACTTAGTCGGTACCCCAAGGTTATCACTTAACTTTTCACATCCTATCACTGGACGGAACACATCCCACGGAATTGAAATCAATTGGTTCCCTAAGGACACCAAGTATACCTAAGCAATTGTCACTAAGACTAGATAAGGATTTATCGACCATAATTTCCACAAAGCAGTTATGACCTAGGACTTCTCGTTATTTGTTTCATCGATTACTAGTCGCTCACTCAAATATTAGTATATGATTCTCTAACATAGTAGGTCATAGTCATCGAACACACTCAAGACGTCATAACAAGTTGACCTTTCATCCCAAGGATAATTGAAAACCTCCTCACTACAGCTAATGTTATGCGCCACACATTAAACCATAAGCTAACACCACTAAGAATTTTGGTAGGATATTAGACATAGTGTATAACCAGTACATCTCTAGGCATATACTACCGGCGTCGTTAATGAACCTATTCATCAAATATTGCATCATTGTTTTTACCACTACTCTAAAGGGCTACTTAAGGTTTGCTCCCAAGTTGCTACGACTCATCATTTTCACTCACGTGACCTCTCGCCATAAATGGCTCATAACTCTAATCACAACTTCTAAGATAAATTCTGTAGACACCCCATTCTAGCACCCCCCCAACCTCTCCTTAAGTCCCTAGCACCTCCCTTCATCACTACAAACCTAAGTCATACCTCCCTTCATCACTACAAACCTAAGTCATACCCCGGGTACTAATCTAGAGGCCATCGGGCACTCCTAGGCTCCGTTTGCCCAAAATTAAAACTCTTCAGCTCGATCGAGACTGAATGAATCCTCGAAGGTCATTGAAACCCCTTTCCAACGGTCCACCCCATGCGCGATTTTGACTTACGGTGGGGACGAACGACCCGTTTTCCCTCAAAACCTGACCTAGAGGACACTAGATGCTCGCGGGATCCATTTGACCAAAGTTAAATGAATCTTCAAAGGGCATGGAAACCCCTTTCCAACGGTTCACATCGTGCATGATTCTGACTTACGGGGCGGACGAACGATCCGTTTTACTCCGAAAGGTCACCGAACACTCCCAAGCCCCAATTGAACAAACTCAACTCCATGAACTGAGTCAAAATCTTTGGAATGTTGAAGTAAATCTCCTAACCTTTCCAACGGTCCACCCCGTGCGTAATTCTTACCTTCCATGAGGACGAACGATCCGTTTGTGTCCGACCATCCCCCGTCCAAAGGACCGACGAGTGCTTTCGAGCCACATTCAACTCCCAGACCCGGGAGCAGTCCAAAGGACTTTCGAAGTTATCTAAAGTACATTTTCATCAGTTCATCCCGTATGAAATTTGGATCAACGGTTTGGGTTTTACGACCATTTTTTCAAAGGAACCTGAAAGAGACTGCCAAACGGCAGGTTCCAAATCCTGCCTATCGACAGTGTGCCCAAAAACAACTGTCGATGGGCAGGACCCGGCCTATGACGATCGGCAATGTCCTGGGCCTATAAAAAGGAGGGCCTAACCTCTTTGCAAGAGGACCTAAGATATGAAATCCATCATTCTCAACGAACTCAGAAAACCTCTCTCGAAGTCAGCGTGATTTCCACATCCAAATCCTCTTCCAACCTTCACTTTTCATCACCTTTTTCACTAAACTTGGTTAATTAACTACCCTCCATCACCATCTAAGTACAAGGGCAACTCTCCAACATTCAATATCAAGTTCAATCTCTTTAAGAAGGTCCAACTTTCTCAATTCTCTCTTCAAATTCACCTAAATTCCCATTAACTTATTTTTATTACTTAACACTTTTATTCTATCCATCTTACATATCCTAATATACTTTTTATTTAGTATTATTGCACATTCCTTATTTTCATATAAATAAAACCCAAACAAAAAGAAAAGAGGGTTTGCTCATAAATTCCAAACGGGAATTCTCATACTTTTCTCACAAGTAAAATAACTTTTTACACACACACATACACACACACACACACATAAGAGAAGTCCCGATTGGATTTATGGGATAAATCCCATCCCTCACTTTGTATACGAACTACGTGGACTTCGATGCCTCTGTAGGCTACGTAGGCGTCTCGGGGTAAAACCCGAGATTCGAGTCCTACCTTTTTTCACTTTCTATTTTTTTCTGATTCTTTAACTTAGTTCTCTTAGATTCTATATATTTGCATATACATATATTTTTTCTTAGTAGCGTATTATTCCATATGCATTATCGTTCCATTATAATGATCAACGCCAGGATAATCGTGTAAATCCTATTTTTTAACATTACTTTTAGGAACATTCCTATGGATGACTCGCTTTATCTCTTCCATGATACAAGTCGATGATTTCTATCTCTACTACATATACACATGCACACATATCACGGGGAAATAAAGGAAAATAACAAGAAATCCACGAGAGACCGCAAGAGCGAAATGGGTGCCTAACACCTTTCCATTTCGTAACTTAGCCTCCGAACCCTTTTCGAATCAATTTTGGTTTCATATGTATCAGTATGTCTTTGGATGCTGTCCTTCGGGACGACTCCACCTTATTTGTCTATTTTGAGTAAAATAGACTGGAGACTCCATCTCTCTACATTTTTCACCTCACACATCACCGACGACTGTCGAAGCACTCCCGAGAGGGATGCACGGGACCAGGATCCTCTCACCGTAGAGATGACACTCCCTCCTGTCTCTCCCTCTCCGCGAGGATCGGGGATAGCCACATTGGCGACTCCGTTGGGGACACATTTTTATATGAGGGGTAAACTCTATTTACATGAGTGTTTTATTTTCTTATATACTCCCCTACTTTGTATGTTCCCCTTTTCATGTGTACCTCACACTTATGCTTCTCTTCACACACTTGTAGAATATTCTCCATGTGCACTTCGCACCACGTGCACCTAGGACATGTTGCATGCATCACCCATCCATACTTGGTATACCCTTGGTACTTATCCTTTGCTCCTCGTTGGCATGATCAAGAAAGATACTCTCATCATAAGATACTAATAAGAGAATCATGCATGATTCACACGACATCACCAAAGAGCATTGTGATTTACCAAATTTTGTCCAGTAACTGGAGGGTCACTTCGTGATGGGCGTTGGTTCGACAGGGCGCAGTCAGCCTAAGCGATATGACTCTCACCTTCCATTGGCCAAGTACCTTCGACATATATCTAATGGTTCCCCCTCATCGTACCGCTTGACCGAAGTCATGACGGGAGGTATATCGTAGGGAACTTGTTCACGTACGTCGAGTATATCGAATTTTCTCTCACACATACCGTCCCCACGAGGTATATAGTGAGGCAATTCACGTGCACTCAGGTATATCAAATGGCTTGTCCACATGTACCGATTACCCTAAACAACAAGATGTATATCGTGGAAGTCACGCCAAAGGGGGAACCCTTTCCAATTCACCCAACCAACTGCATACCCACATATAGGTTTCAAGCCTAGGACACACATGTTAGATTGCCAGTTTCGACCCAAAACTCTGTCAAAATTTTGGGTCGGCCTACCGTCCAAATTTTTGCACATTTTCAAAATGGGACCCTACCCGTGAGCTTGGTCACAAGTCTAACCATAGCTGTGCATATGTTATAAACCCAACTTTTCCAGGCTTGGGTCCTGTCCGCAATTTTATTTTGCATTTAAGAGAATGTAATACAAGTGAGAACATAATAATTATAATAATCATGCTGAGACCTGTCTCCCCAAAAATATTTGTCCCTTCTTTATCAATAATCCAAAAATATTTCCCCTTCTTTATAAAAAAAAATCCAAAAACATTTCTCCTTTCTTTATCAAAAATCCAAAAAAATATTTTGTCTTTCAAGCTCAAAAAGAAAAATGTCAAAAATATTTTCATTCTTTTTTTTTCAAAAATAAATCCCATTTTACACCTTTTTAGGTCGATTGCACGCCCTTGGACTGAATCCTTATTGGCTTCGGTCTTCAGTCAAATCACCCCAGAATTCTGTCCGTTCCCCTTCTGCTTCTTCTAAGTCCGGAATCCATCCGCTTTCCATGGAGAACACAAATCAGGTACCAGTTGTGTAGCCAGATCTGACGATAGTCTTAGCTCAGCCAGTGCCCAAGATTGACAACCTCCAGACTGAGGTCCGAGAGATGCAACAAAATCAGGTTACCGTTCCTCAAGAGCCCGAGGCCCTATTCTCTCATGCTATGGGTCAACCCTAGGCTATCTGGGTTCTCGAAGAGTATCAACATGCTCCACGTGCCCCTTTTGTTAATGGGCCGTCGCCTGCCCATCTTCTTATAAGAAGTTTGAACAAGTCATAATCTTTGGAAATTACATGGACTACACCCACATATCTCCTTATCCCAAGGAGAGGTTACCCGAGAAGTTCAAGATGCCAAATATCGAGAAATTCGGAGGGCGTGGACCCCCGATGGTTTATCTTTGCAGTTATCACCATTCTATAACTCTCTTAGGGGCTTCTGAAGAAGTTATGGCCCAATTATTTTAGAAAACTTTGAAGGATAACACCCTCCGATGGTTTTTGTCTCTCGACGAATCTAGAATCCGTAGCTAGGAGGATGTAGTCCGAGAATTCATGTCGTAGTACAAATATAATGCAGAACTTGAGGTCACCCATCGTGATTTAGAACTGCTTAAACAGAACACTGGGGAATTAGTCAGTAACTTCATAGTCTGATGGAGTGAAAAATCAGCCACTATGACCAATCAGCCATCCGTGGAAGAACAAGTTAACATAGTGAAGAAGAACTTCTTACCCCATGTCGAAGCAATAATGGGAGGACAATACTATCCCCACTTTCGAGCTCTCAGATAAGAGGGAGTAGAAATCGAGGAAGGTCTTGCTAAAACAGAAGTTGAACCTAAGAAATTGTCCGGACAATTCACTCCCAAAAAATATGATAAGCCTGTCAATGATGCAGTCTCAACCATCAACAACATATCTCAACCAACCACCTCGTGGGCACCAGAAAGACACCTTGTCCCAGTCTAAAAGGAATACACTGAGCTCTATGCTCCCCTCTCCAAAGTTTATCAAGCCTTATTAAGCCGAAACCTCATCAAACACTTGGACCCCCATCCATTACCAAATCCACTTCCAAGAAACTTCAAGGCGGATGCCCATAGTGCCTTTCACCAAACTGCTGGGCATGCCACCGACCAATGCTTTCACCTTCGAAACATAATCCAAGGTCTAATTAACCGGGGTACCATTGCTCCACCAGCCAATCCTAAGACAAACACTACTCACAACCCACTCCTAAATCATGCCAATGCCATCTTCCTAGAAGAGAACCCAAAATTTGATCCCTCAACTAAAATCACACCAATCTACTCTCCCAAACCTCTCCAAGCTTGCCCATATTTCCTCCTACACCCTGTTAGCCTCACTGATTAGGCACTGTCACTCCTTACCAGAGCATGCATCGCTGTCCATACCCGTTTTGAAAATGGAAGTATGGAATTATCAAAAGTATTAAACCAACTCCTAGAGTTCGGGATGAAACTACCCTCATAGATGATCATTGATTACTAGAGGTTCAATACGATGTTATTGGAAGCACGAAAATGGGCCCGAGAGTCAAATAGTTGGTTAGTACCGACCGATGAAGTCAACCTAGATGACATTGTCCAGATTATGGCAGAATTATTCAAGAAAACCAATAGTATTTGCAGTATGACCGAATTAATTAATACTCTGAAGTTACAAGGGCACCTGGTCCCTTCACCCTTATACCTCCACGTAGAATGGGAGGACCTATGCGAAGATGCCATTTAAGTTGTGGAAAGCATTAACTTCACATAGAAAGACAGAATTTTTGCCACTGGATGGGGGGAATAATTTGGAGATTCAAATAAAGAGCAAGCTTCGGAAAAAACTGGCCCGATAGCCAACATGTGTAGGATGATATCATTTGAAGAACTCCTCAGAGAAATAAACAAGGTGGCAAAATAACCTGAGATTGACGAGGAAATATGGTTCATATTCTTCCATTCTTCAGTAAATCACATGATGAGATCAGGGAGGACTTACCATATCCCAAGATTACCACCAGCCAATGACCAAGGGAAGGGCATTGAAAACCTTCCTATGCCAGAGATGACCCTCGAGGAAAGCAAGATCCTCGATCAACTGAAGAAAACTCAAGACATCATCACTCTATGAGGGCTTTTCATGTCTTCCTAGCTGCACAAAAATGCTTTGATCAAATTGCTTACTGGACCCACATCTTCTCTTTCCACCACACCAAAAGAAGCGATAAATTTAGTCGGATCCCTGACCTCTACCCGAATGTTATCCTTTTCCGAAGAAGAAATCCCCAGAATTAGGCCAAACCATAATCATGCACTCAACATCTTCGTCGAAGTTATGGGGAAGATCGTACCACTCTCTCTTGTCGATAATGGATCTGCCTTGAATGTCTTCCCATTAAGAACCTTCAAATGCTTAGGACTGAAGGAAAGTGACCTCGCTCCAACCTCTGCTGCTGTACTTGCCTACCATAATAATCGTTGGGAGGTGATGGAATCCATAAAATTTGTAATAGGGGATGGCCCTATAAATCTTGTCGTTGAATTCCAAGTTATTGACATCCCAGCCTGTTTCAACCTGTTGCTTGGACGACCTTGTCTCCACGGTGTCAAGGGTGTGTCTTCCTCGCTCCATCATAAATGAAGTTCTTTACCGACGAATGAGTCATCACCATTTTGGGCGACGACGATAATATCGAGGGTGCAAGTACCAGCAATCCAATCCTTGAGATACAACACGGGTCAAATGATATGCTCCTATCAGGATTCTGAGTTGAGCCACTTCTATTCCCAACAGGGGATGATTTCAAAGAAAGGGTTTGGCCAGAATACGACCCTCATGGCAACGTCAATATGATGCAGATGTTCAGAAACATGCACTTCATGCTCAGACTGGGGCTAAGATAAAGACAACAAGGGATAATTGATCCCATTGTACTAAAAAAAGCTTTCCCTCATTGTGGTTTAGGGTATCAACCGTCAGAATAAGAGCTCAAAATGATCCACCAATCTCGACCAAAGATAAGATTAGACTACATCCAGACTATCACATGTGACTCCTTTAATGGACGATTCATCAAAGAAGGTGAAGACTTCCCCTTTTGTGGATTTTTGGAACCATGATATGACCATAAAGATAAGAAGATGAAGCCTGTAATGGAGATCTTTTTCCAAGACAGCTACCCATGGGTCGAAAGTTCCCAACACCATGTACAACCGCTCATCAAAGATACCGAAGAGACTCCGGAAAGTGACTCTAGGGATTCGTTTAACTTACAGACACTGGAGCTGACACTCTGCATGGTTCATTCAAGCACTACATCACTGGGTCCATCCCACCTGATTAAAGCTGCTGATACACCTCTCCTCAACTAACATGCTACGCCAGTTCTACCTGTTGAAATCCCACCTTACCCCAATGTTTACCCCATTTCTTCTTATGTTGTCTATCCTTACTCTAATGTAATCGAGACCTCCTTTGATGAGGTTCTCAATGCAATTTTTCCTATCAATAAAATAAATGAAGATTTTGAGTATCTTATTGTGCCTTACATTAATTGTTTAGATTCTAATCAAACTTTTGATGATGATGATTTTGCAAATGAATAATTCTTTACTGATCTAAATAAGGTTAATAAAAAATAACATAACCACGATCAAGTTAATGAAGAAGAAACTGTTATTGTTAACCTCGCTTCTAGTAGCTAACTGCGCGAGATTAGGATGGGGCCTACCCTTAACGAACATGAGCACGCACAACTCGAAGAATTACTAAAGGAATTTGTGGATGTATTCGCATGGTCCTATCACGATATGCCCGACATTGACCCTGAAATAGCTCAACATAAGATCCCCACTCTTCCAGATTACAAGCCAGTCAAACAAAAGTTGAGAAAGCTTCGCACCGAATGGTCGCTCAAAGTTAAAGAAGAGGTGGTCAAATAGCTGAACGTGGGTTTCATTTGTGTGATCGAATATCCCACATGTCTAACCAACATAGTTCCTGTACCGAAATCATAAGGGAAAGTTAGAATGTGTGTAGACTACTGGGACTTGAACAAAGCCTCTCTAAAGGATGATTACCCGTTACCCAATATCGACATGATCGTGGACAACAGATCCATTCATGCTCTCAAGTCATTCGTCGACGGGTTTGCCGAATACAACTAAATCAAAATGCACCCAGATCACTAAGAAAAAACCCCGTTCATCACCCCATAGGAAACCTTTTGCTACACTGTTATGCCATTTGCTCTCAAGAATGTTGGGGCTACCTACCAGAGGGCTGCCACAACCATCCTACACAATATGATTCACAAAGAAGTCGAGGTTTATGTGGATGATATGATTATAAAATTCAAAACTAGATAAGGTCATGTTCTCGCTCTCCAAATATTCTTCGAACGACTACGACAATATTAGATGAGACTCAATTCACAGAAATGTGTCTTCAACGTTACAAAGGGAAAACTCTTAGGATTCATGGTCAATGAGAAGGGGATAGAAGCAGATCCTCCCAAACTGAAATCCATACTTGACATGCCACTTTCCCGAACGGAGAAAGAAGTTCGTTGTTTCCTTAGGAAATTACAATACATCAGTCAGTTCATTAGCCAGCTAACTTCCATCAGCGAACCTATTTTCAAACTCATTCGAAAGGATTCAACCAAGGTTTGGAACGAGGCCTGCCAAGAATCTTTTGACCGAATCAAATAATATCTGACCCAACCTTCGGTACTCATGCCACCACAACCCGGTCTCCCCTTGATCCTATACCTAACCATAATCAAAACTACAGCCGGGGTTTTGCGATACTAATACCTTGAAGATTCCTGTAAATAAAGAGACATCTATTATGACAGTCGTAAAGTGATTGGGTACGAAATCAACTACACTACTTTGGAAAAGGCCCAAAAGTTACGACACTGCATGCTCGCCTTCCCCATCAAACTTGTATCCCAAATGGATCCCATCAAGTACCTGCTTAAGATACCCTCCTTATCTAACCGAATGGCCCGATGGTTGATGCTCCTGGACGAGTTTGATATCATGCACATCACATAAAAATCCATAAAAGGAAGAGCCATCTCTGACTACCTCGCTGACTACCCCATAGAAGAAGCCAATGTCTGGACCTCTGAATTCCCAGATGAAAACATCCTCTGCACTTCTCAAGATGACCTTCGATGGAAAATGTTCTTTGATGGCACTGCCAACAAAAAGGGATATGGCATTGGGATACTTATGATTGCCCCAGATGACTCCCACACTCCCATTGCTATCAAATTGGATTTTCCCTGCACCAACAACATGACTGAATTCGAGGCATGTATGGTAGGCCTCAAAGTTGCTCTCAAGAAAGGTATTCAATGCCTAGATGTCTACGGGGATTCTTCCCTCATCATCAGTCAAGTGCTCAGAAAATGGAAAGTCAAGGATGAGAAACTCCAACCCTTCCATGCCCACTTAGAAGAAATAGCCTCCCAATTCTAAGATATCACCTTCCACTACTTGCCCCGAGCAAAGAATAACCTAGACGACGACCTTGCTAACTTGGCCTCCATGGTCGACATGCCCGAAGAAATAACAATGACCCCCTTCCTAGTTCAAAAGCATGATAAACCAACCCACTGCTACCAATTTGAGCTCATCACTAAAGAAGATCCTGAGTTAGCCAATTGCTGGTACTATGATATCTGGAACCTCCTCAAGCATGGTAGGTATCTCGAAGGTTCCAACAAGAAATACCGAGCAACCCTCCAAAGACTGGCCACCCAGTACATCATCTGTCACAAAGCACTGTTTAAAAAAACTTCGATGGAACCCATCTACACTGCATCGCAGGGGCTGACATTGAAGAGATAATGCTAAAAATCCATAGCGGGGAATGTGGGCACTACATGAACGCTCACATGCTTGCCAAGAAGATCATCCGACAAGGCTACTACTGGACCACCATGGTCCAGAATTGTACCACCTATGTCCGAATATGCCTAAAATGTAATAGTTTTGCAACCTTCAACACCTGCCACCGCGAGAATTATACAACATGACTTCTCCCTGGTCATTCTCCACTTGGGGCATAGACATCATAGGGAAAGTTACACCCACGACTTCCAATGGGCATGAATTCATCCTAGTTGCCATTGATTACTTCACTAAATGGGTTAAAGCAGAGTCATACGCAGTTCTGAACGCTAAGAAAGTGGCCAAATTCATCAAGAAGAACTTCATTTGTCGATATAGGGTCCCTCACGAGCTAGTGTCAGATAACGGGTTGCACTTTGAGGCAGAAGTCACAAAAGTGGTCAATGAGTATGGGATTCAGAGACACAAATCTTCTCCCTACCGACCTCAGACCAATGGTGCGGTCGAAGCAGCCAATAAGAACCTCAAAACCATCATCAGTAAGATGATCGAAAGCTGTCAAGATTGGGCAGATCGAATCCCTTACGCCCTCTGAGGCTACCGAACCTCTATTCGAACTTCTACTGGGGCTACCCCTTACTCTTTGGTCTATGGCATGGAAGCAGTCCTACCCATTGAGCTAGAAATCCCTTCACTTCGCATCATGCTCGAAAGCCAAGTCAGTGAGGAGGATTGGCATCAAAGCCATCTCAATGAGCTGTCACTGTTGGATGAAAGGAGATTGAAAGCATTGTATCACATACAAGGGTACCATCACCGTATAGCGTGATCATTCAATAAAAGAGTCAAGGGCCGCGATGTCCGAGAGGGGGATTTATCCCTTAAAAAAATAGTAGAGCCTATCTAGGACCCAAGAGGAAAATTAAAGCCCAATTGGAGCGGCCCATACATCATGAAGAAGATCTTGTCAGGAGGTACCGCCATGCTCACTGACCTTGATGGAGAAGAGATGTCTCATCCAGTCAACCTGGACCGTCTCAATAAGTTTTACCCTTAGTCCGAAATCTCGGCACGCCACGACTCTTCTCATCTCCCTTCTATTCTAAAAAAAAGAAAAAAATCTTCATTTTCCTCTACCCAGAACTACGTGGGCCTGATCCTCTATAAAAACCATTTCTAAAAAAATTAAAACTTTTCAAAACCCCAGAGGTACGTAGGCTGCTTATACAGCTTACATGAGCACAACCCTTTCTTTTTCACAGAAAAACTATTCTTTTCTTATCTCCGAGAATGACAGTTCATTCTAACATATACTTGAACAAAAGGATTATGCATGCCTTAGCGATCGGTATAGATAATTCAAAATACAAAATTCATTAAAAGGCACAAATGAATGATCAAAAACTTATTTATTTCACTAATACGAAATTACAGTGCAATTACATAAGAAAAGGAACTTATAACTTCCTTCCCCCTACCTTCCTAAAAAAGCTAAATAAATCCTCAAACTTATTCCCCAGTACAAAACAAACTCCTCCTAAGAGTCCTACCCACAGCTACCAGAGGAGCCCGCTCCATAATCATCATCCACATCCTAAGGTCCCCAAGCTTCCCCTGCCTGGATAGAGTGCCACAGACGCTCCATGGACAGATAAGCTCGAACTAGCTTTAGAAAAACCACAACACCTCCCTCTAGGGTATCAGATAAAATAATCCACCTTTGTCCAGTCTCCACTACCAACATCTTACCAAATACTCTTCTCCACAACCACTTCATATAATCCCCAGGGATGTGCTAGACTCTCCCAAGGGGCTGAGAAGGACGGGTCGATGAATGCCAACTCTCCCACAAAGATCCAAGATGCACACGCAGACACTCTGTCAGATCTTCTATCGGAAAGCAGTCTAGTGTCCGAGGTGGCACGACCTGCTCCCAACCAAATTGGCGCAGAAACTGCCAAGGGAAATAGAAAGAGGTCTGTCTAAGACCAATCAACCGTACGTACGGGTATTCCCCCAGCTCCAAAATAGGCAGCAGTTGTCCCCACCAAGGCACTGACCAATGAAGATTTAGAGCCCCATGCTCCACAAACCAGTTCTCCCAGCTCTCAATATCCAGGCTAACACTGATGAAATGGCATGAAAAAAAGTTGGGAACAACCGACAAAGGATATTCCAATGGAGTCACCAGGCGGAATATTTCAGACAACCACATGAACAGCATCATAGGGCTGCCCCTCAAAAACTCAGAACGACCTTCTCGCCAGGCATTCAGACCATTCAAAGTCTCCGCTAATATCACCGCCGCAGTATTGCGACGGTATGACATCCATAATATAATGGCTGTAAGTTGTGGGTCCACCAACAGTTCCCCAGTCACCAAAATTAATTTCAAAACTAAGCCCAGAACAACAGCTTTGGCATATCCAATATCACCAACCTCCTGCAAATGGACGGACTGCAACACCTTTGAAAGGGATATCATTCCTTCAGTAACCATTGGTCTGGCCATCGAAGGCAAAATATGACTAAGAGAAAACTATGATAGAGATGTAGTAACGCTGGGATTTATCCCCAGTATGGCAGAAAATTCCTCGTAGGTAGGACAAATCTCATCCAACCTGAAGTGGAAGACATGATCCTCGGGATACCAAAACTCGACAGCCACCATCAGCATGTTCCACTCAATGGGCCGGTTGAGCCACAAAGAGACTCGTCGTAGGTGAAAAGCATCATAATCAATATTATAAGATCACGTTGCTTCCAAGGCTTCGAGATAGTTAGCAAACTCAATACTACCAGGGAGAGCCATCTTGCAAGACTAAGAGATAGTAACAAGTAAGAATGTGGAAAAGGAAGAATGGGAAGGTGTGATGAAAACACTCCACCCTTACCCCTTTTTATACTTGAAAACCATCACAAAAGGCACAACCTTTACATAAATTGGAGGGAATACTACCCCACAAGGTACCAAAGGCTGAAGAGGGTACCAATCAAAGCCTTGAATTGATGGGACTGGACTGACCCGTCGATAGGCAGGACAAGAGGCTTGCTGCTCGGTAACCTCCTATTTTAGAAACTTCCCTTTTTCCTCTTTTGTCAAATCCAGAAAGCTCAATAAAAATTAATTGGTATTCTCAACAGAATTTCAAAATCCCCTTCCATGTTGATATAATTTCTCATTTTAAATTTTCTTTTAAAATCCCAAAAATATTTCTTTTTACGGTCTCAGCAACAAAGTAAAAAGCGCATATGCATTCATTCATTCATTACTAACAGAAGATAATAAAAAAATTCATTGCATTGCATAGATATTTTTCTGTGTTACATCAATTTTGCAGGAAATAAAGAAAAGCAACAAAAACAAAAGCGGGACTCAGCCTGAACCCACATTCTCTCTCTCACCTACCCTTCCCCCCTCTCTAAGAGCTTTCATCCATGTGATGCGCTCTCTTGCCCTTATGGTGAGATGACGCACCACCACTACCCTAACTAGACTCCTCTTCAGATGAGGTAGACGAAACCAAGTAAGAAGGAACAGGAATCGCGTCCCAAATATGGGCAGTCGCCGAAGATATCCAGTCCCTAATGTCCCTCAAACAAGTGGTGGATACCCGAACTTGCTGCAAGAAAAGGCAGAATTAGTATCAACCAAAAAAGATCAAAAGAAACCAAAAAGAAAGAAGAAAAGACCAGAAAGGTTTACCACATAACCAAGGACCTCCTCTGTCAAGCCCAACTCCTCTGGATCCATCGCATGAGGACGATACAATATAGTCACCATCCCTTCATTAGCCCACCGAATGTTGTATGAAGGGGTCTGCAATCGCATAAAGGGAACCTCTGAAGTCGTCGTCTCTACATATGTCGACAGACCACCATCACTGTGGGAGGACCCCACCAGCTGACTCGAACTCGCAGGAGGGAAATGCAGTGCATCATATATGTTAGGCACCATCAGCTAGCTCATCACGAAGTCCATATGATCATATGGCACAACTGTGTCGGTGTATAACAGATAGGGCTTGCCAATCATCGCCGCAATCGTCGCGTCCTCTGGCAACATCCTCTCTCACCTCTTAGACACAGGGGCATTACAGATGGGACCACCACCTCCTCCTCAATAATCTATCGAACCACCCTCTCCCCGAGATACCAGGAGTGGCCAAACTCATGCGCCAGTAAATGCCTCATCTGCGCATTCACCCCAGTCGACCCCATGTCCTGAACAGCCATCCCCCAAGGGTAAAAGGTCACCTGAAAAACATCCAGTAAGAAATAAGTCAATATGGAATCAGAGTACACAAAGACATAGACTGAAAAAGTAAAAGGTCTTACCCTATCAGTAGTTAGGCCATTCAAGACCTGACGCACCGCTTGCAGAGAAAGAGACTTCCTCGATTACCGATTGCCTTTCGCCACTGATACAACCGGCAAAAGTCCCCAACAGTCTCGTCCTTCAAAGAAATCAGCTGGGTATTATACCCAATCACCTCATATAACCACGTGTGCCAAAGACAAGAATCCGTAATCAAAAGAGACGCACAAGGAAAATGCGAATGCATGAAAGGAAAATGCACAAACTAAAGAATACCTCAAAAAGATACGTGGCCCTAGTAAAAGTCTGCCGACAACATCGACTAAATGCATCCAGAGAAAAATAAAGGGTCGCCAAAGTCAGGCTCCCCCAATCATAGAGAGGGATGTTCGAAAACATCCTCAAGTATGGCAAAAAGCATAAGTTGACAACGTCACCGCTCGACGCAACCAGAAATCCCCCCAACACCAGCAAAATAAACAATCGGGCCATCTGTCTCACCTGCAGTCCGTCCTCTACATCAATCACCCTTATGAGAAAAACATCCCTCAGCAGTGATAAACAAATAAAGTCCCTAGACACTATCCTCCCCACATCACCTAGTGCTTCCCGCACCGCTTCTGGCCTCACCCGGAAGGAACGATCCACCTCTATCTGCTCTCCATCACAATCGAGCCCCAAAAACTGCTGTACATCTATGGGAGTCACAGTCATCTCCCCAAAGCCAAAATGGAAGGTGTGGGTAGTGTCCCACCACCTCTCCCCCAGAGAAAATAAGACCACCATCGAACGAGGCGTCTCATCTAGCATAGACGCCAGCCTCCCAAAGCCTGTTGACGATACTACCCAACGCACCATAGGTGGAAGGTGCTCCCAGACATCCTTAAGCCCTGTCATCCCGTGGGCACGCATAGTCGATAAATAAACATCAGATTGCCAAAGAAAAGCCTTGTCAAAATCCAAGAAAAAAATGAAATCACCAAAAAAGGATGCCAAAAGTCATTTTGTACTTACATAACCACCAGGGTTCACCACCCTAGAAGAGCGATGACGCGATGGCTCCAGCACTAAAGTCCGATCATCCACCACTAGCTCAAATGCATCAAAAGAGTTCTCCCTCCCCAAAGCAAGAGGCGCCCTTACCCTCCACTCCACATTCTCCCAGTCATCAATAACCCACCACTCCCTGTGTACCGCAGTGCTCATAAAAATGACCATTTTTTAGGTTGCAGAATGTTAGAACGATTCACAGAAGAAAATCGTAGAAAGAGAAAAGGAAAGAAGCTATGAAAAATGAGGGGAACCCGCCCCCTTTTTATAGGAAGCCAAGGGTCATGCTGATCGGAACTTTAACCCAACTTACCGATCGGCACTGACCTTCCACCTTCTCAAGGTAATCCAAAAGTTTGTGCCACTACCGAATGGCACCCTTCACACCATGCTGACCATCACCCCCATTAAATTTTCGTACAAAAACTCTCAGAAAATACCAGAAAACCCAAAAAAATCCTCAGAAAATTACCAAAAATCCCGGGGAGGATTTAGAACATTTTCACTAAGAAAATTTCACACTCCCTCAAGAGGAACCCCTATTTCCCTAGAGAAACTCTCAAAAGACAAGAGAATCTCCCCCCGACAATATCCCCAGAGGACCCCTGAAGTATCACAAACCTCAGGTTATCTCCTATTCCCCAAAAGTCTCCCCGAGCAAAGCTTCCAAACCCTGGACCATCTAATCACTTCCCCAGTGGGATTTACAGTATCAAATTGGCTATTCCCTTGGAAAGTCTCCATAAGATACAAAATTTTCCCCAACGAGCAACTCCACAGCTCAAATCGAAATCATGAGGTAATTTCCCCAGAAGAGTTCCCCGAGAACATCACAATTTAAACCCTCAGAATTGGCTTTGGCCTGCAGAATTGGTCATCCAAACTTAAGCCCTCAGAATTGGTCATCTCATTAAAGACCTCAGAATTGGCTTCGACCTGCAGAATTGGTCATTACAATTTAAGCCCTTAGAATTGGCTTCGACCCGCATAATTGGTTATCTCAATTTAAGCCCTTAGAATTGGCTTCGACCCGCAAAATTGGTCATCTCAATTTAAGCCCTCAGAATTTGCTTCGATCCAAAAAATTGGTCATCTCAATTTAAGCCCTCAGAATTGGCTTCGACCCGCATAATTGGTCATCACAACTTAAGCCCTCAGAAGCGACTTTGACCCGTGGAATTGGTCATCTCAACCCAAGCCCTCAGAATTGGCTTCGACCCACAGAATTGGTCATCTCAATTTAATCCCTTAGAATTGTCTTCGACCTGTAGAATTGGTCATCACAATTTAAGCCCTCAGAATTGGCTTTGACCCGCAGAATTGGTCATCAAAATTTAAGCCCTCAAAATTGGCTTCGACCCGTAGAATTGGTCATCTCAACTTAAGCCCTCAGAATTGGCTTCGACCCGCAAAATTAGTCATCTCAACCTAAGCCCTCAGAATTGGCTTTGACCAGCAGAATTGGTCATCACAATTTAAGCCCTCAGAATTGGCTTCGACTCGTAGAATTGGTCATCTCAATTTAAGCCCTTAGAATTGGCTTCGAATCGTAAAATTGGTCATCTCAACCTAAGCCCTCAGAATTGGCTTCGACCCGCAGAATTGGTCATCAAAACTTAAGCCCTCAGAATAGGCTTTGACCCACATAATTGCAATCACGGTTTTGGCTTCGACCCACTGAATCGGTCATCCTCACCACCAGGTCCTCATAATTGGCCTCGACCCTATGAATTGATCATCGTCTTTCAAAGTCATCGTGCGGTATCTATCCACGTCTATCGTCTATTCCAAACTCACCCATCGAGGGGCTCTATATAAACCCCATTCTAGCACCCCTCTACCTCTCCTTAGGTACCTATCACCTCCCTTCATCACTATAAACCTAAGTCATACCCCGGGTACTGACCTAGAGGCCATCAGGCACTCCCAGGCTCCGTTTGACAAAAAATCAAACTCTTTAGCTGGACTGAGACTGAATGAATCATTTAAGGTCATTGAAAACCCTTTCCAACGATCCACCCCGTGTGTGGTTTTGACTTATGGTGCGGATGAACAACCCGTTTTCCCTCGAAACTTGACCTAAAGGCCACCGGACGCTCGCAGGCTCTCTTTAACCAAAGTAATCTCTTCAGATCTACCAAGACTGAATGAATATTCAAAGGGTACTAAAACCCCTTTCCAACGGTCCACCTCGTGCACAATTTTGACTTACGGTGCAGACGAACGATCCATTTTACTCTGAAAGGTCACCAAACGCTCCCAGGCCCCAGTTGACCAAAGTCAACTCCCCAAACTGAGTCAAACTTTTTGGAATGTCGAAGTACATCTCCTAACCTTTCAAATGGTCCACCTTGTGAGTGATTCTGACCTACTATGAGGACGAACGATCCATTTGGGTCCGACAATCCCCCATCCAAAGGATCGACGAGCGTTTTCGAGCCATATTTGACCCAAAGTAAACTCTTGGACCCGGGAGCAGTCCAAATAACTTTCGAAGGTCTCTAAAGTACCTTTTCATTGGTTCTCCTCATGCACGATTCAAATCAATGGTTTTTTGTTTTACGATCATTTTTCTAAAGGAACCTGAAAGAGACTGCCAAACGGCAGGTTCCAAATCCTGCCTATCGGCAGTGTGCCTAAAAACACCAGCTGATTGGTAGGACCAGGCCTATGTCGATCGGCAATGCCCTGAGCCTATAAAAAGGAGGTCTAGGCCTCATTATAATGGGACCAAAGATCTAAAATCCATCACTCTCAGCAAACTCAGAAAGCCTTTCTCGAAGTCAGCGTGATTTTAACGTCCAAATCCTCTTCCAATATTCACTTTTCATCACCTTTTTCACCAAACATGGTAAATTAACTACCCTTAATCACCATCTAAGTACAAGTTCTTCTCTCCAACATTCAAAATCAAGTTCAAGCTCTTCAAGAAGGTCCAACTTTCTCAACTCTCTCTTCAAATTCTCCTAAATTCGCATTAACTTATTTTTATTTCTTAGCACTTTTATTCTATCCATCTTACATATCCTAATATACTTTTTATTTAGTATTATTGTACATACCTTACTTTCATATAAA
Organism: Sambucus nigra; assembly: GCA_949130495.1. NCBI lineage: Eukaryota > Viridiplantae > Streptophyta > Magnoliopsida > Dipsacales > Adoxaceae > Sambucus > Sambucus nigra. Next base: position 145,740,386 of record OX422214.1, read on the forward strand.
TAAAACCCAAAAAAACAAGAAATGAGGATTTGCTCATAAATTCCAAACGGGAATTCTCACACTTTTCTCACACTTTTCACACAACTAAAACACCTTTTTACACACACACACACAGAAGAGAAGTCCCCGATTGGATTTATGGGATAAATCCCACCCCTTGCTTTGTATACGAACTACGTGGACTTTGATACCTCTATAAGCTACGCCGGCATCTCAGGGTAAAATGCAAGATTCGAGTCCTACCTTTTTTCACTTTCTACTTTTTCTAATTCTTTAACTTAATTCTCTTAGATTCTATATATTTGCATATACATATATTTTTTCTCAGTGGCATTTTATTCCATATGCATTATCGTTCCATTATAACAATCAACGCTAGGATAATCGCGTAAATCCTATTTTCTAACATTACTTTTAGGAACATTCCTATGGATGACTCACATTATCTCTTCCATGATACAAGTCGATGATTCCTATCTCCACTACATAAACACATGCACACATATCACGGGGAAATAGAGGAAAATAACAACAAATCCATGAGAGACCGCAAGGGAGAAATGGGTGCCTAACACTTTCCCATTTTGTAACTTAGCCTCCGAACCCTTTTTGAATCAATTTTTGTTTCGCATGTATCAGTATGTCTTTGGATGCTGTCCTTTGGTATGGGTCCACATTATTTTTTCTTTTTTGAGTAAAATAGACTGACGACTCCATCTCTCTACATTTTTCACCTCACACATCGTCGACGACTGCCGAAGCGCTCCCGAAAGGGATGCGCGGGACCAGGATCCTCTCACCGCAGAGATGACACCCCCTCATGTCTCTCCCTCTACGTGAGGATCGGGGATGGATACACATTCATTGACCAACAATCAGTAAGGTGCTCACCCATATGGATAACATCCTGTTAACTAAGACCGAATGTACCTCTCCTTAAGTGTTGACCCACACAAATTTACATACTCATTGACTTTTCCATCAGTCACGGTATTATACCAAGGATCGAATTTTCCTAATTATATCATCGATATTGACCAATCATATGTGTTGTACCTAAGACCATATGCATTTTGAAATCATAAATCATTATTACTTATTTATGATACTCTAATTATCAACTTCTACAATTGACTATGCACTAATTGGTTCCACCTGCCCAATGGGCATCATCTCACTCTATTAATATCTCAAAAGACTTTAAGTCATTAGAGGCTAGAGCACAAACACCTCACACTAAAATCCATGGTATCACCGCTATTGTCTTGCATGGACACTCGTAAATTACTAACATATTTAATTAGAAGCGCAAAAGAGATTAATAACTACCAACTTGATCGTATGCCACTTCGCACTAACTTACTTATCGTGCTAACCTCTTTAATTTCACCGTCGAGGACACGAACTAAATCGTCACCAAAACTAGCATGACTGACCTAAACCAACACCGATGTCGAAAGATCAACTATCGACCTCACCAAGTCACTCCCAAAAGGAACCTTGAACCTAGAGCTTTGATACCATTTGTAATGCCCCGACTCGGATTTATGGGTTACTTGTAGTCAACCCAGTTCGACCCGAGCATTAGGTATGAAGTGCAATGAAACAACCTATACAATGTTGCTAATCTAATTTTATTTTAATTAACGTTTCACTTATTAGCATGCGATTTCAATTTCAAATATAACTATATGAGGGACCCGTGGGAAACATCCCTAGAATCCAACCATACAGAGCTATTAGTGTAAAGTAAAATAGAAAGATTACCTGAACACGTTCTCTAAGTAAGGAACCACGTACTACCTTCCATAACAAAGCAGAGGGAATGAGCCGAATGCCCAATGGGAACATACAACGATGTAGTATAGAATCGAAAGGCATAAAAAATACTCTAGCACGTTATACATACGTGCACGTGAAACTACCTTATACATATATTTATATACACATATATACTAAAATCATGAAATCGTTTTTATTTCCAAAACGTGATTTGTCCCGATTAATTAACCTTAATCTCATAAAAGAACTTCTTCTTTCTTAACTTGACATTTATCCCTTTATTTAACACACACGGTTAAATACTTGAAACAAATACACTTTGTTTAACCGAAAACCATTCCTTTGCCGAAGTTACCCTTTTCATTTAAACAATCCACATTAGTATTTTCATAGAAATCACCCATTTTCAACACATATGGGCCCCATATTAGAAAATACTTATTTAACTTTTGAAAACCTTTCGCAACAGACCCTTGTGTTAAATACGGTTAAACCTTCAAAAGTTGCTCAACTCACCTATTTAACCACTATACTTGACATTTCCCATACTTTATTGGCATTAATCAATTTTCACATTACTATTACACTTGATCCTTCACTAGAACTTTTGTTAATTCACTCAAGTTAGGTTGTCGTTAGCCATTTTTTACCACGCAACCCATTACTTGACATGTTCCATATTCCTTTATCTTTTTCTCATAATTTTCCAATAAATTGCGTACTTTAACGGGCTCCACACTGTCGGCGATGCTACTATGCTCTGGCCAGTGATTTTGGGTCTTTCACCCCATGGCTCCAGGCCCTTCTTAATTATTTCTTGGTTATATCTGAGTCTTTATTAATGTGTTTAACAGTTTGAAGATGTCCAGATTATTACACTTTCCCTTTTACCCGGCCAAAGCCGAAACACGAGGTTTCACCCCAAGTTGTGTTACACTAAGAAATAATCATTTCAAGTCCTTTATTGTCACACCCCACTAAATTCTGGCGTTGATCGCCACCAAAACTGAGTCGGGTGCGAGTAAATTAAATATCATTCTTAGCATGTGATAGAATATGAGACATAAAAATTTTAATCCACAAGATAAATAATATGATCAATCCCAAATATTAATAACATCCAACTGATAGAACACCATAGTGCGATATAAAAACCTATCATGTGCAATCTCCAAATATCTCAATAATTAAATAATTAAAATATAAGCGAAATCTAAAGACAACTTTGGAACCAGGTGGCCCAATATAACTCAAAAGTAGTCTCATAATAAATACGACGGAATATAAAAATATAACTACTAAAGCAATAAAAATAGCTCCAGCTTCATCTCTAAAAGATCTCCAATAAATCCTATGCAGTTATTCCGAATTAATTCCGGAAAAAGATTAGTCGACACATGTGTCAGAGCCAAAGTTCCGAGCATGAATACCGACTACTCATCTCAATCAGGGTCCTTGAAACCTGACAATAGTATTATATATATATCAACCATATCAATGAAATATTTTAATTAAAAAGATAATTAAGTGCCAAAAATAAATTACTAACTACCCGCAAGGTTTCTTTGAAATATGCCACACCAATATTATTTTAATTTACCCGCATTCCCAACAATGTTAAGTTTAATTAAATAAACCATGAAGCTGATTTACTAAGATACACTTCCCCTTGTTAAAGCCGCCATCTGACCCATTTTAAATTGTCGGCCCTCGTGATACACATACTAGTGAATTTTTTAGAATACTATCCAGTCTTGAGGATGCCTCATGTCAATCACTGTTAGCGGTGGTAGACACATATGATGGGCATGTACTTAGGGTGGCACACGCACAGTTTCATAGAATTCAGTTTTTATTCGAGGTGTGATGTCACACTTATTTTCAAAAAGAAATCATAACCACCTCAAAGCTATAAAAGTCTCTTTCAAAGTAATTTAAAACTTTTCACAACCCATATCAGTCACACGCTATCTTAGAGAGAGAAAGCCCTTACATGTCCTTTAAACTTCTTCTTTCTTCGATTATTTTTAATTGCCTTTCATCATTTCCAGTCACTTTCTTACATGAAAAATTTTCTTGATGGAAAGAGTTCTTCTATTGCAATGTTTCCAATCTATTTTAAGCGATTTTCTAAGTCATTCTTCAGCAGTTAGGGTTTCAAGTACGCCTTTACACCATTTCTTTAGTTTTAGGCTTTCTCTATAATTTTTCTATTTTCTAGTTGTGATTTGGTGCGTATTGTTGATGTTGTTGATTTGGTGTTTGGTTAGTGAATTTGTGGATTTGGGTGCTTAAGGTTCCTTAGATTTTTGTGGTTTTTAGGTTTTTCCTACTTAAATCCCTTACTTCAGAGAACAATCAACCCTTAAATCCTCTTCGTTTCTCAAAAACCACCCTTTATGAATGAATCATCGTGGGTCAAGAGCGTATTGAAGCAAATTAGGGAGTTGAATGAGGATTCCGTAGTTTATTCGAGGTGAAATCTCCTACTCCTTTGCAAATTATTCATCTTAAAGACTATTCATCCCATCCTAATTTTACTACTTGCATTTTGTCTTCTATTGGGTCGGTTCCTCATCCCCCAAGTGTAGAGTATAGTAGGTTTAAATTCCAAGGTTCCACGAGATTTGACGATGCCTACTGTCATCCTGGTGGAGCCATTTTTTAGACTTATGAGATTAACCACGGGACCTCTACTAAGGAATTACTCAAATACGACCTCTGAGATTAACCACGGGACCTCTACTAAGGAGCTATTTCTGAGACTTATTCTCATCCTTCCATTTCGCTTGTTATTATCACTATAGATGAGGGGAATATCTCTAGTTCTAGTATCTCATATAATGTTTTGAACACTGAGGCCCAGGGTTATAGTTATGACATTACTGAGGACAAGCTGGTGGAATTAGATGGATTTTAGGATATCCACCTTAGTCCAAATAAGAAGGTTTATGATCCAAATTCGATAGACGATATTTTCTTCCCTTTTCAGTCTTTGCAAGTCGTGTTCATATTCCTCTCCACCCTATCAATAGGCCAATCTTGATAGGTTATGGGGGTGGATCTAACCTAACTTTCCCCAAATTCTTATAGCATGATCCTTGGGGAAATGGTATATTGGAGGCAGAACTTTGGGTATGATATTATGGGGAATATCTTCAGGTTCATATATGGAATAAAGGATAATGATAAGGCCCTAAGTATTAAAATTTCTCCCATAAAAAATCCCACTAAAAATTGGTGAAGGTGGACCAAACGATCAACCATAATTGGAAAAAAAATGTATTTTTTAAGGATATAGCCCAAATGAGAGGGAAAAAATTGATAGTCTTCCTTGTGAATGGAAAGGGCTAAACCGCATTGGTATATAGCTTCCTTCTTTCTATTTTACATTTTTCCTGAATGAATTGTGTTATAACTTATATTTTCTCTTTTATAGTAAAGAAGTCTCCCAAGTTATCCAAGATAATTTTGGTGAGTAAAGTTTGCATGGCCGACCCTCTTACAGTCGAGGACATATTTAACTTGAATAACTTCACAAAGCTTGGATATTACAAACCTCCAGGGTTGAGTCAATCTCAAATTGAGGCTCAAGTACATGTTGCAGCTGAGTCCAAAGAAGAGGCCGATTAAGAGATTGAAGAATACAAATTTCTTCTAGTGTTAGGTCCTCTTTGCATTGTAGTTTTACTATCTATTCAGTTTATGTGCAGCTTGTACCCCGTCAGCCTAAGGCTTTTGTGTTGAACCTTTCACTAGGATGGCACTGAAGAAAACTGATTATGATACCCTCTATCCCATTCGACAGATAAATTCCGAGAAAGAGACCAAGAAGAAGGAAGATGTTGAGTTTAAAAAATAAGCTCAAGGGGATAACAAAGCTAGAAATAAGGTTGATGCTAAGTCCAAGGAGAAGGATAATGCTGATGCTAAAAATAAGTTTGATGTTAAGGCCAAGGAGAAAGGAAAGGTCATTGATAATTAGATTGGCAACATTGATCCTCCTATTACTGGCATTAAAAGGTCGATAAAGGTCCCCACTACTTAGTATAATCCAAAGAACCAAATGATTGAAGAACCAAGGACGAAAAAGGTTAACTTCATGCATGTGATGATAGATGGGAACCCTCCTCATCAAATAATAAGGGAAGATGGAGCGTCATCCTGATATCTTGTGGTGGACGAGTTCAAGTTTGACCCCGAAAATATCGTAGCCTCTAACATGTTGAAAAAGGATAAGGATTCCATTTTCCAACATATGTATAACTCACTAGATCTACTCAACTATCATGGGAAAATACTTGATATTGAGTTTTCTAAGGGATTGGATCTTAACACATCGTGGAACTTTGCCCATCATAAGATGTTTTTGGTAAGTTTTCAATGCTTAGTTTGCTTAATTGATCTTTTTATTGTTTACTATGTCTTGACCTCATTATATTTTCTTTTTTACAGTGGCATGGCATCTATTGTTCTACGAGAGAAAGCTTTGATAGGAATTTGAGCCAATTAATTAGAAAAGAAGGCAAACCAAGAGCTCTACAGGTAGTATAATACTTGGACCTGGGAGGTGATCAAGATGTAGGAAGAGGCTAACAAGTTTGTAGACGGGATAAAGGACACCTGTAATGAGAAAAAAAGAAAAATATTACCAGCTAGTTGAGAAGACCCTAGATTTTTACTTGGTTGAGGAGGAGGTAAGGAAGTTAAAAGAGTATGATCCTATTAATGCCATAAAAATTCAGAGCTTGGAGGAGACATTGGATAAGGCTCATGAATCACTTACAAAGTTAAGGAGAGTTTCATTTAAAAGTACAAAACTTCCCCCCTACTTCACTATAGAGACGATGAATTTCTTCTCGGATGGTTATGACAAACTAAAGAAAAGGGTTATAAAGCATTATCCAAACATTATTATGGTCATCGATACCAGGGAAGGGGATGGTATGGAGGTTGTAACACTAGCAATGGACTTCAATGATCAAAATAAAGAAGATCTACTTGTTGCACAAACTCAGCATCCTTCTTCTACTGAGTGTAGTCTCCCAATTGATCACAAGGTGGCCATGGGGAATCCTAAAGAGAAGTCATTGGACATTTTGATGCTTGAGGTAATCGATGGTAAAGTTTCTCAAGTTCCACCAGCTAACCAAGAAATTCATACTACCTGGGTTACTTTACTTTCTTCATGAAACTTTATTTGTATTGGCTCTTAATTTTTTGAACATTCATGACTTGTAATTTTGAACAATCATATATGCTTTTGACAATTGAATGTATGTTTTATTTGGATGCACATGTTTTCCATTATTCTTTATTTGTCTTCATAGATGTTATTTTTCTAGGCTAAGATATTATCCCCTATCTGTATTAAAGTATTTTTTGGGTTATGGAAAATATTTTTCACATAGTTAATATGGTTGGATGCTATTAACCTGTCAGTATTTTTAGTTTTACAATCTTGTTGATGGATCTTGTTGGGATGACCTCAGCTACTAGCTAATAGTTGGGCGCACCTGAGTTGTCCGGATAGGGTGAGTGTTTGTAAAAAATCCTTCTGATGAATATAATTTTGTATGTGATGATCTGAGGCCAAGTCGTGTGATTCCCAAGTGGGTGGTGTTGAAGAAGACGAAGAGGAGGAGAGTGAGCTTCAGGTTACCTTTCATGAGTTATACTTTGAGTCACAAAAGTTAGTAAAGGCCAGCTTGAAGTTAGAAATTAAGTTAAAGGATCATGCTATAGGAAATGATGATAGTAAATTGATTGATGATTTAAGAATAGGTGAAAAACTCTTAGGGAGAAGCTCTCACTTTTCTAGGGGAGAGAGATAACCTTTGTGGATTGATAGAGAATTTGAAGAAGGAGTCCCTAAGGTTTTATGAGTCTTGTCATTTGTTTGAGTCTACTATTGAGTAGTTAAAAGAGAGATTGAGAGATTCAAGTTGTGTTAAATTTGATTTGGAATCTAGGTCAGAGAAGTCAGATAAGATTTTAGGCACCGTCCAAATAAAAAATTGTAGTTTTAGAATTGACTTCGATGATCCCATTAATTCCTCTACTAAATCCTCATCCAACATTTTTTGAGGATCAACCATTGCTAGGGACATTAGAAAAGGTCATTCTAAGGGTAACTTTTCTCATTTCTACACTTGCAAACATTGCAGTAGGAAAGATCATCGTAGAATGTTTTGTTATGATCTTAAAAAAGGTCCTAAGACTAGTGTCACCAAAGTTCCCCAAATCCATGACCGTTCGTTATACCTATGTGGGTTAGGAAATCAGATTTGAAGGCGTTTAATGTTAGGCTTGTTGATTCTCGTATGCTTGCACATGATAATTCCTATGATAAATCTAGGGTTGATTGTGTTTACATGTTTTTATACACTAGATTTTATGATCCATGTTATATGTTATTTCTAATTGTATAATGTTTGTCATTTGCATTTTTATTTTCCTTTTATGAGATCTTATTGAGAAAATTACAAAAGGATTTTGTTTGTCTTTTGAGTTACTTTTGAAATTGGTGTCATTTTTTTAACGTTGAAAAAATAAAAAAGATTTTTGTTTTGTGTAGTTTTAGTTTTACACATTTAGTGGGGCATATAGATGTGGTTAAATCCCGTTAGTTCCATTATTTACATGTGGGTAGGAGATTTGATTATGGTTGACAATGCTTAGGATTGTTCTTAATCATGATTGCATGGATTTGTCCGACTTTGATTTCCTTAATGGATTCATTTTGCTTATGCCTCCGCACAAGCTTTGCACGAGCTCTTTTGGATTATAACTACCTATATTAAATGGTCTAAGTGAGGTGTTCTCCTATCAATCTTGTCATATACATATCTATTTGATTAGGGGATTTTTTCATGTAAGAACCATTGCCCGAGAGTTTTTTTTGTTTGAAAATTTTGAGGGTGAGGGGCTATGAAAGGAGAAATATCCTTTGCGTGAAAGGCCGCCATCGCCAAGAGTCTAAAGTAAAGATAGGCAAAGAAAAGAAAATTTTCCAAGGCTAAGTTTTATATAAATGATTTTAAAATGATATCTTTAAAAAGATAAAGAAAAAATCATGTATGTTTTTTTAGGGTGTTAAAGTTGAAGATTAATGAGTTTGCATGATGAGTCCTAGTTATTTTAACTGTTTGATGTTATTGAATTAATAGTCATTAAGATCTATAGGCTAATGTTCACCGTGTATGTTTATTCATTATGAGTTCTTTATTGGTCACTTGAAGCGAAATAGAAGTTTGATAAATTAATGCGGTCAAATAGGACTCCTTGGACATATATTGAGTGATTGGGTCATATTTATTTTGTTTCTAGTTCACACCCCTTCACCCCGTACCATATTTTGTTTAGACACATTGATTTCATATGAGTGTGGAAAGCTTATGTTTTTTGTGTCTTTTTATGGTTTTTATACCTATATATATTTATGTGCGTCGATGGTATATGTCCTGTTATATATATATATATATATATATATATATATATATATATATATATGTATATATAGTATTTTTGTTTTTGAGTCTTTGTGTTTGCATTTAATCCATGGTTGCCATATGTTTCATATTCGATTCAAATTGGCATGTTTTGTTATCATAGTGGGATATTTTGTTTCTTGTTTACATTGGTATCCTATGCTTCAAATTTTTGCATCAAGATTGCCATCATTTGTTCATTATTTGGATTATTTGTGCTTGTATTGTCGAGTTTGTATGTCGTTGCATGTTTCACTTCACATCATCGCATGATATGTTTGTTTTCCTTTATGTTTACATATGTTACATTATGGAGGATAAGTTGTTTATATTGTGCACCTTTATCTTTGTTTATTCCTAAACAAAAAGGGGGAGAAATTGTATCTAACTCTTTAACTCGGGAAGAGAAATTTTTACCTTAGGTGGGGATTGTTAGACAAAGGGAGAGGGATTTTCATACACCGATTTATATTTGTCATATATTCTCTTTGCATTTGAAAAGTGTGCAGGTTATCAACAATGCAACAAATTTTCTCAAGAGCGAAGATACTCAAAGTTTATGTCTATCCAGTGTTTGTAATTTTCCCTTTCGGATTAGTATTCTGTCTTAGAAGACCTTGATGGCCCATAGGTTGTTTTTAAGTATTGTCCTGGAATAGTCAAAGGGGTAGATTTGTAACGATAAATTTTCGACAGAGTCAATTTGTATGTATTTTGACTTAATTCTATTTGGACAAAATTGTTTGAGTCATAGGCTACGAATGGATTTGTTTATCCTTCAAGCCTATAATGTGTGATTGAAGACCGTAGTAGCCAAGTTAAAGAGTCTACATTATCGTGTCATGTTTCGTGCCATATCTCGTCTTCAAAGCCCATGGATCGAAAGAGGTATGAATGGATATTATTTTTTATTCTTCGAATTTTATTTGTGTGATTGTTTTAAAAAATTTACGACCATTTTTCGTGACAAGGATTTTAAAAAGAAAAATATTTTTTTTGTTTTTAAAGTCTTTCGAGTGAGGTTATGAATTTTGTTCGAACGATTTACTGAAATTTCTCTATTTAATAGGAATATAGCATTCCAATCTCATTTGAAGTTTCTTCGAACGAGATTAGATATTTTATTCGAACGAGTATAGTAAGTTCGTTCGAACGAGCCTACGCTTTTCATTCGAATGACTTGCCTCATTTTTATGACGCCTCAAAATTTGTGTTTTCTATATATAAGAATTCTATAAACTTATTTTTAGAATAGATCATTACGAAATTATTTTCTAAGAACATATCTTATGCCTTCAAACCCTAGTTTTACTCAAAAGTTTTTGAAATCCTAGTTTCATCTAAATATGCTACTTCGAGATCTTCGTTTTCTACCCAAAATTTTGTTTACTCGTTATATTTGTTGAGAATCGATTCATGTGGTGGATTCCATAATTGTTTATTATTTGAATATGGTGGACTACGTGTGTGTGGTTATTTGAAGCAGTGGACTATGTGTTCAATCCGTTGGCAGTTTGCTGAGCCAAGATTGCTGGATAGCAAGGCATATGAGGAGAACACGTTATGGCAGTGCATAGGTGGGCTCCTACGTGTCATTGTGAAGAAGATTGAAGGAATGAAAATCCGTGAAAGCTTGAAACGAGTCGATTCGATTGTATAAGTCATCTGTTGTCCTTGTGTAATTACTATATAATGGTGAATTTACATGCCTGGGTTGTTTGACGTTTTTTCCATTGTGGGTTTGCCTCATACAACGACATTTTATGTGATTGATGTATTTTTCTCTTGCTATACTCACCTAAATGTATGTTTTAGGGAGAGATAAAATTTAGTAAACTTTTAGAACAATAATTAGTTTAATTGGTGCAACTTTAATTGGGTTAATCAATTACTTTGAATTAATTTTGTAAAAAAAATTGGTTTGTATGATTTGGACCATCCATATAATCCCTAATGTATTTGCTTTTCAGATACATCCTAGGAATATATTGAACATGACCACTTTTGATATTAGAGTCTTGATTAGACTCGCATAACCTCAAATCATTTACAAAGGGTGCATAGATTCTTAATCCCGAGAATTATTAGGATTAAAATGCTAATGTAATTGTTATAGGTGTAATTCAACCATTATTGAATAAAATGATCTCTTCATATTGGATGATAATTATGTAAGTAGGTTGGGGATCTTAATTGAGAGGAATATACATCCGAAAATACCTTGGATTGCGATATCCCTTGATATACTTATGAGATTTTTCCATCAGTGAACTGATCAGTGGATTATTAATAATGGGAAGGCCCTTTTATGTGTGCTTTAGGTAAAGACAACCTTTTTTCAAATTTCTCAATTTTATTATGCACTAAATATGAGAACTAATTTATTTAAACTAATTTTATCTTCTTAACCCTAAAACATGCATCTAAGTGATTCAAAGCAATAAGTAGATAAAGCATGCAGGGAAAAAACACAATTTAAAAAAAAAACTTTCGGGTAAAAACCATTATTTCCCTATTTAAATCGCAACCGCTGCAATGAATTTCTCGTAGAAAATCCACATAGATGGCAATCTAGAACCAGTAAATATTCCCTCAAGAACCTCAAGAATCGCAACTCCTCCTTCAGCAGTGAATACCCTTGAGTATCCCCAATGATCGAAGTCGTCATCAGTAGCTCTCACAAGAACTACCAATCTAGCAGTAGAGAATCCTTCTCTACAAGATAAACTTCAACAAAGAAGTATTTTGGGTTTCAAAATGATTCACAAAAGTATATGGAATGTTTTTTGTGAATCAAAAACATAAATTTGCCCTAAAAGTGAAGACTAAAAGTCTGCAGATATGCAATTTTTTTTCACTAAAAGTCTTAATGAAAAAGTTTCACTAAACATGTATTTGCAGTAAAATAAAATACTTGAGGCGACGCAGGTCGTTAGAACGACTTCTTGATGTTGTTTGAATAATATTATATGTCATTTGAACGACCTTAATAACGACCTATAAAAATGAAAAACAGTACGTGGTCGTTTGAAGCAAACAAGGAATGACCTATCTCGCAACCTAAGAAATGACATACAATGTCGTTAGACGAGGTCATTTGAACTACTTATCAATGTCGTCTGAACGACACTGGATTGTTGTTTGAACTACAGTACTGAAAAAATAATATTTTTTAATGCTCAGCTACAGGTCGTCTAAAAAAATATTATAACTTATAAAAATGCCTCTTTTTTATATAAAAAATTAGAAAAATATCCCAATACTATCGTAAAACATTTTCGATACTTAAACGCATTCCTTACCAAAATCAATCTCGGGATTTCCTTTAACGGTGTTAACAGTATGAACGTGAACTTACTTTGACGGTTTTAATGGTATACAACATACTCGATGTAAATTAGGAACTTTGGAAAATATGTCCTTACAAATCTCCCATATGTCTATGCCGATACAAAATAAAAACAATCCGAATTATCAATGCAAGTCATATACAAATCTAATACCCTCCCATGAACCCAAAAATGGAAAGACACTAAATATGTAGGTCTTTAAAAATCTTCAACTTTTAAATCTATTCAAATCTCTTTGCTTTCCTTGCTCTTCTTTTGTGTGCTTTCCAAATGATCAATAAAGTCCTACACACAATAAACAAAATAAATACCTTTGTAACATGTCGAGTTTGAAACGAGATAATCATAATCAATATCACATATCAATCAATGATCAACCCAAATCAAGTCAAATCTCCCACATAATTCAAACTCTCACACTCCCATAACTCATAATTCATTCTCCCCTTTTTTATTTGTTCGAAATAGACAAGGAAAAGAATAAGCATTACTAAATACGGAGTGTCACGATAAGCATAACAAATATATATCAATTACGCTCATGTAAGGATATACTCAAAAATATTCCACGAACTGTGACACCCCGCCTAATTAAATACCGGGCGATCACTCCTTTATTAAATTAAATCAAGGTGAACAGTTGGTTCATTCTCAGCATCACTGTCGATAAAAAAATAATTTTTCCAATTTAACACCCTAAATAATTAAGCTAAGTGTCAAAACCAATTTTAAACATTAACTTCCAAATTTTATTTAAAGAAAAGATTTATTTATTTTATTAACAAAGGTCAATGAATAAGATTCACGCCACAATAAACTGGAACCAAAAATCCAATATATAAAACATCCATCAACGAATGTCAACATGCGAGAAAATAAAGTAATACATCCATCCTGAACAAAATCCCATAATAACGAACTAGGAAACAACTGAAATAACAATGTCCCAACATAAAGAAATAATGGAAAGGGCGACACATGCCCATCTGAATGAAAATGCTAGGAGTGGATCTGAATGAACGAAGTCGTCTAATCAAAAGACCTGCAACTCCCACCTAAGCTGCAGTGCTTTCCTCCCCAAAGATCCTAAGCAAGACACCCCTGTGGCTGGGCACCTGAAATACATACATATATATATATACAAGGGGGAGAGGGAGAGATAAAACGGGTCAGAGCCCGAAAGTGTGTATGATTTAAAATTATTTTAGCAAGTATTTAAATCGATAGAGGCCAATGCAATAACATATTGGTTCGACACTCTCTTGAGAAATTCTCACCTCTCTTCTAGTGTGCACGCCTATCGTACTAACCTTCCCCAAATGGTTTAACTTAACATATTATCATACTAACCTTCCCAATAATTTAGTTTATCTTAACTTACTCACAAGTTTTAAAAACCGAACAATGTCAACGTGTGAAAAGGGTACTTTCAAAGTGTAGCACAACTCTCGTTTTAGCTTCATTAATTTATAAAGTTTCCCAGTGTCATATTACACTCTCATAAAACAAGTATTTCCAATCTGATTCATCAAACATGACTTACTTACCAAATCACAGTAGGTAGTTCCAAGTCTCAGAACTTCATATATATATTAAATACTCGTGTAATATGTATATATTCTAATGGCACCCCGTGTATATACACGAGTATTTAATATATATATGAAGTTCTGAGACTTGGAACTACCTACTGTGATTTGGTAAGTAAGTCATGTTTGATGAATCAGATTGGAAATACTTGTTTTATGAGAGTGTAATATGACACTGGGAAACTTTATAAATTAATGAAGCTAAAACGAGAGTTGTGCTACACTTTGAAAGTACCCTTTTCACACGTTGACATTGTTCGGTTTTTAAAACTTGTGAGTAAGTTAAGATAAACTAAATTATTGGGAAGGTTAGTATGATAATATGTTAAGTTAAACCATTTTGGGAAGGTTAGTACGATAGGCGTGCACACTAGAAGAGAGGTGAGAATTTCTCAAGAGAGTGTCGAACCAATATGTTATTGCATTGGCCTGTATCAATTTAAATACTTGCTAAACTAATTTTAAATCATACACACTTTCGGGCTCTGACCCGTTTTATCTCTCCCTCTCCCCCTTGTATATATATATATGTATGTATTTCAGGTGCCCAGCCACAGGGGTGTCTTGCTTAGGATCTTTGGGGAGGAAAGCGCTGCAGCTTAGGTGGGAGTTGCAGGTCTTTTGATTAGACGACTTCGTTCATTCAGATCCACTCCTAGCATTTTCATTCAGATGGGCATGTGTCGCCCTTTCCATTATTTCTTTATGTTGGGACATTGTTATTTCAGTTGTTTCTTAGTTCGTTATTATGGGATTTTGTTCAGGATGGATGTATTACTTTATTTTCTCGCATGTTGACATTCGTTGATGGATGTTTTATATATTGGATTTTTGGTTCCAGTTTATTGTGGTGTGAATCTTATTCATTGACCTTTGTTAATAAAATAAATAAATCTTTTCTTTAAATAAAATTTGGAAGTTAATGTTTAAAATTGGTTTTGACACTTAGCTTAATTATTTAGGGTGTTAAATTGGAAAAATTATTTTTTTATCGACAGTGATGCTGAGAATGAACCAACTGTTCACCTTGATTTAATTTAATAAAGGAGTGATCGCCCGGTATTTAATTAGGCGGGGTGTCACAGGTGGTATCAGAGCATCAGGTTCTAGTGTCCTTAGGATCTGTACGGCTTATTATGCTTCTAGCGTTGCTTTGTTTGTTATAGAGCCCTATGTTTAGGATTTTCGATTCCTTTGACGAGATTTCGTTCTCCTGCTGTAATGTGTATACACTAGTGAATTCTAATTTCGTTCGGATGTGTGCGTGTGCCGAGCGATGACGGATGTCAGAAGAGGACTGTTAAGCGTACATCTGGAGGCAGGGCTCAATTGGAAATTATGAATTATATCCGAGGATGATGACCGTAGTCGAGGTCACCTCCATTATGGCATGAGAATCCACGACTAGAAAGGCGACTAAGGTACAACAAGGATTTTCAAATGCCGTTATAGCCAATTGAGGTGCGAGGGTAAACTTACCCAACGTATTACGAAAACGTGCAGAGACTGTTAGTGGAAATTTTAGAAACGCGAAAACTGAATGAGTTTACCATATGAGGTAAAGTATTCATATGCTTAAATATAGGATGGAGTATGGCAAACCGAAAGTGAAAATTTTGAGAAAATTTTCTTGGCTTTCGGGACGAAATTATAATGGTTGTATTCAACCACCAATTTTAAGAAGTGGAATGCTATGACTATGGGAGAACCTTAGGTACAATGTTGACCGTATGTCCCTTCCTCAACTGTTCAGGATGAGGCAAATGTGGTTCTAAGCTCATCGAGGAAGGGCATGTCAAGGGTCCATCCGTGAATATGAATCGTAACCGTCAACGAATTTTGTATCGAAGGATGTAAATACAAGTGGGGGAAACGACTCCAAGTGGGAGGTCAACTTGTAATAATAAATTGATAATACTCGAGGAGGAAATTATGATGGGCGACCGATTCGGAGGTTGACAATGTCTTACTTTGTCAATATAGATGATGACGCTTCTTTGTGGGGGAAGTTAAAGAAATCGAAGAATTTAGTCGGGAATAAACCTGAATACATCGGTGGTGGTATAGCACCACAAAAAGATGTGGATACACACCCGGAAAACCATTTAAGTGCTTCAAATAGTTAAATTCTTACCAAGTGATGGTAAATTCAGTAAGTACTATTATAGATAGTAACATGATCTGTATGGCCTAAAAAGGGATAAGGGAACAACCGGGATGGCTAACAGGAATCGAGTCTACTAAAGTCCGAGAGAAGGACAATCCTAACCTGGTTAGTAGGACAGGTGGTAAGTGGATTATGCATTGAGGTATTTTGTGCGGAGTGAGATCGCTCATGATAATATGTTCCAAAATGAGAAAAGGGACAAGAATATGGTGCCTAGTAAAAGGCAACGATTAAAATAATTTTGTTTTGGTTTGGACAGACGTGTTACGTCCGAAACCATTTGTCCAGTCAAGACGATTGCCAAGAGGAAAGCATAGGTTGTATCCTTAGAGGATGCGGCGTGTTTATGTGACACGAGCGATTCACCATATTTTGTTCATTGCTATATTAGCATGTGAGACGAGTTAATGCATATAATTATAGATGTTACCATTATGTGAATATTTTTCCCTAGTGTAGCGGGATTTTTTTTTTCTTTAGTGCTATCCGCAGAGGATGAATGAGTATATTAGCAGTGTTTTATACTTTATTGAGATTACTCGTTGTAGAGATGCGATACACGAGTATAATATTATTTTTGATAAAATGTTATATAAAATGGGTAGTATGATAGTGTACATTGATTGCGAGGCTATCGGAGTAGTTGCATTGGTGCAACATATTTTATGTTTGTTTTGGGCGAGGCCTCACCTGTAAGAAGTTTGGACTTGCACTTATATTATCTATCCTAGATACTTCGGAAGAGATAGCGGGCTCGAGATATTCGATGCCATAGTATGCGTAGACCTTGTCAGTATAATTCCGTATGTATCGGGATTTACCCTTGAGCGAAAAGATTTGACTCAGAATTATGTTTAGCACTCCGGACTTAGTGATAGGAAAAGTGCGATGTTATATTTATCCTTTAAAGATGTGGGAGTTATTAGTTATACCCCTATTATTAGGGAAGGGAATTTCGAGGATTCCGATCGTATGTATCCGAGGTTAATAGAACGAAATTTCCATCAACCAATATGATAGTAAAATTGGGAAACGATATTCGTTAAGCATAATTACAGTAGAAATTACAACTTTTCTGTCAAGGGACAGAATAAAGGGGTACACGCTATGGACGGAGGACCTAATGGATCCCGATAACCGACAATGTTAGGTAGTAGTGTATCGGGGGGATTCCTTGTTTGGATTTCGCTTTACGAGACATCCCACGCATGAAACTTAGCGTAAGGTTGGAAATAGGGAGACGTTTGGTCACTATTCCATAAGTACGGTACTCTCGTCGAAATAGGATCAAGTAATTATATATGTAAGTTGGAAGTTGAATTCTGTTTTAAGGTCATTGAAGCCGGATTTTATGGCAGGAAAGCATTGAAAGTTATCCCCACGAGTTGAGGAGTGGAACGATGGTAAGGAGAATTTAAGAATTTTGATTTTCTAGGGTGATTGGAGGTACCCCAAATGTCATAACCGCGTACAGAACACAAGGTGAATAAAGAGTTAAAATGATTTTTAGCATGGAGTATTTGAAAAGAACTTCATATCATACAAGAGATGACCTGTAATTATTTTGATGAATAAAGCATTAGTGATTTATTTTGGTGGTTGTACCTATTTGGGAAAAATTGTTGTGCTTATCTGAGGAAGGTTGAGAATAATTATTCCTCTTTTGTTGTCATGGAATTTGAATACCTTATTCCTTCTATTCCGTTGAATTTAGTTAGTCCTACAGATGAGTAGCACGCCGTTCGGAATGTTATAAAAATGTGGGTATCTTGGTTAACCACAGTTAAAATAGTCCAAGTCGATGGGACGTGGTAATAGACGTGTGAAATATAAGTTTGTGGGACTAGTATAACGAAGTGGAAGTGATAGAGTGGATTAAACGTCACATGAAGGGCGATAATCCATACATAAGTGTGCAATTAGAATAGCACGCCCTGACTTGATTGGAAGGCTGTAGGAAGCTATTCAAGAAATGGTATTCCTGGAATAGGGTAGAACTAAATTGTTATGAAGCACACCCGGAGCGGAGTGGTCATTAGTCAAGTGTGAGAGAGACTTGCGCATACAACGAGTAATGATGTTAGGATGGCATAAGAGATCCAGAAGTGCGCTTCGTGGAGAGGAAAGCACGGGTCGGAACTCTCGGAATGCTCCAAGGAAGGAAGGGGAGTATTACGTGTCACTTAATGTGAGACATTCCAAGGGAAGAATCGATGTTTAACGAGACGTAGTGAGTAGTCTCTGCATGCACTGCCCATAGGTAAGGTTCGGTTGAAAAAGGAGAATCAACCAAAGAATTTTGTGATTATCGAAAATTACTGAAATTGGAAGAGGTTGGTAAAGTCGGTAAAGTTCTTGGATGAGTTGCCATCCTCAAAACAAGATCAAGGGTTTATCCCAAACTTGCGAATTAAGTCGCCGAGAGGGAAGTGATTGATATTCCTTTGGACCGGCTTACAATATTAACTAGTATGCCCAGACTTCCTTTGAAAGGAAGGATCGCGCCAGTGCATGGTCCGGCGCAGTATAAATTTCTGAATCAGGATGAGATTGGTGAATCTCACCTTTGATATGGGATTTCAGGAACCAGCGGAGATAAAATTTCGTTTCAAGTAGGATGTATCACCCTTAGCCAGAGAATAAGCGCATGGTGATTCAAAGATTAGTGGAGCCACGTGAAGGAGATTTTGGAATCTTGGTACGATGATTTCAAAAATGCTCTGTAGAAGAACTCGTACCTGTTTGTCGCATATGAGGTACTTATTAAGGTTTTGTTATGGAAGAGCCTCGACTATTCTCCTTCCGTATGTTTAGAGGAGAGTAGATAATCAGAATTTTTGGATCGGTCGAGAAAATATCCGATATCTATGGTAGAATTCCACGACTGTTTTAGACGAGCAAGAGTGATCAAATGTTCGTAATATTTTCTCGGAATGGGAGTTTTGTATATGAATAAATCCGAGTATTTGTCATGTAGTGAGGTGCGGCCTCCTAATGATAGTAAGATAATGAAATGTATAACGTACAGGTGTGACCTATGCGAATGTTGTCGGTTGGGAACACAATGTGAAGTGTCTCCAAAGAGAATGCAAAACAATGTTACTGTGAAGAAAGGGCTATAGTGATTGAGCGCCGTAATATGTAGTTAGTTTGTGTACGGAAAGGGATATCCAGAATTGTGCTACCTGTTAGGCCTTATTTTCCGAATTTCGGGACGAAATTCAGTTATTAGGGGGGAAGTATGTAATACCCCGTATTTTTATAGCTTTTAAATTATGGGATTTATTAAATTTAATTGAGATAAATTAATTTAATTTTAATCCGGAATGTTGCTTTAAATATTTACTAGCGTGACGAGAGTTAGTAATTATTGGAAATTTTTTATTTGTTGCATATTACTGGATGAGCATAGTAATATATTATATTGGTTATATTGAATGTCATAAGTGAATTAAATGACTATTTCGGAAATTTAAGTAAGGACGTGCCCGTGTCACGTCGGGACTTATTTTGTTAAATAAAAAGTGAATGTTTTATAAGTTGTTCGTATGGTCGTTTTGAGTACGCCAACGCGTCTGGAAGGGTCGAGATAGTCAGAAAAGTGTACCCGGGGGTTTAGTTTGGGTCTCGGGATGTTTTAGGCTTAATTAGTGACCCGGGAGGGCATTTTGGTAGTTTTGATTTTTCAAAAATTTCAAGCAAAAATAATATTACAAAACAACACACACCATGAATTTAGACTAAGATAACCAAATCGTGGAGACAGAATGAATGGGTGTGAACATATTCGATAGGTAAATCAACTTAAACATACATAACATATGTGCACGATGAATATGGATATTCATAATGAATGAACTCAAAATCGTCCTTAGGTGTAAAAATGTTGAAATCAAATGACATGGACTCAATCTAATCAACAAATCAAATACTAAAATGATTTCCACACCAATAACGTCTAAAACTATGTAATGATTTTTCAAGGCATTGTCAGGACGTGCAAACCCGTTGATTTCCAACCAAACTCCCTCATAAATAATAATTCTTTTTATTTTTCTAATGAGGTTCAAAATTCTCTTTTAAGAGATTTCCTATTGGCCATTTTTGGCATAACTTTCTTTTTATTGCCTTAATTTTTGGGGGGTTTCTTTTCAACCGGTGGCTTTCACGACGAGTTTGCATGCCTCTCGCAACCCTTTCCCATGTACACTCATCATTTTTCATTTATATTGAAAAAATTTCTCACAGACAACAGTTCTTACCTGCACTACTTTCATTGTCAAGTTTTTTTCATTTGGTTCGTTTTAAAAACGGGATTGAGATGAAAACACTTTGACCAACATGTGATAGACAAGTACAATAATAAAATAAATCCGTGCAAGTGTGCATTAAAGGACACTAAGAGTAAAACATGTAGAAAGTAATCACAAATCTCATCTTAATGACTCCAAATATTATAAAGCACATAGATGAAATGACGTATCGTCTCAAAACACTATCCAATAATCGCATGGATATGGAATAATATTGTGACTTGGTCATCCTAAATGTACATCCATAAATGGTGTAAAACAATATACAAAAAGCTTTTTGTGTTTTTTTAAAAATATATCAAAATAAAATATTTTTGCCTTTTTTTATTTTTCTCAAAAAAATAGAAAATATTTTTATATTTTTCAAAAAAATTTAAAAAAATAAATCTTTTGGGGTTTTTAGAAAAATATATCAAAAGGAAAAAAGACTAAATACAAAATACACACAACATAACACTAGCAAAAAATATATATATCATGAAGTACAACTAGTGTATGACAAAAATCCAACACGATCAAGCGAAAGATCTAACATGGGGATAATCAAGTGCAAGCATACGAAAGTCAGGAAGGATCATTCTTAAAGCCTCTAAGTTCAATTTTCTAACCCAAATAGATGTATAACGATGCATGAGGGTTTTGAAAACCGTAGTGACTCTATTCTTAAACTTCCTAGGAGCATTCATAAGTTTGTAACAGACACACCTAATGTGACATCACCTATTGCAATGAGTGCAAGTGTATATATGGATGTGAACGTTACCTAAAGGTGGTCCTCTCCTAACCTTCCTAGGTGGCTCTCTCCTAATGTTCCTAGGTGGCTCTCTCGCATGCATGATTTTGGCTTTGGGAATGGGCCCAACATGATCATTGAAGCCAATACCACACCTATCATCCTTGAATTGGACGGTGCCTAACATCTTATCTAACTTTTCTGACCTATCTGTGACAACCCTCTATCCGGAATAAAGAGTGGCCAGCCCTATACCCCGATAAAATAGGAAATCATTGATAAATATCATTCTCAGCATTACAACAATATGCAAAGTATAAGGAATAACCACTCTATATTCCAGAAAACGGGTTATCAAAAACTTTGATTTGAAATAAAAAGAAAACATTTTCAACAACCCATAATTAGAAATAGAGGGTGGAAACCCCCACAAGCGTAAATAAGAAATCCAAAAGATTCAAAGGACCGAATGAAATGTCGGTCAAAACAACCATACAACATACAATTAGTACCAAGAGTTACATAATAGATCCATTATACAATTACAATGGTTTGGGCAACATGCCCAAATAAACTGATCATAACTAGAAAACATAAACGGAGGCGTCTACACAAAATCCCGTGAAATCCGCACAATGTCACGGCTCCTCAAAAACATGTGGAAGGAAAGGTCATTACGGGCGACCGTGCGACGGAACACCTGAACGGATTATATAGATATACATATACAACAAGAAAGGAAAACCGGTCAGGGCCGGGTATATGCGATCAAATAGATAAATGACAGGTATGCTAATGATACGCAAGTAAGCATGGATGATAGTCTAGCGTGGTAACATCATGGAAGGAACTAAAACCGATAAAGGACTACATAGAGTGAGATTCATATTAAAAACGGAATTAAAAGTGCTTATGAGCCTTTATCATCATTCATCATATTTCCATTTTAATCTTCTTTGATTTTCCTTATCAGGAATACAAGTATCATCATGTGCTCTTTATGGCACTAATCTCAATAGCATGCTCTTTGTGGCATTCATGTTCCATCGAGTCCAACTCGATAATAAGAATAGTCATAATTATAAATATAACGATTCTAAGACCGCCCGTCCGGGTTTCCCCACTGTGCGCGTCCCCAAATAACCATCATCTTCCAGGGCCTAACATAAGACAACCTGGGATCCTATCGAAAACGTCGGGAAGCGTCCATATGCCTGCGGGGTAGTCAAGACCACACCCAGAATCTCCTACCCATCGCAGAAAAATACAAGCGCTCATATGGCCTAGGACTATATCCACCCTGCATTCATTAGCCAGGGGGCTTCACCTCTCGCACGGACTTCCCTTAAGATGGTATTTAGAGAGGTGTGTAACATCCATTTTATTAATTTCCATTACATGATTTAGTAAATTATCATTTACCTAATCAATTTCCCATTTTAACAAATGTATAGGCTTAAGTCGGGACTATCCGTATTTCGTACGGTCATAACATCCTCGATAAGAAATTTAGACTCCAAAGTTATTCCTAAAGCCTCTTTTAGGCTTTAATATAAACCCTCAAGTCAAATCTAACTCGAGTTAAATTCTAAAGTCTCCAAATTGACCTTAATATATTCTAGACCCTTGTAAACTACAAGACGAAAGAAATGCCTAAGCATCACTTTAAATTTCCCTCTCGAGTGAACCCTAGATGCACCCTTTCGAGTCTAGGATGTCGACCCAACTCAACTAGTACTCTAAACCCTATGTTTACTTCATTTAAGAAGGTCCCTAATCACTAATCTTAAAGAAAAGGGGTTAAAAATGAAAAAAAGAAAAATTGAAAAAGTGCAGGGCTACCGAATCGATTCGCCCCCTTGGCCGAATCGATTCGTCCAGAAAATTTGAGATTCTGCATAATTGCCGAATCGATTCGGATAGGTGCCGAATCGATTCGGTCAGAAGATTTGGGTTTCTGCATAACTGTCGAATCGATTCGGACCAATTCCGAATCGATTCGGTTCACAAGACCTGAGCACTGGACCAAACCGAATCGATTCGCCAAGGGGGCCGAATCGATTCGGGCCTGCGATTTTGCCAAGAATTGGCTATGGAGTCTTGGACTCCATTTTCTACCCCAACTCAAATTTCTTCAAACCAAACTTATGTACCAACACTAAAATAACATCAATGATACTATTGATCATCTAAAACCTCATGAATCATCTTGGAGTGAATCAAAACCCAAAAATGCATAAGAAAACCCTAAGTTTGCTAAACTAAAATCAATACACCATTACCACAACAAATCATCTATCTCAAGACACAAATAGCAAGTAAAAACTTGCCTTGATTCAGTAACTTTGCAGATTTCTTGGTGTAGTGGCAAATATTCCCTCAATCTCCAAGTCTTTCTCTCTTCTCTTCACTTTCTCTCTTTGGTTTTGGAAGGAAATAGGAGAAATTAGAAGACTTAGAAGGCTTAAGTCGTGACCTAAGACCAAATGTCCCACTAAATTAACTAATAGTGCGATAAAATAATACGCAATAGCATAATTAAGGCACAACCAGTCAAAAATGCCCAAACTACAAAATACAATATGGTACATTATCTGACTATTTCGCACATTCCGGAATCAACTGCAACCTCCAAATTATCATTTGGACATTTTAAAATTCAATTTAGGTTCGGGTCTCATTATTAAGCCAAATATCATTTTAAATTCAGATGATATTAATAAGCATGACATAGCAATATTTTCCCATAATTATGATATGTATGCAACCTCATAATAAATATCAACTTTCTACATTGAATTAACATTCAAATCATAGCCCAACACTGGTCTCTAATTACTATACTAAGTAATTACTGGAAAATACGGTCTCATAAGCGAGGGTTATTACATACTCCCCCCCTTATGAGGGAATTTTGCCCCCAAAATTCATGCGTACCTTATAAGAAAAGATGTGGATATTTCTCTCGCATCTCATCCTCACGTTCCCAAGTTGATTCTCTTGCATGATGATGACTCCAATGAACTCTCACTAGGGGCACCACCCGAGATCTTAACTTTCGCTCCACAAACTCAAGGATAGCAACCGGTTGTTCTTCATAAGAAACATCGGGCTGCAACTCGATATCTTCGAAAGGAATGTGCCAAAGGGCACCTTCACACCTTCTGTACTTCTTCAAAGAGGAGACGTGAAATACATCGTGGATTTGTTGTAAAGGTTCCGGCAAGACAAGTTGGCATGCCACGGGACCAACCTTTGCAATCACCGAAAAAGGTCCAACAAAACGGGGTGCAAGATTTCCTTTCTTCCCAAAACGTTTGATGCCATTCATCGGGGACACTCTCACCAACACTTGGTCTCCAACCTCCAACTCCATATGTCTCCTACCCGCATCGGCATAGCTCTTTTGACGATCTTGGGCTATCCGTATGCGATTTCGAATAAGCTCAATCTTCGAAGAAGTGTCTTGGATCATTTCAGGTCCAAGGAACTTGTTATCACCCACTTCCAACCAACAAGCGGGCGATCTACAAGGTCTGCCATACAGAGCTTCATAGGGTTCCATTCCAATAGTGAATTGGTATGAGTTGTTATAAGCAAACTCAACCAACGGAAGGTATTGTTCCCAAAGTCGAGTATGCACATGCGAAGCATATCCTCCAACATCTGGTTTACCCTTTCGGTCTGACCGTCTGTTTGAGGATGATAGGAAGAGCTTAACTTCAACTCGGTCCCCATAGCTCCCTGGAAGCTTTGCCAAAAGTGGGACACAAATATTTTATCTCGGTCGGAGACAATATTCAAAGGTACCCCGTGGAGTCTGACGATCTCCTTGATGAACAACTGGCATAACGAGCGGTATCATAATCGGTGCGCACGGGCAAGAAGTGTGCCGACTTAGTCAAACGGTCGACAATCACCCAAATTGAGTCGTGACCCTTTTGCGATCTAGGCAAGCCCGTAACAAAGTCCATCGAAATTCTCTCCCATTTCCATACGGGAATCTCGAGCGGTTGTAACAAACCTGTCGACCGCTGGTGGTCAATCTTAACCAACTGACAAGTAGTGCATTGAGACACAAACTCGGAGATATCCTTCTTCATACCCGCCCACCAATACAAACGACGCATATCTTGGTACATCTTGTCCCCGCCTGGATGCACCGTGAACTTGGACCCGTGGAATTCCGCCATTACTGCACGTCTCAAATCCCCATCGTCGGGAACCACAAGTCTTCCATGGAAGCGTAGTCCACCCTCGGAACCTATTGAGTACGACTCCGCTCCCTCGGACAACAGCTGGCGTGTATGGTCTTGACAAACCTTATCTCTTTTCTGAGCTTCCATAATCTTTGCTATAATCGTGGGAGTAACCGTCATCACGGAAAGGAATGCTCTCACCCCTGCATCCTCCAGGCTGATTTCTTTCCACTTAGCTTTCCACACCTAAGCTAAGTCTCCATCAGGCTTTCTACTCAAGGCATCTGCTACCACATTCGCCTTTCCGGGGTGATAATGAATATCAAATTGGTAGTCTTTCACAAACTCCAACCAACGACGCTGGCGCATATTCAAATCCTTTTGGGAGAATAAGTATTGTAGCGATTTGTGGTCAGTGAACAGACTAAACTTTTCCCCTAAGAGATAATGCCTCCATATCTTCAAGGCAAATACAACGGCGGCGAATTCCAAGTCATGTACCGGATAATTCCTCTCGTGAGGCTTCAACTTACGAGAAGCGTACGCAATGGGTTGTCTCTCTTGTTGAAGAACACCTCCTAACCCCAGAAGAGATGCATCGGTGAAGACGAGATATTCCAATCCCGGCTTTGGTAATGCCAGGACTGGAGCGGAAGTCAGCCTATCCTTGAGCTCATCGAAAGCCGCTTGACATGAACTGTCCCAAACAAATCTTACTCCTTTCCGGGTTAAATTCGTCAATGGGCTAGCAACCTTGGAAAAGCCCTTAATAAATCGACGGCAATAACCCGCCAAGCCCAGAAAACTACGAACTTCAGTGGGCGTCGTGGGCTGACCCCACTCTTTTACCGCGATCACCTTACCCGGATCCACCGACACGCCTTGGGATGACACCACGTGCCCCAGAAACTGAACTTCCTTCAACCAAAAGCCACACTTCTCAAACTTTTCATACTATTGATGATCCCTCAATCTCTACAGGACCAACCGCAAGTGAGCAGCGTGATCCGACTCTGTCTGAGAATAGACTAGGATGTCATCGATAAAGACAATGACAAACTGGTTAAGGAAATCCCGGAACACCCTGTTCATAAGGTCCATAAACACTGCAGGGGCATTGGTTAGCCCAAAGGGCATAACCAAGAACTCATAAGATCCATAACGGGTCAGAAAGGCCGTCTTCGATACATCTTGCTCTCGTATCCTCAATTGGTGATACCCCATCCTCAGATCGATCTTGGAGAAGTAGGAAGCTCCCCTAAGTTGATCAAACAAATCGTCGATGCGAGGTAAAGGGTATTTATTTCGGATGGTGACTTTATTCAACTCTCTATAGTCCATGCATAATCGGAGAGAACCGTCTCTCTTCTTCACAAACAACACCGGAGCGCCCCACGGTGAGGTACTACGCCTAATGAAGCCCTGCTCCAGTAGCTTCTGAATCTGATCTCTCAGCTCCCTCATCTCCACCGGGGCCATTCGATAAGGAGCTTTGGCGATAGGTCGAGTTCCCAGCATTAAATCAATCACAAACTCTATTTCCCGACTTGGAGGTAATCCCGGTATCTCCTGAAAAATATCTTCAAAGTCCCTAACATTGGAAGGGAATTTAGAGGAACCACGACATCTCTAGATGCATCTTCCGCAATATAGTATAGATAAGCACTCGTGCTCCCTTCCATACAAGGCATAACTACCAGGAACATCTCTTGTCCCGGAACCGCAAAAACTATACTCTTCCCGTAACAATTTACTATAGTACGATACTTCACTAGCCAATCCATACCCAAAATTACATCGTAACCGACCATATCAAGGACGAGTAAGTCAGCCTCAAAACACAAGTCACCAAGGTTAATTCCTACGTTTTTACATATGAAGAAAATCAAAGAACCGTCGCCCATAGAGGATTCGACGCTAGTGAAGGTACTTTCGGCAGATTTTATCAAACCTGTAGTTTGGGCAAAACTTCTATAAATAAAGGAGTGTGTAGCACCCGTATCAAATAGAATTCGACCCATGTGCCCATGAATGAGAAACTTACCCTCGATCGGTGGTGGTGCCAGAGGAGCTGGAGGAAGCAGAGCCTCCTGAATGTGGTAAACCCGTCCGTACTGCAATTGCCCCTGTTGAGGAGGAGCCACCGGATTAGGCGCTTGGGGCGGAAACTGTACATACGGCTGCTGTGGGGCCCTAGGAAGATGCCTTCCTACCAACTGAGGACACGCCCTTTTAAAATGGCCCAACTCCCCACACTGAAAACATTTATTTGTCGTATTATCCTGATTCCTGCCTTGGTTGTTTCGGAATTGCCCCGCACCTCGGCCCTGTTGGCCCCTACCTCCATTTCCACCTCTACCACCCTGTGGTTGTGGACCACCTTGACCCTGCCTGTTATTATTGTTGTTGCCACCAGCATTAAACCCACCGAAACTTTGACGCTTGGACGAATCCTCCTGTTGAGGATCCCTCTCAACCTGCTTGTTCCCCGAGGATTGGGATGAAGAAGATGTTCCCCCTCCGCTCCCAACTCCTCCCTGTCTCACTGCTTTCCCCGCAACCACAACCTTCTTCTTGTTTTGAACAAACAATCTATGCTCTTGACAGTGAAGTAAAGCAGCATTCATCACATCCCAAAAGGTCACCAGAGATGGATTTCTAAGCAAATGTTGTTTTATTCGCCAGTGCAAACCTCCCACGAACTTGGAGATCCTCTTCGCTTCTGGAGTTACTTCATCCGGTATAAAGCTTGCTAACCGGGTAAACTCCTCCTCGTACTCGGTAACTGATCTCTCCCCTTGAACCAAATCCTGAAGCTTCCTCTGAATTTCCCCCTGAACTGCGGGAGGGAAATACTTCCCATCAAACAAAGTCCAGAAATTTGTAATGGACATAGTATCCCTTTGTTCGGGTGTCGTCATTGACTCCCACCAGTGTAAGGCCGGTCCGACCAGCTTGAAGTTAACGAGAATTTGCTTTTTCTCCTCACTACATTCCACCATTCTAAGATGGCATTGCATATCTCTCTTCCACTGGTTTGCCTTTATAACATCCGAACCTCCCTCGAATTCCGGGGGATGTCCCTTAAGGAAAGACTCCCTCACCCATTCCCACCGATAAGGTCCCGTAGGAACTAGTGCTTCTTGTCCCCTCACTTGAGCTTGTGGCATTTGTTGGGCCACTGCAGTCATCGCGGCGTTGACAGCTTGGGCCACAATATTTGCCACTTCGGCGGCACTGATATTCCCCTGCTGCGGTGGAGGACCAAACTCATCCTCAACAACCCTATTACGTCTAGCGGGACGTCCTCTCTTTGGCGGCATCTGAGATAAAGATAAGGTAGAGTTAAAACATAATATAAGACAATCTATTTAGCAAAAGATCGCATACATAGGCAGCAAAACAATCCTAACATTAAGTTCTATATCAAAGAACGCTACGGTAGAACGTGACAAGTCCGCATAGATCCTAAAGACTCTAGAACCTGATGCTCTGATACCATCTGTGACAACCCGCTATCCGGAATAAAGAGTGGCCAGCCCTATACCCCGATAAAATAGGAAATCATTGATAAATATCATTCTCAGCATTACAACAATATGCAAAGTATAAGGAATAACCACTCTATATTCCAGAAAACGGGTTATCAAAAACTTTGATTTGAAATAAAAAGAAAACATTTTCAACAACCCATAATTAGAAATAGAGGGTGGAAACCCCCACAAGCGTAAATAAGAAATCCAAAAGATACAAAGGACCGAATGAAACGTCGGTCAAAACAACCATACAACATACAATTAGTACCAAGAGTTACATAATAGATCCATTATACAATTACAATGGTTTGGGCAACATGCCCGAATAAACTGATCATAACTAGAAAACATAAACGGAGGCGTCTACACAAAATCCCGTGAAATCCGCACAATGTCACGGCTCCTCAAAAACATGTGGAAGGAAAGGTCATTACGGGCGACCGTGCGGCGGAACACCTGAACGAATTATATAGATATACATATACAACAAGAAAGGAAAACCGGTCAGGGCCGGGTATATGCGATCAAATAGATAAATGACAGGTATGCTAATGATGCGCAAGTAAGCATGGATGATAGTCTAGCGTGGTAACATCATGGAAGGAACTAAAACCGATAAAGGACTACATAGAGTGAGATTCATATTAAAAACGGAATTAAAAGTGCTTATGAGCCTTTATCATCATTCATCATATTTCCATTTTAATCTTCTTTGATTTTCCTTATCAGGAATACAAGTATCATCATGTGCTCTTTATGGCACTAATCTCAATAGCATGCTCTTTGTGGCATTCATGTTCCATCGAGTCCAACTCGATAATAAGAATAGTCATAATTATAAATATAACGATTCTAAGACCGCCCGTCCGGGTTTCCCCACTGTGCGCGTCCCCAAATAACCATCATCTTCCAGGGCCTAACATAAGACAACCTGGGATCCTATCGAAAACGTCGGGAAGCGGCCATATGTCTGCGGGGTAGTCAAGACCACACCCAGAATCTCCTACCCATCGCAGAAAAATACAAGCGCTCATATGGCCTAGGACTATATCCACCCTGCATTCATTAGCCAGGGGGCTTCACCTCTCGCACGGACTTCCCTTAAGATGGTATTTAGAGAGGTGTGTAGCATCCATTTTATTAATTTCCATTACATGATTTAGTAAATTATCATTTACCTAATCAATTTCCCATTTTAACAAATGTATAGGCTTAAGTCGGGACTATCCGTATTTCGTACGGTCATAACATCCTCGATAAGAAATTTAGACTCCAAAGTTATTCCTAAAGCCTCTTTTAGGCTTTAATATAAACCCTCAAGTCAAATCTAACTCGAGTTAAATTCTAAAGTCTCCAAATTGACCTTAATATATTCTAGACCCTTGTAAACTACAAGACGAAAGAAATGCCTAAGCATCACTTTAAATTTCCCTCCCGAGTGAACCCTAGATGCACCCTTTCGAGTCTAGGATGTCGACCCAACTCAACTAGTACTCTAAACCCTATGTTTACTTCATTTAAGAAGGTCCCTAATCACTAATCTTAAAGAAAAGGGGTTAAAAATGAAAAAAAGAAAAATTGAAAAAGTGCAGGGCTACCGAATCGATTCGCCCCCTTGGCCGAATCGATTCGGCCAGAAAATTTGAGATTCTGCATAATTGCCGAATCGATTCGGATAGGTGCCGAATCGATTCGGTCAGAAGATTTGGGTTTCTGCATAACTGCCGAATCGATTCGGACCAATTCCGAATCGATTCGGTTCACAAGACCTGAGCACTGGACCAAACCGAATCGATTCGCCAAAGGGGCCGAATCGATTCGGGCCTGCGATTTTGCCAAGAATTGGCTATGGAGTCTTGGACTCCATTTTCTACCCCAACTCAAATTTCTTCAAACCAAACTTATATACCAACACTAAGATAACATCAATGATACTATTGATCATCTAAAACCTCATGAATCATCTTGGAGTGAATCAAAACCCAAAAATGCATAAGAAAACCCTAAGTTTGCTAAACTAAAATCAATACACCATTACCACAACAAATCATCTATCTCAAGACACAAATAGCAAGTAAAAACTTGCCTTGATTCAGCAACTTTGCAGATTTCTTGGTGTAGTGGCAAATATTCCCTCAATCTCCAAGTCTTTCTCTCTTCTCTTCACTTTCTCTCTTTGGTTTTGGAAGGAAATAGGGGAAATTAGAAGACTTAGAAGGCTTAAGTCGTGACCTAAGACCAAATGTACCACTAAATTAACTAATAGTGCGATAAAATAATACGCAATAGCATAATTAAGGCACAACCAGTCAAAAATGCCCAAACTACAAAATACAATATAGTACATTATCTGACTATTTCGCACATTCCGGAATCAACTGCAACCTCCAAATTATCATTTGGACATTTTAAAATTCAATTTAGGTTCCGGT
Organism: Sambucus nigra; assembly: GCA_949130495.1. NCBI lineage: Eukaryota > Viridiplantae > Streptophyta > Magnoliopsida > Dipsacales > Adoxaceae > Sambucus > Sambucus nigra. Next base: position 145,771,977 of record OX422214.1, read on the forward strand.
CTCATTATTAAGACAAATATCATTTTAAATTCAGTGATATTAATAAGCATGACATAGCAATATTTTCCCATAATTATGATATGTATGCAACCTCATAATAAATATCAACTTTCTACATTGAATTAACATTCAAATCATAGCCCAACACTGGTCTCTAATTACTATACTAAGTAATTACTGGAAAATACGGTCTCATAAGCGAGGGTTATTACATACTCCCCCCCTTATGAGGGAATTTTGCCCCCAAAATTCATGCGCACCTTATAAGAAAAGATGTGGATATTTCTCCCGCATCTCATCCTCACGTTCCCAAGTTGATTCGCTTGCATGATGATGACTCCAATGAACTCTCACTAGGGGCACCACCCGAGATCTTAACTTTCGCTCCCCAAACTCAAGGATAGCAACCGGTTGTTCTTCATAAGAAACATCGGGCTGCAACTCGATATCTTCGAAAGGAATGTGCCAAAGGGCACCTTCACACCTTCTGTACTTCTTCAAAGAGGAGACGTGAAATACATCGTGGATTTGTTGTAAAGGTTCCGGCAAGGCAAGTTGGCATGCCACGGGACCAACCTTTGCAATCACCGGAAAAGGTCCAACAAAACGGGGTGCAAGCTTTCCTTTCTTCCCAAAACGTTTGATGCCCTTCATCGGGGACACTCGCACCAACACTTGGTCTGCAACCTCCAACTCCATATGTCTCCTACCCGCATCGGCATCGGTCTTTTGACGATCTTGGGCTATCCATATGCGATTTCGAAAAAGGTCAATCTTCGAAGAAGTGTCTTGGATCATTTCAGGTCCAAGGAACTTGTTATCACCCACTTCCAACCAACAAGCGGGCGATCTACAAGGTCTGCCATACAGAGCTTCATAGGGTTCCATTCCAATAGTGAATTGGTATGAGTTGTTATAAGAAAACTCAACCAACGGAAGGTATTGTTCCCAAAGTCGAGTATGCACATGCGAAGCATATCCTCCAACATCTGGTTTACCCTTTCGGTCTGACCGTCTGTTTGAGGATGATAGGAAGAGCTTAACTTCAACTCGGTCCCCATAGCTCCCTGGAAGCTTTGCCAAAAGTGGGACACAAATATTTTATCTCGGTCGGAGACAATATTCAAAGGTACCCCGTGGAGTCTGACGATCTCCTCGATGAACAACTGGGCATAACGAGCGGTATCATAATCGGTGCGCACGGGCAAGAAGTGTGCCGACTTAGTCAAACGGTCGACAATCACCCAAATTGAGTCGTGACCCTTTTGCGATCTAGGCAAGCCCGTAACAAAGTCCATCGAAATGCTCTCCCATTTCCATACGGGAATCTCGAGCGGTTGTAACAAACCTGTCGACCGCTGGTGGTCAATCTTAACCAACTGACAAGTAGTGCATTGAGACACAAACTCGGAGATATCCTTCTTCATACCCGCCCACCAATACAAACGACGCATATCTTGTCCCCGCCTGGATGCACCGTGAACTTGGACCCGTGGGATTCCGCCATTACTGCACGTCTCAAATCCCCATCGTCGGGAACCACAAGTCTTCCATGGAAGCGTAGTCCACCCTCGGAACCTATTGAGTACGACTCCGCTCCCTCGGACAACAGCTGGCGTGTATGGTCTTGACAAACCTTATCTCTTTTCTGAGCTTCCACAATCTTTGCTATAATCGTGGGAGTAACCGTCATCACGGAAAGGAATGCTCTCACCCCTGCATCCTCCAGGCTGATTTCTTTCCACTTAGCTTTCCACACCTAAGCTAAGTCTCCATCAGGCTTTCTACTCAAGGCATCTGCTACCACATTCGCCTTTCCGGGGTGATAATGAATATCAAATTGGTAGTCTTTCACAAACTCCAACCAACGACGCTGGCGCATATTCAAATCCTTTTGGGAGAATAAGTATTGTAGCGATTTGTGGTCAGTGAACAGACTAAACTTTTCCCCTAAGAGATAATGCCTCCATATCTTCAAGGCAAATACAACGGCGGCGAATTCCAAGTCATGTACCGGATAATTCCTCTCGTGAGGCTTCAACTTACGAGAAGCGTACGCAATGGGTTGTCTCTCTTGTTGAAGAACACCTCCTAACCCCAGAAGAGATGCATCGGTGAAGACGAGATATTCCAATCCCGGCTTTGGCAATGCCAGGACTGGAGCGAAAGCCAGCCTATCCTTGAGCTCATCGAAAGCCGCTTGGCATGAACTGTCCCAAACAAATCTTACTCCTTTCCAGGTTAAATTCGTCAATGGGCTAGCAACCTTGGAAAAGCCCTTAATAAATCGACGGCAATAACCCGCCAAGCCCAGGAAACTACGAACTTCAGTGGGCATCGTGGGCTGACCCCACTCTTTTACCGCGATCACCTTACCCGGATCCACCGACACGTCTTGGGATGACACCACGTGCCCCAGAAACTGAACTTCCTTCAACCAAAAGCCACACTTCTCAAACTTTTCATACTATTGATGATCCCTCAATCTCTACAGGACCAACCGCAAGTGAGCAGCGTGATCCGACTCTGTCTGAGAATAGACTAGGATGTCATCGATAAAGACAATGACAAACTGGTTAAGGAAATCCCGAAACACCCTGTTCATAAGGTCCATAAACACTGCAGGGGCATTGGTTAGCCCAAAGGGCATAACCAAGAACTCATAAGATCCATAACGGGTCAGAAAGGCCGTCTTCGATACATCTTGCTCTCGTATCTTCAATTGGTGATACCCCATCCTCAGATCGATCTTGGAGAAGTAGGAAGCTCCCCTAAGTTGATCAAACAAATCGTCGATGCGAGGTAAAGGGTATTTATTTTGGATGGTGACTTTATTCAACTCTCTATAGTCCACGCATAACCGGAGAGAACCGTCTCTCTTCTTCACAAACAACACCGGAGCGCCCCACGGTGAGGTACTACGCCTAATGAAGCCCTGCTCCAGTAGCTTCTGAATCTGATCTCTCAGCTCCCTCATCTCCACCGGGGCCATTCGATAAGGAGCTTTGGCGATAGGTCGAGTTCCCAGCATTAAATCAATCACAAACTCTATTTCCCGACTTGGAGGTAATCCCGGTATCTCCTGAAAAATATCTTCAAAGTCCCTAACGATTGGAAGGGAATTTAGAGGAACCACGACATCTCTAGATGCATCTTCCGCAATACAGTATATATAAGAACTCGTGCTCCCTTCCATACAAGGCATAACTACCAGGAACATCTCTTGTCTCGGAACCGCAAAAACTATACTCTTCCCGTAACAATTTACTATAGCACGATACTTCACTAGCCAATCCATACCCAAAATTACATCGTAACCGACCATATCAAGGACGAGTAAGTCAGCCTCAAAACACAAGTCACCAAGGTTAATTCCTACGTTTTTACATATGAAGAAAATCAAAGAACCGTCGCCCGTAGAGGATTCGACGCTAGTGAAGGTACTTTCGGCAGATTTTATCAAACCTGTAGTCTGGGCAAAACTTCTAGAAATAAAGGAGTGTGTAGCACCCGTATCAAATAGAATTCGACCCATGTGCCCATGAATGAGAAACTTACCCTCGATCGCTGGTGGTGCCAGAGGAGTTGGAGGAAGCAGAGCCTCCTGAATGTGGTAAACCCGTCCGTACTGCAATTTCCCCTATTGAGGAGGAGCCACCGGATTAGGCGCTTGGGGCGGAAACTGTACATACGGCTGCTGTGGGGCCCTAGGAAGATGCCTTCCTACCAACTGAGGACACGCCCTTTTAAAATGGCCCAACTCCCCACACTGAAAACATTTATTTGTTGTATTATCCTGATTCCTGCCTTGGTTGTTTCGGAATTGCCCCGCACCTCGGCCCTGTTGGCCCCTACCTCCATTTCCACCTCTACCACCCTATGGTTGTGGACCACCTTGACCCTTCCTGTCATTATTGTTGTTGCCACCAGCATTAAACCCACCGAAACTTTGACGCTTGGACGAATCCCCCTGCTGAGGATCCCTCTCAACCTGCTTGTTCCCCGAGGATTGGGATGAAGAAGATGTTCCCCCTCCGCTCCCAACTCCTCCCTGTCTCACTGCTTTCCCCGCAACCACAACCTTCTTCTTGTTTTGAACAAACAATCTATGCTCTTGACAGTGAAGTAAAGCAGCATTCATCACATCCCCAAAGGTCACCAGAGATGGATTTCCAAGAAAATGTTATTTTATTCGCCAGTGCAAACCTCCCACGAACTTGGAGATCCTCTTCGCTTCTGGAGTTACTTCATCCGGTATAAAGCTTGCTAACCGGGTAAACTCCTCCTCGTACTCGGCAACTGATCTCTCCCCTTGAACCAAATCCTGAAGCTTCCTCTGCATTTCCCCCTGAACTGCGGGAGGGAAATACTTCCCATCAAACAAAGTCCAGAAATTTGTAATGGACATAGTATCCCTTTGTTCGGGTGTCGTCATTGACTCCCACCAGTGTAAGGCCGGTCCGACCAGCTTGAAGGTAACGAGAATTTGCTTTTTCTCCTCACTACATTCCACCATTCTAAGATGGCATTGCATATCTCTCTTCCACTGGTTTGCCTTTATAACATCCGAACCTCCCTCGAATTCCGGGGGATGTCCCTTAAGGAAAGACTCCCTCACCCATTCCCACCGAGAAGGTCCTGTAGGAACTAGTGCTTCTTGTCCCCTCACTTGAGCTTGTGGCATTTGTTGGGCCACTGCAGTCATCGCGGCGTTGACAGCTTGGGCCACAATATTTGCCACTTCGGCGGCACTGATATTCCCCTGCTGCGGTGGAGGACCAAACTCATCCTCAACAACCCTATTACGTCTAGCGGGACGTCCTCTCTTTGGCGGCATCTGAGATAAAGATGAGGTAGAGTTAAAACATAATATAAGACAATCTATTTAGCAAAAGATCGCATACATAGGCAGCAAAACAATCCTAACATTAAGTTCTATATCAAAGAACGCTACGGTAGAACGTGACAAGTCCGCATAGATCCTAAAGACTCTAGAACCTGATGCTCTGATACCATCTGTGACAACCCGCTATCCGGAATAAAGAGTGGCCAGCCCTATACCCCGATAAAATAGGAAATCATTGATAAATATCATTCTCAGCATTACAACAATATGCAAAGTATAAGGAATAACCACTCTATATTCTAGAAAACGGGTTATCAAAAACTTTGATTTGAAATAAAAAGAAAACATTTTCAACAACCCATAATTAGAAATAGAGGGTGGAAACCCCCACAAGCGTAAATAAGAAATCCAAAAGATACAAAGGACCGAATGAAACGTCGGTCAAAACAACCATACAACATACAATTAGTACCAAGAGTTACATAATAGATCCATTATACAATTACAATGGTTTGGGCAACATGCCCGAATAAACTGATCATAACTAGAAAACATAAACGGAGGCGTCTACACAAAATCCCGTGAAATCCGCACAATGTCACGGCTCCTCAAAAACATGTGGAAGGAAAGGTCATTACGGGCGACCGTGCGGCGGAACACCTGAACGGATTATATAGATATACATATACAACAAGAAAGGAAAACCGGTCAGGGCCGGGTATATGCGATCAAATAGATAAATGACAGGTATGCTAATGATGCGCAAGTAAGCATGGATGATAGTCTAGCGTGGTAACATCATGGAAGGAACTAAAACCGATAAAGGACTACATAGAGTGAGATTCATATTAAAAACGGAATTAAAAGTGCTTATGAGCCTTTATCATCATTCATCATATTTCCATTTTAATCTTCTTTGATTTTCCTTATCAGGAATACAAGTATCATCATGTGCTCTTTATGGTACTAATCTCAATAGCATGCTCTTTGTGGCATTCATGTTCCATCGAGTCCAACTCGATAATAAGAATAGTCATAATTATAAATATAACGATTCTAAGACCGCTCGTCCGGGTTTCCCCACTGTGCGCGTCCCCAAATAACCATCATCTTCCAGGGCCTAACATAAGACAACCTGGGATCCTATCGAAAACGTCGGGAAGCGGCCATATGCCTGCGGGGTAGTCAAGACCACACCCAGAATCTCCTACCCATCGCAGAAAAATACAAGCGCTCATATGGCCTAGGACTATATCCACCCTGCATTCATTAGCCAGGGGGCTTCACCTCTCGCACGGACTTCCCTTAAGATGGTATTTAGAGAGGTGTGTAACATCCATTTTATTAATTTCCATTACATGATTTAGTAAATTATCATTTACCTAATCAATTTCCCATTTTAACAAATGTATAGGCTTAAGTCGGGACTATCCGTATTTCGTACGGTCATAACATCCTCGATAAGAAATTTAGACTCCAAAGTTATTCCTAAAGCCTCTTTTAGGCTTTAATATAAACCCTCAAGTCAAATCTAACTCGAGTTAAATTCTAAAGTCTCCAAATTGACCTTAATATATTCTAGACCCTTGTAAACTACAAGACGAAAGAAATGCCTAAGCATCACTTTAAATTTCCCTCCCGAGTGAACCCTAGATGAACCCTTTCGAGTCTAGGATGTCGACCCAACTCAACTAGTACTCTAAACCCTATGTTTACTTCATTTAAGAAGGTCCCTAATCACTAATCTTAAAGAAAAGGGGTTAAAAATGAAAAAAAGAAAAATTGAAAAAGTGCAGGGCTACCGAATCGATTCGCCCCCTTGGCCGAATCGATTCGGCCAGAAAATTTGAGATTCTGCATAATTGCTGAATCGATTCGGATAGGTGCCGAATCGATTCGATCAGAAGATTTGGGTTTCTGCATAACTGCCGAATCGATTCGGACCAATTCCGAATCGATTCGGTTCACAAGACCTGAGCACTGGACCAAACCGAATCGATTCGCCAAGGGGGCCGAATCGATTCGGGCCTGCGATTTCGCCAAGAATTGGCTATGGAGTCTTGGACTCCATTTTCTACCCCAACTCAAATTTCTTCAAACCAAACTTATATACCAACACTAAAATAACATCAATGATACTATTGATCATCTAAAACCTCATGAATCATCTTGGAGTGAATCAAAACCCAAAAATGCATAAGAAAACCCTAAGTTTGCTAAACTAAAATCAATACACCATTACCACAACAAATCATCTATCTCAAGACACAAATAGCAAGTAAAAACTTGCCTTGATTCAGCAACTTTGCAGATTTCTTGGTGTAGTGGCAAATCTTCCCTCAATCTCCAAGTCTTTCTCTCTTCTCTTCACTTTCTCTCTTTGGTTTTGGAAGGAAATAGGGGAAATTAGAAGACTTAGAAGGCTTAAGTCGTGACCTAAGACCAAATGTCCCACTAAATTAACTAATAGTGCGATAAAATAATACGCAATAGCATAATTAAGGCACAACCAGTCAAAAATGCCCAAAACTACAAAATACAATATGGTACATTATCTGACTATTTCGCACATTACGGAATCAACTGCAACCTCCAAATTATCATTTGGACATTTTAAAATTCAATTTAGGTTCCGGTCTCATTATTAAGCCAAATATCATTTTAAATTCAGATGATATTAATAAGCATGACATAGCAATATTTTCCCATAATTATGATATGTATGCAACCTCATAATAAATATCAACTTTCTACATTGAATTAACATTCAAATCATAGCCCAACACTGGTCTCTAATTACTATACTAAGTAATTACTGGAAAATACGGTCTCATAAGCGAGGGTTATTACACTAGACTCTGAATCAAACTTCACCTTACTTGAATCTCTCAATCTCTCCTCAAGCTCACCTATACTAGACTCGAGAAAATGCCTAGACTCCTCAAACTCTAGAAGCTCCTTTTTCATAGCCTCCATTAAACCTCAAAGACTACCTCTCTCACCCTTAATGTATTATAGATTCTCCTGAAGAGTCTTCTCACGTGCCCGAAGATCCCCAATCAAAGCATCGATATTGTTATTACCTATGGCACGTTCTTTCAACTTAGCTTCTAGCTTTAATTTGTCCTTATTTACGTTCAAAGTTTCAGCATACAATTCATTGAAGGAAGCTTGCAAGTCTCTCTTATCTACCTCTTCATCCTCACTCACATCACCGTCACTTTCTTGGGCTTCACTACCTATGGCTACGCAAGAATCAAGCAAAGATATATCTTCATGAAGTGATTTGTCGTCATCACTCACATGATTAGCCATGTAAGTGGTAAGGACTCGCTTACTGGCATAAATTTTTTCTTCTTTCGGGTCACTATAACTAAGGGTAGAAACATGTTTTATTATTTTATTAACATCCTACCTTAAATTAATGGGACACTCAGCTAACTTATGACCATACCCCTCACAACCTAGACACTTCTCAAAGTCATCCTTTTTAACTAAAGTCCTAAGTGCAGACTTCATGCGTGTTTTCCAATTAGCCCCTTTAGACAAATGTGTTCTAAAATCATCAAACCCTCATAAAGTCATTCCTAAAGATACGGGATTATTCACATAATAAAATAGAGTTTCTAACTCTGATACTAATTTGAGAAGGCCCTTTTGTGTGTGCTTTGCGTGAAGACAAACTTTTTTTAAATTTCTCAATTTTATTATGCATTAAATATGAGAACCAATTTATTTAAACCAATTTTATCTTCTTAACCCTAAAACATGCATCTAAGTAATTCAAAGCATTAAGTAGATAAAGTATGCAGGGAAAAAACACAATTTCAAGAAAAAAACCTTACAGGTAAAAACCTTTATTTCACTTTTAAATGTAAATCACAACTTACAATTACATAGAGAAATTTGTAATGAATTTCCTACAGAAAATCCACATAGACCTCAGTCTAATACCAGTAAAGATTCCCTCAAAAATCTCAAGAACAGCAGCTCCTCCTTCAGCAGTGAATACCTTCGAGTATCCCCAATGACCGCGGTCATCAACAATAGCTCCCGTAAGAACTACCAATCTAGTAGTAGAGAATCCTTCTCTACAAGAGAAACTTTAACAAATAAGTGTTTTGGGTTCCAAAATAACTCACAAAAGTATATGGGATGTTTTTTGTGAATCAAAAACATAAATTTTTCCTAAAAAGTGAACACCAAAAGTCTGCAGATATGCAACTTTCATGCAGTAAAAGTCTTAATGAAAAAGTCTCACAAAACAGGTATTTATAGTAAAATAAAATACTTGAGGCGGCGCTGGTTGTTAGAATGACTTCTTGATGCTGTTTGAACGATATTAGATGTCGTTTTAATGACCCTACTAACAACCTATAAAAATCCAAAACAGTATGTGATCATTTGAACCAAACAAGGAACGACCTATCTCGCGACCTAAGAAAAAACATGCAATGTCGTTAGATGAGGTCATTTGAACGACTTGTCAATGTCATTTGAACGACACTGGCTTGTCGTTTGAAAGACAAAAGCAAAAAAATAATATTTTTTAATACTCGCCTACTGGTCTTCCAAAAAAATATTTTAAGTTAGAAAAACGCCTCTTTTTAATTAAAAAATAGTTTAGAAAAATATCCTAATACTATCGTAAAACATTTTCAAAACTTAAACACATTCCTTACCAAAATCAATCTCATAAAGGACTATTGTTGAAAATACTTGATATTCGGATCTGCCTCCTTGAATGTATGAATGTGAACTTCCTTTGACGGTTCTAACGGTATATGGCATTTTCAATGTAAACTCGGGACTTTGGAAAATCTATCCTTACAAATAATCTGGTGGAGTAACAAAATAATTTAATTATGAGAATGAAAGAATTTACTAGATCTTGGTTAAACTCAATTTGAGAAAAAATGATTTAACCAAATGGGTATCAGAATCTTAATGCGGGGAATCACATTATGTATCATCATCGAATTCGCATATAAGACCTCGTTACATCTGAGTGATTTTTAATATGATTAAATTGGAGTGCTATCATAACTATTTAGTAGAATTAATTATGATTAAATAAATGAAATGAAATGAAATTATGGTAAATATAATTTAGGATTTCTGAATATTTATTTGGAGTTAATTTAATTATTTTTCGTGGGTCCCTTGTGTAGTCCATATACCCAAGTATTCAGGCTCATACTCATCGAAAACTAAGTTTATCCTAAGACCACCTTTTATACTTGTATGTAAAGGTGTGGGAAGGGATTTTATCATTATTATTTATTATTAGGATTTAAAAGGGGTGAGAGAATATACTGTTCACGTTTTTTTGTTAAGAACGATAGAAAGAGACCTCCATATCTCAAGTCTTAGAAAAAAATTCATCTCAAAAGGTGTCCACACACCTACTAGACTTTGGAGAAGATCATACGCTAGAAGATCCACGCTAGAAGGTTTAAGAAAGGTTTTGGAGATTCAAAATAAGGCAGTTCTACATCTAACATGAAATACTTTTCTTCCTATCGGATTGCAATCGGGTCCATAAAGGTATTCTATTCTAAACCCTAGGTTTATTCTTCAAACTTAGTTTTTTGGTTTTACCACTTTCCCATGTTTAATTAATCGAAAATCCATGGTTGAAATTTTTTATTCCTTGTATATCGATCCCCAAAAATTTCTTATCCCTTTTTAACTCACACTAGGATCCATGGGTTTTAATGGAACATTAGACATATATTAGCTAACTTTTCTCCTCTTTCCTCGATCTTTATTCTTAAAAAATATTTGAATTTTTTTAATCCAAAAATTTCTTTTAAAGTGTTTAGGCAGAAAATTATTTGAATCAATTTTTCAAGCCATGAAGTTTCTCACAATATTCTTACCAATCCTACAATTATTAAACGGCAAGGTTGGTTTGATAGATGGCAAAACACTTACAAATGACCAAATTTGTGACAAATGACTCATTTAAATGCCTTGTCATTTGGGTATTGATTTTAGTAAAAAATTATCAAAGTGTTTAAATTTATTAAACTTGTAATAAAAATCTCTAAGGTGACCATTATTATGAAAATATGAACAAACAAAGTTCTTTTTAGGTTTATTTCGATTAAACACATGATTTTTGTTTCCATATCGAGATGTGAAAATTCTTTCTTATTTGAGAAAAACTTCATAACATTTTTTTATTTTGACATGAACTTTTAAAGAAACCTTTCATTTATTGTTGTATCATTTTGAGAAGAGGATTTCTAAAAAAAAAAATCATTGTCCATTGAAAGTTGAAGAATCAAACTTCTTATGGCTCAATCCACTTTTATCATTTGTACTTTGGGTGTGTGTCAAAAGCATATTGTCAAGTTTTTATTATCTTGCATGTAAATCTACTTTCACACTTTTGGTCAAGATCAAATTTTTTTGAAGACTTTCAACTTTCTTTTCCAAAACTAATTTGGATTTTTTTCACATATATGAATATCCATTTTAAATATTCCAAGAGATAAATTTAAAAAAAAAACTCATAATGATCTTATCTCTTAAATCATCAAGAGAGTATACAAGATATGGATAAAGACATAAACACATTTAAGTTTTTCAAATATGATATGTCATTTAGCTTCTAAATTTCATAAAAAATCATTTTATCTTTCAAAAGTGCAAGGTCACTTAAAAAAATCGTATTTTTCTATTTCAAGAGTTTTGACCTATTCACAAAGAGTTTTGTTATCTTGTTTCCAAGAAAATTTTGAACGCGCATTAACATTTAAAAAAAATCATGAAAAAGGTAATCATCTAACCTATGTGAGCACAGTCAACTTGAAGTTCATCAACAAGACATGCCTTAATTTTAACCAGTTTTGTATTCACCACAAATATTGAGCCCCTATTTAAGAGTATCTTGTTAAATCCCTATTTGATTAAAAAAATTCTTTAAAATCAAAGGTATTTTACAACTTTTATATTCTTTCAATAAAGCGGTCATCAAAAAATTATATAAAGAGTTTCAAATGTTCTTAAAAAAAATAAACATACTTAGGTTAAAAAATTAAAAAATATTTTTCACCAAATACTTCCTCACAAGATTCATATTAATTTGGGGAGAAGAACGACGCAAAAAATCAGATGAAGTAACAAGTCCGGTATAGGCATGATAAAGTTATCTAATAAGGAAATCTTCAAATATTTTAAACTGAATCCCATTTCAACACACACAACTCGATGGTCAAAGTTAAAGCAAAGAGGGGAGACTTTGATACTAAATGAGAGTGAGCTCATAACATATGGTACTAAGGAAAATCCAAAGAAATGCAATGACTAAAAGCAACTAAGAAAATTAAATTGTATTACTAAGATTGACATTATATTCTTGCTATTACTTTTTAAGGATAAATAAACTATCTAATGTCTATGTGATAAAGTTTATCAAAGTGATTCAAATACAATTTATCTTCTGAGATTAAATTAATTAATTAAAATGGGAAAATGATAAACAATCAACATGAATATATAAGGAAAAAAACCATAATGGTAAAAAAATTGGGTTGAACGATTGAAAAAAGGAACTATAGTAGGACTTAGAAATTTGGAACTACTTATTACACTTCTTTTGCATAAATTCTAATAAATATCTTGTTACACGATATCTTGTGTAATGAGAATGTGCAAAAGTTCGATACCACTTTACATGTCCACCAGTTTTGGTCTGAACCAATGTCCTTGTAACACAAATCAAATGTATTATTTATAGTTGAAGATATTAACTTACTTCCAATGATATTGGAACCACAAGAAGTCACAAATATGTATTTTTAATTTCGAGAATGTAATATTTTAAAGGTTGATACGATGGTTTAAAAGTGTCTGGCTTACTCAAAATAAACTCACAAATTTTTATTAGATATAAAAAATCAAGTTTTTCAAAAACAAAATATGACTATATTTTTAGGGAAAACCTGAAATAATAAAACTTCAATAAAACCTTATAACAAAGTTTAAAAACAAATATCTCAAATATACTCCAACGTGCTTGGAAAAAAAACTCTAATGAATAATACTTTTTAGAATATTATTTTCCCTCAAAATAAGCTCTCAAAATCTCTCAAAAAATGAAGATCAGCCCTGGTCAAATAACCCATAAGAGGTTGTGTGGACAATTTTGCATAAGTTACTATTAGGACATGACTTCCTAGGAGGTCATGACTTTCAATCACCAGGATTTTTGTTAAAAACTGAATTTACACAAAGTTTGAGGTTAAATAGTGCATCAAACTTCAAAAAAGATTTTCTTAAAGCACAAGTCGTCAAATGACGCGACCACTAAAGCTTGCCTTTGCGGTAGTGAGGCATCCATTTGTTTAAGAATAGCAAGTCATGAATTTGACTATAAATTTTGCATTGGCAAGTTTTACAAAGTTGATGACCACGAAGCTTTGTCCAAAAAAGAATTATTTAAAACAAAAACCAATGAGCGACTATAATGGATGATAATTTTAGAAAAATTTGAACTCACTAACACTAAGTAGACTTAATTTGTTTTTTGTTATTTATGTCCCTACATGGTCCATTTATCTTCACTCTTAGAATATTTGAAACAACGATTTGTAATATGCATTTTGGATATAATTTTAAACATATCCAACACTGACGAATTTATTTTATGTGAATGGGTAATTGACTCCTTACGTTAATTTCCTTTATGATTAATTGTATGTTTGTTTAAGTGTTGTTAAGATATTTAGGTTATGGGATTATTTCTCCCACCCCTTAAAAGAATTTAACCCATTCATTGAATCTTTTTTTTGACATTCTTAAGCTGAGGTTATTCCATCTGAATGAAACTTTTGAAATTTATTTGAATATATGCCACATCACTTATAAAAAAAGTACAATTTTCTATAATAGAAGGCTTTTTAATTTTTTTTATAGCTGAATATTCTTATTATGAGTATTTTCCAAATATTTTTGTGATTCAATATTCCCCTAATACTATATCATATGTTTTTTTCGCACCGCCTTACATAATTAAAGTTTAAACATTTAAGTTGAGTGTGTTATAACCTTGGCATCCATACGTTACATTCTTGAGTCGACCCTTAGGTGTACTTTTCCTAGTGTTTTAAACCCACATTAGGATTCGGTAGTTCCACATTTGTCTCTAACGCAAGAGGGTTCAACCCAAGATTTTTGGACCTAGGAATTTTTGGCCTGATATGGCTAATCTTGAGAAACCTTAACTTAGAAATCTATTTGGAAAGGTGGTTCAGGGTCTTCCTATGTGACATCGACAATGAAGTTGGCCAAGACTTGACCTTGAATGGAAATTTGAGTCTAATAAACTGTATTAAACTCTACCAATCATACCAATCAAACTACAAATAAACCTAATTCCTTGGGTTTATAACGTATCTACCATAGAGGTTGATTTTTCATAACCACAATATTGGGCTTAGAATACTAGTTCATTTCCTGGAAGCATTAATGGGAGATAATCTCAACTTCTCCATATTTGGATATTAGTATTCATCTCGCTAATAGACCTTATAAGTATATGTAGGTGAGAAAATCCTACTTAGATCAATTCCAAGCAAATAAATTCAAGTAATAAAGGAAAATCACAGAACACAACACAAAATATATGTTGTTTTGCAATGTGCCTACGTCCATGGGGTGTTTCTCTCTCTTAGTATTGATGAATTCATAATATTAGGAATTACATCCCTCTTTTTCTAGGATCGAGGGTTACATTTATAGTGAAAAAGAAAATAATGAGTCGTATAGGACTCTAAGACCTTTGGATGCAGTTACAATATGATCGAAAAAATAAAGCCTCGAGATATTCACTCGTCGAATATCCTCTCGTGTATATCTACAAGCTATGATCATTTATCTGGGTTTCTTGACACATGTCATCTCCATCAAGTTATTAGGATAAGTCAAAAAATATCCCCACAATTTCCCTAGTCTAAATGGGGTGGAGAGATTTGATTGTTGGTTGACTTTGACATTGGTCAGTAGTGACGTTTGATCGTCTATTAAAGATGAAATTTAAAAGTATCAACATTTGTAGTTTTTAAGATGAAAAATCACTTTTATTTTGCGTGTTGATTTTGAGGGGCACGCTCATAATATTCCCCAACCTTAAAGGGGTGTGATGAATATTTGTACAATGAGGAGACTAATTTATTGGATGAATATTTTGAGGGGCATGCTTTGATTTTGAGGGGCACGCTCATAATATTCCCCAACCCATATTTGGTCCGCCCATATTTTGCCTGGCCCACATTTAACCCAACCCATATTTGGCTCAACCCACATTTAGCCCAACATATATTTGACCCGCCCAAATTAGGCCCAGCCCATAATTTTTCCAATGCTAGGTGTGTCCATCTCAACTTTTTTTGAGTATGTGGACATTTCCTCTATCCCTGTTGTGCTCCCTGCCACCTCAAAAAAAGATATGGCTCCATGGAGAAACATTCCAACTTTATTGGATGAATCTGTCCTCCCCACTTACCCAAAAGCTCAACATTCCAAAGGGAAGGAGATTAGAGGTCCATCTGACCTTGTTAACTTGTTAATTCTCCCAACAAAAATAAGGCTCTAAATAAGGGATGATAATGGGGAAGGTTTTTAAGGGGACCCGTTCCGACCCTAATGGGGTGAGTTTTGGGGTTACTAAATGAGGCAGGGTCCCATTCTGGTTTAAACTTAAAAACCCGTCAAGGTCGAGTTTTATATATAAAAACTTCAAACTCGCCTAGTTTAAGGGAATTATTACGAATATAACCTTATATATATAGTTATGTTTTAGGTTTTTTAACCCATTTATATCATACTTCACTAAGATAGTTGATCTCCCTTCCTTCCTCACCATTTCATTCATCTCCATTCCTTGCCGATGTGACTCGGGGCCCTCACTTTCGACGTGGAGCTGAAATGTCGACAATCTGAAGAGCTAACATCCAGAGCTGAAACGCCGACAATTTCTAGAGAGATCACGACCGATCTAAAATACTGATCAATTTATGTTACAATTTGCTTCTCACATACATGCCATGCACGCATGTATTGATATACATATACGTCAGCCAATCTCCAGTCTGAATAACCCCTTAATTTCTCTTTCTTTACTATCAACAAATATTGATATGTTCTTTTGTGCATCAATAAATGATCTATTGACCATATATAAATTTGATTTGTTGTTATTTCAATATATGATCCGTTGTGATATGTTGTGTATCAATATATGATCCGTTGTAATATGTTGTGTATCAATATATGAATTTGTTTTAAAAAAATAGTAAAAAATATTGAGTATACTTTACGAATTTAGTCACTAACCTCCCTAACCTCACTAGGTGGCCAAGACCTCACTCGGTCTCCACTAATTCAGCGAACAAAGTACTAACAATATATATATGTGTGTGTGTGTGTGTGTGTGTGTGTGTGTGTGTGTGTGTGTGTGTATAATTGTGTATGTATAATTGTGTATGTTAAAGGGTGACTGATTTTCTTTTTGTAGTTCTCTGTGTGTGTGTGTGTGTGTGTGTGTGTGTGTGTGTGTATACACACACACACACGCACATATATATAGGTTGAATTTATTGTTATCACATAAATGAAGGCTAATTGTTTTTACATTGTATAGGTCTTGTAATCATGTTTGAATAAGGGGAGAATCAAAGCATGCCTTCTATTAATTTGAGTTCAAATCCATCAACTCAAACTCCCATTTCAACCCAAATTATTCAACACCAAATGGATGGAAGAATCCTACTCAAAAATTTGTTGAAAACCCTTAAAAGAGATAGAGGTAAAAAAAATCAAAGGTTTGGAATGACATGAAACTTATTAAAATAAATGGAGTTGATTATGCTATTTGTAATATTTATGGAGATAAACTGAAAGCGGGTAGCAAGAATGAAAAAAAAGTATTTGATTGACCATTTGGAGCGGTGTAAAAATGTCCATGGTAGGCTTGGTGATATTAGTCAACAACTATTTAAAGTGAGAGGAAAGAAAAAATATGGGAATGTTGATTTGAAAAACCATTACTTTAGACAGTGTTGTGTTTTAGATAGCTTTGGATAAAAGAATTGAAAATAATTCTAGAGAAATCTAAACAGTTAGGCATTCCTTACACTAAAAATATGTGTCTTGATAGCAAAACACGTTGGAACACAACTTATTTGATGTTACAAACAACCTTATTGTATAAGGATGTGTTTGAAAGACTTAAGTTGCGTGAGAGGCTTTACATTAGTTTGCTAACGGAGGAAGATTGGGATATAGCAAATGACATTTGTGAAAGATCAAAATCATTTTATAATCTGACTGAGTTATTTTCTGAGACTCATTATCCCACTGCCAATTATTATTTTCCTAAAATATGTGATATTAAGTTGGCATTGATTGAATGTACACTCAAATATGATGGAGAAATAAGAGAAATATTTGAGTGTTTGTCATTGCATAATGGGAGTTGCGATCTTCTTGGATTCTAGGTATAAAATTAAATTGGTTGAGTACTACCTTCCTCTCATATATGGTGTACAATCTATATTTGAAATTCAAAAGATTCGGAATACTTGTTATGAATTATCGGATGAATATCAATCAAATGGGGGGAGATCATTTTCTAGGACTAGTGTTGGGGAATCTTTATTTTCTTGTCATTCTAAGCCTGAAATATCTGATTATAACATGGGTGTTAGTGACTCTCTTTCGAATTTTGATAAATTTGTGAATGCTAGTTATAGTAATGTGATGGTTAAGTCGAACTTGGATTTTTGTTTAGAAGAAAGTGTAATGCCAAGAACTATGGACTTTGATGTGTTAAATTGGTGAAAAACAAATGGGATTAAGTTTCCAACTTTGTAAAAAATAGGTCGTGATGTTTTAGCAAACCCCGTATCAATCGTTGCATCCGATTCGGTGGTTAGCACTAGTGGGAGATTGGTTAGTCCTAACCGTAATAGACTTTACACCGATACTTTGGAGGCTTTGATGTGTGCACAAAGTAGTGTATAGATTGTCATAAATGGTAAAAATATTCACAACTAGTTTGTTTATTTATTTTCTTATTCGACATCCATAACTAATGCAATGACTATTCATATTTTTTCTAGCTAACTGTTCAACCGCCGAAAGTTCGATGTGTGCCTCCACAATGTATCACGAAGAGGATGATTTAACCATTATATATTTTTACAACTTATTGATGAATTAAACAAAAATATTTTTTCATGATTTGGGGATTTAATATTTATTTTATTTGGTAATGTAAGATAAGTAGTAAGATTTTGGGTGGGTGGAAGATGATGAAGTAATATTTTTAAGGGATGAAAGATGATAAAGTATTGATTAAGGATGATATTTGAAGATGGCATCTTATGTTGTTGGTTTTTAATTTAGATGAAACATTTTGGGAGGATGAAACATTTTGTTTGTTTTTCGACTACTTTTGGTTTAGACTTGTTTGTAATGAAATTTTGATGGACTTGGATTGTAATTTAGCTATTGAAAAATTATATAAGTTGGATTGTTATTTGATTGTTGAAAATTTATGTGATCTAAGTGACATTTTTGGTAAATATATAAGTGATTTTTAATTATCAACGGGTTAAGTGGGGGTAGTTTCGGGTCCCGTTGGGTTTTATTAATGGCTCGGAGCGGGTTTGGGGAGGGGGTTAAGCGGGGTGGGGTGGGTTTAGGGAGGGGGATGGTTGGATATTTGGTGGTAGGGAGGGGTACCCTGCCCCAAATCTGCCCCATTGACATCCCTAAGCAAGACTAGCACTGATACTTATACGTATGTTATTTTTCCCACAAAGAATTTGGTTTTTTTCATCACGAGGAAGGTTCACTAAGTAATGTATGTGTCAAAGAACCCTGACTTGGCCCCCATGACACTAAGGGGGGATTTTTAAATATGGATAAGGAGCATGTCGGCAGATTTCTCGCGTCGCCTAGGTGTCATCTCTGGTAAGCTTTTGCACCTTAATTGGATTTTTAACTTGGAAATTTTTCTACAATACTAACTTAGTATCATACTTTTACTTACACTTCATGATAGACTTCGTTGATATCCTCGATAGGAGGTATGACCAGGGAAAATCCAGCATCGATGTCAATCACGCCTTTTAAGAATCTAATAAGGATATTTTGGCTTCCCTGATGGCCTTCTTGGCTACCCAGAAGGCGCATGGGACAAAAAAGTAGGCCACATAAATGAACATGAAAAATATAGAGTCTGAGAACGACCAACTAAAATTCTAAGGAAAATGCCCAGATTCTATCTCAGGCTTTAGCGGCCAAGGACAAAGCCTACGACCAAGGTTTTGACGATGCCTTTTGTCAAGATAATAAGCAACTGGATTACATTCTCAAGTCTAGTTTCAAGAAAGGCTAGGATTTAGCATTGGTTAAAACTGAGGTCCCCCTGATTCCGAACTCTATGGTGAGCATGATTCAGTCTCCCCATCAAAGGATGAGGAAAAAGGCAAGACCTCAGGCTGTGGCCAGACAAAGGATGGGCCTGAATAAGAGAATGAGTTTGCTGACCTGAACAACGGTTTAGTCAATCAAGAGGAGGTTAAAGAGAAGGAAGTCTAAGTTAGTTATATGTAGCTTAGGTTTCCTTTTTTGTTATTTTTTCCTGTCTTTTGATAGATATGGTGTAATGGCTTGCCCGTCATTTTCCAATTGATAAAAACTTCCATATTTGTCTTGCCATTTTATGTTTGACTGTTGATTTCTCATAAATGTTTTGTTTATATTATTTCCTTTAAACATTTTCCCTTCAATTCTATTGAGTCTGACAATAACCTGACATTTGTGCCAATGTTCTTAGAAAGTGAGGACTTGAATTTAATCCTTAGTTAGGAAGCTGTTGGTTGAGCTCGCGAAGCATTCCCCTATATTCGAAAGGCACTCTATAAAATGGCAACTAATTTTACTGAGCAGTCCCATTTGGTGTCAAGCCTTAAGATCGAACTTAAAGAGGTCAAAATCCAACATTTGCCAATCATTCCGGGTCAATACTAATGGTTCTCAGACTCCATATTCGAGTTTTATACGAACCAACATTTCTTCCATTAACGCCCCATCAAGGCACTTTATTCTTGCCCTTGTTCTCTAGTAAGTTATAATGAAAATGCGTGGTTCTTCCACGTCATAATAGCCCACGTAGATCCTTGTACTTTCTCAATAAAAGAGAACCCGCTCTTGGCCTCCTCTTACTCAGTTCAATGAAACCTTCCCAGGTGGATGTTCGCCAATGCGGTTTCGTGAACACTGTTCCTTCAAAAGTGTTAACGACACTTATTTGGGAGCCTATCATTACATTGAAGGGCTATCCCTTATACCTACCTTTCTGTAGTGTACAATCTCCCTAATCGTACAACTCTTTATTCACATGTCAGTTTCTGACCGAGCCTCGCGTGAACATTTGAGGATCTTACCTTCTCCTCCTTCCAATTATTCTAGAGAAACTTACTATAGAAAGTATCTACCAAGATCCTCCATAAACAAAACTTTCCGTGCCCACAATTAAGGTGACTACGTTCACACCATTTCAACATTACTCCTACGGGTGAAGGATTTTCCTCCATCCTACTTCTGGGAACTTCTCCACTTCAATTCAACGTTGCTTGAAATCTCAAGCTTAGTACCACCCTCTACTTCTAGCGGTACTTGGAAAACTAGATCTACCATAATTAGTGATCACAGTAGCAAAATATGAAAATGCTACAAAAAGGGAAAGCGACCTCCAAAGGGATCCTCATCCCCGACTACAAATCACAATTTCTCATACTCCCATCTGCTGACGCCATCACAACAACCTTCCCTGGTGACCTCCTCCAATCAACCTAGAATTCTCACACGAATAAGCCAAAGATTCTACGGATTCTATCTCATGGCAGAAGAATGAAATCTCTCAAGAGAAATCAATGATCTTAACCCTATGGCACTATGTCAAATCAAAAGCGACACTGGAGATGTAACGCGCACACACAGATTCCTAAGGACTCTAGAACCCGATGCTCTGATACCATATGTGACAAACCGCCATCCAAAATAGGCGGTGGCCAGCCCGATACTCCAAAATAACGGAATCAAGGATGGAATCATTCTCAACATCACAACAAAATATGAAGTATACGGGATAACCACTCCTTATTTCAGAAAAAACGGGTTGCCAAAAGTTTTGGTTTTACAGTTAAAGAAAAGAATTTAAACAACCCAACTTAAAAAGAAAGTGGAAATCCAGATGACATTATATTATATACTCACAAATGTACAATAAGGGACCGAATATGTTGTCGACCACAGACTCATACAACAATGTAAAACAAGTTCAATAAATTAAATAATACATTACATTAACCAATTACAAAAGCTTGGGCCTCTCTCCCGAGTAAAAAGACCCGATCTTAACTAGAGTGCAAGAATGACGACGTCTATTTCAAAATGTCTCGCAATACCCGCAAAGCATCACGGCTCGCCAGAGACACCGGGATCAGAATTCAAATCAGGCATCCTTGCGGTAGAATACCTGAACGGATACAAGATGCATGTACACCAAGATATATGAACGGGTCAGGGCCCGGTTCTATATGATTTCCAGATGAATAAAGAGTATGACAGAAAAGAAAAGCATGAGTTTAATTTGAATATGCAAAGAAAAAGAAAGAGTAACATAAATTAAAAGCTTCCATCTCATTATTATGTTCCTTATCAGGAACTCATAATTACAACATTTATGCTCTTTACTAGCATCTCATTCCTTATCAGGAAAATATAATTATAATTTTAAGCTCTTTATGGCTTTGATTTCAATTATATGCCCATCCTGGCATTACCATTCCTTAGCAGGAATATAATCAACATTAAATGCTCTTTATGGCATTGTACTGTGCTCTTTGTGGAACTTCTTTATGCTCTTTATGGCATATCACACACATCAAGTCCCACTTTATTATGAACTGTTATATTTATATACATATAACGAAACCGCCCCTCCGAGTTTCCCCACTGGGCGCACCCCTAAATGACCATCATCTTCCAGAATCTCCTACCCATCGCAGAAAATATATATCAACAAACGCTCGCATGGCCTAGGAATATATCCACCCTGCATTCATTAGTCAGGGGGCTTCACCTCACGCGCGAACTTCCCTTATGATGTCATTTAGAGAGGTGTGTTCAATCCATTTTATTTACCATTTTCAAAATCAAGTAAATTATCATTTACGAAATTCAAGATTAAGTAAATTATCATTTACCATCATCATTACCCTAACCATTTCATTTCCATTTATGTGTATGTTTCATTTTATTTGAAACCATATTATTTACATTATTGTCAATAATTCACCTTATTATCCGGATCCATACGATAAATTATATCGTTACTACAACCTCAAAGGAGTAAATAAACTCTTCATTGTCTCGAAACATTTTAGGGTGTTATTTGTAAAACCCCAAGACTATCATCCTTCAAAGGAATGAATGAACTTTCAATTTATTCTCCCAACACTTTTATGGTATTATTATGAACCATCAAGGTTAACATAGCTCAATTGAGCTTCTAAAGTCTCCCAAACATAACACTATATCTCCTAGTTTATAATGATTAACTAGAAGAAAAGAATGCCCTTTCATCAATAGGCATGACCTAGGAAAAGTCCCCACATAACCCATTCCTAATGTAGGGTAGACAACTAACTCATCTCACCCTCTAGGACTCTAAGTTTACTTCGTTTAAGAAGGTTCCTAGGTCCTAACCCTAAAGCAAAAGGGTCAAAATTGAGTTATAAAAACAACTCAAAAATAGCAGGAAAACTAATCGATTCGCCCTAGCGAATCGATTCGCCCAAAAAGCGAATCGGTTTGGACCACAAAACCAACTTTCTGCAATTGGCCGAATCGATTCGGCCTTAACCCGAATCGATTCGGGTTATTCAGACCTGGAAGCTACCCCTTACCGAATCGATTCGCCCAAGGGCCGAATCGATTCGGTCCTGCGATTTTGCCAAGAATGGCTACGAAGGGTTATGAACCCTAATTTCCCCAAACCTCAAATCTCTTCCATTTTATACACAACCAACAATATTTATCTACCCAAAGATTATCCTACATGGTTTTTAACCATTAAAACCCACAATATCATCATCAAAACCAAAATCTCCAGTTTTGATACCCAAATGCCAAAACATAAATATCACACAAATTATTCATCTTAAATCACATATTATCAAGTAGAAAACTTGCCTTAGGGTTGATATCTCAGATTTCTTTTCGGTAGAAGCAATCCCAATCTTCAATCTTCCAATCTCTCTTCTTTTCTCCATTTTTCTCTTCCTCTTTGTTTCTCTCCTTTTCTCTATATGTTTTAAGACATGTAATGGGGAAATTAGGGGATTTAGAAAACTAAAATTGGGGCTTAACACAAGTCTCCCAACTTAAGTGGTTAATACCACATTATACGCGTTTACATTAAAACCAGGTAAAAGTGCCCGAAACTCAAAAATACAATATGGCACTTATTTTGACTGTCTCGGACATTCTCGGACTAACTGCGCCCTCTAAACTGGCATCCGGGAATTTTATAATTTATTTCGAGTTCCAATTTCATTTAAACCATTTTGTCATTTAAAATATATGACACCATAAAACATGTAACCTGGTGATATTTACTTTCACATATCGTAAATGTGCATCATTCTAATAAATATTAACTTTTAACTCATAAATTAATATTTACTCCAGTTCCCAACATTTTATATAATTACCTTATGCGATAAATTAATATAAAATTAGCCTCCTAAAAGCGAGGGTTGTTACATACTGCCCCCTTATGAGGGAATTTTGCCCTCAAAATTCGGGCGTACCCAATACGCATAAGGGGTATACTACTCTAACTAGGATTCTACCATTCTACCCAAACCCCTCGTTATCCCAACGTCCCAAATGGACTCGGGCTAAGGTCGACCCTATCAATCTCAATCTACACCCTTCATGCTATAACATAGCACAAAGTGTCCCTTACTAACTATCGATTCTAGCTTCTTACAACTAAGACGATGCCCCCATGACTCGGCGCAAAAGTCTTACCTACTGAATCATGTTACATCACACCTCGGGGCACCTACACCAACTCTAAGTGGCTAATCCCCAACGTTACTCAAATTTTCCTCGCATAGGCGTATCCCTTCTAACATATGGCTAAAAATCCTAATCCTCAAATAATTGTTCCGGAACTATTCCCAGTCCAAGGAACATATGATTCGCTGGCCTCATCCAGCGAGTATGTAAATTTCTCTAGCCACTCACGACACCACACCTTAAAAAATGATTCGAATTCTTATATGGGAAATTTCCATCCACACAATTCATTGTTCCCATTCATCCACATATCCCAAGGCGCACATTCACGATATGCCTTTCGGCGTTGGGTTAACTTCCCCCATTCAATCATTCCCTTTAGGGTGGAAAAATGTACTCCATTCCATACGGTTCCCATTTCTTCATGGAAACTTTTACCAAACCTTCGACCTGAATATCTAGTCTCGGTACCCCACTGTTGTTAAGCACTTCACTCCTCCATACAAGTGTACTCTTCCACCTCTAGTCCGCCCATCATGGCCGAAAAAGCAATAATTTGGTCTAACGATCAATAATTTCTCAAATGGGATCATGACCAGTTCAGCGCCCGCAATTCAACGCAGATGTCTGTGAATATACCCTTCTCCACTCCACCACTACTCTTCTCTACTCGAGCAGGTGAAATGGTCAATCACTGACATGAATGCTCTTGCTTCAGAGTCTTCCTAGTTATGTTCGTTCTAGCTAGCTTTCCACGCCCTCAATACTATGTCGACGAGTTCTCTACTCGACGCATTTACCACCCCAATCACATTCCTTAAGCGAGAGAAAATGTCCGATTGAAAGTCTTTTATGAACTTCGTACACCAATCTCAAAACCTCCCACGACCTATTGCAATAACTTGTCGCTTGCGAGAAAGACCAATTTCTGCCCAGGAAGTAGTGCCTCCCTTTCTTTAAGGCGATCACTACCACAATGAATTTTAATTCAAACAGGGGATAATACTCCCCACACGTTTAAACCGGGGAGACGAATAGACAGCGGGTCGATGCTCCAGTATCATTGCTCCCCAACCTGGCAGAGACTTATTCGTTAAATCCACCCTCGAGCTTAGCAACATGGCTCAGGAGTGAAAATCAACTCATCCTTTTAATTCCCTGAAAGTTAAATTACTAACCTAACCCTATAAACAAGAGAGGCCTTATCTCCTTCGGCCTAACCTAGCAACCTCTCGAGATCCCGTCATCTTGTTCCTAGGGAACCAATCCCTTTTTTTGAGTTACCCCACAACCCATTCGTGGTCAACTCCCGACAACCTTCCTAAACTAACGTCACGCACCCAAAAGGGCATATATCCTAATAATCCTAGAGTCTATCTATATACATCCTATCTAAGTCTTAGATATATAATACTAAATATATGTCCCTAGTGCCCAAGACCTTACTCAACTCTCGACATTCGCTTAGGTTCATGTGTGGGACGTCTCGTCGAAGCGAAATCCAAACAAGGAACCCTCCCATTACACTACTACCTCGCATAGTCGGTCATCAAGATATGACGGTCCAAAACACATGATCGGGATAGATAAATTTTAACTTGTAATTCTACTAACAAAATTCCACTTCTATATATGTATTACCATTTCATCTTTAAAGATTTCAATTAATCAGACATTCACTTTCTGTGAAGTCTTACAAATCTTTATCCCATAATATATATACATCTTTCAAATAGTTTTTTTTATCAAGGCATAACCCGAAGTCTCAATTCGACTTCATATCCCAGTCTCCCTCACATCAATCAGAGGAGAGAACTATATACAGTGCTTCTATCTCGCACTTTAATAGCCCTTAATCACTCTTCTACGTGATTCTCGGCAAAACCTTTCAACCCATCTCTTAACCAACAAAATAATATAAAATAAAATGGAATAAATTAAAAGAAGAAAAAAAATAGCACCTCCCCACTTCCGACGTCGTTGTGGTTCACGCGTGGAGCGTCCCGCAAAAGCGGAATCCAAACAAGGAACCCCTCCTATGCATTACTACTCAACTTATCGGTCGTGGAGATAAGGCACACCAATCACATACAATGCAAACAATCAATCAACCAAACACACACGAAAGATAACACAACAAGTAATAAAAACCTCCTACTTACCTCAACCACCCATATAAAGTCTCAACCTATATCCAGGAGAGATATTATAGGACAACTAGTTCCCTCCTTAAACTAGAAGTAAGATAGCCTCACAATCTAATTGCTCGCTACCACCCCAACTAAACCAAAATATATATACTTGTATAGTATACATCATACAAGTAATACATATCGTACATAGTGCTCAAAAAGAAAATATATTATCACTCGCTTTATATCGAGTGAAATAAAAACATAAAACTTCCCTACTACGGAAGTCATATAATTACTCTATTTATAGTAGCGTCAATATTACCACAAGCTTGAGATACACACCCAAATCTATAGTAGATATAATACTGTTAAATCTTATCCTAAGGAATACACCACCCACTAATAAGGTGGAATTCCCGCCAACATTTGCCAATCACTCCGGGTCAATACTAATGGTTCTCGGACTCCATATTCGAGTTTTATACGAACCAACATTTCTTCTATTAACGCCCCATCTAGGTACTTTATTCTTTCCCTTGTTCTCTAGTCAATCATAATGAAAATGCGTGGTTCTTCCACGTCACAATATCCCACGTAGTTCCTTTTACTTTCTCAATAAAAGAGAACCCGCTCTTGGCCTCCTCTTCCTCAGTTCAATGAAACCTTCCCAGGCAGATGTCCGCCAATGCGGTTTCGTGAACACTGTTCCTTCAGAAGTGTTAACGATACTTATTCGGGAGCCTATCATTCCATTGAAGGGCTCTCCCTTATACCTACCTTTCTGTAGTGTACAATCTCCCTAATCGTACAACTCTTTATTCACATGTCGGTCTCTGACCGAGCCTCGCGTGAACATTTGAGGATCTTACCTTTTCCTCCTTCCAGTTATCCCAGAGAAACTTACTATAGAAAGTATCTACTTGGCTCCTCCATAAACAAAACTTTCTGCGCCCACAATTAAGGTGACTACGTTCACACCATTTCAACACTACTCCTACGGGTGAAGGATTTTCCTCCATCCTACTTCTGGGAACTTCTCCACATTAATTCAACGTTGCTTGAAATCTCAAGCTTAGTACCACCCTCTACTTCTAGCGGTACTTGGAAAACTAGATCTACCATAATTAGTGGTCACAGTAGCAAAATATGAAAATGCTACAAAAAGGGAAAGCGACCTCCAAAGCGGTCCTCATGCCCGACTACAAATCACAACTTCTCATACTCCCATCTCCTGACGCCGTCACAACAACCTTTCGTGGTGCCCTTCTTCAATCGACCTAGAATTCTCACACGAATACGCCAAAGATTCTACGGATTCTATCTCATGGCAGAAGAATGAAATATCTCAAGAGAAATCAATGATCTTAACCCTATGGCTCTATGTCAAATCAAAAGCGACACTGAAGATGTAACGTGCACACACAGATTCCTAAGGACTCTAGAACCCGATGCTATGATACCATCTGTGACAAACCGCCATCCAAAATAGGGGGTGGCCAGCCCGATACTCCAAAATAACGGAATCAAGGATGGAATCATTCTCAGCATCACAGCAAAATATGAAGTATACGGGATAACCACTCCTTAGTTCAGAAAAAACGGGTTGCCAAAAATTTTGGTTTTAAAGTTAAAGAAAAGAATTTAAACAACCCAACTTAAAAAGAAAGTGGAAATCCATATGACATTATATTATATACTCACAAATGTACAATAAGGGACCGAATATGCTGTCGGCCACAGACTCATACAACAATGTAAAACAAGTTCAATAAATTACATAATACATTACATTAACCAATTACAAAAGCTTGGGCCTCTCGCCCGAGTAAAAAGACCCGATCTTAACTAGACTGCAAGAATGACGACGTCTATTTCAAAATGTCCCCCAATACCCGCAAAGCATCACGGCTCTCCAGAGACACCGGGATCAGAATTCAAATCAGGCATCCTTGCGGTAGAATACCTGAACGGATACAAGATGCATGTACAACAAGACATATGAACGGGTCAGGGCCCGGTTCTATATGATTTCCAGATGAGTAAAGAGTATGAAAGAAAAGAAAAGATGAGTTTAATTTGGATATGCAAAGAAAAAAAAAGAGTAACATAAATTAAAAGCTTCCATCTCATTATTATGTTCCTTATCAGGAACTCATAATTACAACATTTATGCTCTTTACTAGCATTTCATTCCTTATCAGGAAAATATAATTATAATTTTAAGCTCTTTATGGATTTTATTTCAATTACATGCCCATCCTGGCATTATCATTCCTTAGCAGGAATATAATCAACATTAAATGCTCTTTGTGGCATTGTACTGTGCTCTTTGTGGCACTTCTTTATTCTCTTTATGGCATATCACAAACATCAAGTCCCACTTGATTATGAACCGTTATATTTATATACATATAACGAATTCTAAGACCGCCCCTCCGAGTTTCCCCATTGGGCGCGCCCCTAAATGACCATCATCTTCCAGGGCCTATCTATACAAGACAACCTGGGAACCTATCGCAATACGTCGGGAAGCGACCATGTGCCTGCGGGGTAGTCAAGACCACTCCCGGAATCTCCTACCCATCGCAGAAAATATATATCAACAAACGCTCACATGGCCTAGGAATATATCCACCCTGCATTCATTAGTCAGGGGGATTCACCTCACGCGCGAACTTCCCTTATGATGTCATTTAGAGAGGTGTGTTCAATCCATTTTATTTACCATTTTCAAAATCAAGTAAATTATCATTTACGAAATTCAAGATTAAGTAAATTATCATTTACCATCATCATTACCCTAACCATTTCATTTCCATTTATGTGTATGTTTCGTTTTATTTGAAACCATATTATTTACATTATTGTAAATAATTCACCTTATTATCCGGAGCCATACGATAAATTATATCGTTACTACAACCTCAAAGGAGTAAATAAACTCTTCATTGTCTCAAAACAATTTGGGGTGCTATTTGTAAAACCCCAAGACTATCATCCTTCAAAGGAATGAATGAACTTTCAATTATTCTCCCAACACTTTTATGGTATTATTATGAACCATTAAGGTTAACATAGCTCAATTGAGCTTCTAAAGTCTCCCAAACATAACACTACATCTCCTAGTTTATAATGATTAACTAGAAGAAAAGAATGCCCTATCATCAATAGGCATGACCCAGGAAAAGTCCCCACATAACCCATTCTTAATGTAGGGTAGACAACTAACTCATCTCACCCTCTAGGACTCTAAGTTTACTTCGTTCAAGAAGGTTCTTAGGTCCTAACCCTAAAGCAAAAGGGTCAAAATTGAGTTATAAAAACAACTCAAAAACAGCAGGAAAACGAATCGATTCGCCCAAAAAGCGAATCGGTTCGGACCACAAAACTAACTTTCTGTAATTGGCCAAATCGATTCGGCCTTAACCCGAATCGATTCGGGTTATGCAGACCTGGAAGCTACCCCTTACCGAATCGATTCGCCCAAGGGACGAATCGATTCGGTCCTGCGATTTTGCCAAGAATGGATACGAAGGGTTATAAACCCAAATTTTCCCAAACCTCAAATCTCTTCCATTTTATACACAACCAAAAATATTTATCTACCCGAAGATTATCCTACATGGTTTTTAACCATTAAAACCCATATCATCATCAAAACCAAAATCTCAATTTTTGATACCCAAATGCCAAAACATAAATATCACACAAATTATTCATCTTAAATCAAATATTAGCAAGTAGAAAACTTGCCTGAGGGTTGATATCTCAGATTTCTTTTGGGTAGAAGCAATCCCAATCTTCAATCTTCCAATCTATCTTCTTTTCTCCATTTTTCTCTTCCTCTCTCTTTCTCTCCTTTTCTCTCTATGTTTTAAGACATGTAATAGGGAAATTAGGGGATTTAGAAAACTAAAATTGGGGCTTAACACAAGTCTCCCAACTTAAATGGTTAATACCACATTAAAATGACTCCCAAATACGTGTTTACATTAAAACCAGGTAAAAGTGCCCGAAACCCAAAAATACAATATGACACTTATTTTGACTGTCTCGGACATTCTGGAACTAACTGCGCCCTCTAAACTGGCATCCTGGAACTTTATAATTTATTTCGAGTTCCAATTTCATTTAAACCATATTGTCATTTAAAATATCTGACACCATAAAACATGTGACCTGATGATATTTACTTTCACATACCGTAAATGTGCATCATTATAGTAAATATTAACTTTTAACTCATAAATTAATATTTACTCCAGTTCCCAACATTTTATATAATTATCTTATGCGATAAATTAATATAAAATTAGCCCTCTAAAAGCGAGGGTTGTTCCAGAAAGGTGTCCGTACAATTTGGGTTGATAGTTACAATGAAGGTTGGATACATTCCCCTTTGTGCATGGATGAAGCCAAACATGTGGCCTATAAGCATGGTTAACTCAACATCTTCGATTTTATGAAGATCCCCAAGAACTCTAAGTTTTGGTACTATTACCAAGTTTAGTGCTCTGACTATATCCAGCCTACCCCTGGGAATAATGAGAGTTGGATTCTTCCTGATGGAGTTCCTCTTTAGCTAGTGAAGGATTAATTATCGACTCACGATAGTGACAATGAGTTTCAGCCTAATTTAAACTATTATTGTCGAGTTGAGATCACCGAGCTAGTGACTAGCCAAAGATGAGGGCTTTGTATAAAATTTCCTAAGATTGGCCACATTTTGTAAATTTGCCAATCTGCTCATTTTTCATAAAACGAGTATTTAATTAATGAAATTATAAGATAATGTCATGTTTTGCATTTTATCATTCTTTTATATCGAGCATGTGTTTGTTTTCTAACTTAACGTTTAGAAATTGTCGTCACACAATCTTAGGCCTAGGACAAATTGTGGAGAAGATGAATTTGGTTATAGGGCCATTCACTCATTCATGACTTTAGTTGACCACGATCGGGAGTCTTAGTGCCAAGGGATACCTCGTAGGTCTTTTTCTTAACTAGAATTTTTTTATTATTCTCATGTTTGTCAATGACAAAAACATGTAACCTTGAGTTTCGATTAATGTAATCTCACTAAGGCATTCGAACTAACGATCAAAGTTTGACGAGTAAATTTGAGAAAATTAACAATAATGATAGCCTTGCTATAATGATAATTTGCAATAAACAAAGTTGGACTACCATTTAGAATAATAAGAAAGTTAATTTCATTAATTGAACTTTAAGTATGTGAGAGACAGAACTTCAAAGCTTGAATAATTTTAAAACAAAATTTCTTCAGATTGGTCGCATTCGAGGACCTAGGGATCTCCTTACCACCCATTGTTTCAAAATATTATGCCCCTTAGAGGTCATCTCTAGTGATTTTGAAGGGTAATAGGACCTAACTTTCCATCTTAAAACTTCTTGGCACTGCCGATCACTTTTCTGAGGACGTAATCTTCAACCTGGAACTTCCTCGGTCTAACACCCTTATTATACTGCTTGGCCAACCAATGTTGGTAAAAAGCAAGTTTGATCAAGGCAAGTTCTCTTCCTTCCTTGGCCAGGTCGATCTCAATCCTTATGAATTCTTCATTCAGGCTTTGATCGACAATAGTTGTCTTCACGGACGGTGATGCGGCACAAAATGTGTGTGCAGTGCGTGTATCTACAGCTCAAGTGCAAGCCGGTCACTCAAGTAATAATCCCAGTAAGTCAGGCTCGAATCCATAGGGAATAAGACGAATATCATGACGACAAGTATAAGGAAGGATTATAAAACCTAGGTATCGACTCTCGAGAAAAGAAAGAAAAGGCGATGATTTTTGTGAATATTTCTACTTAACTAAAGCAACCAATCTAGCAAGTACGATTTAATTAAAAGAAAGGAAAAACTAAAATTTTGATTTTCAAAAACTATTTGAGAAAAGTGGAGTCAGGATCTAATCCCCCGAACAGTTTGTATTTTAATTAGATATAAAATTTTCAATAATTATGTATGTAATTAGAAGAAAACGTCAATTTCATCAAAGCACTAAATGTATGCGAATTTTACTCCAAATAATATTTAGTCAATAATTAATTTGACGTGAATGACGCGATTGTCGAAACACATATTATATTCTCAAACACTTTGGTTGCCTATGACAAATGGAGTTAAGAGACTTAAAATAATAGTCTAGAAAAAATATCGAACATTATAATTATAAATATAATTTTATCCGATTTTATATTCGACTCATCTACCTAGGTTGGGTTCGTGTATCCCAACCCTCTAATGATTTAGCCGAACATGTTGAAATTAACTACGCATGCATTAATCATGTTCCATGAATACATGATGATTGAATAACAACAATAAAGTATGTATATAATACCACTAAAGAAGTAAAGAAGGATGAACATGCACAAACAAAGCCTTAAATGAAAATCGAAAATATTTAGCTATTTATTGAAATTGCATGCATGAAAATTAACACAATTAATCCTTGATGTTCCTCTCCTTCTCTATCCTTCTAATGAATGAAAAATTTGTTTAAAAGACTCATAATAGATGTTTACATAGGTTCCAAGTTATTTAGAAGAATCCTCACAACATAAAATTCTTTGGGTTAAAAAGTATATCAAAAATAAAATTTATGCATCAGGGAACAAGAACTGGTTCACCCTAGTACCCGAAATAATTCACCCAAGAGAACCGGTTAGCCCAAGGCTTGAACTGGTTTAGCCTTTAAGATTACCTAAGTTGCCTTATTTTGGACGATTTCTTCATAATTTCATTTTTGCCCCTGGATTTTATCCCAACTTCAAACGGGATTAACTTCTTCACCATAGCTCGGATTTGGGTGTTGTTTCTTCTATTATGCTTGTGACTTCAAAATCTTTGACTTTTCAGTTGGCTCCACCTCTGGATTCTGACTAGAAAATTACGAATATGTCCTTGTCTTTCATTACTTTCGATTCTTTCGCCTTTTCGATTTTCCTCTCGCATCCACTTGCATGAAATACATGTAAAACAAGAGAGAAATTCATAAAACATGAAATACTCACCAAAAATATTAGTATCATATGGGATAAATTCAGTCTAAATACAGTGCACGAGATCATAAAAATATCGAAACTAAGGGGATAAGTATGAAATATTTATGTCTAATCAAATCCCCCTAACTTAGAACGTTGTTCATCCCGAACAATGTAAAATAATAAGATCATGAGTTTAAACGGACTTTTTAACAACTAATATGATAGGATACTTCTTTCGCTAGCAAGCGATTGCATTTAGCATATACAACAAGCCGTCAAATCCCTAGGTTATCCTAGTAGGACGAGTGGTGTCTCGTGAGGGTTTGCAATGAATTTACCTACAAAATTCATTTTTGACTCAAAGAAAATATCAAAATAATAAAAAATCGTACAATTTAAATTCCCAAAAAACAGTCACTTCAAATTTATATTCGATAAATCTTAATTCAGTGTGTTTTCGCACCCACGCGAAGTCAAAAATGAAATCGATAATTTCCATCTATTGATCATTACGTTACTTTCTGAAAATTTGCTTTGATTCAATTTCTCACGGAATTCCCTCACAAAAGAATCACACGAATTGTGGTTATTTTCTCTCAGTGTGCGTGATATTAAGAGTAAATATAATGAACACGATTTCACCCACCCAAATTTAAAGACGAAAATATTTAGGGTGAAAAGATCTCATGAATGGGATACGTACATTGGAAAACCAAAAAACACAATTCTTTAGTCGCACCATTTTGTCTATTTATTATCTTTTCATGTTTTAGCTCTCCATGCGATAATTAATTTTGTTATTCGGACTCGATTAGGACATTTTAGGGTTAAGGTATTTTGGGTACAAATAGCAACATTTGGAAATTTTGGAGTTGGAAAATTTTCTTTCGATGTCCGTTGGCACTTTTTCAGGCTTTTGCTCATTTTTTTCCTTGTTCTTTTCCTGTTCCTTCAATTATTTTCATATTTTTTTCATTTTTTTCTTTCTATTTTTGTGTGACCATTTTTTCTTCTATTTTCGTGCCCTTTTTTATGTACCGGACGGACTTAATTGTTGAATTTTTTATTTTCACAATTCGAGACCAATTGGGTTTTTCAATTTAACAAACGAAAAGGGTAGAAATTATTAGGCTCGGATTGTCATGCAAAACGTTAATTTTGTATGAATTTTTATGGCTAATATTTTTGGGTATCAAACGATAGCCTTATCCGAATTACTAATTACATTACCATATGAATCTCAAGACTAATGCTAATTTTGAGACATTTTTAACGCGTTTTCAAAATAATATTCCACTCGTTTTTCGTAAGCGATCAAAACAATCATTTAGATATCATCAAATACTTTTTGACACTGAAAAGAACTTTGAGTTAACTTTTAACTCGGATTGATTTAATTACTCAAAAAAAGTGATTGGCTCAAAAATTTCACCGAGTTTAGAAATCTCAACATTTATTCATTAAGTCGTCAATTTTCATCTTTGGTCAATTTTGGCTTAGTGCATTAGATTTTTACAAATTGAGATTTCAAATAAAACTTTAGTGATATTTTTGAAGATTTAAAATTCCAATTTTTTATTTATTTTGAAAAAAATATTTTGATTTTTTTCTTATTTTCCAATTTTTTGGAAATTTTTTAAATTTTTTATTTTTTTGAAGTTTTTAACATTTTTCAATTTTTTTTGCCATTTTAAAATTTATGAAGTTTAAAGATGCACATGTACCCCACCTAACTTAGACTTTTGCATTATCCTCAAGCAAAATGACTAAAATCTAAATAAGAAAGAATAGCGCAAAAATGAACAAGCAAATATTAAAATGCAATAAGACAAGAATAAACTCAAATAACATCCTATTCAATAAGAGATAGATGATTACATGGTTCTTTTGAAAAAAATACATAGATAAAATTAAAGAACTACATGATAAAAGAATAAACATGCCCAAGCAAGTTAGTGAGAGGGGTTGCGTGCATTAGGGTCGCGGGGGTATAGGTCATAGAAATAGTCCAAAATTGTTCACTTGGACCCATGTTCAAGCGGTACATGTCTTCATGAAGGCGCATTATCATGCTTATATCGCGCCTATATTCCCGACGATCCACCTCATGCTCCTCATGGTATTCGGTAATAAACCCTCCAAGGAGACTCCCTAATGGGTCAATACAGATATTAATGACCGCCATATTATATGTGTTCTCATAAAACTCCGCCTCGTAAGCTAGGTCGGCCTCCTTTTCACGCTCATAGTCTTCCCCCTAACTTGAACTTCTTCGTCACTTTTTTCATCGTCACCACCCTCCTCATTTTCGACATCCTCAAAAATAAATGGGGGTTGCACATGTCGCATTTGATTGTACTCCGCCTAATGGAAGAGACTTTAATTGGCTTTGGCTCTCGTATGTAAGAACCCCCTCTCGTGACATACGTGTCTTAGAAAAGTGAGAAAATAAAACGCACATAAGGAAGATATATTTTTTCGGTCTTGTCAAATGTGGAGGTAGTGATCTCTTGGAGATACATGCGAGGTAGGCCAATGCGGACTTAATCATCTAGGAAACGATATAGAAAAGTGTCATGGTGAAGTAGGATGATGGAGTTGTCTGTAGTGGGTATTATGTTGTCGCATGTGATGATATGGGCGTAGCGGACGTGCTTGAGAAGTTTCTTGATGGGGAAACTATTTTGGTCCACTCATTTTCAGTCGCCCAATGGTCAGCACATGCTTGCTTCGAGAGGAGGTGGCGGCATTTGGGTAGGTGTGATTTTGATAAATTGTAACCCCCTCAGCCCACATTTTGCGTTGAATGATTCGGAGGGATAGCAGGACAATTTTTCCATGGACGTATGCTTCTCGGTTGCGTAAGGGGCCGTCCTTTAATCTCCTTAACAATAAGAGGTGCTACAAGTTCCGAACTAATCCCTGGAGATTTTGTTGTCTTGTATGCAGAGCCACACGTATGTTCATTTAGAAGATCCCTTACATAGAAAAAAGAATTGCCCTTCTCTACACGTCCGTGAATATACCATGCACACCCACTTCCCTTGTAAAAACATTCAGCCGTTTTCCTAACATTTTTATTCTTTACGTATCAAAACTTAAACCCAGTCTTAATTGAAAACATACACAAAACTTTTCAAAATTGAATAACACCTCCTTCACTTTAACCAACATGACACAAACCTTTTGACCAAGCAGCAGACATCAAAACCTTCTCTCCATGTTTGGAAAAAGAATGGACCCAACTGACTTCATAATCTGTCTCATTCTTAACATACGATTGAACATCACTACCATAACCACTCGACAATTGATCATGACCTTCAACCATTATATTACTTGACATAGAAACATCGATACTTCGAACTGAATGAGACTCATAATAAAATAACAAATTTTCAAAATTCGACTCACCATCCAATGCACAAAACGAATGCCCGGGCAGATTATAACGCAAACCAACAATTTCAGCGGATAACTCCTTCCATTTTGTGCATATATGATCAATCAAATCATCAAATGATATATTCCTCCCACACTTCATCAAACAAATTTTCTCTCTATACTTAAACATCAACAACATGAGAAAATCCATAACACCTACAAAACAATAAAAAGAGTATATCATCACATATGAACTACAAAATGAATATGATTTAAATTATATTTAAAAATTTCAGCATCTAAACTACAAAAAGTGTTAATAAAATGCTCCTCCTATGTGGACTTTCAAACAGATAAATTCACTATGTTATCTGATAATGGTTTCATATGGCATATAGATTAAATCAAATAAATTCATTACATTACACAAATCTTATTGACAAATAAATATGAACAAAGAAGCTCAAATTTATCTCTCTCCTACAAATTCAATCACAAAATGATATTTCAATTTACTAAAAAGTTTCAAAACATAATTTACAAAAATAATAGAACAAAAAAATCAAGACAATTGATCATACATGTATCTAATTAGAACTCGCAAAGCTAAGTACATGAAACTAGGTATTGCGAACAAATATATCAAATCAACTACACAAGTACAAATAAAAAAATGAAAAACATAGTCGTTTCAAACCAAAAAACATCAAATTACATCTTATTAACCTAAATATACAATCAAAATGAATAAAACCATAAAATTGACATAAACTTGCATAACCTTGACATAATTATCACAAACCGACACACGATCTACCTCCAATTTCTAAAAAATGACTTTTAATTGCTTTAATTACTAAAAGCAGATAGAAAATGTGGATTTAAATTTTAAAAAAAATAGATTTTAATAAGCTTCAATTATCTTCAATTTCAAAGATAACAAATTGATCATCGAAACACTCCATACCTTGAATTGATTTTAACAAATCAACAACGAATGTAGCTTCAATTTGAAAAAAAGGACTTTCAATTCCTTCAATAATCTCCGATTTCTAAGAAAAAATATTGATCACACAAAAACTATCAAAATGGCTCTGAATTGAAGTTTGAATGGGGAAAAACGGTAAAAAAATTTAAATTTTGATCACCGTAATGATAAAAAGGACTTCCTATAATAATAAAACCAAAAAATAAGTTAGGGTTAAGTCTACACACGTGATGGAGTTTAAGTCACTCAAGTGACTTAATTAGGATGCACGTTTAATTATACCTTAAAAGAAAGAAGTGGAAGACCCAAGGTTGCACTGACTATGGCCTTCAATATTGCCAAAGTCAAGGTGACTAACAGTGACGCCTTATTAAGAACCAAGGATAGGGAGATCATCCAACTGAAGGCTAAGGTGGAGAATTTGGAGAAGGCAAACCAAAGTTCATCCAAAACCCTTTTGTGGCATTGGAGGCGAACTGTGCTGTCTTTGAAAGGGGATAGGACAAAGCCTTCACTAGTGACGAAAAGTAGTTGAGTTTACCCAGAAAGATTTATTCAAAAAAGGTTGGGATGAGGCCTTAGCAAAGACTAAAAATTCTGCTAACTCTGAGATTTTCACCGAGAATGCTCCCGGTTCTCCTCCTAACTTGGAGGAAGAAAAAAAAGAGAAGGAAGAGGCTGATAACCATCCAAAGGTTATTGAAGATCCTAAATAGACAACTGTAGTTTAGTATTGTGTAGGGTCTTTTTGTAATTTTAAATGTCCTTCCTTTTCTTTACCTGTGTAAGGGGCTCGCCCCATAATTTCTTTTAATTAAATGAATTTTCTTTTTTTTCAATCATTTCTTGCTATGTTATTTTTTTATAATTTTTTTGTGTACATTTTGTGTTGTAGCTCCCTTAGATGTTAGATTGACTTTATTTATTCCTGCACTCTGATTATCATTTAGCCTTGTGCTTGTGGTCCAAGAAAATGATGACTTGGACTTTGTT
Organism: Sambucus nigra; assembly: GCA_949130495.1. NCBI lineage: Eukaryota > Viridiplantae > Streptophyta > Magnoliopsida > Dipsacales > Adoxaceae > Sambucus > Sambucus nigra. The sequence continues at coordinate 145,810,444 of OX422214.1, forward strand.
CTTGGGACCGAGGCTTTAAATTGAGCTCATATGACAGTTGTGTCTATTCTCCAGGTTTGTATCAGGCAATGAGTCATTAAGGTAACGATACGAAGAAGGTTATGAGTCTCTAATCTGAGCTGAAGGAGATAATAAACGTTGTTGGCCTTCTCCGAAATGATAGCACTGCGCTAAGGGGTTGTACCAGAGGATCAGAAAGTTGAGATATCAATTTGAAAAGTATCCTCATGTAATTTGAGTCTACGGCTATGATACAGGTTGAATGACTCCCCAATCCATCTGGATTAAACCAAACAAGTAACATATAAGTATGAATGGTTAAGTGGCCTTGTGGTCCACAAAGTTCCTAAAAACTCTAAACTATGGTACCGGTATGGGATGGATTCCCCCTTTTATAGTCTCCCTCCAATTAGATGTGAATATTTATGGGTGTTGATTAACACGCTCTCCATGTAGCGAATAAATGATCATCTGATCAATCATGACAGCAATGATGAGTTTGCCCCAATCCAAAGACTGATCGGCCAGTATACAGAGATGGAACGTTAGGTGACAGACGAAGATGAAGTTATCCCCCTCTCTTCTTTTATATTCTTTTTGTAATTAGCTAACTATAATCAACTTTGTAATTACCAAACGTTTGAATGAGATAAAAATAGTTATGTTAATTTTCAATATGTGTTTGCATTATCCCTTTTCAATTTTGCCTAAGATGTGTTTCTTGGTCTTACCTTTTATAATGTGTTATCACAATACCTTAGGACTAGTACTAACTTGTGGTGAGAATGCATCTATTTCCTAGGCTATCCACCCGTTCAGGATTTTATGCGACAAACGTGGTCAGATTATTTAGTGCCTAGGGATTGCCTCGTAGGTATTTATCTTTTCAGGGGAAATGCATTATTTTTGTGTGTTAATAATGACGAAACATATAACCTTAAGATAGTGATTAAGTCTAATAAAATCAGTAAGGCATTAAGACAGTAACCAAGTCAGATAAAAATAAGATAACTTGCATTAACAATAGCTTGTGATTTAAAATAATCAATGCTAAGTATATCAAATAAAAAAGTAAAAAGTCAAGTAAAATATATGAAGAGTTGATAATAAAGTAAAATTGAATTAAAAACTAAAATGTGGCTCTTAAAAGTAAACTTTCTTAAGGTTGGTTGCATTCCAAGCCCGAGGTATGTCCATCCCCTCCACTGTTTCCAAATGATAGGCCCCTTGGAGGTTGTTTCTGGTGCTTTAAATGGTCCTTCCTAGTTATGTCCTAATTTCTCATTTGATGATATACTAGCCTTGAGTCATAACATACATCAAGGTTACTAGCTCCAAGAGATAGATTTTTCCTCAATCCTTTGATGAGAGCCTCATATTTTGCTTCATTATTTAACACCTCAAAGCCAAGTCGTAGCGCCTGCTCAAAGATGGTATGATTTGGGGTAATTAGTACTATCCTAACTCCATCCACTTGGTATTGGATGCGATATCCACATAAAGAGTTCGCCTATTATGTTAGTCAGGCTCTTCCATTATTGCTTGATTTCCAGGATTAATATCTTTCTGAAGTTGATGCTCCTCGACAAACTCAGCGATAAAATCTGCTAAATTTTATCCTTTCAATGCAGTTATAAGTTTCTAGTGGATATCAAACCTCCCTAGTTCCAATGATTGCTTAAACATCCGTCCAAAAGAGGCCGGTCTTTCTAAGGACTGCCTACTATAACGGACTGCGGCTCGAAATAGTTCTTCAACTTGCATGAGGATATTACAGTTAATGTACACTTCTTTAGCGGGAGGTAGTACACCTCAGCACCTAACAACGTCTTAGTGACTTAGTAAATTGGGGCTGGCATCCTTTATTCTCATAAACCATGACTGAACTAATCGCATGGTCTCATACAAATAAATATAAGTAGATTGTATATCCTGGGCTTATAACCATGAAAAAATGAGGCCGGTTGAGATAATATCTGACCTCTTCAAGGTCCTTTGAGCACTCATCATTCTATATTCCCTTTTTCTCGTTTCTTAATAATTAAAAAATGATATGCATCTCTCAAAACACTTGAAGATGAAGCGACTAAGTTTCACAAGCATTCTAGTCAGCTTTTGAAAGTCTTTAATAGTATTTGGTGGTTGGATGGTCCTTATTGCCTTGAACTGGTCAGGATTTTCCTCGACACCTCTTTGGTTGACCAAATAACCTAAGAATTTTCCACATTACATCCCAAAAGAGCATTTAGCTACATTGAGCTTCATCTTGTAGTACCGAAGGACCTTAAAATTCTATACTAGTTTTAAAAGATGGTTTCCTTTTTTCTCACTATTAACAAGCATATCGTTGATATATACCTCCATGGTATTACCTAAATGATTCTTGAACAATTTGGTGGCCAGTAGCTGGTAGGTTGTTCCCATATTCTTGAGCCTAAAATGGCACTTTTGTGTAATAGTAATAGTCGAGTGTAGTGATAGAAAATGTTTTTTCTTGGTCGGGCCTGAATATATGGATTTGATGATAGCTGGAATAAATATCTAAATAGCTCATTCACTCATAGCTAGTTGAGGCGTCGACCAACTGGTTGATCTTTTATTGGGGGGGGGGGGTGTTGTCCTTGGGACATTATTTATTCAGGTCAGTGAATTATATGCAGACTCTTCACTTCCCATTAACCTTATTAACCACGACTGAGTTTGAGACCCACTTAGGGAATTAAACTTCTCTGATATACCTTGACTCGAGAAGGTTCCCAACTTATTCTTCTAATATCAATAACATTTTAGTAACTGTTCGACATGCCTTATGTGTTATTAGCGAGAATGTTGAGTCTACATGAAGCTTGTGACATATTACCTCTGGATCGATGTTAGGCATATCACATTTCCATTAGGCGAGCACCTCATGGTTCTCTCTGAGGAATGGAACCATCTCTTCCTTTTCGTTATCGGTGAGAGATCTTCCAATCAAAAATTTTTAGTATGGGTGATAGTCTTCGATTACAAATTCTTGTAATAGTTCCATGACTCTGTTTGGGGGGTCATCCTTATATATTCTACCCCCGATCGCCCGTAAATTAGTTTTTATTTTGAGGGGGTATTTCCTTTTAGTTTTCCGCTTTATCCTTTTTCTTTTCTTATTTAATTCTGATGGTTGCGATAAAGCATTGTCGAGCAAAATCTTTATTTCCACATATCTCCATTGCCCTACGATCGATAATGCATTTTAGCTTCGGTTGATAGGTAGATGGAACAACCTTCATTGCATAAGTGATCCTCCTCTTAAGACCGCATTATATGGTGATTTGATGTCTACGACTAGTAATTCAATCAACTTTGAGATACTCCCAGTTCGTACTGGAATCATAATTTATGTTGGTTGGATAACTTGAGGTACATTACATCCAAAGAACTTTCCTAGTCCACTAGTAGATTATCTATATCCTAGTTGGAAATCTTGTACGTGATTACTTGCATGTGTGATATGGAGTCTTAAATCCAACTAGGTCCTCTTTCGTGAAGACAGTGTGTGTGGTATATTTTATTTCCCCTAGGCGACAATGTTTTCTAATAGTGGGCTTGGTTGGGTGGTCTGGGTCAATCTGTAAGGCCTCCACTATAGCAATAATATTCTTTAATCCCATTATCATAACACTTCCTTTGATCTGGTTAAGGCTTGAGGCCCCGTGGATGACTAAGAACTAATGCCATATCTCATCATCTTCTAAGACATTATCTGGCTTTTAGTTACACTCAACAGGACTTTTGTGATTCTTTATCTCAATGTACTCATCTAGATGGCCTGCTTGGCCCAACTCTTCTAGATGTAGCTTAATCTCCTTGATTTTCTCTATCTTGTTCCCATGCTCCTTGTGATGGGAGCATATCAGGGACGTGGTTATCTTTAAGGGGTCTATTACCATCTTCCTTGGACATTTAAAATATTCTTTAGATTTGATCTTAGTTAATATCTTACATATTGGTTCTTTGACAATAATGTTAATGGTGTGATGGACCTTGCTGGGGTCTGATTTCTCATATCCCTTAGGTCCATCGTTATGCTCCCCCTATTGGGAGCAATCTCTTTATCTTTGTTTTTTCTCGCCTTTGGCTGGCCATATTCCTATTGTGTGCCTGCTACCACATCTTATACTTTGGTATAATTCTCAGCTCGGGACATCAGTCCGTCGATAGTGGTATCTTCATTCTTGGTGAGGGACTAATATAATACATAACTATTTGGCAAACCAATTTTAAATGAGTTTATCGCCACCTGTTCGGATCATTCTTCCACCTTACTATATATCTCCCAACACCGTTGAGCATATTCGTATAGGGTTTAGTGGGGCTTATTTTTTAGCATAAAAGCGAATCCATCCTCTTTGGATAAGTATTGATGGTAATGAACCTTGTTGTGAATGCCTCTATGGGCTATTTGAATCTAGAGATGGGCCCGTGTGATAGATTTTCAAACGAATTTTGTGTTATTTCCCTAAAATTAGAGGGAAAGATTCAGCACATGTGAGCCTCATTATCGTTCCAAAGCATCATGGCTTTGGCAATATTAATGTAAATAATTGGTGCGGTATGTCTTCCCATTGTATATCTTGAATCAATACACTTCTTAGGAGGTTTAAGTTCCTCAATTGATTGGGTGAACAAAGACTTCTTTTGGGATATGGTGGTTATTTTGGCTAATTCCTTAGTATTTTGGCCCTTCGATAAGTAGGATGGTCATTCATCTCCCTCTGTATGAGGTCACGAAGGTCCTCTTTTCCACAACGATTGCCATGGCGATCTATTTTATCTGGTGATATTCTCTGGTAGGAATGATTTGGATCACATCGCAAACTCCTTCCTCGGCTACAAGTTTGACTTATTTTGGGACTAGGGGTATGGGCGACCTCTTAGCACTTATATTTATCCCTATAAGCCTCTTGATCCATACTCTCCAAATGGAGTTGGAGACTGGCATTCTCCTCTTATTGGTGGGGCGTGGTTACCTCTTATTCGTGAAGACCCTACTCGTAAGCATCTACAAGTAAAGATAGTTGGATGAATCCTCGTGGCTCATTACAGTCACACCCTGTAATTTTTAATAATTAGGTTGATCAAGTCTATTTATTAAATATTATAGTTTATCAAAACAATTTAAAAGATCATCCTCAAAATGAGCGAAACCAAATGATAGAGACAATACAATAAGAGTGAAATTAAAAAAAATCCCCAAAGATAATAACTGATAGGAAGACATCACCACCATGTACTATATGAAAATAAACCATTATCCTCCAATACCTAAAATCTCAAAATGGATATCATAAGTAAAACCTCCACATGCTAGTATCATAAACTAAACCCAACAAGATAAAGAGAGAATAAGCTAAATAGAAAATAGAATCCTCGCATCTCTGAAATTACTCAACTCAACTCAACTCAACTCAACAAAGCCTTTTCCCAATTATTTGGGGTCGGCTACATGAATCCTATTTTTCCATTCCATTCTGTCCAGTACAATATCTTTGGTTAAACCACATGACATCATGTCCTTTTTTATAATATCCCACCAAGTCAATTTAGGCCTACCTCTACCCCTTGTGTTACCATCAATACTAACTAAATCACTCTTCCTTACAGGAGCATCCATTGGTCTACGCTTGACGTGTCCAAACCATATAAGTCGATTTTCTCTCAATTTATCTTCTATAGGAGCTACTTTTACCGTTTTACGAATTTGTTCATTTTTAATTTTATCCTTTCGAGTTTTACCACAAATCCATCTTAGCATTCGCATCTCCGCCACACTCATTTTTTGCACATTTTGTTTCTTGGTTGCCCAACGCTCTGTCCCATATAACATGGCGGGTCTAATGGCCGTCCTATAATATTTACCTTTTAACTTCAAAGGTATACGCCAATCACACAAAACACCGGTAGCACTTCTCCACTTAACCCAGCCTGCTCTAATCCTATGAGTAACATCGTCACTAATATCTCCATCTTTTTGGATAATCGATCCTAAATAACGAAAATGATCGTTTCTAGGTATCTCTTGACCCTCCAATTTCACCACATCTCCATTTGTCCTCCTATTACTACTAAAATTGCACTCCACATATTCTGTTTTAGTTCTGCTTATTTTAAATCCTTTTGTTTCTTAAGTTTCTCTGCACAATTCCAACCTAGCATTAATCCTTGTCTTAGTCTCATCCACTAAAACAATATCATCTGCAAATAGCATACACCATGGCACCTCATCTTGTATTTGTCCAGTCAACTCATCCATAACAAGCACAAAGAGATAAGGACTTAATGTTGAACCTTGGCGTAGACCTACCGTAATTGAAAATTCACTACTTTCTCCGGCTGATGTTCTTACTGTAGTCATCGCACCATCATACATATCCTTGATCACTTTAATATATCTGCGAGTCACTCCTCTTTTATGTAGAACCCACCATATTATATCTCTGGGTATCCTATCATACGCCTTCTCCAAATCTATAAAAATCATATGAAGATCCTTCTTTTTCTCCCTATACCTCTCCATTAATCTCCTCAATAAATAGATTGCTTCCATTATTGACCTTCCAGGTATAAACCCAAATTGATTCTCAGATACTGTTGTCTTTAATCTCAATCTATATTCAGTCACTCTCTCCCAAAGTTTCATTCTATGACTCATTAACTTAATACCACGATAATTTAAACAACTTTGTATGTCCCCTTTATTTTTATAAATAGGTACTAAAACACTTTTTCTCCATTCATCGGGCATCCTATTAGTCATTAAAATTCTATTGAATAATTTTGTAAGCCATGATACTCCATCCTCCCCTAAGCACTTCCAAACCTCAATAAAGATACCATCTGGTCCTAAAGTCTTCCCTGTTTTCATCTTTTTAGAGCAATCCTGACCTCTATTGTCCTAATTCTGCGAAAAAATATATTTTCTCGAGTCTCCCTAAGTTCCTCTATATCTAATCTACTCCCATTATCTCCATTTAATAACCTCTCAAAGTAGTTTTTCCATCTTTCCATAATTTCATCATCTTTGACTAGGACTCTCGAATCATCACTTTTAATACACTTAACGTTATTAAAATCTTTTGTTTTCCTATCCCTAAGTTTAGCAAGCTTATAAATACTTTTTTCCCCATCTTGTGTACCTAATTTTGTATAAAGATCATCATACGCTTTTAACTTAGCATCTCTTACCACTTTCTTAACTTCCTTTTTAGCCCATTTATATTTCTCAAAATTTTCTTCATTTCTATTTGTTTGCCATGTTTTAAAGCACTCCCTTTTAATTTTTACTATTTTTTTACTTCTTCATTCCATTACCAAGTTTCTTTAGACTGTGTCCCCTTGCCTTTTGATTCTCCAAGAATTTCTTTTGATATTCTCCTAATGCATGCGACCATCTTATTCCACATTATGTTAGTCTCTTCTTCAGTATTCCATGTTGCTTCATTTAATAATTTATCTTTAAATAGTTCTAATTTCTCTCCTTTTAAGTTCCACCACCTAGTTCGTGGGTTAATCTTCACTTTTCGCACTCGTGATTGATTTTTAATATTTATATCCAACACCATTATCCTATGTTGTGAGGTTAAGCTCTCTCCCGGGATAACCTTACAATCTTTACACGTTAATCGGTCTCCTTTTTTAGTAATGAAAAAATCTATTTGGCTCGTGTTCGTTCCACTTGTATAAGTTATTAAGTGTTCAAGCCTCTTTTTAAAACATGTATTTACTAGTACAAAATCATATGCCATCGCAAAATCTAAGATAGACTCTCCCCCGTTGTTCCTATCTCCAAAACCATATCCTCCATGCACTATCTCATATCCTACACGATCTTCTCCTACATGGCCATTAAAATCTCCCCCTATATAAATTTTCTCACCTACGGGTATTTCTTGAATTAGTTCATCCATTTGTTTCCAAAATTGTACTTTAGTGTGCTCATCTAATCCTACTTGAGGTGCATAAGCACTAACAATATTAATTATGTTTTCACCTAATACCAATTTTACAAGTATAAGTCTATCACCTTTCCTAATAACGGTTACGATATCGTCCTTAAAGTTCATATCTACTATTATTCTAGCTCCGTTATTATATCTATGTTTTCCTGTATAATAAAATTTAAATCCTGTATTTTCTATTTCTCTAGCTTTCTCAACGACCCATTTAGTTTCTTCTAAACAAGCTATGTTAACTTTTCTTCTTATCATGGTATCTACTAACTTCATCCCTTTTCCTGTCATAGTCCCTATGTTCCAAGTCGCTAACCTAAGTCTAGTATCCTGGACTAGCTTCTTTACCCGCACACGTCCAGCTTGTTGCAGGAACCCTTGCGTATTTATCGTCGCATCCGGGTGCCGATGCGACGCCCCTTGCCTATTTTTCGAGATACCCGATGGCAGGTGCAACAGCCCTTGCCTATTTTTCGAGACACCCGGTGGCAGGCGCAACGCATTGCTTAAGGGGAATGCCCTAGCATTAGCACTTATATTCATAGGATTCATGTTCATAAGGATCTGATAAAGTTTTACGCTGGCTGTCAGCTACCTAACGCAACCCTCCTCCTTTATCCGGTCTTGGGACATAAATAAATTAGAACCTACATCCTTAAATTATGATAATGAGACAGGGATAGGAATGCACCAAACGTAATGTAAAACTAAGTAGGATAATCAGGAGCACCTGAAAGGGGGGTTCAACAGAGATGGCCAGGTCACTGCAAGCTAACATAACTATGCTACCCAATAACAGTTATGTAAATAAATAATAATTCTATAATTTATAAGTTTTATCTCACGAAATATAGCATGCCTCACAACATTATAACCAAGTAAATTTCCACCGTTAAGTAAAGCATTTGACAAACATGAACTCACATAGCACACTACACCCCTCGAGGTAACTAGCCTACTATCACGCATAAACAATAAAAGTAAATTAAAATAAAAGTAAATATCCATCATAAATAATGTCCAACCTCCGCTATATACACCCCAAAACGTTTCACATAACAATAATCCTACCTCCACCATATAAACATCTCCATAAATCATCATAATCGTGTCTGGCTCCTTGTCCCCTTTGGGGTCACCAAGTACTAAAATATGAAAAAACCAACCTTCGTCATATACACCCCCAAATATCTCCATCATAAAGAGGATCAACAATAATTGTTCCATGCGTAAGGTCATACATATAAGAATAATATGCCACCACTCTCGATATCAATCCACAATTTAGACTCACACGTCACTAATGGATTTCAACATCTTTTATACTTTATTTTTTTAATTATATAATTCTCTTAAATCCCTTCTTAATATTTTACAACTTTAAAAGGGAATGGGGTGAAGCATAGATTCCATACACTAAAATCTTAAAATGGGGATATCTTATTTAGAAATTTCAATGTTTCTTCGAATGTCTAAATTTACTATTTTATCTCGCGTAATCATATTATGGGGACATTGTGAATTTTAATCATAAAGTTCACTTTGCATCACTAAAGTCACAATTCTAAATTATAAGGGTGTGATATCAATTTCAACATGATATAAAGATCTAATTGAGTAATTTATATCATCATACATGTGGGGGAGAATTATTCTCCTTGGACAACAAGTAAGAAAATTATAGAATTGACAAAAAATAATACAAGTGGCAACTACTCATGTATTCTCATGTCTACATAATCATATGAGTTTCAATTCATTATTTTTCTAGATTAATACTATCTAAATTAATTTCCATAATAATTTTATTTAAGAAAAATTACATATTTAAATTAGGCAAGGGATTTAAAATTAAAATTTACATGTGAATTTATGATAGTCCAAATTGTCATATTTTATCCATTTACTAATTACCATAATTTATCATTCTCTAATTAATTTTATAGAAATTTAGTAATTCAAAATTTTAACAATTTCATATTAGAAAATTATAAAATGTCAAGAAATAAATTTATAAACCTAATTATCTATAATGAATATTATTTTTAAAAATTAGGTTGAGGTAGAATTTAGTATTTAAATTCATAAAAGGAGAGGAGTAGAATGTTAACTTGTCTCTTGAAGAAATTCCACAAAAAAAATATAAGAGAATTGTAGAGGAAGAATTTTAGAAGAAATACTGCTTGAAAAATTATTGAAAAGATCCTCCACTTAATTCAAAAACCAGCATAAATATTGGTCCAACAATTGTTCAAAAAAAGTATAAATTTGATGTTGAATTGAAAGTTATCGTTTATGGGTTATGATGATATAATTTGTGTGGGATTTGGCTTTCATTTTGAGAACAAACGGTGTACTGATAATGTAATGCAACAGGTTTATTTGGTACTGTAATGTTGAGAAATAGTAGGAGAAAATGGATATAGTGTTCTTTTAAGAATAAAACGCCTCAATTTTTTTTAGAAAAAACCCTCTCCTTTTAATTTAAATTTTTTCTTTTTCTTTTTTCTTTATTTTTTTATTTTCTTTAGTTACACCTTAATTCATTTCTCTTTGTTCTTTAATAACTATATACCTAAACTTTTCTCCAAGTAACTACATTATTACCAAAGCACTTTATATCTTAAACCAAAATTACTTTTGTACTAGACCATTCATTTACTTTCTATAATTATAATTAAAGCCTATATATTTATTGATTTACAATTAGAACCAAACACTTCATCAATTCACTAAATAAATTCTATAATTCATAACAAATTCTATAATTCATCAAATAAAATTTTAAAGTTATAACAATTTCCATAACTTCAATTTAATTATATTTCACTCTCCACTAATTATATAGAACTTCATTTTTACTACTTAAAATTTAATCAAATCTAATTTCCATTTAAAGAATCAATTATAATTTCCCCAATTTAATATTTAACTATTAATAAATACCCCTGGATTGTTGGGTATTACAATATCTGTCCACAGTTTTTCTCCTCGGGTGAATGATAGCGAGAGTTGGGGTATTGCTACTCCTAGTGGGTCAGATTATAAATCTGATCATAGGACCTGCATTCCCGTTCTGGTTGTCGTGGTGATTGTCGAGAGATGACGAATGATTAATGCATGAACGAGACATGATTGTTTTGGGCTAGTATAGTTGAAAAAGGAAACTTCTTTCCACATACTTAGTTAACTATAGGTGGTAAAATACTACTAGTTATGATTCAACACAATTTGAGCCGAATAAAATAAGTAAATCATATACAATCACACAAGAAGGATATTTACGTGGTTCGACACTGCGCCTATATCCACATGAGGTTCTTTATTTCTATTAGTCTGGCATAAATATTTATGATTATATCCCCTTTCCTCGGGGGATATGGTTACATTTATAAGAGATAATAATTTTGCCACGTGGGACTCAATTATTGTGGTAGTTATCCAGCTTGATCGGTCGTATCTCACTCCATTATTCTTGCAGGTCAGTTTGCTACAACAATACTTATCTTCATGGATGAAAGACCTTGAGTGGATTAATGGGCATTTGTCATCCTTGCACTTGTAGAAAAATTATTTCCCTTAAACTTGGCGTTAGTATCACTCCTCTATCGTCATGTTTTTGAAGAAAAACGTTTCATTTATTTGGTCGTGTCTAATTTAGTTATAAGTCCAGCCTTAGTCTGCGAAGAACAAGTTGTAAACAAGTCAATCTACTATACAGTGGGACATTTTTTGACTTATCCAAACAACTCAAAGGAATGATACATGTCCTGCAACCCAGGTAAATGGTCATAGCTTAAAAATAAGGAGAAGATGGCATCCAACCAACGAATATCTCATGGATGTATATATTTGATTATATCGTAACTACATCCAAAGGTCCCAAAGTCTTTTACGACTAATTATTTTCGTGTTCTCAATAAATGTAACCCGCACCCATGGGAAAAGGGCATGAAATTCCTATTATTGCAAATTGATTAATATTAAGAGAGAGAAACACCTCATGGACATAGGCACATTGCCTAACCACCTATATTATGTCTCGTGTTGTGTGATTTTCCTAAATTTCTCAGATTCGAATTAATCTAAGTAGGATTTTAACACCTACAATAGGCGTTTGTGGGGACGATTTTCCTTTTCTTAGCTAATTTGATCCAATGAGCAGTTGTCTCACCCATGCAATAGACCTCTAATATTTAACAATGAGAATCAACACGAACCAAATTCCCCCTAGAACCTAGGGCTAGGTTTGAGGCCCATCCTAATAGGACTCACGACACTCCTAAGTCACTCTATCATTCTCAAGAGGAACAAACTATGGATATAAGCCAGCAACCAAAATCAACGTTGATTTCGCGACTATTGGATGCCTATGAACGGTGTCTCCATCAACATGAGGATGCCATACTCCCCAATAAAAGGAGAACACAATTTTACAACATCGCCTTGAAAGAATGGAGTAAAAGCGCCATAAGACAAGTGCAAACATCATAAAGCGAGTAGAACTTGCAGTCGAGGAAGGAGTTCTCATCATAATGAGGAGCACTCCAAGCACATGTGTCCTCAAGAAAAGGGAAACTAGGTAGGAGGACTCCACAATAAAGATCTTTATGATCTCATTCATAAAGATATGGACGAGCGTCCGCCTCATTGGGGGGTTAGCTCCGCTAAAGAATTGGCCAGGAGGGACCTTATCAGTCAGATGAGGACTTCATTCTAAAGAGAAATTAAGGATGTTTGATAATACCGACATGAAATGACACTATGGAAAAATAACGACGCTCCCATGTGTCCTATATTCCTTTCCAATTTGAGGGATATCGCACAAAATTAGTTTAAGAAGCTTCCACATATATCAGTCAACAGCTTCAAGCAACTCGTAAAAGCTTTTACAGTCGAGTTTATCACTAGCAGTGCTCACCTGAAAAGGATGGATTTATTCCTCACCATGAGAAAAAGGCCCTAGGAAACCTTATGAGAATACGTTAGGCAATACTAGGAAACTTATAATGAAGTGGAATACTACTTCGACCAGGTTTTCGTGGCCTCATTCAAAATTGGCCTATCGAGTAACTATACGTTGCACCAATCACTCACCAAAAAGGAGGCCAACACTATTGATGACCTTATGTCCAGAATAGATAAATATGCCAAGTTTGAAGATGTGGTTACCGAAACCACGTACAACTACCGATCAAAGGCAGGAAAAAATGGCAATACAGAAAATATCCCCAAGAAGGAAGCAAAAAACATAAAATTAGATCCAAAAATAATCACAAAGCGGACCTACTGAAGCCTACTAGGCGATTAATACGATTTTCAAAAAACCCATCTATAATATCTTAAATAAGATAAAATACTAATATTTCCTCAAATGGCCGAGGAAGATGATGAGAGATCCAACTAAGAGGAACACTACCCTGAGATGTGCCTATCACAAGGAGTATGGGCACAAAATAGAGAACTGTAAGGTTCTCAAGTCTTATCTAGAAGATTTAGCTTAAGCCGGCCATTTAGATGACTACGTGGAGAAAAAGGGTGTAAATCCATCCTTGGAGAATGACCAAAAACCTAATAATGTCCTAAACGATGACGAGACTGAACCCGAATTTATAGTCATCCATAGTGCATCAAATTTAAAATAAATTCAAGCCAATGTTATTCGGATGGAATTGAAGAAAGTCACTATGGTGATAAAGGCCTTCCAGATTTACCCTGCCAAAAATCCAACAAGCAAACACTGATGTTCAAAAGATATTGGCTATAACAAACACAGTCTTTATAGAGGAAGACATGGTCGAAGTCAGGACTTTAAACAACGATGTACTAATAAACACTCTTATTATTGCTAATTATGATGTGGATAGGAGATTAGTTGATCAAGGATGCTCCTCAAATGTTATGTACCTAAAATTATTCAATAATCTCAATCTCAAGATGGAAGATCTGAAGGAAGTAACCACCCCCTTAGTCGTCTTCACAGGAAAAATGACCATGCCAGTGGAAAAAGTAGTTCTGCCTATACCAACTGGTATTATCTCAAAGTTAATCGAGTTTCTAGTTGTGGATATTTAGGATTCACACCATGAAGTCTATCCAGTACACTTATCACCAAAAGCTCAAATGCTTCACCAACAAGGGGATAATGGAGATAAGGGGAAACCAGGTTGTTGCTCAATTTTGCTTTATCGTCGTTAGTAGGCCTAAATAAGATATGAAGAAGGAAAAAGCGATCGCAAATGATCAAACTAAGGATGAGGGTACTCCGTCCAAGTAAAAATTAAAGTACGATAGACTAGAGGTGGAAGAAACTAGAGTGTCCACCATAAATGGAGTCATGGAACCATTACAATAAATAGTATTCGATGTCTCACACCTAAAAAAGAAGTTTTTGATCGATATCTCACTCATTCGATCACAAAAAAATTAATTAACTTCTCTACTCAAAGAGAGTGAAATTGTATTTACGTAGCAACCTTAGAAAATATTTGGGATAGATTTCCAAGTCATATGCCTTTAATTTCATGTGGACCCAGCGTTCCCATCGATCATGTAAAAGAATCACCGAACAGGCCTAGAGAAGGCAAAGGTTGTGAAAGAAGAAGTTGGTAAACTTCTAGAGGCAAGTTCCATTAAAGAAGTTTAATTCCTGAAATGGCTCTCTAACTCAGTGGTCGCTAAGAAAAGTAATGGAAAGTGGAGAGCCTACAAAGACTTCATCAAGCTTAACAAAGCATGTCCTAAAAAAAATTTCCTCTACCAAAGATTGACTAATTTATCAATGCGACAACCAGCCACGAATAAATGAGTTTTCTGAATGCCTACTCAGGGTACCACCAGATTCCTCTGTTTGGATCCGACCAAGAAAAAACCTCATTCATTACCAATCTTAGCTTGTAATGCTACACAATCATGAGATTTGGGCTCAAGAATGTAGAAGAAACGTACCAATGGTTGGTTCGAAAGAAGTTCAAACATCAACTGGGTAGTACCATGAATGTCTACATAGAATATATGCTCATAAAGAGTAAGTTTAAATTCGACCATCTACAGGATCTGAAAAAAATATTTAAGGTCCTCAGGTACTAAAGAATGAAGCTTAATGCAGTCAAGAGATCTTTTGGAGTTCAGTTCGGAAAATTCCTGGGATATCTGGCTAGCCAAAGGGGAATGGAAGTAAACCACGACTAGATTGAGGTGATAAACAATGTTTAACCACTAAAAATAGTTCTTGATATCCAAAAGTTTATTCGAATGTTAACATCACTTAATCGCTTCATCTATAAATCTTCAGAGCAGTTTTGACCAATCTTTTAACCATTGAAGAAAGAGACGCGCCTAAATTATAATAATTAATGTTCAAAAGTACTTGATGAGATCAAATCATATCTAAGCTGACCACCTCTGCTGGAAGTCCCAAATCTGGGAGATCCGATTGATTTATATCTTACGGTGTCCAACCATGCAGTTAGCTTAGCCTTATTATGTGAAAAAGGAAGGGCACCAAGCCCCAATATACTATGTTATAAAAATGATCCTGAATGCCAAGAAATGTTAGCCTACTCTTTGGTCATCGCCTCATGAAATTTAAAGCACTATGTCAAAACCCATTCAGTTCTAGTCATCATTTTTTTCGCTTAAGGTAGTCCTCAGAAAGACTGACCTCTCTAGACAATTGTCCAAATAGACGATGTAATTGACGAGGTTTGATATCCATTATTAATGAAAAGGTATAATCAAAGGGTAGGTGTTAGCATATTTCATCACTGAGTTCGCTAGAGGACAAAAGCCTAATAAAGTGGAACTCACTGACCAAACGTCCGATAAAGAGTTTGGTTAACTCAATAAATGGACTCTCTGCATTGATTGGACATCCAGCTCAAAAGGGGTAGGAGTAAAAATTATCCTGACTACTCCAAAAAAAATCATGTTCGAGAAAGAGATCAAACTTGGTTTTGAAGCATTCAAAAATGAGGTCGAGTATGAAGCTCTCATTGTCGGACTAAAATAGGCTTTATCTCCTAGCACAAGTCACTTTCATATATACTGTGACTCAGATATGATATCTAATTAAGTATCAGAAGACTATAACGCCAGAGTTGATAAGTAATTTAGGACCTGATCGCCCAGTTCAAGAAGGTTCATATACAGTAGTTCTCTCGAAGAAATAATAGTCACGTGGGTGATATGGCCACTTTGGGTTTGACCATCGATTTTGGCCTCAAAAGAACAATTGAGGTAGAATACCTTGCCCAACCTAGCATTGTGAGCCCCAAGGTCATCGAAGAAGTCAACACTATCCAAAAAGCTCTTAATATAATTATGGCATATATCAAAGATAATGTTCAACCATTCAACAAGAAGCGAGTTAATTAGATCAGGGTAAAAGATGCTTGGTTCTACCTATTGCCTGAAGGAAAACTCTACAGGTGATCCTTTATAGGTCCATACCTTTAATGTGTGCACCCAAATGGTGACAACTAAGTGTAACACCCCGCATTTTTCATGCATTAAATATGTAATTAATTCGGGAATTGAAAATTACTTGTGAGACATAATTTTAATTGAATTGATTAGGGAAATTTTATTTAAATATTAATGGGGGAGTGAATAAATTTTATTTAAATATTAATCGGGGAGTGAATGGTTAATATTTATGGGAATTTATTTACTAAGTGAATAGTAATCAATTATTTAAGTCATTTCGAGTATTAATGACAGGGTATGCACTTATCTCAACCGGGAGTCGGTATAGACTAAAGGGGTGGGGGGGTAAGTATTTTTATAAATTCATTCGGATGCCAATTTTGAGTGTACGGTTGAGTCCGAATGGGCCGAGATAGTCGAAAAAGTGTACCTGGGGGTAGTAAATGGGTCACGGGACATTTTTAGACATAGTCGGGCCCACACGGGGGAAATTGGGTCATTTGGGCTTGTCCCATTAGGCAAAAAATAGGATTTAGGTTAATTGTTAAGTTAGGAGAAGAAAGGAAATGGCTGATAGAGTTTTAGAAAAAGGCTAAGTGTATTAAGGAACCCTAATAGCAGTTAAAGGCAATTTTGGGATCACTAGAGAACCAACAAGGATCATCTTCAACCTTGGAATTCATCTCCGAATCAGACACTACGAAACCTAAGGCAAGTGGATAACTTGCAATAGTATTGAATCTGTTTTTCAATTCATATTCATGTGATGTGTTTGATCAAAATTCGTTTTGGGTGTTCATGGCATAAACATGAGGTTTTGAAAATAATAATCTGATTTACGAATTTGAATGAGGATTCTTGTAGAAATCTGATATTATAAATTGATACATAACTGGTAGGATGATATCTGGATAATTAGAAACAAATTTGGTGAAAGGATTTGGGATGTAAATGGGTAAGGAATTAAAGATGAATATTTCCCCAAATTCAGAAATTATAGTTAATGGATGAATTAATAACGTTGGAGGGCATTCTGGAGGCCCCTAATAAGGTTCCTAACTTGTACTATTGTTAAGAAGTCTTGAGATTGCTGGTAGAAGGAGTTAGGGTTTTATGAAACTCGTCCATGGCAGAATCTGTCTTCGCGAAGAAGACAAAGACCTACTCGATCGATCGATCGAAGGTCTGTGGTCAATCGATCGATGGTCGACAGATTTTGACAGTTCGCCCAGTTTTCTTTTATATGAAGAAAATTTTAATTTAATCTTTTTTCATGAATTAATTTGGTGAGAAATTTATACATGGGTTTTAAATCTAATTAATGGTGAATAAAGTTAATTTAGAATTTGGAGACGATTTAGTGTGACATCATAATTTAAATTTGTTGGGTTTTGGAGAAATTAGGTGTGACACACTAAGGTTGAATTTTTGGGAAGGTGTTCGAAAGGATTAAATATAGATGTAGTGAACAAGTCCGGGGATAACGATTGAGGAATACCGAGAGATAAATCTTATTTAGGTAAAGGCTAAATAATTCGGGAGTCGGGAATTTAGACTCGGGTGAGGTTAATTCGGACTACGAGAGTAAGTCCAATTTTATGGTGGGGGCGACACCAAAGGTGACTTAATTAATTAATGTGCGAATTAATTAATAATTAGAGTTGGACCATAAACTCTTAATAAATTAAATAGGCTTATGTTACGGATTTTGTACATGGTGTAGCCGGAACATTATATATATATATATATATATATATATATATACTGAGTGTGATAGTATATATATATATACTGTGTGTGCATTAATATCAGTGATTGAATATTATTAATATATACTCTAGTGCTATAGGGGGAGGTTGCGCATAGTGGATGAATCCCCTAGCTTGAGGAGTAGGGCGAGTATAATCCCAGGTCATAGCGTCCGTTATATGGGTGAGGGGCGTCTCACTTTCAGGAAAGGAATATGACCGCCTCCAATTCGTATGTTAAACTAAGTTAGTGAGCGAATCTAACTTGGATAACTAGGTTATGTGAATACCCCTAGTGGGATAGCACATGGGAAAATTTATATTTTGTGAGTATTTTTACTCGGTCGAAAGTTTGTATTAAATGTTATTTCAGTATGTTTGTGAATACTGTAATATGATTAAATATATAATTACGTAAATAATTATACATGGGATAATTAATACATAGTGAAAAATGTATTATGTGCATAATAGGTGTGAATGTTATATGAAATTAAAAAGGGTAATGATTTAATTAAGTTTGACGTTTATAATAACTTAAAAATCATGAATTAAGGCATACTCAGTTAGAGTAGGTAAATTTCAAGGGTTAAAATAAGTATTGGGTCAGAAGCGTAGGACGTAGTAAATTAAATGGAAGCGTTAGTAGTGCACATTAGAGGAGGGGTGAGGAAGTCATCAAGAGAGTGCGACACTAACTAAAATATGAAGAGCATGCATATTTATTTATTACTGCAAGTTAATCATTTGTTAAATGTTTTCAAGAGTTTTTGGGTACTAACCCTTGCTATAAAAAAATTTAAAAACCTTTTAGGTGTCCAGCCACAGGGACGCCAGGCTTGACTCTATTCCAGGTATCCTTTGCTGCAGCACATGTGGATGTTGCGGGGTTTTTGATAGACGCCTCCTTCTTTCATTTGAGTAGAGACTCTCTAGTAGTTATCTGAGCTTGTCGCTCATAGTTCATTTATCAGTATTAGACTTGTTGAGATTTTGTTCTTATCTTTACTTGTATTAGATATTTGGACCGATGGTTTATTCGGTTAGGTATTTTATTTGTGGATGGTTATTTTAGGTAACTCTGATTGTGTATTATTTTATGTTCTGCATGAGTTTTATTTAATTAATTGAAAGATAAAAATTGGCACCAGTCTACTTTTCTCACTTAGGTGGTTAGTAATTAAAAAGACGACGGTGATGCTAAGAATGGACCAACTGAGAAACATTTTCTAACTTGATTTAGGACTGATCACCCGGGATTAATTAGGCGGGGTGTCACACTAAGTTTTGTATGAATTTCATGACGGGGTATTTAGAAATCATGCCAGAGAAAGGTTTTTGGCATTCAGAGTTATCAAATAGGGCTATTAGTGGCCTTACATGTAGAAAGACGCACTCACCTTTGTTAGGAAAATGTAAGAACTGTTAAGAATTATCGTCCATGATTTACCAACCATACAGAGACATAAAGTCATTGACTAGTCCATGTCCATTTGATCAATGGGGACTGGAAATTATGGGTCCTCTACCCACAGTCCCGGGGAATCGAAAATATCTCTTCGTCGACATCGACTATTTCACCAACTGGATAGAGGCTGAACCTTTGGAGAACATTAGGGACATCGATATAGTTAGGTTTATTTGGAGAACCATAATGACCCATTTTGGCAAGCCGAGAACCATTATCACAGATAATGGGATGCAATTTGAGAGTTGACCATTTCAATACTTATGTAGTAGTGAAAACATCAAGCACTACTACAGTTCGATGGCCTACCCATAAAATAATGGGCAGGCTGAGGCCTCTAATGAAACTATGCTCAACGAGAAAAAAAGAGGCTATAGAAAGCCAAAGGCGCTTAGGTGGACGAGCTTGCCCATGTTCTCTAATTACATATATTAACACCTAAAACACCCATGAAGTCAACCTGAGAAACACCCTTTGCCTTAGCTTATGGGATGAAAGCTATAATTACATTAGAAGTTGGCTTGCAGATAAATGATGAGGATGAGATTGAAGATGAAGATAAACATTCACATCAAACATATAAGAGACAAAAGGTTTTAAAGTGGTTCGGCTATGAATAAAGCCTACGTCCACTGTTATTTTATTCTCAGGGGTTTACAATAGCACAATATGGTGTAGAGAGAGAAAGTGTGTATCTTGTGTATGGTTTTTCTTAGTTGTCCCTCTCCTTTAGCTAAGGGAATACATGTATTTATAGTGATGGGACTTAATGAGATATAATGTCTTTATACATTCAGACATTTATGTCTATATACAATGAATCTAACTGTTGGTCTTCTAGTATGGTTGATCTTCCTTGAGTTGCTTGGTATGCTATGTATTGGTTGGTATGCCGACCAACTCTCCTCGGGTGCTGAATAACTCTCCTCGGGTGTCGACCAACTCTCATCGGGCACCGAATAAGTATAAATATTACCACGTAGGATGACATGTGTCCTTTTCTGATTGGTCATCATAGATGGAGAATTTTTGCGTCAACAGAAGACCCCAATGCTCTATGCTTGATGGTTCACTGAAAAGATGGAGTATTTATTCTGCAGTGTTGCTCGGTGCTCGTGAAATTCTTAATCTGTCTTCTTGATTTATTTAACATAAAATGCATTATCTCCTGGACGACATATGATGCAGGCTGATCGATGGTTGCTAATCTTTCTTTTGAGGAACTCTGTTCGTCGAGCGAACGTGTGCTATGTATCACCCCTGGGAATTTGGATGCAGCCATGCCATAGTATGCAGCTTGTAGCTTGTCATAATCTTCAAGTATATTGATTGGTTTGCTAGCCAACCAAGTGCCTCCTGTGCCGAACAACTGAGTGATAACTTCATGTGCTTGATTTTTCTGATTTATACTCTTCTGAATACTTTGTCAAGTAACATACTAGCTTTTGAACCCAACTCTTCAATCTGATTAGTACCAAGCTAGTGGTGGACTTCGAAACATTTTCATATAAATTCTTCTTCAATATTGGTCGGGACAGTAGTAGTAAAGATCTCAGTGCTGTAGATACTGAATTTGACTCCTGACCTTCAATAGCATGTGTATAATAACTCCTGAATATACCTCCTGAACTTTTGAATACGCCTCCTGAACTTCTGAATACGCCTCCTGAACTTCAATATGCCTCCTGAACTTCAATATCAAAACTAATTCTTGAGCAAGAAAAACAACTTCTGAATGAAAATTAGTCGGGGCCCCGGCTATGTAAGTTTATGGAGTTGAATTTGATGCTCGACTGCATGATGTTATGAGAATGTGCCACCGAATGAACAACTGAATTTGTAATAGAAGCCCCCAAGTGTGGAATAAGAATTTTGAATGCTTTCTCGGCCTTGAAGTATGTTATTTGACAAATTTTCTTATTTTGCATAGACAATAAGATTTGCTCCACCTGCTGTCTGCTGTCCGACCAACCGAAGTTGTTATCTGCTGATTGACCGACCAATCGAACTTGGTGGTGAATGGTTTTCGACCAACCGGAGTTGGTGGTAAATAAGTTTTCGATCAACCAAAGTTGGTGGTAAATGGTTTCTGACCAACCGGAGTTGGTGGTAAATAAGTTTCCGACCAACCGGAGTTGGAGGTAAATAGGTTTCCGACCAACCGAAGTTGATGGTAAATGCTTTCCGACCAACCGGAGTTGGTGGTAAATAAGTTTCCGACCAACCGGAGTTGGTGGTAAATAAGTTTTCGACCAACTGGAGTTGGTGGCAAATGCTTTCCGACCAATCGGAGTTGGTGGTAAATAAGTTTCCGACCAACCGGAGTTGGTGGTAAATGATTTCCGACCAACCGGAGTTGGTGGTAAATAAGTTTCCGACCAATCGGAGTTGGTGGTAATTGAGTTCCCGACCAACCGAAGTTGGTGGTAATTGATAATAAATGCTAGAGACTTCCTCGGAGCTGACAAACAGGTTGTTTGGAATAAGATATAATAAATGCTGGAGACCTCCTCAATAGATTGTTGGGAATAAGATAATATAAATGCTGGAGACCTCCTTGGAGCTGACTAACAGATTGTTGGGAATAAGATAATACATGTTGAAGACTTTCTTGAAGCTGAATATATATAGAGAGAAGAAATCTTCCGAGCTCCATGCTGAGATAAATATAAAACATGCATAGACAAAAAGAATGATTTAGAATAATAATAAACTGTCTTGCTGATCTGTCGAGGCAAAATTGCATAATGCCGAATAAGAATAATATTTTCCACAATATAAGAATATGGCCGAGAACTTTGTTGGGACTGAATATAAATAAGAATTACCCCCACCAACTATCCGTTGGGGGTGAAATATAATAAATGTTATAGTTCTACTCGGAGCTGAATATGATAATAAGTATCTCGCCGAGAATATAGAATATGAATCCCAAGGGATATATAGAATAATTTGTGATTGAGACGATATCTGGGCCTGAATATAAATAAGAATTTCCTCGACCAGCTATCCGTTAGGGGTAAAATATAATAATTGTTGTAGCTTTTCCTCGGAGATGAATATGATAATAAGTATTACCCCGAGCTCCATTATGAGATGAATATAGAATATGAATCCGAACGGATATTTAGAATAATTCGTCCTTGAGCATAAATCAGAGCAATAATAAAATATATAGTTCCTTGCTGAGTTGAAATTTCATAATGCTGAGCAATGATAATAGTTTCCATAAGCTTAAGATTATTTTTGAGCATTCGTCGGCGTTGAATCTTGTACTTGTAAAAATTAATAACTTGCTAGACCATATGTATAGGGTGAATTGATTAGTCATGAGAATAATTTACTCATCCAATCAATATATGATATGTATATGCTTGAGAAATAAAAATATTAATTTTAAAAAATGAAATAATATATTTTGGCTGATATGTCGAGGCAAAATTGCCTGATGTCAAGCAATAATAGTTTCCAAAGCTTTAAGATTGTGGATGACCTTTCGTCGGGATTGAATCTCGTCCCTATGGAATTTTAATAAGCTGCCCGAGCCCCCAAGATTCTACTGATGCCAACCAATATTTAGGGACGTCTCAGGTTGTAGAATATATGGTGCCGACAAGGAAGCAAATGGTCCCCGACCAGCAGAGCGATTTCGTCGATCAACAAAAATGGTGTATTGATATTGCCGACCAGCTGTTGGATGGTCACCAAACAACATTAGATGTCGCTGACCAAGAAGTGGATGGTTGGATAATTATCCACCAGTAAATTGGACCCTTCGAACAAGACTGAGATGTCGTCGATCAAGAAGTAAATGATCGTCGACCTGCAATTGGTTCCACCGAGCTACAATATGAGTCTCTGACCAATAATAAGATACCTCGTAGTTGGATAAAATTATTTCAATGTTGCTGATGGATCTTCACATCTTATCTCCGATAAACAAAATTGGCCTGGTTAAGTTTCTCTTTAATAAAAGATGGCCCAAGACGATGCCGACCAACAATATGGATGGCTGACCAGAATATCTCGAATCCTTAGATTAGAAAAATAACATTCGATGTAAAATTTAAGCATTAAGAATGTTAATTAAATGAATAATCATCTAATCCACTAGATCGTGTGATTTCGACAAAGAAACCCTGTGATGTGATCAACGAGGGGCCAACATATCAAATTTGTGTCCAGAGTCTTGATATGGTGATGATTGTTTTACTGATCCTCTTTTAAAAGAGGTGGGCAATGATTTTTCTGGTGAGTGAAATTATTTTTTATATTGATCCCTTCCTATTCCCCATTTGGAGAGATAAAAATATGCTGAATGATCGAAGTTATTACCAAATTTATATCAAAAATCAATCAATGAGACTTTATTGACATAGATGGAAGATGAACCAAATTAAGTATATAGTTCATAAAAATGAATACAAAGAGACTCAAACATGAAGAGAGAGAAAGTAGATATGGGTCATGATTTCCATGAGAAAACTTTTTATTATCTTTAACCTTTTCCCATTCTCTGATTAAAAATATAATGGGAATTTGAATAGTCATCAAAGATCTTTCAAAAATTATTTCAAAATCAACAATGAAAATTATCAAATCTTATCATTGTCGTATATATTGGTATATGTAATCATTTAAAATATTTATTCCATGATATAAAATTGAAACTTGAGAATCAAGCAAAAAGTTATGATTTATGAAATCCACTATTTTTCAGATTTCTAAATAAGAATGAATCTAACAGTTATGATTTAAAAATCATGATATGCAACATTTTGCAGATAAAAATTGGACAATTAATTATGTATATAAACATAAAAATCATGATTGAATCAAAAGATGTATGTATAATTTATTATACGTAGAGAAAATAAAAACTTATCTTTTGATGGAGAACAATGCTTGTAACATGTTCCCACAGACGACGCCAATCTGTTGAAGACAGAGGCCTCTACCATTTTAGTGGCGTCAACAGCAGATAAATGATGAGGATGAGATTGAAGATGAAGATAAACATTCACATCGAACATATAAGAGACAAAAGGTTTTTAAAGTGGTTCGGCTATGAATAAAGCCTACGTCCACTGTTATTTTATTCCCAGGAGTTTACAATAACACAATATGGTGTAGAGAGAGAAAGAGTGTGTATCTTGTATATGGTGTTTCTTAGTTGTCCCTCTCCTTTGGCTAAGGGAATACATGTATTTATAGTGATGGGAGTTAATGAGATACAATGTCTTTATACTTTTAGACATTTATGTCTATATACAATGAATCTAATTGTTGGTCTTCTAGTATGGTTGATCTTCCTTGAGTTGCTTGGTATGCCGACCAACTCTCCTCGGGTGCCGACTAACTCTCCTCGGTTGCCGACCAACTGTCATCGGGCACCGAATAAGTATAAATATTTCCACGTAGGGTGACATGTGTCCTTTTCTGATTGGTCCTCGTAGATGGAGAATTTTTGCGTCAACACCAATTGATTAAGCATAAATATTTCATATTTATCTCCTTAATTTAGGTAATTTTATGGTCCTGTGCAATGTATTAAGACTTAATTTATCCCATATTTATGTTACTATCCTTTTTGGCGAGTATTTCATGTTTTATGTAATTCTTTCTTATTTTACAGTATTTCGTGCAAGTGGATGCGAGAAGAAAACTGAAATGACAAAAGAATCGAAAGAAAGGAGAGACATGGGCATATTCGTAATTTTTCATTCGGAACTTGGATGAGGAGACAACATAAAAGTCGAAGATTTTGAAGTCACAAGCCTACTGGAAGAAACGACAACCAAATCTGAGCTACAGTGAAAAAGTTATGCGCATTTAAAGTTGGGATAAAAAGACTAGGGCAAAAGTGAGTTTATGAAGAAATCGTCCAAAATAAGGAAAATTAGGCAGTCCCAAAGGTCGAACCGCTTCGGGCCTGGGCCAACTGATTTTCCTGGGCAAATCGATTTGGGTACTAGGGTAAACCGGTTCGGGTCCTCTGATGCGAAAATTTTATTTTTGACCTACTTTTTAGCCCAAATAGTTTTATGTTTTTAGGATTCTTCTAAATGCCTTGGGACCTACGTAATCTTTAAGAGTGTTTTAGACTAATTTTTTCCTTTATTAGAAGTTTAGAGAAGTAGAGTAACATCAAGGATTAATTGTGTTAATTTTCATGCATGCAATTTCAATAAAGAGCTCAATATTTCTGAATTTCATTCAAGGATTGGTTTGTGAATGTTCATCCTTCTTTACTTCTTTAGTGGTATTATTTTCATGCTTTATTGTTGTTATTCAATCATCATGTCTTCATCGAATGTGAGGTCTGGTTAAATTATTAGAGGTCTGGGATACGTGACCCCAACCTAGGTAGAAGAGTTGGATATAAAATCGGATAAAATTATATTTATAATTATAAAGTTTTATATATTGTCAAGACTATTACTATAGGTCTCTTAACTCCGTTTGTCGTATGTAATCGGAGTGTTTGAGGATATAATACGTGTGTCGGCAATCTCGTTATTCACGTCAAATTAATTATTGATTAAATACTGTGCGGAGTAAAATTCTCATATATTTAGTGCTTTGACGAAATTGACATTTTCTTCTAATTCCATATATAATTATTGAAAATTTTACATCTAACGAAAATACAGACGGTTCGGGGGTTTGGATCCCGACTCCACTTTTCTCAAATAGTTTTTGAAAATAAAAAATTTCATTTTTTGCTTTCTTTTAATTAAATCGTACTTACTAGGTAGGTTTCTTTAGTAAAGTAGAAATATTCACAAAAATCATCAACTTTTCTTTCTTTTCTTGAGAGTTGATACCTAGGTTTTAGAAGTCTTCCTTGTAGTTGTCGTCAAAATTTTCATCCGATTACCTTCGAATTTGACCCCGACTTACCAGGATTATTACTTGAGCGACCGACTTGCACTTGAGTTGTAGATACACTCACCGCACACACATTTTGTGTCGCATTAAATTTTTGGCTCCGTTGTCGGGTACTAGGTAGACACACTAGGTTAGGTCGAATTAATATAAGAATTTGACTCCAATTCCTAAAAGCTAAAAAAATTCATAAATCCCAAAAAATCCAAAAAATCCAAAAAATATATCCAAAAAAATCAGAAAAAATAAAAATAAAAATATTCTCTCTAGTTTTAAATGCAAAATACTTAGCCCGATCCCAATCCAAATCTTCCTATGGTACACGAAAATCCTATAATTAAACTTACTCCTGCTAGCCCCCCACACTTCGAACTCTCCAAATTTCTAGGAACCACCTCCTACACCTTGTAGTCACACCACAAGTCATACATCTAGGAACTCCGATGAGGAAAGTGATTCTATTAGTGTGAGTGTAGTGTCTGATCACACTAGTTTCAGAATGAGTGAGGGAGTGATGTCTTATCGTCCCATAAGAGAACTCTTACACCCCGAGTGAACCGTCATTTCATGATGCATTATATTCCCGTATATTGCGGGGCAATTCCAATTTAGGAATGGGATGATTCAAATTCTCCCAACATTTCACAGTATGGATTCAGAGAAGCCGTATCTCCACATTAGAGAGTTCGAGGAGTTGTGCGATACGTTTAACGATCAAACTTGTAATCAAGACGTAGTTCGCCTCAATCTTTTCCCTTTACAACTTAATGACAAGGCTAAGACTTGGCTTTGGTCACTATCACCGAACTCGATAGCTACGTGGAGATACATGCAGGCCAAATTTCTCCAGAAGTTATTTCCCGTACATAGGACCAACTCATTTCGAGCTAAAATTCAGACTTTTAAGCAAAATCATAATGATTCTTTTGATAAGTGTTGGGAGAGGCTCAATGAGTTAGTTAACAGGTACCCACATCATGTCTTTGAGAAGTGGAGACTCATCTTTTACTTCCATCACGGACTTAGCCTAAGATCAAAACAACTCATTCAAACCATGTGTCTGGGAAATTTCTTCGGGTTACATGTGGATGATGTGGAGATGCATTTTAAACATGTTGCCAAAACTACTCAAGCTTGGGACACATCGAATCCGAACACCCAACCCAAAGCTAGAATCACGTTCATAACTCCTTCCGCGTCCGGACTCTATCACTTTAACAAGGAAGCCGAGTTGAAACTCCAAATTAACCAAATAACCAAGCGGCTAGAGAACGTCTTCGAAGCTAGGGGAGAGATATATCCTACCCATCTTGAGCCTTACCGGAGGAGTACTGCACGAATTTGAGACAAGATATTTAACGAAGGAATGTTCGACTATACCCTCCTACAAAGTTATGCTACAAGAGCAAGTTGAGGCGGTGAGGGACTATAAGGGTAATTTTAATGCCACTCGCGGGAATTGTTTTAATCCCTCGTGGCGAAACAATCCCAATTTTAGTTACAATGTAGCGATGAACCCGAAGCCACATGTTGCCCAATAACCACCACCACTCCCACCTTACCAACAAGTGCCACCTATGCAAGTATCTCTTCCCGCGCCTTATGTAATCCCACAACGAAAGAGTCTCGAGGACACTCTTGAGCAATTTATGCAAACTCAGTCAGCGATAAATGCCCAAAATGCTCAAAATTTTGTCGACTTAGAGGCATCGCTTTTTAAGTTGCAATCTTCCTTAAGTGTCCAAGAGAAAGTCAAGTTTACCTTCCAAGGCCAACGACCTCCCCAAGGTCAAAACTATGTGAGTTCTACTCCCAATTAAAATAAAGAGCAATGTAAAGCGATAATCACTCTACGTTGTGGGAGAGTTGTTGACTTGTCACCTCCCCCACATAATGATCAAAATAACAATGAGGTTTTGCCCGACATGCAAGAGGTCAAAGATGCCCGCTTGGTAGTGAAGCCACCTATAACCTCATTTATACTCAACGGTCGACCCCTCCTCCTAAAGGGCCCTCCCGTGATGATATCCTTGAAGTTCTTAAGCAAGTGAAACTTAATTCACCTTTTTTGAGGATTTTACGAAAATTCTAGCATATGTAAAGTTTCTCAAGGACTTTCTCATAGTGACATGTAAATTAAAGGCAAATAAGAAGGTTTTCTTAGCACAAAACGTGACTTCGGTACTTTTAAGCGACCTACCACCCAAGTATAAAGATACAGGTGCCCCTATCATTTCGTGCATCATTGGAGAGAATAGAATCAAGAGAGATCAACTAGATTTAGGGGTGAGTGTCAATATTTTCCCTTATTCCATCTACAAGAAGCTAAATTTGGGGGACCTTAAGCCCACTAAAATTACTCTCCAACTCGCGGGTTGTTTCGTGAAGGTACCCCGTGGGATAGTTGAGTACGTGATCATCCAAGTCGAGACTTTCTACTTCTCGATAGATTTTGTCATTTGGAACACGAATCCCTCCTCTCCCTCAAGTCATCATTCCCTTGATTCTTAGACCCCACTTCCTAGCTACAGCTAACGCATAATAGTAAAATGTAACTCACGTTCGGGAATATGACACTTGAAATGAATGTCTTTAATATCACCAAGTAAATGGGTGATGAGGATGAGTTACACGAGTCAAATCTTATAGAGGAGGTAGTACGCAAACACTTTGAGGGTAATCACGTTAAAGATCCACTTGAGGCATGTCTAGTGACGGGGAGTGAGATAAAGAATGCGTACATCGATTTTGATCGAGAGGTGAGGGAGATGACATATTTGTTGGATGAGGGCATGAATGAAGAGGACATGAGAGATGTTAGTTGGGTCTCCCAATTTGAGGAATTATCACCGAGGGAATTGTTCACGGTTCCCTCCGACGTTAAATTTCCAGAACTTGAATTGAAGAAGCTTCCTTCCAACATCAAATATGCTTATTTGGGAGAGGATGGGACATATCCCGTTATTGTCTCCTCGAGACTAAATGAAGAGCAATAAGGGAAACTTATGGCTATTTTAAGGAAGCACAAAGGTGCTTTTAGTTGGTCCATCGCGGATTTGAAAGGTGTAAGTCCCTTGATTTGTACCCATAAAATCCACCTAAATGAGAACTTGAAGCCCTCTAGGGAGACGCAAAGACGTTTGAACCCAACTATAAAAGATGTCGTAAGAACAAAAAACATTAAGTTATTAGATGAGGGCATCATCTATTCCATCTTGGATAGTAAATGGGTGAGTCATATTCAAGTTATCCCGAAGATGTTGGGAAATATTGTGGTTGAGAATGCAAAGGGGGAACTTATTTCAAAACATACCACCATCCGGCGATGCGTTTCCATTGACTACCAAAAGCTCAGTGCCGATACTAGAAAAGACCACTTCCCTTTGTTGTTTATGGACCAAATGCTTGAGGGAGTCTTGAACCATATGTTTTACCTTTTTAGATGGTTATTTCGAGTATAACAAAATTAAGGTGGATGTATTAGATCAAGAGAAAACTACGTTCACATGTCCATTTGACACGTTTTCTTATACACGTATGCCATTTGTATTGAGTAATGCACCCACGACCTTTCAAAGGTGCATGCTTCGTCTATTTAGTGACATGGTTAAAACGGACCTTGAGGTGTTCATGGACGATTTTAGTATTTTCGGCCCCTCCATTGACCATTACCTTGCTAATATCGAAAAGGTACTTGCCCGGCATGTGGAAAAGAACTTGGTACTAAATTGGGAGAAGTGCCATTTTATGCTTACCGAAGGAGTAGTTCTTGGATACATCGTGTAATCCAAGAGTATGGAGGTCGATAGGGAGAAAATTGATGTTATTATCGAGCTTCCCCCACCCAACTCACTAAAGGACGTGCGCTCTTTCTTAGGCCAAG
Organism: Sambucus nigra; assembly: GCA_949130495.1. Taxonomy (NCBI): domain Eukaryota; kingdom Viridiplantae; phylum Streptophyta; class Magnoliopsida; order Dipsacales; family Adoxaceae; genus Sambucus; species Sambucus nigra. Next base: position 145,840,843 of record OX422214.1, read on the forward strand.
TAGGGTTTTATCGTAGGGTTATTAAGGATTTTAGCGCCACTTTTAAGCCTTTAAGTATTCTACTCGTGAAGGATGCCCCATTAGAGTGGAGTGAAGCATGACAAGAAGCTTTTAAAAAATTAAAAAGCATGCAAATATTTGCTCCTATCATGCAAGCTCCGAATTAGACCCTTCCATTCAAGCTTATGTGTGATGCGAGTGATTATGCAGTAGGGGTTGTTTTAGGTCAACAAAGAGATAAGAAAGCCTATGTCGTATACTAAGATAGTTAGACCTTAATCATACCTCAATTAAACTACTCCACCATGGAGAAAGAGTTTCTAGTGGTAGTGTTTGCCCTCGACAAATTTCGTTCATACCTTATCAGGTCACTCTTAAATATATCCTTTCCAAGAAGGATATGAATCCATGCCTTATTAGGTGGATCTTGATACTCCAAGAATTTAATATTTCCATTAAATACAAGAAAAGAGTAGAGAACACCATGGCTGATCATTTATCTAGTCTCTCATTCGACTTACCTAAAGATCCCATACCCATAGACAAGTACTTCCCAAATGAGCAATTATTTGCCACTTCCTCTCTTCCTTGGTTTTGTGAAATACTTTGTCACGGGGGTCGTCCCCTCCGATTGGACACCGCAAGAGAAGAGGAAGTTCTTTATATGGTAGCACATATTTTTCTATAACGATCTCTATTTGTTTAAATATTGTGATAACTAAATAATTCGGAGGTGTGTACTGAATGAAGAGATCCTGAGTGTCATCCTATTATGTCATTCAGAAGCATGTGGAGGCCATTTTTTAACAAAAAATACGGCCACAAAGAATCTTCAATGTTGTCTCCATTGTCCTACTATATTTCGGGATGTGAATGTTCATTACAAATCTTGCGATGGGTGACAAATAATGGGAGCCATTACTCGATGTGACATGATGCCATTAACCCCTATTCTCGTCATTAAGATATTTGACTATTGGGCCATCGACTCCATGGGAACTTTCCCTTCCTCTTTTGGTTTCCTATATATCCTTATCGCGGTAGACTATGTGTCTGAATGGGTAGAGGCCATAGCTACTAGGACGAATGATAGTAAGGTGGTGGTAAAATTCATCCACGAACAATACTTTCTCGTTTCGGTGCTCCGAAAGCCGTCATTAGTGACAAAGACATGCATTTTTGCAATAGATCATTTGAAAAATTAATGAGGAATTATGGCGTCATCCATAAGGTTGGGACGAATTACCACCCCTAAATGAGTGGGAAAGTTGAGTTAGCAAATCAAGAGATCAAACACATCCTCGAAAAGATCGTTGATCCCAACCGTAGGGTTTGGTTCAATAGATTACTCAACGAGCTATAGGTTCACCGGACCGCATATAAGAACCCCCTTGGAATGTCCCCGTTCCTCTTTGTGTATGGAAAACCTTGCCATATTCCCATTGAGATCGAGCACAAAGAATATTAGGCCATTAATAGGTTGAACTATAATCTCGATAAAGCCGGTGAAGTACGAAAACTTCAATTGCATGAGTTGGAAAAAATATGCAATGATGCGTATGAAAGCACCCTCATTGCTAAAGAACAGATGAAACTAGCACACGACATAAATATCAATCGAAAAGAGTTTCACTCGGGCCGAAAATTGCTTTTGCATAACTCACAGCTCCATTTGTTTCCCGACAAGTTACGTTCGCGGTGGACTGAGCCGTTCGTCGTGAGAGAGGTGTTCCCACGCGGAGCGATTAAAATTGAGAATCCTAAGGATGGGAACGTATTCAAAGTGAATGGACAATGCCTAAATCCATACCTAGAGGCGTGTGTTGAGGAAGCCAACACAATATGGTTGTTGGACGGGGATGAATAAGGTTTTGGAGAGAGGTCGTCGCACCCCCGACGCGTATGGAGTGAGTTTGTTGTATAATTATGAGTCGTGTGTGTGTATGTGTATTTTAGTGCATTTAGTTGTAAGTCAATTCGCATTAGCAAGAGTTAGGAACGTTTATTTTTATCCTAACACGTCCCGAGAGAGCAGAAGAAGAAAAATGGTGAATTTTTTAAGTGCCTCGATCACCATTAGTGGAATTAGGGTCCTTGTAGAGAGTTTGGAAGTTTTTCGCCACAAGTGTTCGACCCTATGCGAAAATGGGAAAAAACTCACGTTTGGATAGTCTGAACAGCCGAACCGGTTCCCCCCCCCCCCTCCCCCCGAACAGCCTAAATCGGGTTCTTCACCCTTTTTCTTCATTTCCTACCAAAATATTCATCCACCCTCCCTCCCAAACCTTTCCCCTTCCCACCATACATGATTTCCCCAGCCTTTTACCTCCTTCCAACCCAAAACCAACCAAAAATTCACCCCCTCCAATTTTTCCCACCCACCCTTTTAATTCCCCAACCTTTACCATAACCCAAACACCTATAAATACCCACCCATCCCCACCCTTACCCCATACCAAATTACTCCATTCTTCCTTTCAGTTTCTCTCAAGTCCTATTCTCATACTTTCTTAATGGCTTAACCGAAAAATACAACTCCACTAACATAATCGATGAAGGCAAAAATGAGATTTTTTTTCCATAGGGAAGAGATTTTTTTTGCCCCAACCCGAACTATTTTCATCGAGCGAAAAGTGATATGGGACGACCTTCCCACCAATGTCAATGCATTTTTCAATCGTTTCGGGTGCTGCCAATGGTTGAAACCACTCGATCGAGTCCAAGATGAAATTGTGCATTTCTTCTATGGGACGGTTGTTCACAAATCTCGGAGAAGGCAGAAACCTAAGAAATACCATAAAAGAGAGCTAAACCACTACAGAAAGGTGGCAGAAGGAACCCACAACCTAATGCTCAGCCCTATGGCCACCACAGCAAGGCGGGCTTTTATGCCGAAAAAATATGAACAACCAAGAAAATAAGAAAAAAAAGCTCAAATGCAAGAAACATGTGAAAATAGAAGCTAAAAGAGGAATTTGTGGCCAAAGAGTTACCTGAGGACGAAGGTGACGACCGAATAAGCTTGAAACTCGGAAGCAAAGGTTGAAATCATAGGAAATGGCGATAGAGCTGTTAAAAGGCTAGAGAGAGAGAATACCTGGGCGCGAGAAGAGTGATTATTTGAAAATAGTTTAAGCACTTCATTATTTGTGGGACCTTAAATCAAGGAGGCTCACAGCCCATGAGGAAATGTGTCATTAGGGCACCAATCCCCATACATAGTGTGCAGCTGCCACACTTAGGAAACTGAAATGACGACGGACACCTGACTGTAATTTGACAAATGTCACCCATCAAATTGATCATGCAGTTGTCATTCAAAGGCAACATTACCCCTCAGCCATCTCAACAACATCGATGGCTAAGGGCTGGGGGTGATTGATATACCCATATATACCCTCGGCCAGACCGAAGGTGTCCTCCACCCAGACGAGGGATCAGGCCTAGGAGGAGTCCAATGACCACGGCTCCGTTACAGGAAGGATCATCCAGGATGACCCCTCAACATGGACCAGACGACCCTACAAGGGGTCGACCCCTCATCATGGCCCAGGTGACCCTTCAAGGGGATAACCCCTCGGCTTTTGCCAGACGACCCTATAAGGGGCCGACCCCTCACCATGGTCCAGGCGACCCTTCAAGGGGCCGACCCCTCAGCTTGGCCAGACGACCTACAAGGGGCCGACCCCTCACCATGGCCTAGACGACCCTTCAAGGGGCCGACCCCTCAGCTTGGCCCGGACGACCCTATGAGGAGACGACAGTATGAGGCCCGTATCCAGTCGGGCCCAATGCCACCTCCAACTTTAGTCTCGGCCTAGCATCCTAGGCCGAGGGTGACATTATCACAGCGCGTGACTTGGGAGACACGTGGAACAGTGCGCGTGGGACTCATATGTCACATAGACTAAACCGTTATAACAATATCATCCCCTCACGTGAAGGAATATTACGTCATCATTAATTGCAAGTGGCACATCCAGATATCAGTAGGGGATTGTCTAGATCATCATTCACGTGCACCATGTATGCTTGGGGGGTACACTACACCCTCTAAGCCCTATATATACTGGTCATCTTCAACCTTGTAAAGGGATTAATAATTGTAACCCTAGCTAAAACTCTGCTTGTACACACAGTAGAGAGAGAGTGAGCTTATGTGCATTATATCCAAGGCCATTAGTGCCCATATTTAGTAGATCATACACTCACAGTGGATGTAGGCCTAATTGGCTGAACCACTATACATCATTGTCTTATTCCTCTTATACTCATCCCCTTCTATAAATTTACACACATATACATCTCTATGGTTGCCATTGTTATTACTGTTTGAGCTCATCATCACTTATCTGGTGGTGCTGAATCTCAGCATCATCAAGATGTGAAAATGAAATCTGAGGATCCTATACTAAAACTATGAGAAGAAAAACTCCAAACTTGTAAAGCAAAGGCTATCCATACTAAAAGAAATGCAAGAGATTTAATCTAATATTAAGACAAGTTAAATCTTGTCAATCATAGAGAATATTTCATCAAAATCTATAAAAACAACTATCATCAAGCCAAAAGAGTAAATTAGTAAATCTATGGAGCATTAACTTACCAAGATGAAAATTAATCCACTAGAGTAAGGTAAAGACAACCTAAAAGACTTTCAAGATGTTAAAAATGGAGTAAAGCAAGGGGTTTCTCTTCAAGTGAAAGGGTTTTTGAGAGAAAAGTGGGTAAAATATCAAAACATCCTGATTTGGGTTTTTTTATCATTCTTAAGAGCTTCCGCTGGAGCGAGAAAATTCTTGTAGGCTGCACCATCATTTCTGCAGTGAAGCTCCGACGGCATAGGTCTCGCCAACTTACAATGACAAAAAACTATGTAGAAACAATACAAACTAAAAAAGGAAATGTAAATACATATTCTTAGCTTAATGTAGGTACATTTTAATCCCTAAAATACCATTTTAAATGACCCAACAAGCTATAAAAAGATCATACGATGGTACTCGGCTATATCAAATACTTTACAAAACGAATTGTTTTAACATTCATTAGCTCAAGGTCTAATTAAAGCTATATAAAAGATTGAGTAATTCAAAGGCATAATTCGTGATAGAATGCGAAAAAATGAATATTAACCCGTAAAATCGAAGAATGAAAATCAATGTTTGAACTCACTTTTGAATTTTTTTGACATTATGTAATAAAAAGAAAGCCTCATTTTCCATTGAAAACATATAAAAATTTTAACTATCAGTTTTCTCTCTCAAATAAAGATTAATGATTAAAATATTTTTAACTCATATCCTTAATGTTACTTCATTTTTTGGATTAATAAAAATCTTTAAGACATCTCTTTTGATAAAATTTTGCATGTAATGACTTTCACTTGTTCATTACAAAGGGTAGGGAACTATTTACGATTTTTCAAGGGTAGTTATCACGACCCAAAGCTGCAACCCTTACCACATCATCACTTATAATTTTGAACATATATATATTTCTAACTCCAACTATAATGATAAAAACTTCATACACAAAGGATTATCAATGACACCATTTCATCAAAATATCGCATAAAATTTTAATTTTCGGTAGATTTAGAAAATAAATCCCTTCATTATGATTTTTTTTCCTGAAAATGCTCAAGTTTAATGTACGGTGTAAACGTGCATGAATTATGAAAAATACTGTCAAATTTGCAAGCTCGATTTATCAAGATAATTTAAGCTAAAAAGTTTAAGCATGGAGGTTTAACAACCATAAATAGAACCATTAATACAAGAACTGAGCATGTAGGTTTGCATATAAGTTTATCGGATAAAATAGTAACTAACAAGCCTAGACTACCAATATTGAACAAGGCCAGAAATCTAATTGTACGAACAACACAAAGATAATAACTAACAAGTAAAAGTAGTGATAGAGAGAATTCAAGATGTCTATCTAAAAAGAGTAAATCAAAAACTTTAAGAAACCTAAACCAATATAATCATATTTCTTTTTTAAACAAGGCCTGAACCTTGGCACATTTTTCTAAAGATATTAGTTTTCCTCTACCAATAGCTTGTTTTGGAACCCTAATTCTTAAAAAGTTGGATTTAGGAACTGAAACGGGAAGTACGGGAAGATCATACTTTTTTTCTTTTCCCTTTCCTTTGGAAGAAACTCTTTGAAGGGCTTCCACCTTCTTCTTCCCTTTCATATTGATTTTCTATGCTTATCAAAATTACCTAAATATGCTGTAGGCTGAAGCAAAATATAAAACTCCTTAAGGTGTCCTAATTTTTGACAATGTGTGCACCTAAAGAGTTATGGATCGACGAGATGCTTGAGTTGTTGCTTCATAACTCTAACACAAAATGCCTTTAAGTCTCCTTTCTTATTTCAATAGGAACAGGAAAAAGTCACCTTCCTTCAATTTTGTTCGGGTATGGAATTAGTTAAAGATTCACTAATGGGAGATGGAAAGATATATTGGGATGTTATGAAAGATTGGTTAGACATAAAACCATCAATTTCAATATCGAGTCCTCGTTTATCCGTAATGGACAACTTGGAACTAAAAGGCATCTTATCCAGCTTTTAAGACCTGCCCGCCAATTCATATTAAAAGTGGTTGCGAATAGTATCTTGGTATCAAGTAAAGAGATTTGGTTATTAAGGGCTATTCTTGAGTTTTCACTCTCGTGCAGGGTCATCCTAGGGAACTCAATCTCCATCACAACTCTTAATCACCATAGCCATTTGGTCCTCGACATTACGTAACTTGGTGAGAAGTTCCATGTTATTCCTTTTGACGTTTATGGTCTCCTCATAAAGCCTAACATATTTAGCTAACAATTATTTTCCTTTTCTTCATTAGTAGTGCTCAAAGAGGGGCTAGGAAATGTCATTCCTTCACTAGGAAGAATAGGGACATCAAAATTCTCAAAATCATCTAACTTGTCAAATTTCTCTTTTTTTGCCATAAATGTGACATAGTTGTATTCTTGAGAGCCATCTTTAGAGACCGAGTAATCATCAATAAAAGTGACTTAATCTGTATTTTTGCCACCATCATGACTCATATTTGAGGGACATTTGTTCAACATATGCCCTCGACCACCACATGTAATGAACGTGAGAGTCCTTGGAGATTCATATTTCTTTTCTCCACTTCCATGACCAATTTCAAGTCTAGGAAGATAACTTTTGAGTTCTCTTCTAGATTAAAATCAATTTTGCCACTTCTTGGTAAATCCAGTGAGAAATGCTATATCATCCTCACTAACACCATTGGAACTAAAATTGGGAGATAACTTCTTACCCTTAAAAACTAGATTTTTCTCCTTTTCTTTATGAGGCAGCCCTTGAAGATAGGAAAAATTCGCCTCATCGGTCTAAAGAGAGCCATTCAATTTGTTTAGACACGTTGATTTTGAAAGAAAAGGATCAAACCTCTTTAATGGCATCCACTTTGCTAAAGAACCTAGGGGAAGAGACATTATGATTTTATCAACTATTTTATTCTCTTTTATATTATTCCCCAAAGTAAAGACAAAGGTAACCTTGTTGTTCAACTCAGCATAGAATCAGTCAAAAGTTTCATTATCCTTTATGGTAAAGCACTTCACAACGTGTTGTAAGTCGATAAAGCTTGGAATGTTTCGCATTGAAGGTGCCTTTATAGATCATTTATAAAATATCTCACTCTTACTTAGACATCGTACATATGGATATATGTCTAAATTAACTCGGGGATACGCAATCAAAAATAGTGTTAAGTCCCTTCATGTTCTACCCACTCTCCTTTAAGTCGTTGCCGTCCCAACTAGATCTAATCTTATCAACTTGGGCGTCATCAACAACAATTTTGGGAGAAGTCCATCCCACAAGCAAACTATTCCATATACAGTCATCCATATACATTAAATATGATGTTACATGGGGTTTCAAATAGGAATAATTGCTACCATAAAAGGAAGAGGTTTAAGGGTTGAACTTTTATCCATTGCACATGAAAAAGATGAACCTAAAACTTGGAGACCCATTATGATACCATTTGAGAGTGTGCCTCTTGATGGTAGTCATCCAAACAATACTAATTCACTTAATACAAGAAAAATGTTTGTTAATTTATTATTACAAAAGGGTTTAACAATTCAAAAGAATATATGACAAAATATTTTATGAACTTTTAGAATTTCTCAAGTTTTTGTCTTCTTATTTAAGACAATGATTCTAGAAGATATGAAAAGAGTAAAATAAGTTCAAGACCATATGTACGAGGGAAAAACATACTAACAAGAAAAATCTCGGGCCGATAAGAACGAAAAATGAACTGCAACAGATTTTTGCAACTAGAAGAAATATACTTATAACCTCATGATGCTACAACTGACTAGGTAGTATTTCCCTCAATACTCTCCATAGAGAGAGCCAATAACTGGAGTACACTACCCAATTATAATCATTTTGGTCCGAAACAAATGCCTATAAATACTTTGGCCAAAACATTGTTCTTTAGAGTAAAAGAAACTTTCCTTGTTAGAGTTTGAAGAAAAACTTTGTTGTTTCAGGACGAAACCTTCAAGCAACCAAAATGCTATACCTAGGATCTTTGAGGGAATCCTATAAATATGCGTGTTGGTGTTTTTGCAAAGTTGTGGTGCTTTAAATATCAAAATATTTTTTTTCAAATGAAAGAAAAGAAAATATTTACTCAAAAATAATTATTAGATTCGTATATAATATGAGTAAATATATCTCTATTAGAAACAATGGCCTGAAAGAACTCAAAGAAAAGGACTTGAAAATTTTTCTTTCAAATATATCAAATGTTTTTATCAAGAAAATATTTTTTTGAAGCTTTCACTTTTGGTTTGTAAGAGAAAAAAACACCCTAACTTATAGCCTTTTAATTTCAAAATGTTTAAAGGACCAAATTCTAGGTGTCACACTCTTAATGTGTTAAGTATTCACATCAAGGTCTAAGTGACCCATAAAGTTGTACTTAACACACTAACTAAGAAGATCTTAAGGAGAGATCTTGTGGAAAAGTTACTTTCGGTGTTATTAGATGTGTGTCGCCACAAGGTTTCTACAACGAGATATTGCATCGTTACGAAAAACCTAAAGTGATCCAGGTCATGCACAAATTCAGACTTTTTGCACGAGGACACAAGAAACCACTAAGACAGTGCCATTGTAGCGAGAAGGACCATAACTGCGGCGGAACAGTTGCAAAGCAAATCGTGCCTTTGTCAAAATATTTTGAACTATGGATAATATTCCAATGGCAAGTTTCACTGCAGTTAGGAAAGTCGTCGATGCACCGAAGTTGAGGTGAGGCCGGTCGTGCATGCGTCTAGATATTTTTTCTAAAATACATTTTGAGACAAACTTCACGTATGATGATTTCTCGTATGGACATACATACTTAAAATACACAAGAAATGAAATTCTTTATAAAAATATATTTTTCTTTATGAAATGTATATTTGCATGTGTATTTGACAAAATTAAAAACAGAAGTTAATTTAATAAGATTTTTTCAATTATGGAAGTAGATTAACCAAGGTGAATATAAGTCCACTAAGTCTTCTACCTTTTCCTAAGTGGTGTACTTGAGGTTCGATATTTCTTAAATCCGATTATTTGATGAAGCTTTTTGATCTCCTCTCGGACAAAGAATCTAACATGTTATGGTCAAGGAATTTAGGCAATCAATTTTATAAAGCACATCAGAGTATATGATACGCTTAAAAACATAATTTTGAATGTATAAATGATTTTCGAACAATAAATTACAATAATGAAAATACACGAGGTTGCAAATAAAGACACACAACTCCATTGGAATCAAATAATAGGGCGATGCAAAATTGTGAATCAAACTAAGAAAGAATTAATTGACCAAACCTATAGAGGTGACATGTGATCTATAATCCTATTAGAGATCAAAATTTAAAAGGATAAGAAACACTGAGTCCAGTTAAGGACAATCTTGGAATTGGATGCGGTCTATTAACATCTTCTTACTATTTAAGGTCATGGAATCCCTCACGGTGAAACCTCTTTTTCCTTTATAAATATAACCATCACCCCTAAGAAACGGGACATGTAATCTTTATTATCAAGAAAATCAATAAATAAGAGAGCAACATTAGTGAACATGGGCACATTGCTGAACCAAGTATATCCTATTCTTGTGTGATTGTGAATGTCTTTTACTCTGCTCAACTTTGATTATGTTGAATAATATTAGTAGTATTTTACCACCTACAATTGGCATTGTCTGTGGAAAATGATTTCTTTCTCTCACTTCAGAAAATCCAATGAGAAAATATGTCTCACTCACACATCCACGCCTGCCATCATGTGACAGTGATCAAGACATTCAAGATGGATATGAAGATCCTAGAGTTAGGTTTGAAATCCACCCTAATAGGATTCATAAACCTACTATCTCACGTTATCGACAATAGGAAGAAAAAATCATGGAGTGCAACGAACTACCACTATACAACTAGATCTCAAGGATAGTGAATGTCTATGAATGTCGACTCCATCAACACGAGGGCTCTACGACATCCAACAAGAGGAGAACAGTCACCTTCAGCTTCGTCTGAAAATAATGGAGCAAGAAATATATGGGGAAAAATGCAATCTCTATGACCGTACCCCTAGCCCTCATGCAAGAAAAACATATAGTCGAGGAAGGAATTCACCACGTGACCAAGATCACTCCAAGTATAAGAACTCGTCGGATAAGAGAGACCAAGAGAATGATTGTCATAACAAAAAATATCTCTAGAATATTATCCGAAGAGAGATGGATGAATGCCATACTCATAAAGGGAGGGCCTGATCCACTAAGGAACTGCCCAGTAGGGCCCTTATCAATCAAATGAAATTACCTTGCTCGAAGTCGATTGAAGACTATAAGCCTCCCAAAAAATTTGACATACCTAGATTCAAAATCTGTGATGGGAAGAATGATCCCATCGATAATGTTTTCTATTATCGACAATTCATGAACCTTTGGAGCAACAATGAGGCCCTCATATATTATATATTCTACTATATTTTGGGAGATATCCCACAAAAGTGGTTTGAAATGTTAGCACACAAGTCAGTCACTAATTTTAAGAAGCTCGAAGAAGCCTTTAACTCCAGATTCATCATAAGTAGCTCCCACGTAAAGATAATGGATTCCCTCATCACTTTAAAAAAGAAACCCCACGAGACCTTTCACGAGCATACTTGATGATACTGGGAAACCAACAACGAAGTAAAGGACTACTATGAGAAATTAGCTGTAGCCTCATTTAAGATAGGCCTACCGATAAGTTCCATGTTGCACCAGATCATTACCAAAAATAACTCTAACACCATCAATAACCTCATGTCAAGAATATAAAAGTATTCAAGTTGAAGACGTAGTGGTTGGAACCTAACAGGATATGGTCGGTCGAAGGTGAGGAAGAATGGAGACAATGAGAAAGCCTCCAAAAAGGGGTGGAACGCCATAATGGAGGGTATAAGTGGTACGACAAAGCTAACTCCACTACGACGAATTGTTCCAGCAATACTATGTTCAAATAGCCGATCTACAAAATCTTGAACAACATAAAAGACCAATAGTATTTCAAGTGATTGAGAAAGATAACAAGAAATATGTCAAAGTGGAACACTGCCCTAATATGTTCCTACCACAAGGAGCATGGGCACAAAATAGATAATTATAAGGCATACGAGTCTTACCTAGCGTAACTAGGAAGGCCACATAGACGACTATGTAGAAAAGAAGAATGCAAATCTCCCTGTGGAATGATATCAAAATCCTAATAAAGTTCTCAATGATGACGAAGTGCGACATGAGTTTGTAGTTATCCAGGGTCTCAAGTACAAATCAAATTCAAGGTAATGCAGTGCATATGGAATAAAAGAAATTTACTATGGTCATGGAGGCTTTTCAAATTGACCCTTACAAAACTTCATCGGCAAAACATCTCCGACCAAAAGATATTACCTATGCCGAGTATATGGTTTTCACCGAGAAAGACTTGGTGAGAATTAAAATTCCACATCATAATTCTCTATTAATCACTATCTGAATTCCCAACTAGGATGTGGATAAACTACTAGTCTATTAAGAGAGATATTCAAAGGTAATTTACGTAAAGTTGTTCAATAAACTCAACCTCAAGATGAAGGATCTGAAATACGAGACCATCCCATTGGTCGGCTTCGCTTGAAGAATTATAATTCCCCCGAGAAAGGTGATACTCTAGTGCGAACTGGAAACGTACTCGAGTTGATAAAGGTTTTAGTAATGGACATCAACTTTACTCACAATGCGATCATGGGGCGAGGATGAATCCACGCTTTAAAGGAAGTTTCATCCACCTACCACCAGAAGCTCAAATGCATTATCAACCAGAGGGTAATGGAGATACATGGAAATTAGGTTACTGCTCGATAATATTTATCACTACCATTAAACCTAAGCAGAATAAGAATAAAGAAAAGGTTGTTACAAAATAGGTGACCACAAAGGGATTCACCCCTCTACATAACATATAGAATGTGAAAGGCCAGGGTTAAAATAAATAAAGGTTCCCCCTAAAGATAGAGTTAGGGAACCATTATAGGAAGCTGTGTTCGATGACTCTCACCTAGAAAATAAATTTTCGATTGACAACTCACTCACTGATCATACAAACAGAGAATTGATCTCTTTGATCAAGAAGAACCATAACATGTTTGCTTTACAACCGTATAATATATTTGAGATTGATCTCAAAGTCATACGCCATTACCTTCACATGGACCAGATTTTTTCACTGATCACACAGAAGGAGCGTCGAACAACCCTAGAAAAGTCAAAGGGAGTAGAAGAGGAAGTGGGGAAACTTTTGGAAGAAAGGTCCATTAAAGTAGTTCAATTTTAAAAATATAAATGGTTAACGAATAGTTTGCACGAGCTTCACTGACTTAAATAATAGTTTTCCATTGCCAAAGATTAAATAATTGATCGACGTAAAAACCAACTACTAACTAATGAGTTTCTTGTTTGCTTATTCAAGATATCATCAGATCACTTTATTAGGACTCGATCAAGAGAATACCTCATTCATCACAACCATGGGCCTATAATGTTACACGATTATTCCATATGGGATAAAAAATATAGGAGCAACTTATAAGTTTTTGGTCAATAAGATGTTCAAACATCACTTGGGAGATACCATGGAGGTCTACATAGATGCCATGCTTGTGAATAGTAGACACAAAGGTGGCCACTTGGCGGATTTGATCGATGATATTGAAAATCCTTAGTTATAGTCTGGAAAACATCTAGTCTACCTGGTCAGTTGGTTCTAGACCAAATAAAGGTGATATATAATATTTATCTACCTAAGATAGTTATGGATGTTCAAAAACTGAAAAATATTTTTACAGCACTTAGCGCTTCATCTCTAGATCCTTTGAGAAGTGTCGACCATTCTTCGAGTTCTTAAATAAGGATAGGGCCCCAATCTGGAACGAAGAATGTTTAAGAGCACTTGAAGAAATCAAAATCTATTTGAGAGAACCACCTTTGTTCGTGGTCCTAAATTCGGATGATCATCTCTTGTTATTCGACTAGACAATAAGTGCAACCTTGGTATGCTCGAAGGAGGGGCACCAAACCCCATTTTTATATTTTAATATGACATTTTTGGATGCCGAGAAACATTTCCAACCCCAAGAAACATTGGCGTACTCATTGGTAATCACCTTACGAAAGTTAAAGCATTATTTTGAGGCCCACTCCATCGTTGTTATCATCTATATTCCACTAAAGGTAGTATGAAATGCATCAGGGGATATGTGGGAGATATGCAGAGGGGATCTTTCGAATTTAGGGGCATAAAGGAGGGGTATTGGTGGCCTTACATGTAAAAGGATTCAGTCTCATATGTAAGAAAGTGAAAGAAATGACAAGTATTTCCGTAACCTCAAATCTTTGACTTACCCATGGCCTTTTATTCAGTGGAGGTTGGATATAGTACGCCCCTATTTATAATACCTCAAAATCAAAAGTATCTTGTGATGGGCAGAAATTCCTTCACCAAAAGGACAGAGGTTGTACCCATGGCAAACATAAGAGACACCAACCTGATCAAATTTATTTAAAGGAATATAGTGACCCATTTTGCCTTGTCGAGGACACTTATAACTGACAATGGAATGCAATTTGAAAGCAGACCATTCCAAAAATTCTTCAACAGCCACACCATTAAGAACTAATATAGTTCAGTTGTTATTCCCTAAAGGAACGAACATGCTAATGCCTCTAACAAGATAGTGATTGATGCAATGAAGATGAGTTTGGAGAAAGAAAAAGGTGTTTGGGTAGACGAGCTTCCCCATATCCTTTGGGCATATCGAACAATGTCCAGGAGGTCAACTAGGGAAACTTTCTTCACCTTGGTTTACGGGGTGGATTCTATAATCCCACTGGAAGTCGACTTGATGACCATGAAAATGACTATTGGCGATCAAAGTATGAATGCAAAAATGATAAGGAATGAACTTAACCTAGCTAAGAAAAGAAAAGAGCAAGCCTTAATCAAGATGGATTCCTACTAACAAAAGATGTACAAACAGTATAATAAAAGCATCAATCTAAGGAAGTTCTAGGTCAGAGATTATGTCTTAAGGAAGGGGACTAGCAATGTGAGCAAGCCTAGGACGAAAAATTGGGCCCTAACTAGGAGGGACCATTTAAAGTCATCAAGGACGACCTCCAAGGAGCCTACTATCTAGTTATAATAGGGGAGGGGAGATATCCGAGGCTTGGAATGAGGAAAACCTTAGAAAAAAAAATTCTCTATTTTTAATTGACAATTTAGCTCTACGCAAGTTTTATTTTTTATCACTCTAATTTGTTGGATGTTTTAAGTTCAATTAATGAAATTGGTTGTCTTATTGTTTCAAATGGCAGGCCAACATCGTAGATATTTTTATGATCAAATTATGATTATCATTATGACAAGGACATCATCATTGCAAATTTGTTCAAACTTATCGAGTCAAACTTTTATCATCATCTTTATGACTTAGTAAGATTCTACTTAATCGTAATTTAAGGTTACATATTTTCGTAATTAACAAACACATAAGCGTCACGAATTTCCCAAGAAAGAAAAAAACTCTATGGAGATCCCTAGGCACTAATTGCTCTAACATTCGTCGGTTAAAATCTTAAACGGGTGGATGGCTCAGTAATCATCCAAGCCTTCTCCATAAATTGGTTCTAAGCCTAAGGTGGTGTGACGACATTATCTAAAAGGTAATACCAACGATAACACATGCCTGAAATAAGAAATGGGAAAATGCGAACATGAAATTAACTTATGATTTTATTTATAATGTTCATTTAATAAAAGATTGACTATGGTCGAACAAATTAGAATTGAACAAAATACAAGATTTCAAAACGATAGAAGCAGACTGTCATCCTCGACGAGTTAGCTGCACGATTATGGCAGAACGACGACCATTATCATGGTTAGGCTAGAAATCATCATCACTATCACGAGCAAGGAAATATTTCCTCACTAGTTATAATGTGATTACGTTAGGTGGAATCCAATACTCATTGATCCCAAGGGGAGGCTGCCGAGTAAAAGGAGAATCTGCTTGGTACCAATACTAGAACTAAGAGTCCTTAGGAATTTGTAGACAACTAATGCATTTATCTAACCGTGCTTATAGGCGACCTATCTTGCTTCATCTAGATGCAATTGGGTGTCCATCTAGCATTCGTTATAACCAACAGTCCAAACTGCATGAGGACCCTTCCCTTATGATCTGGCGATACAGACCTTGTCTGATTGCCTAATTCTTCTCAAAGTCATTTTTGTCCTTTCAATCTCCTCATTTAAATAATTATTTTTAGTATATATCAGACCAACTATATTCCTGATTTCTCCAAGCTCAGTCTAAAGAGTGACAACCACACTTGTCTGGTCGTCATAAGAACTTGTCATTTTTTGAAGTGCTTTTTAATCAGTGTAAAATGTTGCTCAAGCTCGGTCAGAAGCATGTCCACCAAGAACGAAGTCTAAAAATTTATTCTCTTAGGCTATTGTCACCAAGCCCAAGTTATTGTCACTAAAAAATTAAAAGAAACACATTCAGAAATTAAAGACAAGCAAACATGACAATAGAAGAAGGTAAATATAAGCAAGTGAGACATAAAAGCCAAACAAATCATGGTGGTATATAAAAATGTTATGTCATTTCATTAAAAAAAATAGGGCAAGCCCGTACAGGAGAAATACAAAAAACGCAGGTAATCCAAAATCTAAGAAGATCCCAAAATTATCTAGTTAGTAGGAGTTTCCTTCTATGGAACCACCTTGTCTTGATTGACCATGTTCTTGTCCTGACCATCTGCCTCCTTCTCCTATTCGGTAGCCTCCTCTTGGTATTACTCCTCTATGTTAGAGGGAGCACTAAGAGCATTCTCAAAAAATTATTTTAGACTCAATAACAACCCCTTCCTTCACAAGGGCTTCATCCCATACTTTTTGAATAAATACTTATGGATAAATTCTAATTACTTTTGGACGGGGGCAAAATCTTTGTCCCAACCATTATCGAAGGCATCATCCTCAGCCTCCAATATAGATGTCGACGATGGGAAGATTCTTCTGAATCCTTCTTTAGAGATCAATTTTATATTTAGAGTAGCATCCTCTAAGTTATTGGCCTTTATCACAGCCTCGTACCCCTTGACCTTTTTTGGGAAGCGTTTAAGGACATTCCCTGGTCATTATTAACCTTTGCCTAGTTAGCCCTTCTATCCACAAGGTCGGTGAAATATACCAGAAACTCTAGGTTGAATATATGATAAGACGTTTAGTGCAAGAAGAAATTTAAGGCATGAATATTGAAACTAATATTATCAAGACTTATTAGTGAAAGAGTCTGGGTAACATAAGAGACAAGATTTTCAGTGGACATGATCTTGATTAGTTCCTGATCGACAAGGAGGCAACCCACCACAACAAAGTAGGATCCAAGTCAACATTCTTGGTCACTGACCCTTCACAAGGGCCCTTTACCTTGTTGGGGGCATCCACCTTCTTTTGGGAGGGCAGAGTTACTACAAGACTAGAGTTCGTTTTTCCTTTCTTTGTAGGTGGGGCTTTCGTCTTATCGGGGAAATTCCTCAAGTGGACTGGGTTAGATGGACCCCTAATCTCATTCCTCTATGAAGGCAGTGAAGTTGTTAAATTAGGGGTAAAGTACCCATCAAGCAAGTTCAGAATTCTTCTTCTATGAGACATTTCCTCCTCGGATGTGGAAGGGAATTCAGTAATATCAACAAATTAAAAAAATCTTGAAGTGCTCACCGAACAAGATTCTTTCTCGCCAAACAGTTTAGGGATATCTTGCTCCCTGTCAACTGGTCGGGAAACAAAAGGCGTGGTGATGAATGCGTAAGACAATAACAGAGACGCCAACTTAGGGTTTTCAGTAGAAGTAGTCGAGATTCATGAGTTTCTAAACTTTCCTTAACTCAACAACGTTGACGTATGTCTGGTTAGGCTCTCTTTTTTCCTACTTTTTGCTCAACAAAGACCACAACATTATAAAACTCAAGAAATTTATGGGTAAACAAAAATGACACACCATAATTAAAACTGGGCCTATAATAAATCCGCTTTTGGGGAACTTAGGTCCCCTATTGGGTTCACCACCCCCTCGGATGGTTAAATGTTCCCAGTCTTTACTATAAAATTATGTGACTAGTAATCCTTATTGGAATCTGGCATGTTTACGACGAGAACCCCCACGGCCTTCCTCGCCTTCAGATATTAAATGTTCTCATTTGATCTAAAACATATATAACAGTGGCGGATTTATGAGATTCCAGGGTTGGTACCATAGAGTTAATTATTTTTTTGAACTCCATTTACAATCCTCCAGGTGTTCAGAGAACATTGGGCAGGAACAACTTCAAAATATTCACAAAACTCAAGGAAGAGTTGGTTTTGGGGAAGGTGATTCTTGCCTCTACAAAAAAAATTGAGAGATCGTCTAATGCCTCCTTAAACATTATTATAATCATAGGGACAATCCCCTTTTTAAAGAACTACCCATTCAGGGATATAACGATTCCGGGAATACTATGTATCATTGTGAATATGGTAAATCATCCTTATAACTAGATACTTAAGGAAATGGAAGAAGAACAATGAAAATCTTCAATAAAAAATTGCAGAATGTGAAAAAGTTGGGAAATACATGAACATATATAGAATAATGAACCCAATGAATCTCTAGTGTAACTTAAAAATGCAATGGGAAGATATAGGCCAACTGATGGATTGGAAGACATAAGTGGGGGTTCAACTTTTAAGGCAGTTCCCATCATTTCATGTGACCCCTAAATGACACCCGACATATGCTATCGCCCTTTTGGTGAATTATCTCACATTTACCAGCGTATCCTTAAAACCCAAGAGAAATTTACATGCATGCCCTCACACTCTAATGAACATAATGAAAGAAGTTTATACCTGAAAAGTACAAGCGTCAACATCCTCTGAACACAGTACATGTGGACAACCACATGTCCCCACAAACCGTGATCAAGACTCTATCCATAAGACATATAAACTACAAAAATTTTGGGGAAAATTTTAGGTAATTAATCAACCACGCTTGTGGAGGCGACACATGTCCCCTAATCCTGTCAGCATTCATAGTTCAAAAGGATATGGGTGATTAAGGACAATTAGCAAAAATCTCAAAATTAGATAAAATCGATCAAGATTTGATTGATATTTAAGGTTATTGACTCCCTCACGACTCAGCCTCCTTCTTTTCTCTATAAATTTGATCTTTGTTATCAAGAGACGATCAATAAAGTAGAGAGCAACACTTGTGGACGTAGGCACATTTTTGAATCATGTGCATCTTGTTATTGTGTGATTGTGCATGTTCTTACTTTACTCGGCTTTGATCGTGTTGAATTAATATTAGTAGGATTTTTCACCTACACAAACTATATAAAATGACAAGAAAAACTTTGAGCTTTTTATATACATGTCAGTAGCATTGTTAATGAAATGATTGACATATGAAGAATTTACTAGAGTTTTCAATATCCAATTACTTATTAAGAGTCACCATATCACAAAAGTTCTTTATAAAAAAATTATTTTTTTATAACTCCATGGTCGGTAATTTTTTTGGCTCTATTCTACTAACATATTTCTTGGGCACTAATTTTTATTTATAGTAAACCATGAGGTGTCCGGGCTAGCTTACGCGCACCTCAACTATTCCCCATTCGCGGTTCGTGGCTCCTGCTGGCTAATCACTATTTTGACAGTGCCGGGGATCGAATTGGGAACCAAACCCAATCTACCCCCAAGATTGTCCCACTGACAGTGTTATACTACTGGGCCAAGAGACTTGGTTTCTTAAGCACTAATGTCCCTCATCCCTTAATGTGTAATCGATTATAAATTTTGTAAAGTATAAATGATTATATGTGAAATTTTATAATGTATACATAAATTTATGTAATATACAAATCTCAGGTCACGGATGGCCCAGTTCACATAAATTTTCATATACATCAAATGGGGGGAGCGGGCTGCAAGAATTTTAAGCCAATATAGTCGGTTTAATAAAAATGGGAATATAGAAAGAAAATATTAGTTGAAATAAAAACACCTTACATAAGACTTAATGTGTGGATTGATGTCAATATTTTGAAATTTAATTTTCGTGTCACACTTTAAAAAGACTTAATGTATGATTTTTTTCTCAATAGAAGTTAAAAATGATTTTTTCATTTGATGAATCTTTAGCTTAGGAGAGACTCAAAGCAAGAGCAATATTTTATTAAAATGAAATGAAAAGATTTTGAACCCTTACGTTCAAAGAAAAGGGAGAGTAAAAGTCCCCCACTTACTTTATAAGCAGCATTAGGGCCTCATAATGAAATTAAATAAAAATGAATTTAAACTCCTAACAATCAATCAGAGTGGGACCCAGTTAACTGTTGTATTTGATAGTCCAAATATGTACTAAGTCTTGAACTTTTTTTGGGTAAAATGTAAAATTAACCTTAAAATTTGAGGTCATTTTCAATTTTAGGCCTTGTGTTCCAAAAGTCGTAATTTTAACCTTGGTGTTTCAAATTGTGCAATTTTAGCCCGCCATCACATCTTCATTAGGAGGCTTAACAAAATGAATGAAAAAAGGCATCCACTATGTTAAGTCTCCTTAAGAGATGTGTCCGAGGCATAAAATTGCACGAGTTTTTAAACATCAAGTTAACTTGGCAAATTTTGAAACATTATATCCAAAATTAAAAATCACCCCAAACTTCCGAGTTAAATTTGCATTTTACCCTTTGGTTTTTTTTCCCAAGGCATCATGTCCGAAAAGTTAAACCAAATTACCCGGAGCACTCCACCACCATTTAAGATCTATTTATTGCAGCCCCATTTTTGACAGGTAGTACACTACTCCTTTCCCTACTTTGAATATATGAGAGCATCTAAAATCCATGTTGGATACAATATGTAATCATTTATACCATTTGGTAGCCAATTTCCATGGAGGAGACTGATATTTGGAAGTAGATCATGTTAATAAAGACACAGATGCCACCTCCAACCATATCTCCAATCCTATGATCATAACCATCATCTCAGAAAAAAATGCAGTATGAATTCCATGTGTGCATGAGATATCTCCTCAAACAAAGCCCCTATGAGTTCTAAAAACGCCCCCAATCGATGAGACTCTTGGATTATTAAGTGACATGCCATTTATTTTAAGTTTAACCCATCTAACTAGAGGTAATGCCCTCGTAACATTGATGATTTGTGGATCTCTTTTTCTATTCCTTGCGATATTCAAATTGTTCACCATCAGCAGTCCATCTTATGAGTTGTTCTTATATCCAGTGATTAACTTACTTAGATGTAAAGGCCAGTCTTCCATATATGCAATGCAATATTTTGTACGTGGACATTTTCCCTAACAATGGCTTCATTTCTACATTTCCAAATAGTGTCCAGCCCGTCCATAATGGTTGAAATCCAGAGACTCCTTATTTTAGGTTAAAATCTTTCTTAAGAGCATCTCTCTCATTTTCCATTAGATTTTTATCCCAACAGTGCCCTCTTATGTGAAAGAGATTGGATATTCATTCCGGTATTTTATTCGAAAAGGGGAAGTGGATGAATATGTGAGTGGTATTTTCCTCTACTTGCTTGCATAACTCACATATAACCTATAGGAAAATAAATGGCTAAATTGCTTGACAGTCCTCTCACTCAAATGCAAACTCTTCAATCTTTGCATTGTATTAGAAGATTATGTTTCGAAGTTGGGGACTTTAACACTGGTGGAAAATGGACTATTCCTATAGAATTTTCAGTTGCTTTCTCACACTTCTCTGACTTCATTTTCTCACATAACCTCCCTATAAACCCATGGCCATACCTCTTGATTTGGCGACACTTGAAGGATGGGTATATGTCCTTTAAAATGACTACGATCATCTGTTGGGAATTCATACCAGAGTAATAATTTTAGTTCTCTGTGGTAGATGTTCATTTCACCTACAATATCAAAGAAAACTATAGACCCATGACAACTTGCATATAAAAAGGTTCCAATTACAAACCAGAATAATAATTTCACTGCAAACTATAGTCCCATGAAAACTTGTAAGCAAAAGGTTACTATTTCACATCACCTATCCTCTATTGAGAGTGAACTTGAATGAACTCAAGATCTTCTTTAAAACCAAGCCAAATGGAATCGATCTTGTAGGAAGAGTTACCCATCATTAGAGGAAATATAAAAATGATGAACTTGGATCACATGGGATCATGTATAAGAATATTATATTCTTATTTCACACGTATAACCCTATTCAAAATATAAAGGTTATTGTTTCCCAGACCCCCAATTGTTTAGAGATACATGCCTTTTATACAAGACACTATAGTTGGCTTCCTGTTATGAATAGTTCTACACCAGATGTAGTTTCCCATCCATTGTTGGACCTTTGCCATCAGCATATAAGGACATTAATACAATATAAAACTTTAAAGGAGCATAGGAGTGGCTATGGATTTAACCAATTCTATCATGTTTTCCATAAATAGAGTTTTACTTTTTTAATCTGACTTTTTCTACAATAGGTTGCAAGTGATAAGTTCTAGATTTCCCCCTAAAATTGGGGACACCTAGGTAAATATAAGGAGCACAACCCCCTTTTGGTACCATGTCGTCTACAAATATTCTCCTTCTTATGAGCATCCCATTTTCAAATAAAAAATTTGATCTTATCCTCAAGGATATGCTGGACAGAAACTTGCGCATAATCCTAAAAAATGCTATTAATTGAACTTAAAGATGATTGGTTGCCTTTACAAAAGACCATGATGTCATCGGTATATAGAAGGTGAGTTGGAGATGTGAAACCTCTTGGGGAAGATATGGGATGTAGTATACCGGATAATAAGTTTTCTCTAATTTTCCTTCTTAAAACATCTTAACCAAAACAAAACAATAGGGGGCAATTTAACTCCCGCAGAATAAGAGAAAGTAGCAACATGGGGTTCCATTCACAAGCATAGAGAACCTTATAGAGGGAAACATAGTGATAATCTTATTAATGAAGGCGTGGGATAACCCATATGCATTCAAAGTGCTTAAGAGGAATCTCCATTATAGAGTATCAAAGGCGTTAGATACATGAAACTTGATAGCTGCATTCCCCCCATAACATTGGTAATCTAAGAGATTCAAGCTTTCTGAGGCCAACCCAATACTGCGTGCACAATACTTTTACAGTGAATGAAGCTAGTTTGATTAGGACTGAGAACCTCTGCATCCATCGTTGCAAATCTATCTATAATGATATTGGTTATGATTTTGAAGAAGTTGGCTAATTCTAATGATATAAAGTTTTAGTAATCTCATCAGCTCCAATAATTTGGGGGATTAGGATGACATGGTTTTAATTAAACTATAGAAGAATTCAGCCTTCTACAAATGATGCCCTAACATTTTTTATTAAACAAACCACCAAAATCATCATGTTTGGGGATGAGTGACGGTCCATAAAAAATAATATGTCCTTAATTACTACATCAGATGAAAAAGTTATTATAATTGCACTATTCACTGCTTTCACACAGTGTAACTACTCCCCTAATGAGGTTATTGGCCATAAATGTGGTGTCCAGTGCATATAATGCTGAAAAGTTGTCAATTATGTGTGATATGATATGATCAGGCTCAATTAGAATTGTACACCCAAGCTTCAATCTAGGGATATGATTTTGGGACATCTTTTCCCCAGCCACTCTTTGGAAATATTGAGTGTTCCTATCTCCATATTTAACCATTTGATCCTAGTTTTATCCTTCCAATAAAACACCTCCAATTTTAAGGCTTGATACAAGGATTTATGGGCTGCTGTCTCAGTTTGATTTCTCTCTTAGGAATGACCATGACTGTAAAGTATATTTTTAAATAACATCCATATGATATTTGGATTTCTCCAGCATATAGTGAATATTACCAAACTCATATAGATTCCATATTTTCAAGGTTCTCCTTAAATTTTCTATTTTATATTTGAGGGCATATATTGGGCATCCATGGAGGGTAACAAAATTCTAAGATTTTTTTATTGAATTCATGAAATTTGGGTGGGTAGTTAAGGTAGATAATAATCAGAATGGACTAGGACCAGAAAGTCTAGGGTTATAACATGTTAGAAGAAGAGGTGATAATTCGAGGAACCTTTTGTAATAGTAGCATATGATTTTTGGGACCACAGATCAAGAACTTGTGGTTGCATAAATTTTCAAAAAGTCTTCTTCGAACAGTAAAAGTCTCACTTTTAATCCAGGTAAAAACAACACTCGCATTATCTAGGTGAATTAGATCACATGCATAAGACATAACTTGGTGTTCTACACAGGATCTTCTCATAGGAAATCTGGAGCCAAAACATTCATGAGCCCCCTAAACAGCATGGAATTGACCTATAAGCTTCCAAGGTAAGTCAAGCTGGACATCTAGAGACTCAATCTTATCCGATAAGAATCTTTTCTACACATAATCTGTGGAGGCACAAACACATGACAAAATACATGCCCTCCCTTAAACATCAAATTTGATGGTCATTTGTTTATCTGAATTGAGCTCTATTATTGGATGAAAGCATCTAACAAAATGAAATATCGATATGATGGTTCTTTTGTATTAACAATAAACAAAGACATCCTAATTGCCTACCAGTAGGAGCTTGGAATTGTATCGAACATAACTTTATGTTCTTGTTTACACAGAAATTCTGGTATATTAGAAAGACTTAAGATTTTCAGCCATCTTTAGGTATGAGGATTGAAGATCCCCATTTAGTTCTAGAGAAGAATCTTCATAAAATGGTACTTTGGATCTAAATTATATCTCAATGATTGAGAGTGGCCTTGTTCGTTTACATTATGTTGTCTAATTATTCTCCTCGTTTAAAACTTTGACACTACCTGTTAAAATCGGGGATCTTCTGTGTTAACAACAGATGGTGAGGATTGTGAGGTATTACCTAAGTAACTATGTCAGGGCCAGTCCTGTGATTGATATAAATTAACAAGGCTCCGTGCAAAAATTGTAAAATAGGCCCCTATTGTGTGTATTGTTATTAAAATTGGGCCCTAAACATATAAGATAAAATAAATAGACTAGTTTGGCCCTATGTGATCGCCTTCTTAGTAAATGCTCAGGGATGCCCCTGACGTGATGAAGTAGGTACTTTTGACGTGGCAAGCATTTCCTGTGTAACTAGCTTATCGTTGAGGAGAAATGTGCCAAGTGGCAATGTTTTTTTCCTTGTCTTCAACATCATCATGATGGTCATTATCCATATCCATAAGATCACCCCATGTGTTTATCAAGAACATATCTTCAATAGAATCTACTCGATAAGTGGCATTCTCACATGTAGTGACAAGTTGCATGGTAATAAGGTTGACTTCTGCTATGGGGGCTACATGGATGGTCTTATAATTAAGGGGCTTTATAAATTTAGGACCTATTGTAATATGTATTTTGGAAATAGGACAACAAACATTTTATTTATAGTTTTAGTCCCTATTTTTGAATAAAGCCGTTGGCACGGACTCATATTCATAAAACGTCAACCAATCAAAACATGCCACGTGTCCCTTTAATTTTAAAATAGGGACTAAAAATGAAAACGAAATGTTTGTTGTCCTTTATCCATAATCAATATTATTTTAAGTCCTAAAAGTACATAATCGATATAAATAATTAGATCAACAGAGACTTGGGGGTGGGGGGACATCATATGTTCAAAAATTGGATTCCTTTCAAAGCATGACTTAGTTCATCCCCAAATGAGTTATTGTCTCCAGAAACATAAAAAAATCCACCTTTATGTTGCTGATCATTGGCTTGTTAAATGAGTGACTTAGGATTGTATTGGGTTGGTATGCTATTATCTTGTCTTAACTTTGATCATAATTTAGACTGGTTCCTCTCATTTTTTATCATAATCCTAACGTTTGTTGTTCTCTCTGGTACCTATTGGCTATTCTCCCCTTATTTGACGTGGGCCCAAACGATAAAAAGCTGACCCTCTACTCAACCTTTCTAGGTCCTTTCTCAGAGAAGGATTGTTCAACGTTATACCCAATTGATCTAAGGAGTAAGTAATGCCTGGGCAGTATGACATGTCCTCTTGCGATTGAGAATGCCTGGATACACTCCTTCCATAACGTGACCCAAGGTTCAACCTCCTTAGATTTTATAAAGCTTGCGTTCTATAAGAATGCCTCGTATCCTTATAGGGGAGGAGGTAGCATTTCTCCTCTCCTTCTCAATTTCTCTTTCGGTCGTGGTGATGGGATCCGCTATAGACCTATTCTGACCATCCTGAAGCATCTGCGTCAGCTGCTTAACATTTTCCTACATTAATTCCTGGCTCTTTGCCAGGTTCATCAAATTTTCCTGTATGTCACCCATCCCCACAGGTACTATGACCCAAACACGGGCTAATGTGGGCCTTAGATCTAATGGCTTGAAATCAGGATACAACTGCATAAGCTTAAAATACCAGGTTCTAAAGAGATTGTATCTTTGGACCATATTTTTTGCATGATCTCCAAATAGGTAAACTATAACTAAAAAAATCCCTCTCCAAGAGGTGTAAGGCTCCATGCATGTTGCATCTTCCACAGTTGTGAAAGTCTTTGTTTTAACTCTTTAGTCTTCCACTCTTTATCTCCTTTCGAAAGCAATATTATTCCAATGACATTGTCTTGGTTTTCCTTAAAAAATTGTCTAAAATCTTCCTATATTGTTTCAATAGTCATAAGACTACTTGTTGTACCATAAATATGTAAAACCACGTGGGCGGGCCTATCATAAGGTAACACGTGTCCTCAATAAAGATAGAAAGAGAGGTCGGCCTCATATTCAATCTACTCGGCCACATACAATGAGGTCGGCTCAGGTACAAATGTGCTTGCCCTGCCATTTCGTTCACCGTTCTACTACTAGTACTGCGGTGTTAAATAACATCATTACTTAACCCCGTCAGTATTAACCTTGCGCTAGCTTGTACACGTAGAGGAATATCAAAATTCACGTTGATCATACTTATGCACGTGGAACGTTATACAATATTCCACCTATATCATGCTGTAACAAACTCATCATTATCTGTATCAAAATGTATAGGTGTGACTGCTTGACCTATAAAGTCACTCCACATGTCCCTTAATATTCTCTCTCTAATAACTATCTATAAATAGCCATCAACCCCATGGGATAAGGAATCCAAAATTATTCTACTAGACAGCTATAGCAAACCCTAGGGAGAGAACGCACAAGAGCTTGTATTCCTAATTTTCCTGGCTATTGCCAGTAATATATAGAGAATGGACGTAGGAATAACATTGGGCTGATCTACGCAAATCCTTATTTTCCTTCTTTGTCTCTGATCTCATTCTATTTATCTCAATTTAGAAAGTATATAGTCATAATTTCCTTATTCGTTATTGTTTGTCATTGGAATTTCCTAGCTAAGACAGTTAATCTATAAACCATTTTTAGATGATAACAGATTAGTGTTGTCTATGTTTGTTATTTTATACCGCCCTTAGTCCCAAACACATTACCTTTTTCCAGTCATACGTTTGCAAGTTTTGGGAAATGGAAGATAACCCAAAAAGTAGCCACGTAACGGAAGCACATCTACCCTCCATACCTGTGGGGATGGGTGACATACAGGAAATTTTGATGAACCTGGCAAAGAGCCAGGAATTAATGTAGGAAAATGTTAAGCAGCTGACGCAGATGCTTCAGGATGGTCAGAATAGGTCTATAGCGGATCCCATCACCACGACCGAAAGAGAAATTGAGAAGTAGAGGAGAAATGCTACCTCCGCCCCTATAAGGATACGAGGCATTCTTATAGAACGCAAGCTTTATAAAATCTAAGGAGGTTGAACCTTGGGTCACGTTATGGAAGGAGTGTATCCAAGCATTCTCAATCGCAAGAGGAAATGTCATACCGCCCAGGCATTACTTACTCCTTAGATCAATTGGGTATAACGTTGAACAATCCTTCTCTGAGAAAGGCCCTAGAAAGGTTGAGTAGAGGGTCAGCTTTTTATCGTTTGGGCCCACGTCAATTAAGGGGAGAATAGCCAATAGGTACCAGAGAGAACAACAAACGTTAGAAAGAATCAACTCGATCAGTTACCAGAGGAGCACAAGGCTCATCTAAATCTATAATGAGCATAAGGAGATCGGTTCAAGTCGAGGAGACTTCCGATGAAGAGAGATCATCTGAAAGTTGAGGTCGAATAGTGAAGACCGTCTCAGTTAGGGATGAGCAATAGGAAGAACCCTGGATAGGATCTATTCAGCGACTAGAGGATTATTTAGGTAAAGTGGTTAGGTCCAAGAACCCTCTACACAGAGACTTTGTGAAGGGGTCTCCATTTGTCCCAACGATAGTGTGCTATTCGACGCCCGTGAAATTTAAACCACTAGTCATTATGACCAAGTATGATGGAAAAGTTGACCCATACTGCATGTAGAGCAGTATCAACCCGTTTTTAATATCTACTTGATTCTGGATGAAATGAGTTTATGATAATTCTCTATCACGATCACTAGGTCAGCCTAAATCTGGTATAACAACTTGCCAGAAGCGCAGATATTCAGTTTCCAATAATTGGCCATCTCTTTGTCAATAATTTCTATTTTGGAGCTAAGCCAGAAAAGGTGGTTGTCCATTTGCTCAACGTGCAGCTGAAGGCCAATGAGACCACGTGCGAGTTTATTACTCGCTTCAATAAGGATAAGCTTAAGGCGGGGGATTATAATGAGCAGTCTTCCATTACCGCGCTTATAAGCGTGTTACAGTAGGGGAAGCTATTTTGGGTGTTGAATAAAGAGCTGTTGAGGCATGACTGAACTCTTAGCTAAGACAGGAAAAATTATGAACGTCGAGAAGGCCATGGTGGCAAAGGAATTAGATCACCTAAAGGCAGCATCCAGGAAGAACAACGAGTACACCCCTTTGACCATTGGCATCCACCACATCCTTGAGGAGATTAGAGGAACTAAAGACCTAGGGTGGCCTGGGAAGCTTAATGCCCCAGTGAATCGTTGAGACAAAAGCAAGTACTGTGAATTTCATAAGGACTAAGGTCACAACACGGACAACTGCATTTCCCTCAAGAATAAGGTTGGGAGCTTAACGAAAAGAGGGAAACTATCGAGTTACATGGATAAAGATGGCCGAGAAGGTCCAAACAATGATTGAAAGGTCAGAAGACGATCAGAATCTCCTTGTACGAAGACGGAAAAGAAGGAAAGGGTAAGTGATGATGATTCAGATCTGCCAAAGAAGCCCAAGGAGCCCGTCCATGAGGTTAAGACGATTTCCTTCGGATGATATTTCATTGGGGATTCTAGAGGAGGAGGAGGAGAGCTTGCTGAAATAAAGGCCTACCTCAATGAGACAAAGGCTTATTCTCACATCAGGCAGATCAACCTAACAAGCAACGTGGATACTCGTTCGATGAAGGTAAATAAAAATTATCTTATTATTGGGTTTTCCAAAGATGATTTATCTAGTGTCTTGTACCTGCATGACGACCCTCTAGTCGTTAGCATGATGGTACATGAAAGTAAGGTGGCTAGGATTCTCATCGATAATAGCAGCACAACAGATATGACGTTCTATAATTTCTTCAGAAGCCTGAAACTCCCTTTAACTGGCAACTGATTGGTTTTTCAAGTGAGAAGGTTAGGCATGGTTGAATTGAAGGTCATAATAGGTGCCTGGACGACATGCCGAACAGAAAATGTGCATTTTTTCGTCCGAGATAAAATTTTTCTATATATGTATAACATGATTATCGACATAATAGGGTTAATAAAATTTAAGACTGTAACTTCCACAGTTCAGTGCTTAAAGTTCCCTACCCCTTACGGAGTGAGTGTAGTTAAGGGGAAACAGATGGAGGTTAGAGAATACTACTACACCTATGCCAAGCTAAAAGAGTAGAAGAAGATAAGTATGACCTAACATATTGAAACCATAGATCCACGAGATGAGGATAACTTAGTAAAGAGGCAGGAAGTTAAAGAGATCGAGTCCATTGTTCTTGATGATGAGCACCTGAAGAAGACTGTTCAGATTGGATCATCTTTGAAGCCCAAACTCAAGAAAGATTTGGTCAATTTTCTTAGATAACAAAGAATTTTATTTTCCCGGAGTCAGGAAGACATGTCTGTAATCAATCTAGATTTCACATGTCACGAGTTGAGTATAATGAAAGTGGCAAAATAGTCAAATAGAAGTGACTAGTCTTTGATCAGGAAAAAATATGGTCATCTAAGAGGAAGTCCAAAAATTATAGAAGGCTAACTTTATAGAGGATGTCAGATATTCAGAGTGCCTCTCCAATGTGGTAATGATCCGAAAAAAGAATAATAAGTGGCAAATGTTTATGGATTTCATTGACTTGAACAAAGCCAAATATCAATACCCATTACCCAGGGTTGCCCAGTTAGTCGATGCCACTTCGAAACACGAGCTATTACACTTCATGGATGCTTATTCTGGGTATAATAAGATCAAAATGAAATCGAAATATTAGGAGAAAACATCATTCATCACGATCAAAGGTACTTAATTTTATAATGTCATGCCTTTCGGACTAAAAAATGTTGGGCAACCTATCAGAGGGGGGTAAACAATGTGTTAGAAGAGGAGATCATAAAGAACATGGAGGTGTATGTTGATGATATGCTCACAAAGAGCAAAAAGGCAGCTGACCACATCAAAGACTTGCAGCAAACCTTGAATCAGTTAGAGAAGCATCTGATGAAGCTTAACCCGACGAAGTGTGTCTTCGAGGTGAAGGAAGGGATGTTCCTAGGCTTCATCATTAACCAAATATTAATTGAGGCTAACCGTGAGAAGATTCATGTGTTGATCAATATGCAGTCCCTAAAAATTAAGAAGGAAGTGTAAAGATTGATGGTAAAGATTGATGGGATACATGGCAGTACTTTACAGGTTCGTTTTAAGAGAAACTGGTAAATGTCTTCCATTCTTTAAAGTGTTAAGAAAAACTTTTGACTGGAATAATGAATGAAAAACCGCATTCTTGGAGTTAAAGCGATACTTGGGGTCCCCACCTCTTTCATCGAGGCTAATTTTTTAGGAGAAACTCTATCTCTATTTAGCCATATTAGAATCCGTAGTAAGTTCGGCTCTGGTACGACAAGAATGAGTATAGAAACCTATTTACTACACCAATAAAGCGTACTGTAGAGCAAAAACCCGGTATCCCGGGCTGGAGAAATTAGTTCTTGCACTAATTCAAGCGTCCATGAGAATGAAGCATTATTTTCAAGCTCATGCGATTGTCGTCTACATAGAACTTCCTCTACGAAAAGTCCTTTATAAAAATGAAAAATTAGGCAAATTGATGGATTGGACTGTGGATCTTGGAGAGTATGATATTCAGTATGAACCCAAGACGACTATCAAAGGCTAATTTATGACAAACTTCATTGTTGAATTCACCTATGAGGAAAAATCGGCCGAGCAGACTTCTCTGAAAGAGAGCTCAACAATCATGGCAATGCAGACTTCTACGGAAGAGAATAAAACTGAGCAAACTTCCTCTAAAGAGAGATCGCCAATCAAGATAGACGAGCAAACTCATGTGGGAGATAACTCGACCACTTCATTATCGGAACAAAATAAGGATGTTCGAGAATCGATGATCAAGAAATAAGAACTTGATCGTGAATTGCATCAAGCGGAGAAGCAATTTAGACAGGATGAATTGACTGTGGGGGATTTAGAACAAGATCTTCTTATATGAAAACAGTTTGTGGATGGCTCATCCTAGACCACGGGGAGTGTAGCAGGCCTAATAATCATAGTGCCAAATGAGATAGATGTGGAAAATGCTTTTTAATTCTTATTTGAAGCCTGCAATAATGAAGCAGAATATGAGGCGATCATAATAAGATTTGGGCTAGCGTCATCACTAGGCACTGATAAGTTATTAGGGATATATGAGTGTAACACCCCGTATTTGTTTGTG
The DNA here is from genome assembly GCA_949130495.1 of Sambucus nigra. Lineage (NCBI taxonomy): Eukaryota > Viridiplantae > Streptophyta > Magnoliopsida > Dipsacales > Adoxaceae > Sambucus > Sambucus nigra. The sequence goes on from OX422214.1 coordinate 145,872,543, forward strand.
TATTTAGTATTTAATTAATTCTAGAATTCAAAATTACTTTGTGTCGTAATTTTAATTGAATTAATTATGATAATATTTATTTAAATATAAATCGGGGAGTGAATGGTTAATATTTAGGGAAATTTAATTACTAAGTGAATACTAAAAATTTATTTACATCATTTCGGGTATTAGTGATGGGGTATGTACTTATCTCAGTCGGGAGTCGGTATAGACTAATTTGGGTGTGAGATAAGAATTTTTATAAATTAATTCGGATGCCAATTCTGAGTGTACGGTTGAGTCCAGATGGGTCGAGATAGTCGAAAAAGTATACCCAGGGGTAGTAAACGAGTCACGGGACATTTTTAGGCATAGCTGGGCCCACACGGGGGCATTTGGATCACTTGGGCTTGGCCCATTAGGCAAGAAATGGGATTTAGCCTAATTAATTAATTATAAGGAAAAGGGGGACGGCTGATTAGAGTTTAGAAAATACTCAGTGGGAGAGGAAACCCTAAGAGGAAGTTAAAGGCAAATTAGGGGACAAAGGAAAGAGCCAAAACAAGGGATTTCATCTTCAACCTTGGGAATTCACAACTCCGAATCAGACCCTACGAATCGTAAGGCAAGTGGTTAGCATTTAATTTGCATTTTGATTGATATATATGTGATGTGAGAAATCAAAATTCGTTTTGGGATTTAAAGGGTACAAATATGGGGGTTTTGTAAAGCAATATTCTGATTTCTAAATTGTGTAGAGATTGATGTATAAATCTGAGATTGTATATATATCTGGTAAGATGTGTAAACCTAGACGAATTAGAAATGAATTTGAGATAAGGATTTGATGTTGAGATGGGTTAACGAATAAAATGGATTTTTCCCCAATTTATTAAAACAGTAGAAAACGGAAATTAAATGGTATTTGTGAGGTTCTTGGTGTATTTTGTTGAAGAAAGGACTTCGTTTAGACTTTAGAAGAAGTTAGAGTTTTGAGTTTTTCGTCCATGGCTGAAACAGACAACCTGGGGAAGACAATGACCTGTACGATCGATCGATCGAGGGTTGGGGATCGATCGATCGATGGTCGATAAATTCTGGCAGTTCGACGAGTTTATATATATAAGGGGAATTTAAATTAAATTTCCTTCATATACCTTATGTAATGAGAAATAAACATAGGGATACAATCTTATCAATTATGAAGGAAAATTAGTTGGGATTTGAAGGAAATTTATGTGTGTCACACTACGGTTAAATTTTGGAAAGAATATTTCGAAATAATTAAATACGGATCAAGGGGCGAGTCCGGGTACATGGGTTGAGTGATACCAAGACGTTAAATTTATTTAGAGGGAAAGCTAAATAATTTGGAGTCGAGAATTTAGACTCGGGTATTGTTTTATTTCGGGCCACGAGAGTAAGTCCGAATATATTGGATGGAGCGACACCAAAAGTAACTTAATTAATTAATGTGGGAATTAATTAATAATTAGATTTGAGTCATAAACTCATAATAAGTTGAATAGGCTTGTGTTACGGATTTAGTACACGGTATAACCGGAATAGTTTATTTTGTTTATATATATATATATATTTATATATATAGTGTGTACATTAATATCAGTGGATAGATATTATTATTATATCGACTCTAGTGCTATGGGAGGGAGGTTTGGCGTAGTGGATGAATTCCCTAGCTTGAGGAGTAGGGCGAGTATATTCCCAGGTCATAGCGTCCATTTTATAGGTGAGGGGCATCTCACTTTCAGGGAAGGAATATGACCGCCTCCAATTTTTATGTATTAACCAAGTTAGTGAGCGATTCTGACTTGGGGTAACTAGGTTATGTGAATATACCTAGTGGGATAGCACTTTAGAGAATTTACATCCGGTGAGTTATTACTCGAGAGGATGTTTAGTATTAATTATTATTTCAGCATATTTATGGATGTTGTAATATAACTATATGTATATAATGGGGTAAATAATTATATACGGGTAAATTAATACAGGTCGAGAATTGTATTATATATATAATGGGTGTGAAAGTTATATGAATTTAAAAAGGAAAATGATTAATTAAGTTAATGTTGATAATAATTTAGAAATCGTAGTTATGGCACACTCGGTTAGAGTAGGGTGGTTGCAAGGAGATTTTATCAGTTATCTAGTCACGAGATAAATAACTAGGTAAATTAATCAAGGCGTTAGTAGTGCACATTAGAGGAGGGGTGAGGATATCCTCAAGGGAGTGCGGCACTAACTAAAATATGGAGAGCATGCATAATTACTTATTACTGCAAGTAATCATTTGCTAAATGTTTTTCAAATATTTTGGGTACTAACCCTTGCTATAAAAACTTTTAAAAACCTTTAAGGTGTCCAGCCACAGGGGCCCCAAACTTGACTCATTCCAGGGATCCGTTGTTGTAGCTTGTGTGGATGTTGCGGGAGTTTGTCAGGCGCCTCATTCATTTCATTATTAGTGTAGAGACTTCCTATCAGTTATTCGAGCATGTTGCTCACAGTTTTATTCAGTACTTATGTCAGACTTGTTGAGATTTATTACTTGTCTTTACTTTTGTTGGATTTTGAAACGATGGTTTATTCGATCTGTTAATTAATTGTAAATGGTTGATTTAAGTTAATTGTGATTATTTATATTATTTTGTTTCCGCATGAGTATTTCATTTTAGTTAATGAAAGATAAAAGAAAAAAAACTTGGCACCAGTCAATTTTTTCTCACTTAGTTGGTTAGTAATTAAAAATGCGACAATGATGCTAAGAATGAACCAACTAAGAAACCTGTTCTAATTTAATTTAGGACTGATCACCCGGGGTTAATTAGGCAGGGTGTCACATATGGTATAAGAGCATCAGGTTCTAGTGTCCTTAGGATCTGTGCTACTTACTACGTTTCAGCGTAGCGTTCGGTTGATATAGATCCCTATTATTAGGACTGTTGATTCATCTTCCGCTTTTGAGATATCGTATTTCTGCTATTAGTTTTTATATAAATTTTGTACTTATACGATTCGATCTATTTTCAGATGCCACCGAAGAGGCAAAGAGCGGAGAGGGCTGAGGCTAGGGATGAGCTCAGGGAGGCTCATCAGGAGCCACAAGTACCGCCACCCCCACCCCCACCTGAGTTGATCTCCACTACTCAGGTGGAAGCGATAGTGGCCCAGGCAGTCGAGACAGTGATGCGAGCTATGGAAGCTCATTTTCCACAGCCCCAGGCACCACCTCCAGTGGCACCAACAGCTCAGGCTCTAGTGGGGCCACCACCTTGGCAACGAGTTAGGGAGACCTTTCATAAGGGTCACCCACCCGAATTTTGGGGTAGCACCGATGTAGTAGAGGCTTGTGACTGGAAGAAGAATATTTAATGTCATTTGTGCATACTGGAGTGTACCAATGTGCAGAAACATATGCTTGCTACCTTTCGTCTATCGGGGGTAGCCCTGCAGTGGTGGGAGTCAGTTACCACCATTGAGGAACGGGATTTGAAGACGATATCCGAATTCTGGGTGCAGTTCGACCGCAAATACTTCCCATCAGCGGTAGAGTCTGAGATGAGGAAGAAGTTCAGTGAGTTAGTACAGGGTGACCGGTCAGTGGCAGACTATGAGGAAGAGTTCACCCGTTTGGCAAACTTTGTGCCAAATGAGGTGAGCGATGAGGAGCGAAAGAAGTTAAGGTTCATAGATGGCTTAGCCTGGAGGATCAGGTAGAATTTGATTGGGAATTCGACGTTAATGATGTATACATATGTCATTAATGCTGCCCTTTTACATTGCCAGGATCACTGCTTCCATACGAAGGGAAGTAAGAGAGTACGGAAGTCGAGCTAGCAGGGCAAGGCTGTTACTGGTAATGACACGAGTGGTACTCAGCAACAGACTAGCAGTCATCAGGGGAGTCGGGCTAAGAAATTTAGGCTAGTGGGTTCCGATCGGAAGGATAGGGGTTTAGGCAGGGGCAGCCGGGCCTAAATCAGTAGTAGGTTCTTCAGGGCCATCAGGGCCAAAGGAACAATGGGGGAGACCAGCAGGGCGAGCCACGTCAGGGCCAACGACAGGGGAACGGTCAGAAATGTTGTTTTGTCTGTGGCCAGCCAGGACACTTCAAGAGGGAGTGCCTGCAGAGGGACATAGGTCATCAGCAGGGTGCCCAACAGGGCAACAAGGGCAGATGCCGCCAGCAGCACCAACTCCACCTACCCTAAAGCAGCAGGGGAAAATGCACTACGGGCATGTGTATAACGTCCGGGATGTTCCCAATTATCCAGCAATTGAGGGTATGTTTCTCATTCATGGTTATGAGGGTAGTATACTTTTTGATACGGGAGCATCACATTCATTAATTAAATCTAATTTTGCTAAACGGTACGAGTTACTAGAGACCGCGGGTGGTCTTCGTATGTGTGTAGAATTGCCAGTAGGCAGCGGGGCTTTGATTCACTCGATTTGTCGGGGGGGTGGACATTTTAATTGGGAGGCTTAGTTTAGCAGTAGACCTCTTAGTGTTAAATATGGAGGGGTACGATATCATCCTGGGTATGGATTGGTTAGAAGATTATCAGGCGACTGTGGATTGTTATGAGAGGACAATCATGTAATCCATTCCGGGACAAAATATATTCCTAATAGCGATGACGCTACCTGAGGGAGGGTCGCGCAAACACTTACACTATATCAAGGAGGAAACCTCAGAGGAGGTGTTGGTCCCGTTGGATTCACTCCCGATAGTGAGGGACTTTGAGGATGTGTTCCAGGAAATACCAGGGTTACCATCTAGTAGGGAAATCGAGTTCGAAATCAATTTAGTACCGAGGATGAGGCCGATTGCTCGAGCACCATACCGTATGGCCCCTTCAGAGATGCGTGAGTTGAGAGAGCAGATTCAACAGCTCTTGGGTCAGGGTTTCATTCGGCGGAGTACATCATTGTGGGGTGAACCTGTGTTGTTTGTAAAAAAGCGGGATGGTTCACTTCGGTTATGCGTGGACTATAGGGAGCTGAACAAGGTGACGATACAAAATAAGTATTCGTTACCTAGAATTGATGATTTATTTGACTAATTGAGGGGGGTGTCTTACTTCTCCAAAGTCGACTTGAGGTCAGGGTATCATCAACTGCGTATCCAAGAGGAGGACGTTCCTAAGACCGCTTTCCTGTCGTGGTATGGATCTTACGAGTTCAGGGTGATGCCATTCGGGCTCACCAATGCACCAGCAGTGTTCGTGGACCTCATGAACAGGGTTTTTAGGGAGTATCTCAATTAGTTTGTCATCGTGTTCATTAATGACATTCTGATCTACTCGCATACCGAGAAGGAGCACGCAGAGCATCTACATAGGGTTCTACATACGCTACGGGATCACCAGTGCTATGCTAAATTCAGAAAGTGTGGATTTTAGTTGTGGGATGTACAGTTCCTTGGCCACGTGGTGTCAGATCGAGGTATTACGGTGGATCCGAGTAAGGTGTCGGTGATGAGGGAGTGGGTACATCCCACGACACCGACCGAGGTGCGTAGCTTTCTGGGACTGACCAGTTATTACAGGCGACTCATTAAAGGATTCTCAAAGATTGTGGGTCCTTTGACGAATTTGACTCGAAAAGGGGTGCCTTTTACTTGGAGTGATCATTGTCAATTAGCTTTCGACAAGCTAAAGGACAAGTTGACATCTGCACCCGTACTTTCTTTATCGAAGGGAGGACTAGAGTATCAGGTTTACATTGACGCATCCTTACAGAGACTTGGGGTTATGCTTCCGCAGGAGGAAAGGGCTATAGCTTATGCGTCCAGAAATCTAAAGCCCCATGAGAGGAATTACCCCACTCACGACCTAGAGCTAGCAGCAGTCTTTTTTGCCTTGCGGATATGGAGACACTATCTACTGGGGGAAGAGTTCACCTTATTTATGGATCATAAGTCACTTCAGTATCTCTTCACACAGAAGGATCTGAATATGGGGCAGAGGCGGTGGCCAAAATTCGTGAAAGACTACCAGTTTGATATTCAGTATCATCCTCATAAGGCTAATGTAGTAGCAGATGCATTGAACCGGAGACCGATTGGGGAAATATCATAAGTCTGAAAGGCAAAGTGGAGAGAGCTTTGATATGAGGATGATGTAGCCAGTGCCTGCATGTCAGTATTATCCATCACACCTGAGATCATTATCCAGGTTGTGAGGGCTCAGGTAGAGGACCAGACCTACCGAGATAGGGTGAGCCAGTTGTTAGCCGACGGAGCAGAGGGTTACTCGATCAACTCGAAAGGAGGCTTACGCCTTATTGGGAGGTTAATTGTGCCATAGGATAAGGAGTTGAGGCACGTTGTTATGATAAAGTCCCATGGTTCGAGATTTGCAGTACATCCCGGCGGGGATAAAATGTACCAAATTATGAGGAGGCAGTATTGGTGGGTAGGAATGAAACGGGACATAAAAAAATTTGTCTCAAAATGTGCCACGTGTCAGCTCGTGAAAGTTGACCATCGGAGACCATCAGGGATGCTACAGTCGCTAAAAATTCTCATGTGGAAGTGGGAGAGCATCTCCATGGACTTCATTACAGGGTCACCTACATCGCAGAGGGGTCACGATTCCATATGGGTCATTGTGGATCGGTTGACCAAGGTGGCCCACTTCCTGTCGGATCACATGGACTTTGAGACGATGCATTATGCGCCGCTATTCATAGCAGAGATTGTTAAGCTACACGGGGTGCTGATAAATATTATGTCCGACAGAGACAAAATTTTTGTGGCCCACTTTTGTCAGCGCTTTCAGGAGGCCATGGGCATGGAGTTACGTTTGAGTACAACCTATCACCCACAGACCGACGAGCAGACTGAGAGAGTCAATCAGATACTGGAAGACATGCTCAGAATGTGCATTTTAGACTTTGGGGGAGGTTGGGAGAAATATCTTCCTTTGGTAGAGTTCGCGTATAGCAACTCTTACCAATTCACGATTGGCATGGCACCATTCGAGGCACTGTACGGGAGACCTTGTCGTTCACCCGCTTGTTGGTTAGATGTGGGGGACAACAAGCTATTAGGACCGGAGATTGTCCAAGAGACGTCTGCCAAGATAGAGTTGATTCGAGGGCGGATTCGGATAGCTCAGGATAGGCAAAAACGTTATGTTGATGCTTCACGAAGACATGTGGAGTTAGAGGTTGGGGACCAGGTCTTAGTCCGGGTGTCCCCTATGAAAGGGGTGATGAGGTTCGACAAGAAGAGTAAGTTAGCATCGAGGTACGTGGGACCCTTCCCTATTATTGAGAGGGTGGGACCGGTAGCATATAGACTGGGATTGCCAGAGCATCTTCAGCGGATACACGACGTGGTCCATATGTCATCGCTGAAGAAATATCAAAGGAGCAAGAGAGCCTTCTGGCATATTCCACTCGAGGAAATTGATTTACACCCAGTCATCTCATACGAGGAGAGATCGGTGGCTATTCAGGACCGTAGTGAGCAGGAATTACGATCTAAGGTTGTTCCACTAGTTAGAGTACAGTGGGGTTATCACAACGTTGACGAGTCTACCTAGGAGCGGGAGGAGGATATGCGGGAACAATATCCAGAGCTATTCACCACAGGTACGACCTAATTTCAGGACGAAATTCCTTTGTAAGGGGGGGAGTATGTAACACCCCATATTTTTTTATGCATTTAATATTTAATTCATTCGGGAATTCAAAAGTACTTGTGTGTTGTAATTTTAATTGAATTGATTATGGTAATATTTATTTAAATATTAATCGAAGAGTGAATGGTTAATATTTAGGGAAATTTAATTACTAAGTGAATAGTAATAATTTATTTACGTCATTTCGGGTATTAGTGACGGGGTATGTACTTATCTCAGTCGGGAGTCGGTATAGACTAATTTGGGTGTGAGATAAGGATTTTTATAAATTAATTCAGATGCCAATTCTGAGTGTACGGTTGAGTCCGAATGGGCCGAGATAGTCAGAAAAGTATACCCGGAGTAGCAAACGGGTCACGGGACGTTTTTAGGCATAGCCGGGACCACACGGGGACATTTGGGTCACTTGGGCTTGGGCCATTAGGCAAGAAACGGGATTTAGCCTAATTAATTAATTATAAGGAAAAGGGGGACTGCTGATTAGTGTTTAGAAACTACTCAGTGGGAGAGGAAACCCTAAGAGGAAGTTAAAGGCAAATTAGGGGACAAAGGAAAGAGCCAAAACAAGGGATTTCATCTTCAACCTTGGGAATTCACAACTCTGAATCAGACCCTACGAATCATAAGGCAAGTGGTTAACGCATTTAATTTGAATTTTGATTCATATTTATGTGATATGAGAAATCAAATTTTTTTTTGGGATTTAAAGGGTACAAATATGGGGTTTTTGTAAAGAAATATTCTGATTTCTAAATTGTGTAGAGATTGATGTATAAATCTGACATTGTAAATATATCTGGTAAGATGTGTAAACCCAGACGAATTAGAAATGAATTTGAGATAAGGATTTGATTTTGATATGGGTTAACGAATAAAATGGATTTTTCCCCAATTTATGAAAACAGCAGAAAACGGAAATTAAATGTTGTTTGTGGACTTTATGGGGGTCCCTTATGAGGTTCTTGGTGTATTTTGTTGAAGAAAGGACTTGGTTTAGACTTTAGAAGAAGTTAGAGTTTTGAGTTTTTCGTCCATGGCTGAAACAGACAACCCGGGGAAGACGATGACCTGTACGATCGATCGATCAATCGAGGGTTGGGGATCGATCAATCGATGGTCGGTAAATTCTGGCAGTTCGGCCAGTTTATATATATAAGGGGAATTTAAATTAAATTTCCTTCCTATACCTTATGTAATGAGAAATAAACATAGGGATACAATCTAATCAATTATGAAGGAAAATTAGTTGGGATTTGAAGGAAATTTATGTGTGTCACACTACGGTTAAATTTTGGGAAAGGATATTTTGAATAATTAAATATGGATCGAGGGGGCGAGTCCGGGTATATGGGTTGAGTGATACTAAGACGTTAAATTTATTTAGAGTGAAAGCTAAATAAATTGGAGTCGAGAATTTAAACTCGGGTATTGTTTTATTTCGGGCCACGAGAGTAAGTCCGAATATATTGGATGGAGCGACACCAAAAGTAACTTAATTAATTAATGTGCGAATTAATTAATAACTAGAGTTGGGCCATAAACTCATAATAAATTGAATAGGCTTGTGTTACAGACTTAGTACACGGTATGGCCGAGATAGTTTATTTTGTTTATATATATATAGGTGTGCGATAGTATATATATATGGTGTGTGCATTAATATCAGTGGCTAGATATTATTATTATATCGACTCTAGTGCTATAGGAGCGAGGTTGCGCATATTGGATGAATCCCCTAGCTTGAGGAGTAGGGCGAGTATATTCCCAGGTCATAGCATCCATTGTATGGGTGAGGGGCATCTCACTTTCAGGGAAGGAATATGACCGCCTCCAATTTTTATGTATTAACCAAGTTAGTGAGCGATTCTGAATTGGGGTAACTAGGTTATGTGAATATGCCTAGTAGGATAGCACTTTAGAGAATTTACATCCGGTGAGTTATTACTCGGGAGGTTGTTCAGTATTAATTATTATTTCAACATGTTTGTGAATGTTGTAATATAACTATACGTATATAATGGGGTAAATAATTATATACGGGTAAATTAATACAAGCTGGGAATTGTATTATATATATAATGGGTGTGAAAGTTATATGAATTTAAATAGGGAAATGACTAATTAAGTTAATGTTGATAATAATTTAGAAATCATAATTATGGAACACGCGGTTTGAGTAGGGTGGTTGCAAGGGTATTTTATAAGTTATCAAGTCACGAGATAAATAACTAGGTAAATTAATCAAGGCGTTAGTAGTGCACATTAGAGGAGGGGTGAGGATATCCTCAAGGGAGTGCAATACTAACTAAAATATGGAGAGCATGCCTATTTACTTATTACTGCAAGTAATCATTTGCTAAATGTTTTCCAAATGTTTTGGGTACTAACCCTTGCTATAAAAACTTTTAAAAACCGTTTAGGTGTCCAACAATAGGGATGCCAGGCTTGACTTATTCCAGGGATCCGTTGCTGAAGCATATTGGATGTTGCGGGAGTTTGTTAGGTGCCTCGTTCTTTTTATTCTTAGTGTTGAGACTTCATATCAGTTATTCGAGCATGTTGCTCACATTTTTATTCAGTACTTATGTCAGACCTATTGAGATTTATTACTTGTCTTCACTTTTGTTGGATTTTGAACCGATGGTTTATTCCGTCTGTTAATTAATTGTGAATGGTTGAGTTTAGTTAATTGTGATTGTTTATATTATTCTGTTTCCGCATGAGTATTTCATTTTAGTTAATGAAAGATAAAAGAAGAAAAAAAACCTTGGCACCAGTCTAATTTTTCTCACTTAGTTGGTTAGTAATTAAAAAGGTGACAGTGATGCTAAGAATGAACCAACCGAGAAACCTATTCTAATTTAATTTAAAACTGATCACCCGATGTTAATTAGGCGGGGTGTCACAATGAGGTGAGAGAAGAATATATGATCAAGTACTTGTCCAAGACAAATTGATGGGTTATAAAATTTCCAGGAGTCAGAATGCTCAGAATCCCCAGTATAGAAAATGCTCGAGAAGATGCCCTTGCGCAGTTAGCATCAGCCACCTGAACAAAATTGTGAAAAACTGTCCCTGTGGATATTGTTGCACATTATAGTACTAATGAAGACACAATGAATGTCATGGAGATAAATATCGAAACATTTTGGATGGATTCAATATGAGCTTATATCGAAATTGGTGCTTATAAGGATAAATTTCCAAGTAGTGTCAATTTGTATGTATTGGCATTATTCCGAACAAAATCAAATTTGATTCATAGATAGATTTTTACTTGTCACAATACCCACATAGTCTATGACGTGTTGTTTGAAGACGTAGCGGCCAAGATTTAAAGATAGATCAAGCCGTATTTATTGGTGCATGTTCCACGTCTTCATATCATATTTCTTTCTGAGATACGCTCATGTATGAACGCATAATGTTTATGGGACTCAGAAAATGTTTTAAGGGTGTTATTTTGTTTAAAAATGATTTTAAAAGGTTAAAAGAGTTTTTAAAAGTTTTTAACTTTGTTTATTCTGAGATAAACACGTTTTAGATTCGTGTAGATCTTTCCCTTGAGTTTAGAAGGATCAAACGACCTTAAGAGTCATTTAAACGAAATATGAATTTGTTTCAAACGACATAGATATCTTATTCTAACGAGATGTATATATCGTTCGAACGACATACATATCTCGTTCTAACGACTTGCCAACTTAAGATTTTTTATTTAAGGTAATTTCTTCTCAGAATTTCGGGGATGCACAACCAAAATTACAGAAAAGAACAATTACATTTTTCTATACTTGTTTACAAAGGTTTTCAAAGATAACATCATCCTTTGTATTTCAAAATCTGATCTTTCATACACATATTCTATAGAGATCTTGTGTTTAGCACCATCTGAAGTTTGTTCATACTTTGAATAGTGTTTCGTCGAGTTTTGCAGTGTAGAAACGGTGGATTCTATGTTCCAAATCATAGATAGTTGTCAAAGCTGCATCGGTGGATACCAAGACATACACGGGTGTGTGTGTTGTGGACCCGGCGTAGGTGGATTCTTGTGCTGCACTGTGGAGGAGCGATTGAAGCATGAAAGAGCATCGAGGTTTGTGGGGTATCGAGTCGTTGAGTAAGTCTATTGTCTGTACTTTATAAAATCGTATAATAATGATTGTCTGGCTTGGGTCGTCTGAGATTTTTCCCTTAGTGGTTTCCTCGTACATTAGCGCTATGTGTTTTGTGGACTTGATTTATTTTACTTATTTAATCTCACCTAGATGCATGTATAGGATTAACAAGATAAAATTGTGTTAAGTTAAATTGGTTCACAAAACTAGTGAAAATTAATATTTGAAAAAGTTTATTTTCTGGAAAAATTATTTTTAGCACACATAAGAAAAAGGGGCCTACAAATTGGTATCCGAGTTTGTTGCACTCATTTATTGTCTAGATCTTTATTTTTTATACTTTTTTGTAGTTGTGTTGGTTTATCTCTATTGGTATTTTTTTCTTAATGGATTCTCTAAGTTTTGACGAATTAAATCTTTTGAATTTGAAGTTTGCAAAATGAATTAAAATTCTTGAAGAAGAAAATTCTCGTTATAAACATATGATTGAATATTTGTAAACGTTTTAAACTCAAAGAGATATCATTCGTAAAAAGTTTGATGCATTATATGATAACTTTAAATCTGTGAAATTGGCCAATGAAGAGATTGAGAATAGAGTCCTTGTTTTAGAGAAAGAGTTAGAGGACTTTAAAAATTCTAGGGTTTGGGTTGTTGAAGAAAGTGTTTGGATCAATGATTATAAGGCACATGAGAAGACTCTTAGGGATAAGTTTGCTCACATTGAAGGAGGAGCGAGATAAGCTTCTAGGGGTAACTGAAAATTTAAAGGAGTCTTTAAAAATTAAGGAGTCTAATTATTTACTTGAGTCTAAAATTTTGAAGTTGCAAAATAATTTAAAAGAGTCTAGTTGTGTGAACAATGATGGTAGTGGCTTATCTTATTTCTATTGCTTTGAATGTTAAATCCAAAACCATAGTTTGTTTTAGAGCATCAACCGCATCCCAAGGTATTAGAAAAGGTTAACCTAAAGGTCCCGTTCCTCATCATATTTTCACATGTTCGCATTGTGGTAGGAAAGGTCACCTTAGGCGTTTTTGCTATGATCTTAGAAAAGACCCTAAGAAGCTTAAGTGTAGTGTCTCGTCGGTTCCTAAAGACCCTCAAGTTAGATTTAAACCTGTTTGGGTTAAGAAATCAATTTTGGAGATGCTAAATGCTAGGTTGGTTGATTCTCACATTCTAGCACATGATGTTTCACATGTCATTTCTTATAGATGATTGCTTGCATGATCATGTTTGTCATACACTAGTCTTTGCTTCATGGTATATATCTTGCTACTGTTATGACATGTTTATCTCTTTGTATTATATTTTTTCATTTATTTGAGTCTTATGAGAAAAATACAAAAAGATTTTTGGTTTCAAATATTTTTGAGAAAATATAAAAAGCTTTTAGTTTTTTAGTCAAAAATATTTTTGGAAAAACACAAAACAAAAATCGGTTCATTTTTGTGTCATGAGTTTACATGTTTGACGTGGCATATTAGTGTGCTTGGACCCCCATCATTTCATTATCCATGTGGCCAGGTCATTTGGTCATAATTATAGATGCTTAGAATGATATTAACCATTGATTAATGGGGTTATTTCGAATTTGATTTTCATTTGGATTCGACTTTGTATGCATGCCACCGCACACACATGCACGAGTTGATATGAATGTTTGACTTCTCATGCGTATTTGAATTTGGTGAGACTTTCTCCTCTCAATTTTGTCATCTATGCGTAATTAGACTTAGGAGTATGTGTTCATGTAAGAACCGTTTGTCGTGAGGATACATATTGCTTATATTACAGTATGGTGAGTGTTCACGGGAAAAGGGCTGTGAGAGAGTAATAATTCCGTCATAAAAGCCACTGTTTAAAAAGGCCTGAGAAACAATTGAGGCAATAAAAAGAAACATATGCCAAAAATGAGGCCAATAGGTTTTCTATAAGGAGAGAAAAATAGAAACCTCAAAAGAGGTTGAGAAAGGAAATATGAATATATGATTGTGTTTGGATGGAATATAACAACGGTTTTGCATCGCGAATCATAATGTTGAAAAATCGTATCATGACGCTATTGTTTGTTGAATCGTTAAAATTATGAATTTGTATGCATGTTGTTTGTTTAGTTCATTAAGCTTAAAATATTAATTGTTACATATGGCTAAAACTTATTTTGAGGATATTTTGCTATCAGTTAGAGCTGCTTAATCGTTTCGATGGTCCAAATTGTGATCCATTTGCTGTAGTTCACGCCCATTCATTCCATATCCATATTTGAGCACATTGATACTATGTTAGCATGAAACTCGTACTTGTTTTATTTTCTGTTTTGAGTCTGTTTTGCTACTGTTTCATATTTTCAGTTGTTATTTTCATAAAAAAAAATTCATTGGGAAAATCCTGCACATTTTTAGAGCTGAAAGATGAGGTTTTTTGAAGTCGTTTAAATGACTTTTTGATGTCGTTCGAAGACTGGATTAAACGACCAAAGTGTCAGTAATGGTCATTAGAAGCGTCATTTTTAGGGCCGTTAGACAGATACTTCGTCCAACACCATATTATTTTGGGTCGTTTCTTTCATAGATTCAACGACATCTTATCTCGTTTAAACGACAATGCTTTGTCGTTCGAATGACCTGTGTTGGTGAGAGTTGATTTTTTTACTCTTTCATTCTGTTTTTTGGGTTGGTTTGGACAGTCTTGTATGCAGTCGATAGTGATTATTCATGCTTGATTCATACACTTCATTAATTCGTTTAGTCACACCATTCCTGATATTGATGATTTCATTTTTGTGACTGTTTATTAGGTATGATTTGTTTTGTTTTTTATTATTATTAACTGGTTATCCATGTTTATCTAGATATGCTTCATTTGATTTTTCTCATGCTAGATTTTCATTTGTTTGTCATTTTCTATGGTTGTCTATTCGAGACAAAAAGGGGGAGAGATGATATGTGATGTTTGGTGAATTTCATTTGATGAGCAAATTTGTTTATCATGTTTTGATTATATTGTTTACATATTGATATCATTGATTTCAGCTATATAATATGTATATAATTGGTATCATACGCTTTGCTCACCTGTTTAACAAATGGTTTGTTTTACGAATTCGTATTTCATATTATTTTATATCATTTGTACCTCCATACTTCACATGGTATTTTTTATTTCGTGGTTGTAGTGATTATTCATTGATTGGAGTTTTTGCGACTACATCACATGGAGACAAGTTTATGCTATCGGTCCGACATTTGTTTACTAGATCGTGTCTTATATTTTCTTTTTGGGTTTATGGCATGCGATTTAGGTCTTTTGGCTTGACGACCCGGCTTAGGCATTTCACTAGTTTTTGGTTTTGTCATGGAATAACCAAATGGGGAAATTTGTAAGAACAAATTTTCAAGTAGTGTCAATTTGTATGTATTAGCATTATTCCGAACAAAATCCAATTTGAGTTATAGATATATTTTTACCTTTCACGATACCCATATAGTCTATGACGTATTATTTGAATATGTAGAGAACAACCTTCAAAGATAGATCATTTCGTGTTTATTGGTACACATTTTACGTCTTCATATCATATTTCTTTTTGAGATACTCTCGGGTATGAACACATAATGTTTATGGGACTTGTGAAATATTTCAAGGAAAAATGATTTTAAAAGGTTAAAAGTGTTTTAAAAAGGTTTTAACTTCATTTATTTTGAGATAAACTTGCTTTAGAGTCATGTAGATCTTTCCCTTGAGTTTAGAAGGATCAAACGACTTTAACAGTCATTCAAATGACATGTGACTTTCATTCAAATGACATGGGCATCTCGTTCTAACGAGATGGCTATACCGTTTGAACGACATACATATCTCGTTCTAATGACTTACCGATTTAAGATTTTTTATTTAAGTCAATTCTTCTCAGAATTTTGGTGGTGGAGAACTAAAATTACAGAACAAAATAGTTACATTTTTCTGCATTTGTTTACAAAGGTTTTTAAAGATAAAAACATCACTTGTGTTTCAAGATCCAATCTTTCATACATATATTCTATAGAGATCTTGTGTTTAGCACCATCTTGAGTTTGTTCATACTTTGAACATTGTTTCGTCGAGTTTTGCGGTGAGGAAGCGATGGACTACGTGTTTCGAATCGTAGACAGTTGCCAAAGATGCATCGATGGATATCGTGACATACGTGGACGCTTATGCTGTGGACCCATCATAGGTGGACTCCTGCGTTGCACTATGGAGGAGTTGTTGAAGCATAGAAGAGCGTCAAGGCTTATGGGGTATCGAGTCGTTGAGCAAGTCTATTTTCTGTACTTCATAAAATCGTATCATAGTGATTGTCTGGCTTGGGCCCGTCCGAGATTTTTTCCCTTAGTGGTTTCCTCGTATATCAGCGTTATGAGTTTTGTGGACTTAATTTATTTTACTTGTTTAATCTCATCTAGATGAATTTTTAGTATTAACAAGATAAATTTGGGCTAAGTTAAATTGGTTCACAAAACTGGTGCAAATTAAAATTTGAAAAAGTTTTTTTTTGGAAAAAATATTTTTTTACCTAAAAGACACATTAAAAAAGGAGCCTACAGTGTTGTAACAACTAACCATATAGAAGTAAGGAAACTCTGCTACAAGGAAACTAACTATGTTTTAAAAGGGGATATATTGTCTCATTGTTGTGATGCATTCATCCGACGACGAAGTAAAAAATTTGATCAAAGAAGTACGTGAAGGGTGTTGAAGGGAACATTCAAAAGGAAGGTCGTTAATAAAGCATGTGGCTAAACAAGGCTATTACTGGCCCACCATTAAGGCGGATTGGACAGATTATGCCATGAAGTGTGACAACTGCCAGAAGTATACCAAAATCCACATAACTTTAGGAGCCTCACTCACACCGATCACTTTTCCTTTTCCTTTCTTAATTTGGGGGATAGATCTAGTCGGTCTGTTACCAAAATCCAGAGGAAGGTTTAAGTGCTTGGTAGTTGTCATGGATTATTTCACTAAATGGGTAGAGGCTGAACCTTTTGTGGAAATGACATATGAGAGAGTATTCCAATTCATCTGACGATATGGAATGGCTTATGCTTTCATTACAAACCACAGAGCACAATTTGATAATCAGGAATTTGAGGAGTATTGCACCTGCTCCAAGATACAGAAGCTACATTATGTGCCTGGCCATTCACAGTGCAATGTTCAAACTGAGGTGACTAACAAAATTTTTATGGATGGAATAAAAAAGAGACTAAACGATGCGAAAGGGAACTGGATTAATGAGCTGCAAACTGTCCTCTGGGCATATAGGACCCCCCAGGACAACAATAGGTGAAACTCCTTACATGTTGGACTTTGGTACAGAAGAAGTATTACCAACTGAAATCAGCTTGCCTAGTCATCAAGTCCTTAACTTTGACTCACCATGAAGTCACATGATGAGGAGGTTAGATCGTGATCTGGTGGAAGAAGTGAGAGAGAATGTTACACTAAGAGTATTAGTGTACCAATAAAGAACTACTCGATTTTATAATTGAAGGGTGAGGCCAAGCAGTTTGAAAGAAGGCGGCTATATCCTGAAAAAGGTCATCTAAAAAAGGAATCAAGCTACAACCCAATTGGCACGGTCCCAATCGTATCTCCAATGTTATTAGGACAGGAACCTACCGGATTTAAACCTTGGAAGGAGAGCAGTTAAAAAATCCTTGAAACGCCGAGCATTTAAGAAAGTATTATCAGTGATGTAATGACAAGTTTTTATGGAGTATGTAATTTCTGTTTGCTATAAATAAAAGTTCTATTCCGCTTCTAAGATATTGTTGCTCCTTTTTATTTCATTATTTTGTGGGCATAGAATATGTACATATCCCTAACAATATTCATTAGTATTATATTAACCTCATGTACAGTCTCATCATAAGACAAATTACGAACAAGAGGAGTCAACATGACATAAAGAATAAACTTCATATATGACTTCGTTTATAAACAAGTCACGAATAAGAAGTTCAACTTCATGTATGGTTTTGTCTTCGGATAGATTGCGAACAAGAAGTACTTTTACCAAGTAATAAGAATCCATTCTTTATGGGTGATCATATCTGACCATAATACAATGCAAGGATAACTCCCACAAACTTTGGTCGATTAAGGTAATTAGTATTAATAATTATCCAGAATGACGAGCATCATTCGTATGACTAGTAAGCTGGCACAAACACTAGTAGAACCTAGGTTAAGAAAACTCAGGTTCATCCAAAAGCATGTAGCTATAAGGTAGATTAAGTTGGGTGAAAACCAACCATATGATCATAAGAATTGATTATTAGCAGACATATTCCAATTATTAAAGCAATGAATAAGATGACACGGAAAAAAAAAATAATGCGCTGCTAAATATCCATGAGACTCACTTGCATAAAAAGTTTTTTAATATGAAGCATTATATCATTACAATAAGTTTTTAAACATGAAAGAGATTCACCACAAAGTTACATAATGTTTTTAGGATAGATGGTTAGATATCAAAAAATCTTTAGAAAATAAGAAGATGGTCTATGCCACGGGAGCATCCTCATTCATGTCCTCAAATATATGAGCATCCATGGCAGCTAGGATAACATTAGAAGTAGCATAATTAGTGATAGGAGTTACCTCAGGGATGGCAGTTTAGATGGAATTTTCAATATCTTCAGCAATCGGCTAATCAAAAACCATTATCTACTCAATAGCCAAGGTTGTGGCTTCAACGTTGTTACCTTCCCACTTACTCACAACTTTTGTTATGTCAGGCTAATGAGTTAGCACCCTTTTCTTGAGCTCCACATACCCATTGAGAAAAAAACCACATAGCCGACGTTGTAGTCGGTGGAAGACTTGTACTTAGCTATGCCTGCCTCCTCAATAGTAACTAAACATTTATTGGCCCGAGTGAGCTCATGAGTCAGCCTAAGTGTTGTCTGGCTATCCATATCCAGTGCTTGATTGGACGCAATCAAATCATTGTATGCCTTTTTAGAGTCTCCTACAGACTCTTGAGTTTGGTGTCATCAGTGGTAGCCTTGTCCTTTAGTTTAATATTCTCTTCTTTAGCCATGCTAAGGGATACCATCTTTTTAACCAACTAATCGTCCCTCTCTTGGAGCTCATCATAGGATTTTTTGAGGTCGTCGGAAGATTTCTTTAGCTCATCGTTCAACCATTTATTTTCCTTAGCAATATCCCCATAGGAATAGCTATTAGTCATAACTTTCTCCCTCCAAACGATAGATGTCATAGCGGTCTGAGCAAACAAAAGAAGAGAAATTAGCAAGTTAGACGAGAAGATAAACAGAAGATGAATAAAATGCGAATATACCTAACCATAGATAGCCTATGTTGAATTAGTATCCATAAAAAGTCTAGGTCATAACCCCTCAAGAACTCAAAGTCCTTGTTGTGGCTATGATATCCGATAAAATCAGTAGCGCTGTTAGTATGATCGAAGATGGAGTCGGGTTCAGCTCATAACTTCTCAGAAGAAATTATGTGTGTTCGATCAAATTTGAACTCATATACCTCACCATAGTGAGGAAAAGATCCTTGGCCACGCACGAGATGACATAGAGGCTTTGGCTCATCCGCACGAGGAGACTTAGGAGCATTTTGACTAATGGGATCCCTAACAACAACTGCGTAAGAGGACGTTGTGGCCCTTATTTTGTACTTAGCCCGGGCAGCAGCGTCTTCTTCGAATTTTTTCTGAGCATTCGCTCGGCCTTCTTCTTTTCTTCAACATCAGCTCTTTTTTTGGTTTCCACTGTCTTTCTCTCTGCTTCTAGCCTCTTTTGACGAGTAATTTCATGGACTTACGGTCAATGTTCCTTGGTGACATCCCTATAGTAGATTCAATCTCAGAATTTGAAGAAGAAGAAGAAGAAAAGGTAACTGTGCAAGATTTATGTTCATCCAAGTCTAAACTCGCAGATACGAGATGGAAGAAGTGAAGGATAAAAACGTTACCTACACCAACTCCTTCCCTATCTGCCTACTCAGCTTCAAAGCTAGCACCTCCTCAACTAAGAGTTCTTATACCTCTATAGGTATGGGATAACCAGGAGGCATGTAGTACCCTGCCTTGATGAATTTCTCAACACTAAACAAGTCCTCAAACTTCAGGGGCTTGAGTATACAGTAAGATGCAACCAAGTCTACCATGATAGTAAGGATCTTAGGAGTCTTCTTCACTAAAAGGGAGAAATAACATGCAACTACAGTATGTTCAAAGGAAACAACAGAAATGGAAAGAAAATAGATGTTTACAAACTCTACTCAATCAAACCCATTCGTGAGGGATCTTACAGGATCTGTCCTTCTCATTGATCTTAAATTCCCAGTGCCCTTTTATAAAAACAAATTGGTTTTACCCAACATAGTTGTTAGTCTAAACCACATAAACCATCCTTATGTGGGATTTCTTAGGCAAGAAATAGTAATACCCAGGGGATTTAGCATTATCCTTCAAGCTATATACATAACAAAATATGTCTCCTAAGAGGTCGAAGCCAATATTCTCCTTCCAAAACGTCATTGACACCAAAATGGCCCTATAGGCATTGGGGGGAAGTTTGACCCCGTATCCCTTTAGGGTAAACCTAATGACGGGGTACAAAGGTAAGCGAAGCCCAACTTGGAGGGCCCACTGAGGGAGGGAAAACCTTGTCAGAATTGTGGCGATGATATACTTTCTCATCGCAATCTAGTATCTTAGTTGCAATATTGATAGGAATCCAGTATTTCTCTCTGCAGGCATCCAGTTCATCCTCATGCACATCACACCCGTACCACCTGGCATCTATGTTAGAGGGATCATATGAGTTAACATACCCTCCAGAAGAGCCTTCCTCACCAGATGGAATTTTCTCAGGGAATAGGGAAGTTGGGGGCTCATTTGCCACCACGGCCCTCACAGGGCTATCTAAGTTAATAACAGACATATCAAAGACAATGTTTGGACCGACACTAACTGGGGGATTAACTTGATCAAAACTTCCAATTCCTATAAACTCAGGCCCTTCAAAGTCCGCGTTTAATAATGGAGACACCTAGTCAATAGAAGATGTCGTCTTAAGGGTATAATTTAGGTGCCCTGGTTTGTCTTCTAGGCGAATATCTTACAAAGTTTGTGGAAATATCCTAGCATTAAATCCAGGGCGTGTAGGCTCTAATTCATCTAAAATCTCAAACAACCATTGGACGTGAGGAGGATATCTCATCAAGATGAATGAAACAGATTTTTGACTGGGCTATAGAAGGTAAGGGATTACCCAGACGCAAGAAGCAAGTATATGGACAAAAACAAGCTTTAAAAGCTTAAAAGAACTCATAAATTATGGAACCCTGGATAAACCAACTCAATCGCCACCTAAGACGGTTTAAACTTTGAAGCAAACAGCAATCAAATTTCACCCACCAACGAATTAAAATGGTCGGAATAGAAATCTAAGTGGATTTCTTCTAAAAAGAGAAAAAACACTAAAATCGCTAAGAGATGAAGGGGAAGAGTATCTGAAACACTGTAAATTAAGAAGAAAATCTGAAATTGGGAAGAGAAAACAAGAACAAAATGCTTGAAAGGATAACAACTACAGTAGAAATAAAGGCTTGAAGTTGAAAGTGTCGTGGAAACAAGGGGTTGTATCTCTCACTCTAACACATGTAACAGAAGGAAAAATGATTAAAGAAAGATCCAAATGATTTGAAATGGGCATTTATATTCCCAAAAATATTGTGGCAATGTTATAATCATGAGGCATTACGTCATATCTGGAAAAGAAAAAAGTCCTATTCGTTTAAACGTGCATCGTCCGCTCCAGATACGTGCAATGATTACTCAACGTTCAAAAACCCAGCGTATGAAACATGTCAAGTCCCTTAATTAGTGCAAAAATATTACAAGTCTTTATTCTTGGCCCGAGCCAAGTGGAATCCATGGACGACCTCTATCATAAAGGTCGAACACATTATGCTCAGTTGATATTCCACTTGCTCAATATTTACTCTACAAACACTCCCAAAGCACAAACATTGCGAGGAAATTTACTTAGGCTTTTGTTGCAGCATAAATATGGAACACCACGTGGGCCTATTAGAAGTCAACACATATCCTCAATGAGGTCAACTCAAGTATAAATGTGTTTGGCCCTGCTATTTCATTGACTTGTCTAATACTATTAATGCAGTGTTAAATGACAACGTTAGTTAACCCCGTCAGTACCAACCTCGTGCCAGCTTGTACACTTGGAGGAATATCAGCAGTCATATCCTACTTATGAATGCGAGAGGTTACACAATATCCCACCTATATCTTGTTGTAACAAACTCATCATCATTTGTATTCTTAAATATAAAGGTGTAATTGCCTTACCTATAAAGGCACTCCACTTGTCCCTTAATATCCTCTCTCTATTAACTACCTATAAATAGCCATCGACCCCATAGGATAAGGGATCCAAAATTATTCTGCTAGACAGATATAGGAAAACCCTAGGGATAGAACACACAAGAGCATGTATTCCTATAATAATACTTTTATAATATGACGTTGGCATGGAGGTGTCGGATACTTTATCAAGATGTAGGGTTTTCTTAACTTGGGCATACGATGGTTTACGAGTTGATGGATGTGTAATGTTAATCAGATGATCCAAAAAAAATGTGTAATTCCCTAGTCAGCTTAGTATAAATCGATTTTATGAAATCAACAATGTAGAAGAATTAAAATATAGGGTAGTCTGGTATTTTATCAGTTATTCACCATGTGGTGTTGCATGCCTTTAATTAGTTTCGAGCATACTACTTTGCCTTTTTGTGAGTTTGTATATATATAGAGAGGATTAAGATATATACCTGATGTGATACCTATTTCAATAAATTAAGGAAATATTATCTAGTTCCACTCATTTTAGGCTATGTTTTTATAAGAGATAAAGAAGGGAACTACAGTCTAGCAGCTTCAATACTGAAGAACAATACAAGTGGTATCATAACATTCATTCTCTAGGCACATTTGTAATTGATCATAAATTATGGTACATAATTCAAAACGTTAGAGGATGTATCAAGAAGACATAAGTCAAAGCTTCAAGAGCTAAGTAATGCAATGCAAACAATAATCAATGAGTTGCAACAATAGAGTAGGGCAAGAGAAGAAATTGTTAGAAAAAATTGAATCGCAATTTGAAAGTATCTTCAAAATTTTCAATGATCGTTATGAGAAAGGAAAAGGTAAGGAGACCATGAAGAAGGCAACACCTCTGTTAATTATACTGTCAATTCTTCCAGAGGAGTAGTTTACACTTAAACCACTCCTCAAATGCAGAATAATGTCACATATATCAGATATGTGTGGACTAACTTAAGTCAAGGTAATAATATCAAACTTTCTAAAATAGAATTCCCATGATTTGAGGGAGATAACCTTAGATTATGGGCTCGTTAGTGCATATTTTTTTCAGTTTCACCCTTTGTTTGATGACAAGAAATTCATTTTAGCTTCCCTCTAACTCGAAGGGAAATCCGACATTTGGTTCTAGGACAAGCAAGGGGCCAAACCCATGTTAATATGGGATGATTTTTAAAAAGAGATATCTATTCGATTTGAGGAATTAGGTCGTGAGAATGTTGTTGGTGAATTTAATAATGTCCAACAAGTGGATATAATATTATAATAATAGAGAGATTTGAAGAGCTCAATCCTCTTATGGTGTCTAAAAATAGGGCTCTAACTGAGGAGTATTTTGTTGTGAGTTTTCTTGGTCGCCTAAAGGAGAAAGTGAGAACATTAATGTAAATGTTTAGGCCCATTACCTTCAACCGGGCCATTTCTTTAGAAAGGATTCATGAAATTAACCGTCAATATGCATCTAAAAGAACTAAAGCCACATCGTAATAGATTAACCCACCTCCATCTTACTCCTTTAACCCAAAACCGTCCACTTCCACCATCATAAAACCCTCCACATCTCAATATTCTCCAACAACCACTTTAACCTCCATCCCATTCCTTTAACCCCCAAAATACACCCATTTCAGCACCAAAATATGCCCAACCTTCCAAAACCTAATCTAGTTTCCCCCTAATTAAAAAACATTCACCCACTGAGATCCCGGCAGGGAGGGAAAATGGTTATGCTATAATTGTAATGAGGTTTACAAACCTAGTCATCGGTGTACCACCCGGCATTTATATATGTTAGTCGAGGATGATAAGAATGAATTGTTAGAATATAGCCAACATGATAAGCTGGACCCAGTGTTGAAATAACTGGAAAGTGAAGTAAAGATTTCAGTTCATTCTTTCGCCGACAATTCTTTTCAAAACACTTTTAAATTCAAGGCACGGTGAAGAGGATACATCTCACGATTTTGGTTGATAGTGGTAGTACCCATAACTTCTTAGATCCCAGGGTGGATATTTAAGTCGGTTGCATTGTGGATCCTACTCTATTTTTGGTTGTAACGGTTGCGAATGTCAATAAATTATTGAGTGGTACTATATGCCTTAAATGAACATGGAACATTCATGGTTTTTGGTTTGGAAGGGATTAGGGACTTTAGCCCCACGGTTTTTTCTTTTGAAAATATCACTTTCGATTTACCAAGAAAGGGAAGAAGGTGATATTGAAGGGAGGACGAGAGGAAGCTAATTTCAAGTTCATTTCTGATCATTCCCTTCACAAATTATTTCACAAGCACAAGTATCATCTTATCGGACACCTTTTTCTATGACAGTATCCCTTTTTGAACAAATACCTCACACTTTTGCCTAACATCCCTTTGACATAAATTTAGCCATTTATTTGCCGAACCTAAATCCCTTTACCCACCTAGAGTTCATGATCACCATATCCCTCTTGCTTTAAATGCTTTACCCCCTAAACGAAAGGCCATATAAAGTCCTATATGCTCATAAATCCATCATTATATCTATGATCAAACAAGTCTTACATGTTGGTATCATTCAACCAAGTCAAAGTCCCTTATCCTCACATGTCCTCTTAGTAAAAAATAAAGATGATAATTGGAGATTATGTGTTGATTATCAGAAGCTTAATGAATTTCCCATAAAAAAATGTCTCATGTTCCCTTAGTTGATAATCTTCTCAATGAACTTCATGGATCCCAAAGGTAGTACCAAATAAGGGTCACTTCAAATAATATACCAAAAATAGACTTCAAGACTCACCATGGTCATTTTGAATTCAAGATAATTGCCTTCGGTTCCATAATGCACCAAAAACCCTCCAATCCCGCATGAATGAAATTTTTAATCCATACTTGCAAAAATTCATCCTTATTTTCTTTGATGACATAATAACCTACAACTCTTCCCTATCATCACTTCTTCAACACCTTCACAATACCTTTTCCATTTTGAACAAACATTCTCATTTTGTTAAACTGCCCAAATGCTCATTTGCTGAACAAAAAATTGACTACGTAGGCCACATAATCAATGGTGCAGGAGTGTTAGTTGACTCTTATAAAATCCAAGCTATGCTTCAATGTCCTAATCCAAAGACTGTAAAAAGTCTCTGAGGGTTTCTTGGCCTCATCAGCTATGCCCGGAGTTCTACACATATGGTATAATAAGTAAAGCCCTTACTGAACTCTTAAAAAATATAGTTTTTGTGGTCACTGAAGGAAAATTAATCTTTTCAAATCTTAAACATGCCCCGAGTTCTACACGTTTTATGCCTCCCTGATTTCACTTAGGTATTCGAGTTAGAAATGGATCCTTGCACTACTAGGTCGGAATTGTCCTAATGCGGCAACATCAACCCTTAGCCTTTTTCACCAAAGTATCGGGGGAAAGTTATAGTGGATTATCTACCTTTGAAAATGAACTTTTATCTATTGTCTTATCTGTTTCAAAATGGAGATCTTAATATTAGGCAATCACTTCATCATTTATAAAATCACCGAAGTCTGAATTTTTTTATGGAACAACGATTTCACACACTCCTTCAACAAAGATGGTTGACTAAGTTTTTGGGCTATGATTGTGAAATACAATATAAGAAGGTCAAATAAAATAGCGTTGTTGATACTCTCTCTCCCCCAGTGTAGTGGAATATGCTCAATGCCAAGCCATTTCCATCGTTAATCCGACTTGGATACAGGAAGTTACCTCCAGTTATGATCATGATCCCTTGGCTCAAACCGATTTTGAAACTTATCATATCAATTTTCGGCCTACTTATCATAGTTATAACATGTCATAATTAAAATAAAAGTCAATATATATGTTGGCATTCATGGCAACTCGTGAAACAAAATTATTAGTGATTTTCATTCTTCTTCCCTTGGTGGGAATTCGAGCGTCAAAGGTACTTATAAGTGGTCCAAAACTTACTTCCATTGGCCAACAATAAAGAAGGACATCACCTCTTTTGTTCAAACTTGTGATGTGTGTCAACGCCATAAGCATGATTACATATACCCAGTTGTCCTACCTCAATCGCTACCAATCCCATATCAAGCTTGGTATCATATCACGATGGATTTTATTAAGGGCATTCCTAAATTTGACGGAAAGGAGGTGATCACGGTGGTCGTTGAGATTAAAAACTCACCTTTTCTTAGACACCATCTAAAAACTCCATGTCTTGCTGCTTCATTCATATCGAATAAGGATCCTCTAAATTTGAGTAAATTTTGGCATGAATTCTTCAAGAAAATGGGTACTCAACTCCATCTCATCACCTCTTATCACCCATAAAATGATGGCCAGAGTGAATGAGTTAATGCTTGCTTGGAAAATTATTTGAGATGCATAGACAACTATAGACCTCATAAATGGGTATGTCTCTCATTAGATGAATGGTGATTTAATACCAATCACCAAACTAGCACGAACATGTATCATTTTCAAGATCTTTATGGTTATTCCCCCACCCCTCACAACTAGCCCTCCCCATGGATATACATACCTTAATTCCAACGGTTGAGCATTATCTTCATCAATGAGAAATAATGACACACGTTTTAAAGGAGGGCCATCAGGTATCACAAGATCGGATAACACAGCATGTTGATCAGAAACAAATTGAAAGAAGATTTGACATTAAGGATTAGGTCTATATTTACTTACAACTTTATAGGCACTACACGTGGAGGTTCGCCCGAATTTAAAACTTTCGTCCAAATAATTTATTCTATATTAAATCATTGCGAAAGTCTATTTTTCTCTTATAAACTTCATCCACCACATGATGCTAGAATCCATCCTATTTTTCATGTTTCCCAACTTACAAAAGAAACTTGTCCATACTATTATACCCTCTCTATAACTTCTACTCACTTATCAAGAAGAAATATATGATTATGATGCACGAATCCGGGTGTCAATGCTAAATTTTTTCTTATACTTTGATTTCATTTAAGAAAATTCCCTTTTGAAATAAACACTTGACTTATTAATTTATGTCAATGAATATTTTTAATTTTAGTTAATGAAATGATCATCTTATTAAATTCATTGCAACACTTGAAATAAAAGATTTTTGCAGTTTCATGGAATAAATAACTAGAGTGGAATTCATTTTGTCTTGAATTATTACAATCCTAATTTAAAGTACTCGCGTCAAAGTCATATGGTAAAAACCATTGTTCTAAATTAAATTACATAATAAAAATGGATAGTTGCATAGCTCTAATTGCGTTGATAACTCTCATTTCCTTTCCCGTTATCCTTGTCATTTCCTCTAATTGAAGTATCGGGGAGCCGAGGGGGAGTTAGCAAATGGTGGGTTATGGGTGTATACCCAGTAGAAGAAATACTAGCAATGTATATATCGTACAAAGAGATATCCATACATAAAAAATATACTTTAGAAATTATGAAATCATCCTTAATTTGATAATTATTCTCTTGCAAGATATATCATAACCATGCAATGTTCATTATAACCATGAAATCCGGGCGATGAGCCCATTCACACTTAATTTTTCTTTTAATATTACATGTATCTCGTTAGTTTAATCATAAACGTACTTTCAGATTTTCCAAGTTATATCATAAATTTGCCTTTACATTAATGACCACCGTTATCAAAATCATCTTTTGAATTTCTTAATCGGGATGCCAATCCCATGTATGTTTACAACCTTTTACCGATTGCCATAATGATGCAATATTCTCTTGATCAATGGTCTTGGTCTAGGCATAAGTCGGACTCTAGGGCTCAATTACCTCTGAGTATTTTTTATTTGTTACATCATTGTAACCCTTTCCCTTTCTTTCTTATCCACTTTTAAGCCTTATTTCTTTTATTTCCTTTTATCGGCTTATGAGGCCAAATACCCGGGATGAGACTACTCCCAACACTTAATTTCCAAGTTTCACACTTTATCAAAAGTTCATTTTCATTTTACCTTTAAATCGGTATTTTATCTTTAAAAACAACATTATTTATCGTTACTTGTGAAACTTAAATTTTGAGTTCAAATACTCGTTTTATATACACCTTAATGTACTTTTAACTATTTACACAAACTTGTAAACTTATATTTTATAAACTTGGACAAAAATGATTATTTTCATATTTACTTTACAAAACATGATTTCTCATCACATAAAATCGAACTCTTTAACTAGAGTTCTTTAGTTTGGAGAATTTATTCATAAGTTAAACTTTTACATTAAAAGAGACTTTTGTAATAAAACATTATCTTTTCCATTTGAAGACTTATATTTCCAATTTGTTATCTTTGCCATTTCTACCTTGTTTCTTATCGTATTATATGTTATTACTATACTATTTCATAATTTTACCCCAAACACTTTGCTACTCACTTTTAGTCCATTATTTCATTCCCTTTAAGGATTTTCTTTATATAATTTGTATCATTTCATGTGATTAATATTCTAAAACTATCAAGTTTATCATTTCATTTTAAAAATCCCATTTTGATACAATTTTAACATATTTAATCCATTTGTTCCAACTACATAAATTTGTGTCTATGAAATTGAGGTTTTATGCTAATAAAACCCAACAAATACATCATACTATTTCTTGATTTGTTTAATATAATATTTTATCATGAATTAAATAATTTTAACATGATTTATACAAGAAATAGTTAATTTAACATTCTGAAATTTGTACTTTTTTAAGCTTTAACCTTCATCCATGTTAATCACATATTTTCCAACATAATATCATATGTAGTGATAATAAGCATAAAGAAGAATGTGAATCATATATATATATATATATATATATATATATATATATATATATATATATATATATATATATATATATATATATATGGCAAGTTTTGATTAAAAATTGAAAATAATATAGAGCCCCTACCTCTTGAAGATAATAACTTTGAATATGGTGTAGGAAAGAAAACCTAATAAGCTCCAACTGTATGAAATTAAGTTCTTTTACCAATCTTCTTCCATACTCAAAATAACATCTCTATAATAATTGAAACCCCTTGACAATGGAAGGATAATTGTGTGTGATAGTATGAGTGAACTATAGAGATAATGAGAAAGTTTTGCTGAGTAAAAATAATGGTGATAATGAGTATTTTCGGATTAGACTTAATGCAAATTTTCACTCTTCATAAATGAAAGGCATGGGGTAGGTGACCCCCTATAACCCAACTTATATGACACCTAAACATCTCAAATGGATCCTAAACGTTTACACTTGAGCATGTTTTCTTCAAAACCAACTAAAGAGGAGTCCTAAATTTGGGTTTATGGGATAAACCCCACCATTGTGATATGTCGAACTACACGAATTTTGATGCTTAAATTGTCTACGTAGGCGTCTCGAACCATTATCGGGATTCGAGTTCTATTTTATTTGTTGAACTATTTTGTTTAAATTTCATATTTAGTAGTATTGTGTGTATGTCGGATTGCACCTTAATGTACTTTCAAGGATAGCTACATTGTTTTGCATGTTTTGAGCAAAATAGGCTGGTGACTCCATTTTCTATCTTTTCTTGCCCTTTTGAACCCAACTGATTTATATCCGTGTTAGCCCACGGAGATTGCCCAAGTGGAGTAAAGAGGACCTCCATCCTCAAATACTCGCACGTGCCGAGATAGATTTTTCTCCTTTTCTCTCCTTTCGGGTGAGCCCGCACTGGAGGAATCTCATATGGCCACACCTAGGTTTTAGACGAATTTTTTTCTAACAATATCAAGTTATACATTTAAATACAACTATTTTACAATAAAAAAATGTATATATTCAACCTCAAAAAAATATCAAAGTCAAATTGTTCAAACCTAGGTCTTTCACAAGTTATTTTCTAAACAATATCAAAGCCATACATGTAAATACAACTATTTTACAATAAATAAACACATGTATTCAAGAACTACACTTTCATATATATATATATATATATAGAGAGAGAGAGAGAGAGGCCGCCTCATATAAGGACTCCTTATGGTGAAGACACCGGTACATACCATTTTTTTAAAATAGTAAAAAATAATTTTTTTTGATGAAACTTCATGGATATGATCTACACTATGATAAGATCATCTTAAATTTTTTTCATAAAAAAATCTTTGAGATGAGGTGATATGTAAAAAAATTGTATAAATCTGCATTTTCGACCGTTAAAATTATGGCGATCATCTCACCCAATTTTTGATTGAATTTTTTTATGAAACTTTAAGGATATGATCTTGATAATGAAAAGATCATATCCTTGAAGTTTCATCAAAAAATTCAATCAATCAAGTGGTTGGCGCCGACCCAAACTTTCAAAGGTCGAAAATGCATATTTATACCATTTTTTGACATATCACCTCATCTTAACGGTTTGTTTATGAATTTTTTGATGAAAAAAATTGGAGATGATCTTCTCACCCTGAAAATCATATCCATGAAGTTTAATCAAAAAAATCATTTTCTTACTATTTTAAAAAAATGGTAAGTATTGGGATCTGCACCATAAGGAGTCCTTACTTGAGACCTTTTTTTGTGTATATATATATAAATCATACTTTCGGATGAAAAATGGTGGGTTTTTTACTTAGGATAGAGAGGGAGTCGGGTTGATGAGAGAAAGAAGGGAAAGTATAGTGTTTTACTGGGATAAAAGGATTTTAGGGGTTGAAATTCCAAATTTTGTGTCATGGGACCGTGAAGAAAAGATAGGCATGGCCACGGGTGTTGATGTAAAAAACTAGACTTGATCTAATTAATTAATCACGGATTGGGCAGAACCTTCCCTTAGCTCATTTGGTCATTGAGAATTTCCCGACGTAATTCGAAGAGGGTTTTTATTCCTCCTGGGGCCCAAACAATCAAAGAGGGAGACTCTACTCAATCTCTCTAGGGCACTGGTTCGCTCCGGTGTTAGAGTGACATTTTCTTGAGAGTCTATGACTCTTATATGAGATGTCCGCCCAGGTTGATAAGACGGGTCGCTAGACCTCTACGTGTGGCGCAATTCGGTGTGCCTGGACAAGGACACCTGAGGAAACAAATTACGTATGGATCTCGAAGACGGCAGGTGAGTGTTTCTATGAACACTTCGCTGGCCTGACTGGGCGGGCGTTGCATTTTGAACATTTTGAATGAGTTGTCGCATGGTATCCTACATAACTATTTGTCCCTTAGCTAAACTGGCCATTATTCCAGTGAGTTCATTGATAGTTGGAGGAACGGATGGATTAGGAGGGATTCCGTCATTGTTCCTATTCTTAGATTCTGGGAGCTCATCCTTGTTTGATGAATGTTTTAGTGAAAAACGCTACATATAGTCGATTTCCCGCAGACGACGCCAATCTGTTGATGTAAAAAACTCGACATGGTCTAATTAATTAATCACAGATAAATATAAAATAATAAATAGGACAAACGTGTTTTTAAAGTGGTTCAGACTTATGGAAATGGCCTACGTCCACTATTTTGTATTGCTGGGTCTTTTCCTTAATCTTGATGATGATCGTAGAAATGATCAAGTCTCAATCGCCCCTTTATGGAGGGGATTACAATGTATTTATAGCCTTTGGGCAATTAATATGAATAGACAATACGTCATTATTTAAAAGACATATACATATGTACATAATGAGAATGTTCATTGAATCCGATGTTCATTGAATCTGTTATTGTCGCTTGATCTTCTTGACTAGATACTCTGCACGTTGAGTAGCTCGGTACGTTGAGTAGCTCGGGGTGCTGAGTAGCTCGGCATCATAAGTTGTTCGGTGAATATATACTTTTGCCACATAAGACGACCCCTGTTGTCATATACTTGGTCCACGTCATGTGACTAATTTTTGTATCAATAGTAGCCCCCAATGTTTCACAGTTGAGGTTGAATATGAGGGTGTGGAACATTATGCCCAGAAGTTGCTTGAACGTGTTTTACCCAGTCTGGTTAGACTATAAATCTCCAATACTTAGGAAATTATTTCTTTAGTCTAGTTATTTGAGCGCGAAATGGCAAACTTGTAAATATTTTGAATCTTCAACAGACGCTTGGATATTTGCGTTTTTTTCATCATTTAGCCACCGAAAACGCAATCGTCTTTTCTAGTAATCATTTCTTTTCTTGTTTCTCGACCGGGAATTTAAAAGTGATAGAATCAGATCATCTTTTACTTTTTACTTCCAGATTTCTGAACTCCTTGTCTTCTCACTCTATCCTTATACTTTCATTCTTTCTATCATTTGCCTTAGCAGATTTCCCAGTTTGTCTGTAAGAATTTCTTCCTTCTTCTTTCTTTTCTTTATTCACCATGGTTTATCTTGTTGAGTCATTAGATAAGTTCCGGGTTGATTTTGCAATTCCCTCTTGGGTTATTCTAGAGGATCCTCCTTTCCCTTCTGATTTATTTTCTTTAGCTGAGGTACACTGGTTTCCCTCCTTTTTTGTAGCGTAGTGTGGTTTTTCTTTTTCGCCGAATCCCCTATGTTTGGAGTTTTGCCAATATTTTGATATTGTTCCTGCAAGAGTAGCTCCAAATACATGGAGGGTAGTTAATGACGTATATAGGTTAAATCAAGTACATGGAACCCGCTAGGGATTCCTAAAATTATGTATTGATATAAATGGGTTACCAGTGACACCACATTTTATTTAAAAACTAGGTTTTCCAATAGAGCTTTAGTGGTCAATCTTCCCGATGCTAACAAGGACTATTTTGATCATGGAGTTATGATGAAAAATTGGCAACACACCCCATTAAAAGGAAATGATGTTTATCAAGGTCCCAGGTGTCCACTTTATGGCGATGGGATAGGTTGTTTTGAATTTCTTCAATTTAGCTCTATTTATGTTTGATGAAATGTGTCACTGACACTCTTTTTTTTTTATTGCAGTTGATAGTAAAAGGAAACCTCCAAAAGAGAGTGAAATAAACTTACAAAAAATTGACACTTATCCGGGGTTTGCACTAGTCCATCAACGGGGAGCACGTGAGGTCTGCTTCTTATTTGCTGAGATATAAGAATACCACTTCATCTTTCATTGCCCGACCTCTCGTTACTCCAGTGGTGATCGATCTTGATCAAACACCTGCTTCTCCAGCAATTGTAGGAGAATCTTCTTCTGATTTGGGTACATCTATTGCTGATTTAATGACGAAGAAGAGGAGGTTACCCGAGTTCTTTACCAAGCCCGCTCCTGATGTTGAAGGAGCCAAGAAGAGAAAAAGCGACATTCGAGCTGATGGAACTAAAAAGAAGGATGATATTCCTCCTACCAAAAATATAAACAAGGAGCCCCTTGTTGACCCTAAATAGGCAGCACCTTTGATTGAAGATGTTGTCCCAAAAGAGACAACACCTTTTATTAAAGATGCTCCTTTAAGGAGGTTGAAGAAGGGTCGTGCTGAGAGGCCTATAGATACTGTTGCCCAACCTTCTGAAGTTGGGATTTATTCTCTGAGGACTAGTTTTCCAGCTGTCCTTACCCCTGACTTGGCCAAGAAATTGATCAAGTCAGGGACTTTGCCCGACTGCCGAGCTACTGAAACTTCAACTCCTCAGGTTAAGGTGGTCGATGTGGCAGCCCAACTTCTTACATTAGTAAGTGGTCATTATACTTATCCTTCTAATTTTTCATTATTGTGTTCATGATCTGATTTGCGACTTTCTTATTCTTACAGTTGTTGGTGTGCTTCTACAATATCGTGGATAAGGATGAAGCCATCAAAGCTTCAACCTCATCCAGTGGTGTTGAGGAAGCCCTTGCTAGGTTGTCAAAGTCTTTAGGAGAATCCTGGCAGAAGTATGAAGAGGACAAAGCTTCTTGGGAGAAGATAATTAAATTAGTTGATTCAGCTCTTCAACTTGCTGATATAGCTCGGAAGCAGGCTGTGAATGCCTCCAAAGAAGCTAATGCCAAGCTTGAAGAGGCTGAACGGCGTAAGAAAGATCTTGAAGAGAAGGTGAAGTCTGCCAAAGAGATTCTCAGGGAGACAACCTCCTCGGAGAGAACGAAGAGGAAAGATGCTGTGAAGGAGTCCTTTAACTCTGGCTGGGACAAAGGATGGAATAAGGCCTTAACTTCTATCATTGCCCAGATGGAGTATGCAAGTGTGAAATACTTCAGATATGGATGGGTAGCATCTTTAAAGAGATTGAACGTTGCCGAGGATTCTGAACTGTTTCAGGAATATAACCATGGCCCTCCTCCTGCTATTGAAGATGAAGAAAAAGATGAAATTGCATCTGATGAATCTTCTATGGTATCAATAAAACCAACAATTGCTGCTACCCTTCCTCAATCTTTCGAGAAAGTTGAGCAGGCAATAACTTCTATCGAGCAGCCTCCATTACCATCCGAGCAACCAGCTCCTTCATCCAAATCGACTAAAGATATTGTAGGAAATAAGGAGAAGGTGTAGAGTCGTTCGGTTGTTTAATTATGTTGTTCTTCTATTTTTCCCTTTCATTGTAACCTCGGTTATACTTTCTCCTCTTATGATTAATAAAATGGAATTTGTTTTTTATTTTGAATTTTGTTTTACTTTACTTTCTCAACATATAGTGGCACTGTTGTTGATTGATTCCTATTTGCCTTGCTAGTTTGTTGCCAGGATGAAAATCTTGTCAGCTCATGATACGGAGTTGATGAAGAAATGTAACGATTACTTCAAAGTTGGTCATACAGATTTTACTAAAGCTGAAATCATTAATATCCTTGGACCTGATGCCTCTGATCGAGCAATTGAGGCCTATCAATATTTAAAATGCCTGTTTTATTGGGCTGTAGCCAATAATGTTTCTTATAGACACCCCATTCTGTTAACCCCAAACTCTCCTTAGGTCCCTAGCACCTCCCTTCATCATTACAAACTTAGGTCATACCCCGAGTACTGACCTAGAAGCCACCAGGCACTCCCAAGCTCCGTTTGACCGAAAGTCAAACTCTTCATCTTGACTGAGACTGAATGAATCTTTGAAGGACATTGAAATCCCTTTCCAATGGTCCATCCCGTGCACGATTCTGACTTACCATGCGGATGAATGACCTATTTTCCCACGAAACTCAATCAAGAGGCCACCGGGCACTCTCGGGCTCCATTTGACCAAAGTCAACTTTTCAGCTCGACCCAGACTAAATGAATCTTTTAAGGTCACTAAAACTTCTTTCTAATGGTCCGCTCTATGCGCGATTACAACTTACGGTACGGACGAACGATCCGTTTTACTCCAAAAGGTCACCGAATGCTTCCAGGGCCCGGTTGACCAAAGTTAACTCCCCGAACCAGATCAAACTCTTTGGAATGTCAAAGTACATCTCCTAACCTTTCCAATGATCCGCCCCGTGCGCAATTCGAACTTACCATGCGGACGAACGATTCGTTTGCATCCGATGTTTTCCTGTCCAATGGACCGATGAATGCTTCTGAGCCACATTTGACCTAAATTCAACTCCCAAACCCAGGAGCATTCCAAAGGACTTTCGAAGGTCTCTGAATTACCTTTCCAATAGTCCACCCCGTGTACGATTTTGATCAACATTTTGCGTTCTGCGGCCAATTTTCCAAAAAGTCCTGCAAAGACACTACTAAACGGCAGGTCCCAGATCCTAAATGCACCTTCCGAACGACAGGAATAGGGCTATGCCAATCGGCAATGCCCTGGGCCTATAAAAAGAAGACCTTGACCTCATTACAAGGGAGGCCAAAAAATAGAAACTTATCACTCTCAACAAATCCCGAAAACCTCTCTCGAATTCAGCTTGATTTCTACACCCAAATCCCTTTCCAACCTTCACTTTTCATCATCCTTTTCATCAAACTTGGTGAATTCACTACCCTCCATCATCATCCAAGTCTAAGGGTTGCTCTCCAACATTCAAGATCAAGCTCAAGATCTTCAATAAGGTCCAGTTTTCTCAATTCTCTCCTTAAATTCTTATAAATTTGTAAGAACTTGTTTTATTACTTAGTGATTTTATTATCTCATCTCACACATCCAAATATAATTTTTATTTAGTATTATTGCACATCTCTTATTTTCATATAAATAAAAACCCAAAAAACAAGAAAAAGAGGGTTTGCTCATAAATTTCGAAAGGTTCTTACACTTTTTTCACAACTAAAACACTTTTTCTACACACATACACACAAATAAGAGAATCCCCGGTTAGATTTATGGGATAAACCCCACCCCTCGTTTTGCATGCGAACTACGTGGACTTTGATGCCTTTATAGGCTACATAGGCGTCTCGGGGTAAAATTCGAGACTCGGGTCCTATTTTTACTTTATCTCTCATTTTCTATTGTCTCTAAACTCCACTCTCTTATATTATATATATACACATATTTGTTCTTAGTGGCATATTATTCCATATGCGTTATCGTTCCCTCATAACGATTAAAGTAAGGATGATCACATAAATCCTATTTTCTAATACTTTTATACCTTCCTACGGATAACTCACTTTATCTCTTCCATGATACAAGTTGAGGATTCCTATCTCCACTATATATACACATGCATACACATCACGGAGAAAATAAAGGAAAATAACAAAAATCCATGAGAGATCGAAAGGGCGGAATGGGTGCCTAACACCTTCCCATTTCGTAACTTAGCCTCCGAACCCTTCTCGAATCATTTTGGTTTCGTATGCCTCAGTATGTCTTTGGATGTTGTCCTTTGGGATGGCTTCCCCTTTTCTTTTGTTTATTTTGAGTACAATAGACTGGCGACTCTAATCTCTCTACATCTTTCACTTCACCTCAAATGACTTCGGCCAAAGCGCTCACGAGAGGGAGGTGCGAGACCTAAGGATTCTCACTCTCACGCTCCCCCCCCTCCCCCTTGGCGAGGATCAGGATCAGGGATGGCCACAGTGGCGACTCCACTGG
This sequence comes from Sambucus nigra, assembly GCA_949130495.1. Classification (NCBI taxonomy): domain Eukaryota; kingdom Viridiplantae; phylum Streptophyta; class Magnoliopsida; order Dipsacales; family Adoxaceae; genus Sambucus; species Sambucus nigra. The sequence continues at coordinate 145,909,687 of OX422214.1, forward strand.
GGATGTATATCTTTTGAGGGCTAGACTCTATTTACATGGGTGTTATGTTTGTTTATATTTTCCCCTATTTGCATGTTCCCCCTTTTATTACTCATGTGTATCCCATGCTTATGATCCTATTCACACACTTGTAGAAAATTATCCATGTACACTTCGCACCACGTGTACCTAGGGTCATATATATCCACATGGTGGACGCATCATTCACCCATACTTGGTGTACCATGGGTACTTGTACTTCGCTCCCTGTTGGCATAATCAAGAAATACATTCTCATAAGATACTAATAAGAGGATCGTTCATGATTCACACGACATCACCAAAGATCATTGTTATTGACCAAATTTTTACCCAGTAACTGGAGGGTCACTTCATGATGGGAGCTGGTCCGGCAGGGCGCAGTTAGTATAAGCGATATAACTCTCACCTTCCATTGGCCAAGTACCTTCGACGTATATCGAACGGTTCCCCACGCATCGTACCGCTTGACCGAAGTCATGACGGGAGGTATATCACAGGGAACTCGTTCACGTACGCCGAGTATATCGAATTCTCTCTCACACATACCATCCCCACGAGGTATATGGTGAGGCAATTCACGTACACTCAGGTATATCAAATGGCTTGTCCACACGTACCGATTGCCCGCAACAGCAAGACGTATATCATGGAAGTCACTCCAAAGGGGGGGAACCCCTTCCGATTCACCCAACCAACTGCATACCCACATATAGGTGTCAAGCCTATGACACAAATGTTAGATTGTCGGTTTCAACCCAAAACTCTGCCAAAATTCTGGGTAGGCTTGCCGCCCAAATTTTCACGCATTTTTAAAATGGGAACCTGTCCGTGAGCTTGGTCACAAGTCCAGCCATAGCTTTTCATATATTACAAACCTAATGTTTACAGGCTCGGGTCCCGTTCGGCATTTCATTTTGAATTTAGGAGAATTAATACAAGTGCAAACATAGTAATTATAATAATCATGCTGAGACCGCCTCCAAAGGGAAAATTCTCCTTTTTCTTTATCCAAAATCGAAAAATATTTTTTCCTTTCCTTATCAAAAATCCAAAAACATTTCTCCTCCCTCTATCAAAAATCCAAAAATATTTTATCTTTCAATCTCAAAAAAAAATTCATCTCCTTTTCTCAAAAATAAATCCCATTTTACACCTTCTCAGGTCGATCGCAAACCCTTAGCATGGCTCCTTATTGCTTTCGGTTATTAGTCAAGTCACCCCGGATTTTCGTCTGTTCCCCTATTGCTCCTTCAGAGTTCGAAATCCATCTATCATCTATGAAGAACACAGATCAAGTACCCGTTGTGCAGTCGAATCTGACGGCAGTTCTAGCTCAGCTTGTGTCCAAGATTGACAACCTTTAAACTGAGGTTCGAGAAATGCAACGAAACTAGGTTCCCGTTCCTCAGGAACCCAAGGTCCTATTCCCTCATGTTGTGGACCCATCCGAGCCTATCTAGGTTCCCTAAGAGTATCAACACGCTCCACGTCTCCCTCCTGTTAATGGGCCATTGCCTGCCCAACTTTCGATGCCGAACCTTGCCCAACTTGGGGCTAACTTTCTTGTGAACATTGATTCGAAGGAAGAATAGCTGAACAAAGTCAAGGAGGACCTCAAGATGCTCATTAAGAAGTTTGACCAAGTCAGAATATCAAGAAATTACATGGACTACACCCACATGTCTACTTATCCTAAAGCGAGGTTACCCGAGAAGTTCAAGATGCCAAATATCGAGAAATTCGGAGGAAGAGGACCCCCGATTGTTCATCTCCGAAGTTATCATCGTTCCATGACTCTACTAGCAGGTTCTGAAGAAGTGATGGCCCAATTATTTCAGCAAAATCTGAAGGATAAAACCCTCCGATGGTTTTTATCTCTCGAAGAATCCAAAATTCGTAGTTGGGAGGATGTGGCTTGAGAATTCATATCACAGTACAAATACAACAAAGAGCTTGAGGCCACCCGCCGTGATTCAGAGTTGCTCACACAGAACCCTGGGAATCAGTCAGTAACTTCATAGCCCGATGGAGGGAAAAAGTAGCAACCATGACCAATCGGCCTTTCGAGGAAGAACAAGTCAGCATAATGAAGAAGAATCTTTTACCCCATGTCCGAGCAACGATGGGAGGACAATACTATCCCCATTTTGGAGCTCTCGGAGAAGCAGGAGTGGAAATCGAGGAAGGCCTTGCTAAACTAGATGTCAAACCGATGAAGGTGTTAGGACAATTCACCCCCAGAAAATATGACAAGCCTCTCAGTGCTACAGTCTCAACCATCAACAACATCTCCCAACCAATCACATCATGGGCACCAGAAAGCCGCCATGTCCCAGTCCGAAAGGAATACACCGAGCTCCATGCTCCCCTCTCCAAAGTTTATCAAGCCTTGTTGAACCAAAACCTTATCAAACCTTTGGATCCCCGTCCATTGCCAAATCCACTCCCAAGAAACTTCAAGACATATGCCCATTGTGCCTTTCACCAAACTGTTGACCATACCACCGACCAATGCTTTCACCTTCGAAACGTAATCCAAGGTCTAATTGACCGGGGTACCATCGCCCCACCAGCCAATACTAATCCAAACACTACTCACAACCCACTTCCAAATCATACCAATGCCATCTTCTTAGAAGAGAACCCAGAATTTGATCCCTCAACTCAAATCACACCTATATACTCTCCCAAACCTCTTTAAATTTGCCCATATTTCCTCCTACACCCTGCTAGCCTCACTAATCAGGCACTGTCACTCCTTACCAGAGCATACATCACTGTCCTTACCCGTCCTGAAAATGGAAGCATGGAATTGTCAAAAGTGTTAAACCAACTCCTAGAGTTCGGGCTGAAATTTCCCTCACAGATGATCATTGATTGCAAAAGGTTCAGTACGATGTTCTTAGAAGCACAGAAATGGGCCCAAGATTTAGATAATTGGGTAGTACCAACCGATGAAGTCAGTCTGGATGATGTCGTCCAGATCATGGCATAATTATTCAGACAAACCAATAACATTTGCAGTATGACTGAGTTACTTAATACTCTGAAGCTACAGGGGTGTTTGGTCCTTTCACCCTTACACATCTCCACATAATGGGATGAACTCTATGAAAAATTCGTTGAAGTTGTGGAATGCATCGACTTTACATGGAAAGAAAGAATTCCTACCACCAAATGGGGGGAAGAATTCGGAGATTCGAATGAAGAACAAGGTTTCGAGAAAACTGGCCCGGTAGCCGACATGTGTGGAACAAGATTCGACATGTGTGGAACAGGTAGCAACTGTCCCCACTAAGGCACTGACCAATGTAGATTTCGAGCCCCATGCTCCATAAGACAATTCTCCTAGCTCTCAATATCCAGGCCAATGCTGAAGAAGTGACACGAAAAGAAGTTGGGTAAAGCCGACAAAGGATATTCTGGAAGAGTCACCAGGCGAAGTCTTTTACACAACCACATGGACAACATCACGGGGCTACCCGCAGGAAGTCAGAACGACCTTCTCGTCAAGAATCCAGACCGTTCAGGGTCTCCGTCAGTATCACCGTCGCCGAATTGCAACAATATGACATCCATGAAGTAACGGCTTCAAGTTGTGGGTCCACCAGCAATTCCCCAGTCACCAGCAGTAATTTTGAAACCAAGCCCAAAACAACGGCCCTGGTGTATCCAGCATCGCCAGCTTCCCACGGACTGCAACACTGCCGGGAGGGAGATCATTCCTCCATCAACCAGTGATCTAGCCATCGAAGGCGAAATACAAAGGAGCCTAGCCAGCAAATCCCTGGGAGAACGGGAAAATTCAAGTAAAGTCACAGCAACACTGGGATTTACCCCTAGCATGACAGAAAATTCCTCGTAGGTAGGAAGAATTTCATCCAACCCAAAACGGAATACATGGTCTTCGGGGTACCAAAATTGTACCGCCGCCATCTGCATGTTCCACTCAATGGGCCGATTACGCCACAAAGAGACTCGACGAATGTTGAAAGCATCGTAGTCGACGTTATAAGAGCACATCGCTTCCAAGGCTTTGAGGTAGTTAGCAAACTCAATGCTACTAGGGAGAGCCATCTTGAAAGACTAAGAAACAGTAGACAAGTGAAGGTGTGATGGAAACACTCCGCCCTTCCCCCTTTTTATACTTGAGAACCCTCACAAGAGACACAATCCCTGGATAAATCGAAGGGAATCCTACCCCACAAAGTGCAAAAGGCTGAAGAAGGCACAACTCAAAAGCTTTGAATTGATGATGGGACTGGACTTGACTATCGATAGGCAAGACAAGGTGTTTGCCGATCGGCAACCCCCTATTTTCGGAAATATTCCTTTTTTATTTTTTTATCAAAATCAGAAAAGCCCAATAAAAATAAATTGATATTCTCAACATAATTTCAAAAATCCTTTTCCACCCTTATAAAATTTCTCATTTTTAACCTTCCTTAAAAATGCCAAAAATATCTCTTTTACGGCCTCAGCAGCAAAGTAAAAAGCGCATGCGCATGCATTCATTCATCATTAACAAAAGATAATAAAAAATCCCATTGCATTGCATATATATTTGTTCCCTATGTTACATCAATTTTGCAGGAAATAGAAAAAAGAAAAAAAACAACAAGACTCAGCTCGAACCCATTCTTTCTCTTTCTCACCTACCCTTCACCCCTCTCTCTAAGAGCTTCCACCCCTGCGACGTGCTCTCTTTCCCCTACAGCGAGACGATGCACGACCCCTACCCGAGCCAGACTCCTCCCCGAACGAAGCAGACGACACCAAGCAAGAAGGAATCGGGACAGCATCCCGAATGTGGGAAGTTGCCGAAGAGATCTAGTCCCTAATATCCCTCAGCCAAGTGGTTGACACTCGGACTTGTTGCAAGAAAAAGGAAAAATTAGTATCAAAGCGAAAAGGATCAAAACACAAAAGAAAGAAAGAAAAGACTAGAAAGGTATATCGTAGGACGAAGAACCTCCTCTGTCAAACCCAATTCCTCTGGATCCATCGCGTGAGGACGACACAACATAGGCACCATCCCTCCATCAGCCCACCGAATGTTGTACGAAGGGGTATACAATCGTACAAAGGGGACCTCTGAAGTCTCCGCCACCGCAGACGCCGACGGACCACCACCGTTGTGGGAACACCCCATTGCCCGACTCGAACCCGCAGGAGGAAAGGGAAAGGCATCATATATGATGGGCGTCATCAACCAGCTCATCACAAAGTCCATATAGTCATACAGTGCAGCCGTATCAGTGTTCAAAAAGTAGGACTCGGCGATCATTACCGTGATCCTCGCATCCTTCGGAAGCAGCTGCTCCAGCCTCGTAGATATAGGAGGTTGTGCAGGTGGAACCACCACCTCCTCCTCCGCTATTTGTTGAACCACCCGCTCCCACAGATACCAGGAATGGCCGAACTCATGCGCCAAAAAATGCCTCATCTGCGCATTCACCCCAGTCACCCCCGTATCCTCAATAGCTGTCCCCCAAGGGTAAAAGGTCACCTGAAAATCCTCGACAGGCATAAGTCAATATAAAATCAGAACATACCAAAAACCAAGGCTGAAAAGGAAAGAGTCTTACCCTACCACTGGTCAGGCCATTCAAGACCTAACGCACTGCCTCCAGAGAGAGAGATCCCTTCGACTATCGATTGGCCTTGCGCAATCGATACAATCGGCAGAAGTCCCCAACAGTCTCGTCCTTCAGGGTGATCAGCTGGGTATTGCACCCAATCACCTCATAAAACAACGTCTGCCAAAGATATGAATTCACAATAAAAAAGAGACGCATAAGGAAAATGCGAATGCATGAAAAGAAAATGAGCAAAATTAAAGGATACCTCAAGGAGTTACGTGGATCCAGTAAAAGTTTTTTGGCAGCACCGGTTGAAAGCATCCAAAGAAAAATAGAGGGTCACCAAAGTCGGGCTCCCCCAATCATAGAGAGGGATGTTAGAAAACATCCTCAAGTACGGCAAGAACTACAAATGGACGACGTCGCCATTCGACGCCACCATGAAACCTCCCAGCACTAGCAATATGAACAACCGAGCCATCTGCCTCACCTGCAGCCCATCCTCCACATCAACCACCCTACTTAGCAGAACATCCTTCAGCAAGGATAACTGGATATAATCCCCAGACACTATCCTCCCTACGTCGCCGAGTGCCACCCTCACCGCCTTCGGCCTCACCCTCAGAGAGCGATCCACCTCTATCTGCTCCCCATCGTAATCCATCCCCAGCAGCTGCTGCACATCTATGGGAGTCACGGTCATCTCCCCAAAGCCAAAATGGAAGGTTTGGGTAGTATCCCACTATCTCTCCCCCAAAGCGCACAGGATCGCTGTCGAACGAGGTGTCTCATCCAGCGCAGACGCCAACCTCCCAAAACCTGCTGAAGATACCATCCAATGCACTATAGATAGAAGATGCTCCCAGACATCCTTAAGCCCCGTCGTCCCACAGGCACGCATGTTCTTCAAACAGATATCAGACTGTCAAAAGAAGAAGAAAACCTTGTCAAAATTCAAGGAAGAAAGAAAAATCACCAAAAAAAGAAGAATGCCAAAAGTCAGGTTACTTACATAACCGCCAGGACTCACCACCCTTTAAGATCGATGATGCGAAGGCTCCCGTAGAAAGGTCCACTCATCCGCAATCGGCTCGAACTCATCAAAGGAGTTCTCACTCCCCAAAGCAAGAGGCGCCCTGGCCCTCCACTCCACATTCGCCCAATCATTAACAATCAACCATTCCATATGCGCTGTAGCGCTCACAAAGGAGGCCATTTCTTAGAGATTGGAATGCTAGAATGATTTGCGGAAGAAAATCACAAAAAGAAAGACAGAAAGAAGCTGTGAAAAATGAGAGGAATTCGCCCCCTTTATATAGGATGCAAAGCATCATGCCGGTCGACATTGACTCCCCACCCACCTCTCGGCACTGCCCCATTACCTTCCCGATGCAGTCTAAAAGTTTATGCCACTGCCGAATGGCACCCTATGAACTGTGCCGACCGGCTCCTCCCTTGAAATTTAGTACAAAAATTCCCAAAAAATACCAGAAAATCCTGAAAAATTCTCAAAAAATTCTTAAAAATCCCAGGAAGGATTTAGAACATTTTCACCAAGAAAATTTCACACTCCCTTAAGAGGAACACCCATTTCCCCAGAAGAACTCCAGAAAGACATTTTTAAAGCCTCCAAAGGACACTCTACTTTTTCCCCAGCTTATTCCCCAGCGGAACCCAAAATCCAATCTTCAACCTCTCTTAGGTCAGAATTGACCTCGGTCTTGGATCGTCACCTTAGTTAGGTCAGAATTGACCTCGGTCCTCGGTCGTCACCACTCTTAGGTCAGAATTGACCTCGGTCCTCGATCGTCACCACTGTTAAATCAGAATTGACCTCGGTCTTAGATCGTCACCTTAGTTAGGTCAGAATTAACCTCGACCCTCGGTCGTCACCACTCTTAGGTCAAAATTGACCTCGATCTTGGATCGTCACTATAGTTAGGTCAGAATTTACTCGGTCCTCGGTCATCACCTCTGTTAGGTAAGAATTTCCTCGATCTTGTATCGTCACCTTAGTTAGGTTAGAATTGACCTCGGTCCTCGATCATCACCCTCTTAGGTCAGAATTGACCTCAATCTTATATCGTCACCTTAGTTAAGTTAGAATTGATCTCGATCCTCAGTCATCACCTATCTTAAGTCAGAATTGAACTCGATCTTAAATCGGTCACCCTCATTTTCAAGCCCTCATAATTGGCTTCGACCCGCAGAATCGGTCACTCTCTACTTAAGCCCGCAGAATTGGCTTTGACCCGCAGAATTGGTTATCTATATTTTAAGCCCACAGTATTGGCTTCGACTCACAGAATTGGTTATCTCTATTTAAGCCCGCAGAATTAGCTTCAACCTGCAAAATTGGTCATCTCTACTCGAGCCCACAGAATTGATCGTCTCTACTTAAGCCCGCAGAATTGGCTTCGACCCGCAGAATTGGTCCTCTCTATTTAAGCCTGTAGAATTAGCTTCGACCCACAGAATCGGTCACCCTTATCTTCAAGCCCTCATAATTGGCTTCGATCCACAGAATTGGTCACCCTCATCTTCAATCCCTCAGAATTGGCTTTGACCTGCAGAATCGGTCACCCTCATCTTAAATTCCTCAAAATTGGCTTTGACTCGCAGAATCGGTCACCCTTATCTTCAAGCCCTCATAATTGGCTTCGACCTGTAGAATTGGTCATCTCAACTTAAGCCTGTAGAATCGGCTTCTACCCACCGAATTGGTCATCCCACCTTAAGCCCTCAGAATCGGCTTTGACCCATAGAATTGGTCATCTCAACTTAAGCCCGCAGAATTGGCTTCGACTCGCAGAATTGGTCACCCTCATCTTCAATCCCTCATAATTGTCTTTGATCCGCATAATCGGTCACCCTCATTTTCAAGCCCTCAGAATTGGCTTTGACCCGCAGAATCGGTCACCCTCATCTTCAAGCCCTCAGAATTGGTTTTGACCCATAGAATTGGTCATCTCAACTTAACCCACAGAATCGGCTTCTACCCACTGAATTGGTTAACCTCAACACACTCCATAGGTCCTCAGAATCAACCTCGACCCTCTGAATTGGTTATCTTCCCTCAAAAGCATCATGCGGTGTCTATTCGATGGCTATCATTTATGCCAAACTCACCCATCGAGGGGCTCTGTAGTCACCTCGTTCTGTTACCCCCAAACTCTCCTTAGCTCCCTAGCACCTCCCTTCATCATTACAAACTCAGGTCATACCCCGAGTACTGACCTAGAAGCCATCGGGCACTCCGAAGCTCCGTTTGACCAAAAGTCAAACTCTTCAGCTTGATCAAGACGGAATGAATCTTTGAAGGGCACTAAAACCCCTTTCTAATAGTCCATTCCGTGCGCGATTCTGACTTACGGTACGGACGAACGATCCATTTTACTTTAAAAACTCACTGAATGCTTCCAAGGCCCGATTGACAAAAGTCAACTCCTCGAACCATATCAAACTCTGTGGAATGTCTAAGTACATCTCCTAACCTTTCCAATAATCCACCCTATAAATGATTCGGACTTACCATGCAGACAAACGATCCGTTTGCGTCTGACATTTTCTCATCCAATGGACCGACGAATGCTTCCTCATCCACATTTGACCCAAAGTCAACTCCCAATCTTGGGAGCGGTCCAAAGGACTTTAGAAGGTCTCTGAATTATATTTCCAATGGTCCACCCCGTGCATGATTTTGATCAATGGTTTGCGTTCTACGGACGATTTTCCAAAAAGGCCTGGAAGACACTGCCAAACGACAGGTTCCAGACCCTGCCTATCGGCAGTGTGCCTAAATGCACCTGTCGAATGGCAGGAATACGGATATGCCGATAGGTAATGCCCTGGGCCTATAAAAATGAGGCCTTCACCTCATTGCAAGGGAGGACAAAAATCCAAAAACTTATCACTCTTAGCAGATCCCGAAAACATCTCTCGAAGTAAGCATGATTTCTACACCCAAATCCCTTTTCAACCTTCACTTTTCATCATCTTTTTCATCAAACTTGGTGAATTCACTACCCTGCATCATCATCCAAGTCTAAGGGCTTCTGTCCAACATTCAAGATCAAGCTCAAGATCTTCAAGAAGGTCCAATTTTCTCAACTCTCTCCTTAAATTCTCATAAATTTACAATAACTTATTTTTTTACTTAGTGATTTTATTATCTCATCTCACACATCCTAATATACTTTTTATTTAGTATTATTGTACATCTCTTATTTTCATATAAATAAAAAACCCCAAAAAAAGAAAAAGAGGGTTTGCTCATAAATTCCAAATGGGAATTCTCATACTTTTCTTACACTTTTCTGACAACTAAAACACTTTTTGTACACACACACATAAATAAGAGAATTCCCAGTTGGATTTATGGGATAAACCCCACCCCTCGTTTTGCATGCGAACTACGTGGGCTTTGATGCCTTTATAGGCTACGTAGGCATCTCGGGGTAAAATTCGAGACTCGAGTCCTATTTTTACTTTATCTCTCATTTTATATTGTCTTTAAACTCCACTCTCTTATATTATATATATACACATATTTGTTCTTAGTGGCATATTATTCCATATGCGTTATCATTCCCTCATAACGATTAACGTAAGGATGATCACATAAATCCTATTTTCTAATACTTTTATACCTTTCTAAGGATAACTCGCTTTATCTCTTCCATGATACAAGTCGAGGATTCCTATCTCCACTATATATACACATGCACACACATCACGGGGAAAATAAAGGAAAATAACAAAAATCCATAAGAGATCGAAAAAGTGGAATGGGTGCCTAACACCTTCGTATTTCGTAACTTAGCCTCTGAACCCTTATCGAATCATTTTGGTTTCGTATGCACCAGTATGTCTTTGGAAGCTGTCCTTCGAGATGGCTTCCCCTTTTCTTTTGTTTGTTTTGAGTAAAATAGACTGGCAACTCTAATCTCTCTACATCTTTCACTTCACCTCAAATGACGTCGGCCAAAGAGCTCCCAAGAAGGATGCGCGGGACCTAAGGATCCTCACTCTCACGCTCCCCCCACCCCCCTGCGCTACTAGGATCAGGATCGGGGATGGCCACACTGCTTACTATGAGATGATTTAAGATCTTCAAGGGACGATCAAGGATCTTCAGCTTCAACACAAAGAAACTATTGCACTTGTGCATGAAGGGTATGAGAAGAAGTATCAACAGTTGAATGTTGATCGGAGTTATGACAAGTTTCTTTCAGCCCATAAAAAGAAAGAGATAGTGTTATCAAACTTGAAATTAAGGAACATAGGATTATTTCCGTGTTGTTAGAGTAAGAGAATATTTCCTTACGAGAAGAAGTGAAACAACTTAAAATTGCTGCCTCTTCCTCTGCGGAAGGTCTGGTCCCAGTCAATGACGAGGGCTTTTCATTTTTGGAAACTGAAAATGCTACTTTGAGAGAGGAACTGGAAACTTTAAAATAAACCAGACCTACCTCCTCCTCGCGAGGTAAAGCTAGAGCTGATCGAAGAAGTGTTGAAGACACTAGGACTCAGCAAGCCTCAGCAAATAAGGCTGCTCAGATGAAAGCCAAAAATCAAGCCATAGCTAAAATGTCCCAGAAAATTCAAAATCTTATCGACCAACTCTCCAACCAGAATTTTGTATTGGAAAGTAAAGAAAACTTGGTGAAGAAACTGTATGAGCAGCTTGAGAGATTGACTTATCAATTTCACAAGCATCCTATAGAGTTTTGGATGGGGGGATACAACGAAGCTTCATGCCATCTCGATGCTCGACTGAAACAAGCGAACAATGAAGGATACAAACAGGGATGGATGAACGCCTTGACTGTGATGAAGCTTGAAGAAGGAAATTCCTTATGGGATTTGTATGAGCTTTGAGTACTTGATCTGCCTAATCCTCCTTTTAAGTTGGATGTCAACTGGATTCCATCCCGTGCCATTTCTAGGTGCTTGATTTCCAGGTATCTTGGTGATTACCAGCTTTATGAAGAATTTGAGATATCCCGACCTCAACATCTACTTGATCGACTGAGTTCCAGTAACATTAGAATGCTACAAGATATGAATTTCATCAATTCTCCTTATGCTTTAGATGATCCTCCAGCTGGAATGGAACCTGTACTAAAAATTTGAGGGCAAAAGGCCAATAGAATAGGAAATTTGTATTGAATGAAGAAAAAATCATTTGTTGTAATTTTCTTTCCTTGGAAATAATTGTATTGAATGAAGAAAAATTCATCTTTGTGCAATGTTCTGTCCTTAGAAATAATTTATAAGATGTTTGGCTTATCATATGAGTTTTTGATGAGTGTGTATCAAGGGATAAATTATCCTGTTATGTTTTAATTGCCTAGACAATGGAACTTTGCCCCATTTCCTGCCTAGTTGTAGTGACTTGTCACCCATAAGTGCCTAATCAATGGAATGATTTTCATCCTATGGTCCTGCTTAGTTGTAGCAATCTTATCTAGATTACCTTGGTGCCTAGACGGTGGATGCCCCGTGAGGTCACCCATCTTCTTGCCTAGTTTTGGATGCCCCTTGAGGTCACCCATAATCAAACAGGCCTTGCCTTATATGATTGTTATGCCAACATTATTGATTAAGTTTATTGATACCGACCAACCTTAATTGGTGGTTGTTGATATGTCGTCCAACCTTAGTTGGTGGTTGTTGATGCCGACCAACCTTAGTTGGTGGTTTAGTGTGTAGCACAAGAACTCAGAAAAAATTAGAACAAAAAGAACATGGAGAAAATATCATCTGTATTCATATTGAAAAATATGGTACAGATAAATCTGTATTACTGATAATATTTACGCAGGTGTTTCGCATTCCACGCATTTTAGAATTCTTCACCCTCTAAGGTCTCTATTTTGTAGGTCCCAGGTCGAACAACCGTAGTTACCCGGTAGGGCCCATGCCAGTTGGCCTCTAACTTATTATGCTTATGAATCACCTTCTTGAGCACATAGTCTCCCTCCTTAAGATCACATTTCTTAACTCTTTTATTATAGAACATTGCAGTTCTTTACTGGTAAGTTGCATTCCTGATTGCCGTATCTTCTCTCACTTTCTCGAGCATGTCTAAGTCTAAACGTCTCATCAAATCACTAATGGGAGAGTTGAAATTGAGCACCCTATGAGTGGGTAGGCCCAGTTTAGCTGGTATGACTGCTTCACTTCCAAAATCTAGCGTGAAAGGAGATTCTCCCGTTGCTGTTCGGGGAGTTATTCGATAAGCCCATAATACAGAATGTAGCTCGTTGATCCAATTCCCTTTTGCATCATCCAACCATTTCTTCAACCCGTTAAGCAGTGTCCTCTTCGTCACTTCAGTCTGCCCATTACTTTGAGGATGACTTGGTGCATAATGGATCTTCTGGACGTTAGACTGGTGACAATGCACAGCAAACTCCTCATTATCAAATTGGTTACCGTGGTCAGTGATCAAAGCATGTGGCAGACCATATCTGCAAATAATATTCTTCCAAATAAGCTGATAAACTCTTTCATACGACATATCAATGAGAGGTTTAACTTCCACCCATTTAGTGAAATAAGCAACAACGACTACTAAATATTTGAATTTACCTTTGGTAGTCGATAGAGGACCGACTAAGTCTATACCCCACATGGCAAATGGCCAAGGGGAAGTTATGGGTGTTAACAATGCCTGGGGTGTTCTTCGAATGGAAGAAAAACATTGGCACTTATCGTATTTCTTCGCGTAAGCTGCACAGTCAACTCTCATCGTTGGCCAATAGTATCCCTACATCGTTATCCTTTGTAGAAGAGTTTATCCTGCTACGTGAGCTCCGCAAGAGCCTTCGTGAATTTCTTCAATCAAACCTTTAACTTCTGAAGGATGCACACATCTCTGTAGACCTACTATGATACCCCTTATATACAATACACCATTATTTAATACATACGGAGCAGTTTTAAACTTTAGTCTCATGGCTACAAGTTGGTCAGTTGGTACCACGCCTACTTCAATATACGCCCTGATGGGGTCCATCCAGGATGGTCCCATATTCAAGGTGATGAATCTCACCATTAAATCTTCATATATGCTTCGATCTGCCAGAATCTCAATAGGAATCAATCTTCATAGCTCGGTGCGAGTAGCTGAGGCTAACCGAGCTAATGTGTCAGCTCTTGCATTCTCTAATCTTAGTAGTCTGATCAACTGAACCGTTGCAAAAGTGGACACAATCTCCATAACTTTAGCGTGGTACCTTGACATAAATCTCCCCTCGCTGCATGCAACCTGAGAATCTGATTTATAATTAACTGTGAATCACTAAACACGATAACTTGCTCTGCATTTAGTGTTTTGGCTAAACTGAGGCCCACAATCATAGCTTCATATTCAACTTCATTGTTGGAATCTTTGAACTGGAAACACAATGCATACTCTATATCCAATCCATTTGGACTGTGAAGGATTATACCGACTCCGCTACCTATGGCACACGAAGAGCCATCAACATACAAATTCCATATAGGGATACAATAATCAAACTCTTGGTCTGACAAAGTTCCCTGATAGAATATTTGGTACTTCCTTATATCATCTCCTAACATTGGGCTATTATTTTATGATTCTTGTTGCTCAGTACTTGTCCCCTTCGTTACATCTGTTGATAGAAATTAATTGGGGGTAGTCTCTGATGATCCCCTAACATTCAAAGGTTGTTCTGCATTAGACCCTTGTTGGTCGAAATGATCTGGGCAAGTGAACTCTGTAATGAAATTTTCTACCGCCTGCCCTTTGAGTGAGGACCTTGGCTCATAAACAATATCATACTCTCCCAGTTTGACCGCCCAATACATCAGTCTCCCCAACTTTTTTGGCTTATCCAAAGCCTGTCCGAGTGGCATTTCAGTGTATACCACTATGGTATGGGCCTGGAAGTATGGTTTCATCCTCCTGCTTGCCTTGATCAAACCTTGGATATCTAATCTCTGCTCCTCAGAAAGTTTTGCTTGTATAATACACCGGTTTTTGCACTCTGTCCTCTACCCTTATCTATGCTGAACTGACTGCACTTTCTGAAATAGCCAAGTATAAATATTAATTTTCTCCCATCACCGGCCTGTACAGTAAAGGGGGTGTCCCTAAATATCATTTCGACTCTTGGAATGCATTCTCACATTCATCATTCCATTTGAAAGTTTTTCCGAGTGTTTTAAAGAATGGAAGACATCGGTCCGTTACTCGTAAGATAAACCTGTTGAGAGTTGCGACACGCCCCGTGAGGCTCTTCACCTCTTTCTTCGTAGCTGGAGATCGTAGTTCCAACAGAGCTGTGATACCCTGCCTAATTAAATACTGGGTGATCAAACCTGTACCAAATTAAAACAGGAGTCTCATAGGGTTCATTCTCAGCATCGCTGTCGAAAACCAAATAAATTACTAATAACCTATTAGGCTGGCGTCAAAATTTTATTTAACAAATATTTTTAGACAAACCATTCAAATAAAAACATCCACAACAGTTCATATAAAGAACTAAAACGAAATAAAATAACCGAACACTCGGTTTAACATCATACTACCAAATAAAATGGCCGCACAAAAAAGGCGGTAAAAGAATAACTAAATGAAATTGGGTGATTAACCCGAATGTTTATACAGTATCTCCTATTTAGATTACAAGGATGTAAGCATCTATAGCATACCTGCATGCATCCACAACTACTGCAGCAGATGTCTGACTCGAAGGAATCTTCATTCAGGCATCCCTGTGTCTGGACACCTATAATATACATATATATATAGCAAGAGGGAAAAATAGATAAACGGGTCAGAGCCCGAGTTGTAAAAATATTTTGCAAGTGCATAAATGCCATATTTTAAAAATATGTTTTACCTCATATTTAAGTTGGTATCGCACTCCCATGAGATACCTCTCACCCCTCCTCTAATAGTGCACACCTAACGCATCCATTTAAGACATCCTAGTTAAGCTACCCCGCCTAACTAATATATCACGCCTGACCTCTAGAAACCTCGAAAAACCCGAGTACTGAGGGCTAAACTTCTCTCCATTCTCAACACTGCACTACATTCGTGCGTGGGGTGTCTCACGAAGTGAAATCCAAATAAGGAACTCCCCCGATACACTACTACTTGGCAGTGTCAATTGTCGAGATCCATTAGGCCCTCAGTACAAAACATATATATATACATACTCATATTCCCTCTCATGTTCATAACACAATATACATCCGGATAAAATCTCCCGAACTGAGATTTACTCTAAATTCATTTTAATAATACACTTTCGGATTAAATCTCCCGGACTGAGATTTAATCTATACTCATTTTATCTCTATACTCTAACAGAGATACATGTATATATCCTTGATCTCATACGCAAGTAGTGTACTAAACACACAAGTACAATAACCATCCCAATGAGCTATAACTCGAGGATGCGATCTCATAGTGCCCATCCAACTCCGAGTTTACTCACTATACCACGGTACCAAGCCAGGCTTACTCAATGGTCTTGGTAAAATACACACAACGTTGGAGGCAGTCATGTTCCCTCTACAAGTGGAGTTACACACATCGCAATCGAACGCGGGATGATATGACCTGGGGACTATAACTCCCTGCTCCTCAAGCCAGGGGATTCACCCACATCGCGCAAACTCCCTGGATCGCACTAGAGAAAATATATAATCTGGTTGTTCCAACCCTATACTAAAGGAAATCCCGTGGAATCAGCCTTTAAGATACACATACACCAATCACACACAGATATATATGTATTCATATCATATATTATATATACTGTATTCACACTATATATATATATATATATATATATATATATTTTCTCATTCCTCGAATGTATATCTGGCTATACGTGCCAATATCATAATAATATTTAAGTATTCACCTACTTAAATACTAATCCCATAAACATTCTCTTACACAATTATACCTCTCACCTTGATCACTTGTCGGGATTTACACATTCTCTGAAAATCCCAAATTCCATCTCAGTCACCTCATAGGATTTACTCAATTATAGTCGGCATACACTACAAGAAAAACATCAGTTCGTAGCAATTTTATTAGTGGCTAATCATTTATTGCCACTAAAACGTATATTTCGTTGCAAAATTTATGTTTTCCACTAAATGATAATGCATTAGTGGCAATAAATTAAAATCGCCACTAATTTTGCCACTAAATATTAAGTGAGAAGAATTAGACATTTAGCGAGAACTCAAAATTTTAATTAGTTGCAAGCTTAAAATATTTGCCACTAATGTATTTTTATTAGTAGCAAATATTCTACTTTTCCACAAAAAACATTTTAAATACGCTCCATTTACCCTCCAAAATTAATTTCTAGAAAAAAAACGTTAAGCATTCCCCCCCAAAATACCCAGCCATCCTCCACATCTAAAGAAACTATCCCCGAATCCCACATACCCCAACAAAAACCCACAACCTTCTTCTCAGAACTCTCAACCCTAATATCGTACCCTACTTCTTCTTGGCCTCCATCGTTGTCACTATAGCTGTCACCAACGGTTTCTCAGACTCGTGGTCTCTTCTCAAAAACCGTCGATGTCATCTCAGAATTGTGGGTTTTACGATTTGGGGATGTTGAGATAAGCCTAATATTATGTATTTGTATAATCGTTGT
Organism: Sambucus nigra; assembly: GCA_949130495.1. Classification (NCBI taxonomy): domain Eukaryota; kingdom Viridiplantae; phylum Streptophyta; class Magnoliopsida; order Dipsacales; family Adoxaceae; genus Sambucus; species Sambucus nigra. The sequence continues at coordinate 145,926,968 of OX422214.1, forward strand.
CATCTCTAATATTATGTATATGTACATACTATTTCCTATTCAAAGTTGGATATTTTGAGATTTGGGATTAGGGTTTTGAGAGGAAAAAATTTAGGTTTTGATGCATTTGTCCCCACAAGGTACATTTCTTTTGAGATTCAGTGTTTATACGTTGCACTGCATACATTGATTTATTTATTTTGTTCAATTATTATTGTCTCCACGTGTTATAAACATATTTGATGTTCATATAGTTTTGTGTTTGATTCATTAATGGCGACAAGATTTTGGTGGTCATGTATTATTGTTGATTCGTGGTGAACACTAAATATATATTTTTTCCTCGGGGGTAAGCATTTTAAAATTTCAATTTCCCCCATTTTTTATATGCCTCTACTAATCTTATCAACTATTTGCATTTTTTTATAAACCATGTTGGCGGTGTTTGTTATAAAAGCTAAAAGAGTTGTATATATTATTATATTTATGTTTTATACTTTATGTGTATATTCGAATGCATGTTTTTTATAATTACTTCCCCCTCTACTCTAATTATTAGAAAATCTTGGTGTTTTTATGGATTGTTGCTAGCATCACGATTATTGTTCAATAATTTATTAATTGATCGTATATATATGTTATTTCAAGTTCTTTTTAATGAAAATAAGTTTTTTGGGGGAGTTCTGACATGTCATGGTCAAATAAAATGATGGAATGAAACAATAGCATAGCCTAGAAGAGAGTGAAATGGATAGGGGGTTAAGAATCCCCCATTACTTTTGGCAGTAGGTCTTGATTGGTTTATCAATCCTCACCCACGAAATCTTCTTCAGATCATCTCGCCCCTGAGTTTCAGGTTTGGTGTACTCTCTCTCTGTCTCTCTCATGCGTGTGTATATTTCAATTGGTATGAGATTGATTGTAATAGTATTTCAGATATATGCATTTTTAAGCATTGAATTTCCCTAATACAGATGATAACAAATTTGGTATCGCTAAAGGTTGTTTGATTGTTTCTTGGAAGAGTTAGGATCTTATTGAGTGATTGGGAAAAAATATTGAAGCTAGCTATAACATTACTTCTTAAATATATATAAGACTTAGTTAGAATGTTCACTTCTATGTTATTAGGTATGGCCATGTTTGGACTTTCGATATATTAACATTGATATTTTATTTCATTAATTACTTCATCACGAAATGAGTTCGATTAGGTCTAGTAATCATCGATTAATGGATCAATCTCTACACTTTCATTTAAAATTGATTTTTATAATTGTGTCTTTATTTTGATTTTATTCCCACAAAAGTGTGTTTCCCAAATGTCCTTATCAGTCGCACAAATTAATGAAGTTCACCCTCAGCGATAGGGACTGTAAATGATGATTTTCTCTTGTTAACTCGCATATGTTTATTGCTCTTCGACTCCTCTTCTAAATATGTTTCAATTCATATGCATATGCTCTTTGACAACATTCATTCTAAAAAGCATTCAGTATTACATTAAACCATATCCATATCCAAATACAAACAAGCCTATCTAGTGGTCGAGGAATATTAACGTTGATCTATTTTACTTGCATAAATATAACTTCCTCTATGGTGACTTGCAAGATAACATCTTGTTCATGAAGTGTTGTGACATGCTGATCAAAGAAGGAATGTACACAGGCTCTCTCAATTTTTTTGTTGCATGCATGTCGGTAATTCGAAAGGAGTGCAGTAAAAGCATTCTAAGGTCAGTATATATTATAGCTTTAAGATGATTTGAATCATGTTTCCTACTATTCGATTCATGCAAGATTTTTGGTTTTGAAAAACTTCTATAGGTTTATAAGGTATAGAGAATGTTGTAGGGTTGGTCCAAGTCAGGATTGGTCCTCTATTGTAGTAGAGGCTAATCCATGTCAAGATACTCTTGAGTTAGGCATACCCAATATTACCAGACATCCTATATATGAGAATCGTTGTAAATAATTTATGCTTTTCTTCTTTACTCAAAGGGTGCATTTGAACATGTGTCGACATTCACATATTAGGCACGTAAATTAGTAGTTCAGTGACTTCTAGGAACAGATTTCACCAAGTTTTGTCTTAGTGGAGTTTGTGGTCACATGGTATATGAGATAAACAAACAATTCTATCGCTTGGGTCCACTTCACCTTTTCGTCAATCCCCACGGTTTAAGGTATCATCGAACTGCCTCTGTTTCTGCCTGCTACTTTGGTGTATGAACTTGGGAACTTCTTCGTTATCATGTAAAGGATTATTCTCATAATTGATTTCACTCTCCAAGACTTCATGTTACATTCTCTACACTTGGTAAAATATATATTTAAAAGATTGATTATTCCAAGTTTGCAACTCTTTTTTTAATTATTATAATTGCAGAAGCATATAGCATAAGGTGGGACAGAAACAAAATGTCATTTCGTTTGTTCTTACCATGTACGTCTTATCCAGCAGTTGGTTTTTATAATAACTCCATTCCAATTCTCCTGCAACCCCCCTTCAAAGTATCAATTTGTAAACCATTTTATAAGGTGGAAAATGTGTAGTCCAGTAAAACTTGACTGGAGTATATATCATGCTGACTTATTACTAGTCAAACGTACTAATAAAATGACCCACAGTGACTCAAGCTTTATATAACATTGGTCTAGAAACTTTCTTTCAATGTGACACAAAATACATCTTCAGAGATAATCATGTTACAAAATAATCTAATATGCAATTATCTATAATGAATCTATGGTTCCTATTTACTACAGACCTTCTTAAATAAGGGTTGCCCTTATGTTTATCCTCTTTTTCTTTGTTTTTATTGATCATGTGTAGTATTTTCTGTAGAAATAAAGACAAATTTGATTTTTATAGGCTAGTTGATCTAGATAGAACAATGGTATATCGAGACTGCTAGGACTCAAGCCTTGTTACGGTGCCTGTTTGGATTGAATTGTTTGTAAATTATTATATTGTTTTGACAAATTTGAGGGTAGAAAACTGAAAACCATCTGCAGGTCATTATGGAGCACTGACCCAAAGTCACTCTCTGTAGTTAGGTATAGAAATTGAAACCACTGGAACTCTGCCTTAGATAACCTACATGAAATTCTTGTTTCCAAAGGTCTTGTTCATTTTGTAACAACCCTCGCTTATGAGAACATATTTTATATTTATTTACTAGGTACGGTAATTAGATATAAAATGTTGGGTTATGGATCGAGTATGAATTTAATGAAGAAAAGTAAATGCTCACTATGAAATTTCATATTTACCGTAACTATAGGTGAATATTGCCATGTCATGTTTTATAATATCATATGAATTAAAATGATATTTGGCTTAATAATGAGACCGGAACTTAAAATGAATTATAAATTGTCCAAATGATAATTTGGAGGCCGTAGTTGAGTCCGGAACGTGCGAGATAGTCAAATATTGTGCCATATTGTATTTTGAGGTTTTTGGAACTTTTGACTGGTTATACCTTAAAAATGCAGTTGCGTGTTATTGTATCGCAATATTGATCAATTAAGTTGGGATTTTGACTAATGGCACGACTTAGTTTTACTAAGTCTTCTATTTCCCTAATTTCATTTCCTAAACCTAGAGAGAGAGCTTGAGAGAGGAAGAGAAAGTGTAGAGAAAAGATAAGAGATTGAAGATTGAGGGAGGATTCTTGCTTCTACACAAGGAAAATCTGCATTTTCTCAATTGAGGCAAGTTTTCTACTTGCTATATGTGGTTTAAGATAAAGGATTTGTTAGGATAATGATGTATTGATCATGATTTAGCTATTTTAGGGTTTTCTTTGTGTATTTGTGGGTTTTGATCCATTCAAAAATAATTTGGATGATTATTGATGGTTGTGGTAGTAGTTAGTAGCATTTATGTTATGTTGGTGGAAATAAATGAGTTGGCTTTGGGATTAGCTTGAAATAGGAAGATTTGGTTTGGTCTAGGTCTGCGAAGACCGGTCAACCGCGGTTCTCAGACCGGTCGACCGGCCTTCGGGAGAGGGCACAGTGCTTTCTTTCAAAGGCATAAAATTTATGGCGCGGTCGATCGCGGTCCCCTGACCGATCGACCGGCCCTATCGAAGTGAACTTTCTGCTTTTCTTCCTAGGCAAAATCTTGAGACGCGGTCAACCGCGGTCTTGGGATCGGTTGACCGGTCCCCTATTTTCTTCCCTAAAATTGTATTTTCATTTTTCAAATCTTTTCTTTTCATAGAGACTCAAGGACCTTCTTAAATGAAGTAAATATAGGGTCTTAGAGTATTAGTTGAGTTTGGTCGACACCCTAGACTCGAAGGGGTTCATCTAGGGTTCATTTCAGGGGGGGTTTAAAGTAATGTTTAGGCATTACTTCTCTCGTATAGTTTTATAATAATCTAGGAGATCTTAGAGTCAAATTTGGAGACTTTAGGAGTTATTGTGAGCTAGGTTTGACTTGATGGTCTATTATGAAGCCAAAAAGGAGGCTTTGGAAAATAATTTGGGGAGTCTAACTATTTATCGAGGTTGTTATGCTGATACGAAATACGTATCGTTCCGAATAATCTTAATGCATTTGATAAAATGTAAAATGGACAAAGTAAATGATAATTTACTAAATCATGTAATGGAAATTAATAAAATGGATGATACACACCTCTCTAAATACCATCTTAAGGGAAGTCCGTGCGTGAGGTGAAGCCCCCTGGCTAATGAATGCAGGGTGGATATAGTCCTAGGCCATATGAGCGCTTGTTTTATATTTTCTGCGATGGGTAGGAGATTTCGGGTGTGGTCTTGACTACCCCACAGGCATATGGCCGCTTCCCGACATTTCGATAGGATCCCAGGTTGTCTTATGATAGGCCCTGGAAGATGATGGTTATTTAGGGGCGCGCACAGTGGGGAAACCCGGACAGGCGGTCTTAGAATCGTTATATATATATACTTATAACTATTCTAATTATCGAGTTGGACTCGATGGAACATGAATGCCATAAAGAGCAAAGTATATGCCACAAAGAGCATACAATTGAAATACGTGCCATAAAGAGCACAGGATAAATTTGTATTCCTGATAAGGAATGAAAAGAAGATGAAATGAAAAGGATGAAAAAGGTTAATGACTATTATCATTTGCATACATGATTGACTCTTACCTTATGATCATTTAAATTGCCTTAGTTTATTTCATAATGTTACCATGCTAGCTTTTCATCTCTATCATCTATGTTTAACTGTTCATCATCTTCCTACTTGTCATTTATCCGGTGACCACATAAAACCGGGCTCTGACCGGTTCTTCTTACTTGTTGTGCATATATATATTATATCCGCTCAGGTGTTTCACCTCAAGGTCGCCCGTAATGACCTTCCTATTCCAGTGTCTTTTGAGGAGCCGTGACATTTTGTGGGTATCACGGGACATTTTTTGTAGACGCCTCCCTTGTTGTTTTCTAGTTATGATCAGTCCTTATTCGGGCATGTGGCCCAAATGGTTGTAATTGTATAATGGATGTATTGTGTAACACGTGGAACTTATTGTATATTGTATAAATTCTATTCACCGACATTTCATTCGATCCTTCCCTTATTATGGTTGGTCTATATATATGCTTGTGGGAGTTTCCACCTTTCTTTTCTATTATGGGTTGTTGAAAATGCTTTATTTAAATTACAAAACGAAAATTTTTGATAACCCGTTTTCTGGAATATTGTGTGGTTATCCCGTATACTCTTTATGTTGTCACGATGCTGAGGATGATATTTATCCATGATTCATGTATTATCGGAGTATCGGTCTGGCCACCCCTTATTTCGGATAACGGGTTGTCACACATTCAAAATTATAGAGGTTCTAATTTTCTGTGACATTGTCCATAGTTTTGTTTACTATTGTATTTGATTTGTTGGTAAGAAAAATGTCTAAAACTTCCACTTGTTTTTTTGGGGTTTTATTTTGTTTTTGGCCTATATGTTCAATCACTATGAATTTTGTTGTACGAAAGGCTTAGAGAAATGTAGCAGCCAATGAGGTTGTTGCTGTCGCTCATTATTGAAATGGTGAAGTTATACTTTGCATTAAGAAATACAAGGGGAGTAAATGCAATTTGGAGACTGTTTTATAAGGATAATTGATCTCATGTCTACTGTTTTTCACAAAATTCATAGTCATTATTTCTTTTACTATCATATAATCCTCTTTTCACATGTAGCGTTGATCTACTACTATTATAGTGGCCAAATGAAGTTGATTGTCCAATTTACATTATAGATCCAGGATTTTCATATGTTGAACATGTAGATTCTATAGCCTCCTCCACGAATAGGGACACTATGAACGACGGAGTAGGAGGGTGACTAGATCTTATCTCAAACTATCTAGGATTTTTAATTGCTAGATGAGAGAATGATGGTACCGAAAGGGTTCGAAAGTTGATGGGGCGATTGTGGTTCGGTGAAAGTTGAACCGATATTGTCTCCATCACCTTAATGTTTTTTTTAGGGTCTTACTTTAGTTTTCAATTGTTTTCTTATAGGTCATGTATCCTTTTTTATTGAGCATGAGGTGAGGTCTTTCCAGTCTTATCTGTAGGATCGTTAGTATCTTCATTAGCCAGAGCAGCAATTGTTGGTCTAGTTAGGCACAATTTATGATTTAGATAAGTTTTGTCACTGAGCTGAATATTATATCTCCTGATCCAGATAAGTGAACTTTTACGTTCTATATAGTGTTGATGGTTTAAATCTCTACGAGGGTAAGGGAATGGGGAAAGAAGAATACGAATACATGGTGCTCTTACATGTTTAGGATGTCTCAACCTCAAGGGGCTGCAGTTCGGGTCAAACTGAACTTAGCCTAAGAGATATCACGTTTATGGAAAATTATGTTATGTATGCTCTGAAATGTCCTCATCTGTCATTATCCCGATTCCTCTAGTATCGGCTTCTCCCAAGTCCTCCTAATTCAGCCTAAGGCCTTGTTTAATGCGCTAGATAAAAGGGTGGGATGGTTTTATCTCTCAATGAATGGAATAAGTGGCCTACGCATATAACATATTACTCTTGAAATCCATCCCACCCAACACGAAACATGTGATCCGATCAATTACCTTATCCCACCTCCATATCTTGCTCATCAAACCATCTTAATTACTACCAAGTGCTTTTATTTCAGGCTTATAGGACATGGGGTAAGAATTGCATATATGAGTAGGATATCAATTGATGGTTTCAACCTTTAGAGATGCCTTATTCTAGTTAGTTGGACTCATCCCACCCAAATTGCATTTTATTAACTTAAATAGCATCATGCAATTTAATAATTGGTTTTACACTTTTACATTAGTTTTTTTTACATTTTGCAATAAGTTTCCTTGCTCGTATAATTAAAAATGAGCTAAAATATCTTAGTTATATACACAGAGCCTTTTATACACTAGAACCGTTGGATAAGCGCAAAGTGAAAAAATGACCTCTTATACTAAAGAGTGCTATACTATATATATTACAGTCATCTAGTGGCTTATTAATCTCAAATACTGTTTGAAGCCCTTATAGTTAATCTTAAAGAGCACTATACTATATATATTATAGAATTCTGTATCAGTTATTGAGATGTTTGATCTTGCGATTCAGATCCATTTATCTCGACAATCATCTCTACAGGAATCCTGTTTCCCAGTAAAGATTTTGCCTTGTATAATTATCATAAGGATCCTTGTGCAAACATCTTGGCACCCATCTAGGAGGCTGCGTAGGTGTGATTTCTGTATAGTCAACACCGAGGAGAAACATTGAAAGGTCTTCTCAGTTGCAACACATCACAAGTGTTTACCTTTTCACGAGCAACAAGCAAAGAATGTCATGCTGGAAGGTTCTGTTATTTTAGCAATCTTTTTTTCCCACTTTGATATCTTGGGGTGTCAAGGCCTCTTTTAAGAACCTGACTAATCCCAAGGTATGTTTGGAACCTCAAATCAACACATACCAAGACATACTATGTGGGAGGTGGCCCCAAGAGAATTTAAACTCTTGACCTCCAGATTAAGATGTATGAACCCTGCCACCAGTCTATTTTATCTAGTTATTTTATCGCGATTCGATCACAATAGAAAGAAAACTATAAAAAAGACAAAATGATCTCCTTTTCAACATATCATAAGTGTTGGCATACATAATTAAATAAGTTGTCTTGTTTTCCATAGATCCCTCCCTCTATAACGTGATTAAATCATGGTAAAGTAAGTATAACTACATTTTTACTTTGCTGTCTGCTCTCCTTCGGTACAACAAATCCCTTGAAGCTGACTTTGTTATCAAGACAAGAATGCCATAGGCAGAATTCATTTTAGAAGATTTATTTCCATAGAAAGAATGGAAGTAATTCTTAAAGACAGTAGGAGTGGAGACGTTCAACTATGAGAAATTAACTGAACTGTCTAGATGACTTCACTAAATCCTGTTACCAGTTATTAGTTAGTATCAGAGTAGCACAATGAAATTCATCTTAACAAGTGGTATCACAGAGTTAACTTTGAAAGGAACGACCTGTAATTACATTAGACAACCTCATATTGAATTATAATTTATGTTTTGATTTGATTCGTTAACAAAAGTTATTTATTTGTAGTTACTATGGATATCCTGGACACTCGTACATGGATACAACCCGATCCGATAGACGCTACTAAAGAAGTAACTCAGTACTGAACGTTGCTGAAATTTGAGGAGCACTGTCAACATTTCAAATAATTTTTAACTCATGGTATGATTCAACCTGTCTAATTTATTGGTAATTCATATATGGTGAATTAGAGGAGCACTGTCAACATTTTAGTAATGCTCATGCGGGTTTGTCGAGTGCAGCTCTAGCTAAATAAAAATAAATAAGCTAAATAAAAATAAACAAGTTAATCTGTTATATATGCCAACTTCTGTCAAAATCATCTCCAAATTTGTATGCATTTTTAAATGCGGACTGGGCCAATTGTAGTCACTCGACGGTCTGCCTCTCTATTATGGACTAGCAACTCATGAACTTAATGAATGCATTTTCAAGCTATAAATGAGTCTGATACTTGTTGTGCCATATTTTATTTTTAATTTTTTCATTTTTGTTTGGTAGTGTACATATGGGGCTGTTTGTTTTATTTATAATGGCCACGAACTAGTTAGAAAGTGTGTAACTGGTCTTTGTGTTGGGGCTTTGTGAATTACATTCAGTCTTCATATTGGGATGAAATTATGTGAATGTAAATATTTGTGCATGATTCTTGATTTGTCTTCTTGATGGATCGTGAGAAATGGGTGTCTAGGTTCTCTGTAGATGGTGATCGGGAATGTTGCGTTTGATTGGAAACATTAGCTGAATTTGGTGTTTTTTTTATTTCATAAACAGGGAGGATTGTCTTATAAACAAAGGAAAACCTGTCCAAAATTTTTAAATTATTTACAATTATTTATGTTATATAAAAAAATCTTTTCGACATGAATTACACACGACTTAATACTTTGGAAAAATTCGAATTCATATGTTATGTTTTACGTTGCACTAGAGATTTATATATGTTGTTTTGAACTTATACAGGAGGAAGTCATGTGAAAGGAGTATCATTGTCGGACAACACGATCGTGAATGGAGGAAGAGTAATTCGACGCATTGTTGCCTAAAACTATGAAGTGATTATTACTACAGAGGAACACTTACATTTTTATAGACAAATTAAATTTGGTTGATGTATTAGCTCAATTTGATTCATTGTAGTTTTTTGTTTGATTATTACTACGGAGGAACTTATTTGGCTATAATGTATCTATTGTAACATTGAATGTGGAATAAATGAATATACACCTTTTTATTTGTTTTTTGGTTTATTTCTCAACCGTGATTTTAATATTTTTTTTACATTATACCATTTTTTATGACAGTTTATATTAAACCATCATGATATGACTGATTTTACCAAAAAAAAAGTTTTTTAATAGTCATAAAAGGTTTTTTTCTTATAGTTCTTAATTATCTAAAATATTAAATAAGAAATGTTAATACATTTAGTATTGTTGGTTAATTATTTTATGCATAAAATATGAATATTAAATGCAATAACTATTAGTGGAGGCAATAATTTGCTACATAAAAATATTTTTAGTGGAAATTTTGAATTGCCACATAACTATTTTGACATTAAGCAAAAACTTAGTTTTGGTAGCAAATCTTATATTCGCTACACAAAGAACCTTTCAGTGGCAAATCTGAATTGTCATAGAATTATCTTGACCTTAAGCAAAAACTTAGTTTTAGTAGCAAATCATATATTTGCTACAAAAAGAACCTTTTAGTGGCAAATAACATATTTTTAGTGACAATTTTTAATGTCTTTTGTAGCAATTAATTTTTCACTAATCATTTAGTAGCAAAATCTGGTTATCGCTAAATTTATAACATTTAGTAGCAAATGCCAAAAAATTGCCACTAACGGTATTAGCAGCAGGTCTTTACTAGCAAAGCTCTGATAAATGTTTTTTTGCCACAAAATGATTTAGTGGCAAATTTTTAATGATTAGTCACAATTTTATTTTGCAACTAAAAGTCTTTTTTCTTGTAGTGATATAATTACATTTTCTACACGCACAATTTTTCTACATATACTCGCCCGCTGAAATATTTCCTCGGGTGTTACTTGTCCCGACCCCCTTGAATAAATAAGTCCAGGGATTTACTTAATTAACCCAAAGTATACATCTCACTCCAATAATAATTTAGAAGTCCTCAATCTATTTTTGGGAACCCCCAATTGTCTAATTTCTCAATTTATTTATTTTCGTCCAAACCATTCCTTATGCGACACATTTTTACACTCTCCAAATCCCAATTGTAACTCCCTAAAATGATTAGGAATACATTCCCCTAGGTGAATATTTATTTCCTCGAATAAATAAGCTAAAAACCATAAATGTGGGAATTTATCCCATTTAAATTAACTAAGCAGAAATTGCCAAAATAACTGTTTGATCGATCGATCGACCCTTAGCCATCGATCGATCGATCAAGCAAGGCAGCTTCTTCTTCACCCCTGTTTCGTCAAACCCACCAAGCTTTATACTCCTTCTACCAACCTTATTTAACTACAACCAACTAATTATACACAATGGAAATAGGTTCTAAACATTCTAGAACCAAGATTCAACAATTTAATTCAATTAATTCCTAAGTTTCTCCAATTTGATATTTCCCATGTTTTACCCGTTAAACTTCCGAAAATTCCGTTTGATTCACAAAAACCCATCCCAAAAATCTTTGTGGTTTATCACTACCAACTACGATGTGAGATTTATGCTTAAAATAAAGAAAGCAAGTAAACACTTACCTCGTGGATAAAAGCCGACGACCTCAAGTCGAATCTCACGGAGTTTGGCAGAAATCTCCATTTTCTTCCTCTTTTCTCTCTTCCTGTCCTCTTCTCTCTCTTTTCTTATTTTTTCCCACCCTCTATTTCCTTATATAGGGGAGAATAAGGGTTTATCCCCTTAAAACCCAAAAATGACTCGTTTACTCAATTACGAGTCCCTATTTGTCTAAAAGTTCCCGGAGCCGAAACACTACCCCCCGAATACTTTATTCTGACTATCTCGGCCCTTACGAAAACAAGCGCACACTCGAAATCTCCATCCGAGGTACTTGATCGCAATTCACTAATTAAACCCAATACATCTCAATGCGGGTTTTCTAATTAAAATATTATTCTTTTTCGCCTTATCCAATTGCGACATGTAATTAAAATAATCCAACTCATTCACTTAGTATTAAAAGTAAATGAAACACACACCAGTTTTAATCAAATGTTCATAAATCCCAAAATTTCTATTTACAGAATTTCCCTTAATCTCCAAATTACACCCACTAATGTAATTTAATAATCCCAAAAAGTGTGGGGTGTTAGATACTCCCCCCTTACAACGGAATTTCACCCTCAAAATTCAGATATAACCTACACCACCATCCTAGGATCACTAATCGCTAATTTCACTACGTCCTAGTACCCCAAAGTCAAAAGTTACTAATACGATGGTCTCCAACCATTTTCCACCTATCTCAAGGCGTATGCTCTAACGCACTAGCTTAACCCTAAGCTTTTCTAAATTTCCCCATGCTAACGCACTAACTCGGTCGTAAAGTTAACTCTAAAAATGAAGCGTCCCACCTAGTGCTTCTTACAATGAGGCTATAGTTATCGCTTTAACATTTTGAAGAGCCGATACTCTCGTTAACATTCTAAGCGTCCACTCGTCTACAGTAGGACAACTGATCTCCCTCAAAAGAAAATTTTCACTAAGGAAATTTCACTACTTCCTTCACTCTTCTCGCTTATCTTAGGTGCGCAATTTCTTGTTGCACCTATACAATTGGATTATCGTGTACCTCCTATGACGTTACATCCAACAAACTTCAATCTCACTTATAACTCCTTACGGCATAAACTTCCGTTTTATATACCACACCCCCTTTAATTCCTGGCGGTGTATAATAATTCGACTTACTAAGGTACCCATGCACCTTCTTACCTGAGCACATTTGCACATCCATAGTGAACGTCCGACACGTAACAGTCTCTCTAAACAATGGGCCTCATTGCCTTGACCTGGTACTAACATCTGGGTTTTCCTAATCCAAATACTTCGATTTCAATCTTTCCTATAACTGGAAATGCAATCTTTCATAAAGGCAACCCACCAATATTCTTGTGGTTAACTAACAACCATCTCCTTACATTGGGGCCACTAATCCTTCTAACATAAAATTATAATAATCCAACGATCGATGTGTTTCCAACACACGTAAAACTAGTACTATCCTAAGTATCCCTAGTGACCAAGGCCTCTCTCAACTTCCGACATTTTCTCGGCTTCATACGTGGGACGTCTTGCAAAGCAAAATCCAGACAAGGAACCCTCCCATTACACTACTTCCTCGCATTGTCAGTCATCGAGATATAACGGTCTAAGGCACACTAACAGAATGTTCTAAAACCCTACCTCACTAACTTACAAACACTCTTCCACCACATAAAGCCTTCTACCTTAGTGACATGGAAAGTCTAACTAACTTGGACGCCTACTTTCTGCAAACGTTTTACAAACGTCATACCCGAAGCATAATACCTCCAAAAATTGCCTTTCCATCAAGACCTGGCTATAAAACTTAAATCTAATTCCTTTACCTTGCCTCACCCACATACTAGCGGTGAGAAAACCATTTCAGTGCTCTTCCATAACACTTCTATTTCCATAAGCATGCAATCATCATATGACTCTCAGTTTATAGTGTTTTCTCCGCACTATATCACTTATTGTAAAAACCAACCTCCTTACATTCCATAACATCTCTCCACTCCAGACGTCGTTGAGGTTCATGCGTGGAGCATCTCGCAAGCGAAATCCAAACAAGTAACCCCTCCAATACACTACTACTTAACTTCATCGGTCTCCGCTAGCTTCAAATATGCAACCGGGATACCCTATCCCCACCTATCAACAAAATGTGGTCAGAACTCCTATTTTTTTCCAGGAGCCGCACCACCAAGCGCTCGTTCTAACACTATGGCCTTGCACAAACAATAACAAGCTTAAACCCATAGCTTAACAAATAACTTCTGGATACCTTAAATCATCTCCATAAGGTCGCCACGCACTCGAATCATAATAATGAAACAACCGCTCATCGAAGTTCCATCTACCTATAGTAACAAAAGCAAACTCAACCTGTATCCAAGTGAGATATCACAATAATAACCTGTTCCACCCTGGAATTGCGGAGACGATAGTCTTACAATCATTAGCCTGCTATCAATCCGATCTACTAAGAACATATTATACTCAAAATATACTCATACTCATATAATATATACAAAATGAGCAGTGCAAACCAAATATAAATTCAAAATAGAACCCTGCTACTGCTGAAAGACATATAGACATCCCCTATATAATGTTTTCGATACCGCCACGAAGCTCGAATTACACACACAAATCTAGAGTTAGCGAAATACCATGACTCTATATGGCCACACAAAGTATGCCTCCTTCAACCAAGGTAAAACTTATGATAACATCCTTGCCGATTACTCTGTAAACTCCAAAATGATTCCTGGACTTGGTACCCTTGCCCTAACTGAACCAAAGTTACTTAACTTAATGCCTCATCCAGGCACCCCACTTTTGTCCTTTTTCCCTTACCGAGAAAGGAGAACCGTATGGCTCAACATTCCACGTCACAACAATCCCCCATATCTGGCCACCCTAACCATGTTAAGGTTATCAGTATATTGGGTTCTATAGCCTCAATACTGACAATCACCTTCATATTCCCCTTAACTTCTTCGTTAAAAGGAGACTCCACTTCCGACCTCAACAACCCTGTTTTAATGAATTCCCCGAGTGGATTTCCACCGATGGGGTTTCACGAACATACCTTCTCCATAAGTTCTAGAAACACTTACTAGTCAGCCTTTCATTCCTCTAAAGAACCCTCCCTTCATTGTACCTTCTCTATTCGGTAGAAATTTCATTTCTCCATAACTCTTTATTCACTATCGACCTCTAACCGATCCTTATGTGAATAATTCAGGAACTGCATTCGATTCATTTCTGATGAATCAAAGGAACTAACGGTTAAACCCAACCATAAGATCCCTCTGTGAGCAAGACATCCTGCTCCCCCGAACATGGTGACCACTGTTCCCACCATTTCACAGCTCCTACGAGTGAAAAATTTTCCTCAAATTTTCACATATGAGTATTTTCTATAACCTTCTCTAAGACAAAGCTCCCGATCCTTCTACTTCCGCTGAATCACGTTACACTTACTCCGTATAACTTAACTTCACCGGGTGGTTCAACTTTAATACCACTCTCTACTACAGCGGTACTTGGATACTTTTAACTACTATACCTTAGTAGTCGTTGCAACAATCCTTAGCAAATGCCACAAGGAGAGTGACCTCTACTGTAGTCATATTCTCCTACTTTAACTAACTGCTCCAGCTAAGCCTCGCCTCCTGCTTCCCTCATCACGGCCTTCCTTGGTCACCCTTCCTCGATCAGCACACAAACCTCAAACGAGCGTGCAAAATATTTACTATAACCTTACATAATAGCGGAAAAACTAAATCTCACAAGAGGAATCAACGATCCTAATCCTACGGCTCTATATCAAATCAAGAGCAACGCTGAAAGCATAGTACGTCCGCATAGATTCATAAGGACTTTAGAACCTGATGCTCTGATACCATCTGTGACACCCCGCCTAATTAAATACTGGGCGATCAATCTTGTACCAAATTAAAACAGGAATCTCATAGGGTTCATTCTCAGCATCACTGTCGAAAACCAAATTAATTACTAATAACCTATTAGGCTGGCATCAAAATTTTATTTGACAAATCTTTTTAGAAAAACCATTCAAATAAAAACATCCACAATAGTTCATATAAAGAACTGAAACGAAATAAAATAACCGAACACTCGGTTTAACATCATACTACCAAATAAAATGGCCGCACAAAAAAAGGTGGTAAAAGAATAAGTAAATGAAATTGGGTGATTAGCCTGAATGTTTATACAGTATCTCCTATTTAGATTACAAGGATGGAAGCGTCTATAGTATACCTGCATGCATCCACAGCTGCTGCAGCAGACGTCTGACTCGAAGGAATCGTCATTCAGGCGTCCCTGTGTCTGGACACCTATAATATACATATATATATATATATATATATATATATAGCAATAGGGAAAAATAAATAAACGGGTCAGATCCCCAGTTGTAAAAATATTTTGCAAGTGCATAAATGCCATATTTAAGTTGGTATCGTACTCCCATGAGATACCCCTCACCCCTCCTCTAATAGTGCAGACCTAACACATCCATTTAAGACATCCTAGTTAAGCTACCCCGCCAAACTAATCTATCATGCCTGACCTCTAGAAACCTCGAAAACCCCGAGTACTGAAGGCTAAACTTCTTTCCATTCTCAACACAGCACTACGTTCGTGTGTGAGGTGTCTTGCGAAGCGAAATCCAAACAAGGACCCCCCGATACACTACTACTTAGTAGTGTCAATCGTCGCGATCCATTGGGCCCTCTGTACAAAACGTATATATATATATATATATATATATATATATATATATATATATATATATATATATATATATATACTCATATTCACTCTCATATTCATAACACAATATACATCCGGATAAAATCTCCCAGACTGAGATTTACTCTAAATTCATTTTAATAATACATATTCGGATAGAATCTCCCAGACTGAGATTTAATCTATCCTCATTTTATCTCTGTACTCTAGCAGAGATACATATATATATCCTTGATCTCATACGCAAGTAGTGTACTAAACACACAAGTACAATAACTATCCCAACGAGCTATAACTCGAGGATGCGATCTCATAGTGTCGATCCAACTCCG
Source organism: Sambucus nigra (assembly GCA_949130495.1). NCBI lineage: Eukaryota > Viridiplantae > Streptophyta > Magnoliopsida > Dipsacales > Adoxaceae > Sambucus > Sambucus nigra. Next base: position 145,943,439 of record OX422214.1, read on the forward strand.
GGTTTACTCACTATACCACGGTACCAAGCCAGACTTACTCAATGGTCTTGGTAAAATACACACAACGTTGGAGGTGGTCATGTTCCCTATGCAAGTGAAGTTACACACATCGCACTCAAACGCGGGACGATATGACTTGGGGACTATACTCTCCCTTCTCCTCAAGCCAGGGGATTCACCCACATCGCGCAATCTCCCTAGATCTCACTAGAGAAAATATATAATCTGGTTGTTCTAACCCTATACCAAAGGAAAGCCCGTGGAATCAGCCTCCAAGATACACATACACCAATCACACATATATATATATGTATTCATGTCATATATTATATATATTGTATTCACATCGTAGATATATATATATATATATATATATATATATATATATATATATATATATATATATATATATATTTCATTCCTCGAATGTATATCTGGCTATACGTGCCAATCTCATAATAATATTTAAGTATTCACCTACTTAAATACTAATCCCATAAACATTCTCTTACACAATTATACCTCGCACATTGATCACTTTTCGGGATTTACACACTCTCCAAATATCCCAAATTCCATCCTAGTCACCTCATAGGATTTACTCAATTATAGTCGACATATAATTACATTTTCTACACACAATTTTTCTGCATATACTCTCTCGCTGAAATATTTCCTCGGGTGTTACTCATCCCGACCCCCTTGAATAAATAAGTCTAGGGTTTTACTTAATTAACCCAAAGTATGCATCTCACTCCAATAATAATTTAGAAGTCCTAAATCTATTTTTGGGAACCCCCAATTGTCTAATTTCTCAATTTATTTATTTTCATCCAAACCATTCCTTTTGCGACACACATTTTTACACTCTCTAGATCCCAATTGTAACTCCCTCAAATGATTAGGAATAAATTCCCCTAGGTGAATATTTATTTCCTCTAATAAATAAGCTAAAAACCATAAATGTGGGAATTTATCCCATTTAATTAGGTGAGCCGAAATTGCCAAAATAACTGTTTGATCGATCGATCATGCAGGGCATCTTCTTCTTCGCCCCTATTTCGGCCATTAACAAGCCCACCAAGATTTATACTCCTTCTCCCAACCTTATTTAACTACAACCAACTAATTATACACAAGGGAAATAAGTTCTAAACATCCTAGAATCAAGATTCAACAATTTAATTTAATTAATTCCTAAGTTTCTCCAATTTGATATTTCCCGTGTTTTACCTGTTAAACTTCTAAAATCTCGTTTGATTCACAAAAACCCATCCCGAAAATCTTTGTGGTTTATCACTACCAACTACGATATGAGATTTATGCTTAAAATAAAGAAAACAAGTAAACACTTTCCTCGTGGATAAAATCCGACGACCTCGAGTCGAATCCCGTGGAGTTTGGCCGAAATCTCCCTTTTTTCCTCTTTTCTCTCTTCCTTTCCTCTTCTCTCTCTTTTCTTCTTTTCTCCCACCCTCACTTTCCTTATATAGGGGAGAATAAGGGTTTATCCCCTTAAAACTCAATTACGAGTCCCTATTTGTCTAAAAGTTCCCGGAGCCTAAACACTACCCCTGAATACTTTATTCTGACTATCTCGGCCCTTCCAAAAATAATCGCACACTCGAAATCTCCATCTGAGGTACTTGACCGCAAACCACTAATTAAACCCAATACATCTCAATACGAGTTTTCCAATTAAAATATTATCCTTTGCCGCTTTATCCAACTGCGGCATGTAATTAAAATAATCCAACTCATTTACTTAGTCTTAAAAGTAAATGAAACACATACCAGTAATAATCAAATGTTCATAAATCTCAAAATTTCTATTTACAGGATTTCCCTTAATCTCCAAATTACACCTACTAATGTAATTTAATAATCCCTAAAAGTGTGGGGTGTTAACAGAGCTTTAATCTTTTTTGGATTTTCCTCAATGCCTCACTGATTCACAATATACCCGAGGAATACTCCTTCTCGTACGCCAAAAACATACTTAGTCGGGTTCAGCTTCATCTGATATTTCTCCAGCTTATCAAAAGTTTGGCTCAGATCAGCTATGTGGTCTGCAGCTTTCTTGCTCTTCGTCAGCATATCATCGACATAAACCTCCATATTGTTGTCGATTTGTTCTGCAAACACCTTATTCATCAATCGCAGGTACGTTGTACCTGTATTTTTTAGATCAAATGGCATAACATTGTAGCAATATGTACCCCTTGGGGTAATAAAAGAAGTACTCTCCCGATCTTCTGGTTTCATCTTAATCTGGTTGTAGCACGAATAAGCGTCCATGAAACTTAATAACTCATACCCCGAGGTCGCATCTACCAGCTGGTCTATTCGGGGCAATGGGAAGTGATCTTTTGGGCAGTCTTTGTTGAGATCGGTGAAATCTACGCACATCCTCCCTTTGTTATTCTTCTTTTTTACCATGACCACATTAGCTAACCAATCAGGATAGTTGACATCCTCAATAAAAGAGTCCTTTTGCAGTTTCTCGACTTCCTCCTGAATAGCTTAGTTCTTCTCTGGGCTAAATACCCTTCTTTGTTGTTTCATTGACTTGACCTCCTTATTAACATTGAGTTCGTGGAACAATTTGAGGTCAAGTGACTTGCGAAAGCTTATTTTCGGTGCCTTAAAAATGCCATGCTAAATCTTATTTTCGGTGCCTTAAAAATGCCATGCGAAAGCTTGTTTTCATTGCCTTAATATCTTCATGACTTCATGCGAAAGCTTGTTTTCGGTGCCTTAAAAATGCCACTAACTCCTGCTTTATTGACGGATCCAGTGAAGTGCCAATTTGAGTTGTTCGTACTGGTCGTTCATCGTCCAGAATAAGGTTCTCCATGGCTTCCATGACCTGACCCTTCATGACCTCTGACTCGTCTCTTGGTTCCAATATCTCAATCTCTGCATCTTCAGACTCATCCACTTAGTAGGTGGTGGTATTCTTCCTGGCTTCCTCCATCTCTTCCTATTCGATAGATGAATAATAGCATTCCTGGGCCACTTTCTGGTCGCCCTTTGCAATTCCAACTCCAAAATTGATCGAAAACTTCAGACATTGATGTACGGTTGATGGAACCGCCTCGAACTTTTTTAAGCCTACCCTCCCCATGATTATGTTGTAGGCTGATTGGACATTTTATCCATTACAAAAAAGCATAATTTTCTGTTCTGTAAGCAGGCCAGGTACCAATAAGCATATCCAACTTGATCGTCCCAAGTGGAAAGACTTTCTCGCCAGTGAACCCGAGGAGGGGCCTATGATATGGCTCCGACTAGGCTAGCTTCAGATTTAAACTGTCAAAGAACGGGTAAAACATGGTGTTTGTAGAGCTACCATTGTCTACCAACACTCTTGAGATCACCACATCCTTCGTGCTTATCTTGATCACCAAGGGGTCTTCGTGAGGATACAAGACACCTTCCAGATCATTTTTGGAAAAATCGATGACCAATTTATCCTTTTTCACCTTCCTCGGGCGATCCTCTTTCGCCAAATTTATTCGCTGTTTATAGGAACAAGCCTGGGCCTCATTGAGGTAAGCTTTCCTTTCAGTATTATGATCCCCACCTCCTTCATCTCCACCTGTAATCATATTACATTCGAATGAGCCAAAATGGATTGAAAATGCCTCGCGTTCTGGTTGCCTTGGCTTTTTGGGGAGGTCGGGGTCATCCTCTGGATCATCTTCATGGTCCCTCTTCATGTCTTCTCTTCTTCACCGAGGAGATTTGGACCTTTGCCTTGCTTTGTCGTTGGTCTTCCCATCATTCTGGCGATCAACAAATCTGCTCAATTTCCCTCGTCGAATGAGTGCCTCGATTTCATTCTGGAGAGCTATGCACCCCTTGGTCATGTGGCTGTGGTCTTTATGGAACTCATAATACTTGGAATTATCCCTCCTTTCAGGGGTTGTCCTCAATTTCTCCGGTCAATTTAGTTCTTTATTGTTCTTTATCTCTTCCAGAATATGGTTTATATCCACCTTTAAAGGAGTATAATTAACATACTTCCTCAAGTGCTTTATCGTCTCTTTTTCTTTTAATTTATTATTGCTTCCATTATGCTTTTGATCTTTCTTTTCTGACCTACCCTCAGCTTTAATCTCTACTTTTCTCTCATCATTCTTCTTTTCAGCAAAAGCTTCTTCGGCGTTCATAATTTTGGCTGCCATAGCCATTAATTTCACCATGGATTTTGGGGGATCTTTAGCCAGAGTATAATACATCTTGTTAGGTAAAAGACCACTCATCAGAGCTATGATTGTTGTCTTCTCTTCATAGTCAATGACCTCACGTTTTTCGTTATCAAAACGAGTGATGTAGTCCATGGTTCTCTCTCCTGCTTTCTGCCTTACACTCAACAAATGTGCTACTCTCTTGACTGGTTTCGCACCAAAATAGAAATTTACTATAAAGAGCTCTGCTAGTTGATGGAAAGTAGCAATCTGCCCCCGAGGAAGATTGTTGTACCATATTTGAGCTGATTCAGTAATGGTTCCTGAGAATGCCCTGCATCTCATCTCATCAGGAACTGCATAGATATCGACGGCAGTTTGGTACTGCTCTATGTGGAGGACAGGATCAGTTTTTTCGTCATACTTCGGCGTAACTACAGGAGCTTTAAACTTTGATGGTGTGGGAAAATCCATAATTGTCTGTATAAAGGGTGATCCCTTGACAAAAGTTCTTTGGAGAGGGTTCCTGGCCTTAGCCATTTCCTCTAACCTATCCTCCAACCTTTGGATGGATCCTTTCCAAGCGTCATTTCCAGCCTCTGATCTATTTTCCCGAGCAACCGATCGCGCAGAGTTCTCCTCTTAGGATCTCTCTGTTCGAGCAGCGGGGCGTGATTGGGCAGAACCTTCCCTTAGCTCATTTGGTCGTTGAGAATTTCCCGACGTAATCCGAGAAGGGTTTCTATTCCTCCTGGGGCCCAAACGATCAAAGGGGGAGACTCTACTCAATCTCTCTAGGGCACTGGTTCGCTCCGGGGTTAGAGTGACATTTTCTTGAGAGTCTATAACTCTTATATGAGATGTCCACCTAGGTTGATAAGACGGGTCGATGGGCCTCTCCGTGTGGCGCGATTCGGTGTGCCTGGACAAGGACACATGAGGGAACAAAGTAGGTATGGATCTCGAAGACGGTAGGTGAGTATTTTTATGAACACTTCGCTGGCCCGACTGGACGGGCGTTGCATTTTGAACAGTTTGAATGAGTTGTCGCACGGTATCCTACATAACTGTTTGTCCCCTATCTAAATTGCCCATTATTCCAGTGAGTTCATTGACAGTTGGAGGAACAGATGGATTAGGAGGGATTCTGACACACCCCAACCCAGTTACTTATAATTAAATTTGAAAGTCAAAGTGAGTCAAACCATAATTAATCTAACCAAACCATAATCACGAGTTTTGATTTCAGAGTCATCATTGTAAATCCATCTAACTGAAAACATTTTTACAACATCAGAGTAATCATGTCCATAAAAACTTTCTTGAAGGATAAGTTAACTTAATTACATCATTTACATTTACACAAAATCATAGTTTTTCCCATTCCTGGCTAACCCAACCCGACCTCCTAGATTTGGCAGTGACATCGCGTTACCTGAAAAATGTGAACATAGGAACCATGAGCAAAATAGCCCAGTGAATGCATCACTACTATACTACTGCATAAATTTACATGCAATATATCATGTTCATATAATTATGAATTAACTTATCCGGCTCATTCATAATGAATGACCAACTTTTCCAAATCATGATTCACATATCCTGTCTAAATAGACAATTCTCCCCCATTCCTGGTCGAGGAGTAACCCCTTGTCATTAATAGACAAATCTCCCCCATTCCTGGTCGAGGAGTAACCCCTTGTCATTAATAGACAAATCTCCCCCATTCCTGGTCGAGGAGTAACCCCTCATTTCGGTAAACCGAAATGAACAATTTCATATTCATTATATTATGATCATATCAATAACACGATACAAATATCTCTTTCCAGTGAGTACACTCACCTTGGTTGACAACTATGTATTCACATTTTCTTCTGGTGGAGCTGAACTGGGTTGATTAGGCCTTACACATGTCAATCCAACTAAATCAGTACTGAACCTCAATCATAAATATTATCCAAACATAATTATGTAACTTTCCATGACTATACATCAACAATATAATTCCAATTAAGTCACATTCCATAAAACATAGGTAAAGTCAAAACAATGATATACATGTTGATAAAGTTACGGACATTCAACCGTAGGAAATACCTTATGAGTAATTTATAACCAAAGTCAAGTAAACATGAAATTATACTCCTCAATGTATATACACATGAAACATGTACTCAAAGTACCCTTTGTAAGGACGAAATACAAACATTCATTCAAGGGGTACCCAGTATGGCCTGAAATTATTGTCTTTCATACTTAACCATACTATATTCCTAAATTGTACAAATACAGGGGTTCAAACTCATCAATATGAAAACATATATGAATATACTATCCAGTACAAGTGACGGTGTAACTTTTCAAGCTTCCTAGGGCAAGTTATGGCCATTTCTTTACAACACAAGAAATCTGCCCTACAAGCTCCTTTATTGTTCCTTCAAATTCCAAGAATTTTCATAATTTTTCTCCATCATAACTTTCAATGATTTTCAACCCATTTTCAGTACACATACTGAATAGTACAGAATTAAAGTTTCATAATTGTTTGACTTCATTTGCTATCTCAAAAGCTTGACTAAACTCAGGGCATACCGAAATGAAGTATAAAAACAGAAATCAAGTACCAACTTGAAATCATCATTACGGACTAACCACAAGGAAATAAATTCTAATTTTCAGATATGATATGAATATATGAGTCTACTTTCATATCCAATTGGAATTTCTCAATTACAGGAAGCACACAAAGAGATATGCAAGTTTCAATACAAGGGGTTTCAATACAAAGCAATTTTTAAGGGTTTATGCATTCAACTTAACTTAAACTTGCATATATTCATACATATGCACCCAAGCATGAAAGGTAAATAAATAAATCAAGGATTTATATCATATAAATCATAAATATATGAAAAATAACAATATTTGCAATTAGGATTACCTTCGGAACGTTTACGTAATTTCTACGGATTTTTCTACACTTTTTCTCCTCACTTTTCTTCCTAAACTTCTACCTTCTCTTTCCTTAAGCTTAAAACCCTTTCATGGCTGATTTTGGCTGAAGGATAAGTCTATTTCAAGGGTATAAGTTCGGCCAAGGCTGCCTCCCAAGCCAACCAATCAAATTAGACCATTTGGTTTAATAAAAGACAATTTACCACTTAAAGGGAATTGACCAAATTACCCCTTGTTCGTAAATTCGGTATAACCCTTTACTCGGGCATCCATTTGATGATCCGTTTGTTGTGTTACAACCCTTGCTCACATGTATACAACTATCTAGTTTTCACCTCAAGTCATTTATAATGTTATAAAGGTCAAAACTAGTCTCTAACAGGAACCTTTCTACCGAAAACAACAAAATTTTGTGTTCGTAAATAATTCGACCTTTCATGATTTATGAAAGTAGGATTATAATAAACATAATCAATTAACATTAGATATACTAATAACACATTATTCATATCACATAAGATAAGCATGGTTTAAATATAATTTATCATAATTATATTCGGGCTGTCACAGATTCCGTCATTGTTCCTATTCTTAGATTCTGGGAGCTCAGCCATGTTTGATGAATGTTTTAGTGAAAAACGCTACATATAGTCGATTTTCCACAGACGGCGCCAATCTGTTGATGCAAAAAACTCGGTTTGGTCTAATTAATTAATCACAGATAAATATAAAATAATAAATTGGACAAGCGGGTTTTTAAACTGGTTCAACCTTATGGAAATGACCTACGTCCACTATTTTGTATTGCTGGGTCTTTTTCTTAATCTTGATGATGATCGTAGAAATGATCAAGTATCAATCGCCCCCTTGTGGAGGGGATTACAATGCATTTATAGCCTTTGGGCTATTAATATGAATAGACAATACGCCGTTATTTAAAAGACATATACATCTGTACATAATGAGAATGTTCATTGAATCCGACGTTCATTGAATCTATTATCGTCGCTTGATCTTCTTGACTAGATGCTTTGCACGTTGAGTCGCTCGGTACGCTGAATAGCTCGATACGCTGAGTAGCTCGGGGTGCTGAGTAGCTCGGCATCATAAGTTGTTCAGTGAATATATGTTTTTGCCACGTAAGACGACACGTGTTGTCATATACTTGGTCCACGTCATCTGATTAATTTTTGTATCAACAACAGGTGTGTTTTTCATCACGATCAAGGATCATGGTAATTGCTGTCCGAAAAAATGTGATATTTTTGCTCTTTTGGTTTAGTGAAAGCTGAAGATACAAAATATACACTCAAAACCCTCTTCTACACCTCCATTATTCTGACTCTCTCTCTCTATTTTGGATGGATTATATGAACTCTCCCTATACACTCTCTTCTCTCTCTCATAAATTTTCTCTCTAATGTGAGTATGAGACTCTCTCTAACAATGGGCTGACCAACCCTAAAAAATAGCATTATGAGGTTTATATATGATGTAAGAAAGGCTCTAGAAACCCTAAATATAATGAAGCGTGGAGATTACAAATACCTAGAGATAAATGATCTAAGGGCTGAAATTCGAGCTGAAAAATGAATCTAATTAAACTAACAGGTCATTAGGGGTGGTAAACGGACGGATACGGATCGGATACCATATTTTTTATATCGTGTCCGCTATCTCGATGCACAATCCGTATCCATATCCGTATCCGCTCGGATAGTTAAAACAACTATCCATATCCGTATCCTCTCGGATACCTCGGATTTGGATAATATCCATATTCGTTTACATTGTTTAGCCATCGTAAAAAATAACTATTAAAATATCCAATCCAATGAAATCCAATCCAATCCAAATAAATAAATAACAAAATTACTATCTCCTAACATCAACAATTATGGCTTCCATAATAATAGTAGCATTCCATAATGATAATATGGCTTAAATCCATCTATACTTTATAACCATATAATCTTAAGGCCATCCAAAAAAAAAAATAACAGCAGCTCCATGATAATATATCCAATAAAATAATAGTACATGACATTTTATAATATACCCAATAAAATAATAATTTTATGGTGTTTTTGTTTTGAGCGAATTATGTGTTTGTTTTATTTTAGGGAATAAACGATTAAGGTTTTATTTAATATTATTCATTAGTAATACTAATACTAATATTATTAGTAATATTTTAAACATATGTTTGACGGATACGGATATCCGATAAAACTTATATTCAATAAAATGGATACTCCGCATCGGATACGGATTATCCGTGTCGGATACTAGTACTATCCGTATCTGTATCCGTTTTCTCGAATATTTTTATAGAGTATCCATATTTCTATCCGTTTTCATTTTTTTGGATAAATATCTGCAAATTCGAATTCGGATATCGAACGGATGTGGATTTTTGACTATCCGTTTATAGCCCTAAAGGTCATCCAATAATCTGATATAACAAAATCAAGAATGGTATTATTTACACTTAAACCACGAAGGAATAGAATCTAAGAAACCATGGATGGTATTAGGTTCGTTAAAATGTGAACAAACTAACGGCTGAGAAATCTCTAACGTTCATACAGATTATGGTTGATAACAAACAAAACCAAGAAATCTTATTTTAACCAACAATTAATATCTCTAACAGATAAACTTACATCTCCTAATAGATTATAGAACGGTTTTAAATAAGGGTATCATCCAGATTATTAATTGGACAAACCTATATTCTAACGGTACGAAGTCTAATGGAGTTTAACAGACCTCAAACGGAATCTCATATGTATAATCAAGCGAGCTGTGGGGATTTAGTCCTCCTTTGAGTTAACTTTTAGGCTTCCATCCCATCTTCATTTTCCTTGGATTTAGGTCCCATTTTCTACGGTTTTTAAAATAAATACACTGAATCCAGGTGATAACTTCTTGCAGTTAGTGGATAAGCGAGGCAGTTATGGACTCAATTCTAAAAATAATAAATATGGGATCGGATACTCTAAAACAATTAGCATATAGGACCCAACTCTAGTTTTCTATATAATCGATGCCGGATCAACAAAAATGGAACAACTATAATGAGAACTGACCTTGAACGGTCATAAAATCAAATCGGTAAGGCTTAGAATTCTAGCAGATATATTAGATGACAATTGTAGAGCATTCAATGGAAACAAATGCTAAAAGAAACATTTTTTTTCAATAAAAGGATCTAACGGATGGAATGCTTCTTAACCTCTAACCAACTCTCTGTGGTCTAACGCCTATGAAATCTTCTCATAATCCAATTGATCATAATGGTATAAAAACCAAGCTTAAAATAATTTAAGAGTCATTCTACACCGCCACAATTTTATGGAACATTTGGTGTAACAGCCCTAATAATTACCGATACGATACGACACGGTGTTGTACCATTTTGTGTCAAAACTCTATCTCGGCCAAGCATTTCTAATAATTTAATGGATAAAACTAATAACAACTAGCACCAACTAATAAAATGAACTAAACCTATATATTTCACAAAGGAACATTCGTGAAATCCTATTGGCCAGTCAATAGTGTCATGTAGTAGTGGCAAAATGTGGCCCAAATAATAAAACAGTCCATATTAGCCCAAGTATCTAAATATGGGGCCCATATTTAAAAGTTGTGAGTTAAATATGAGGCCCATATTTCAAAGCAAGAAATCAAATATGGAGCCCAATTTTAAAAGATACAAATCAAATATAATACTCATTTTAAAATGTTATGAGTAAAATATAAGTTTTTTATATATATACCTCGAATTGTAATACTTAATTTAGTAGAAAAATAATGGGTTGGCCCAACCCATATTTGATCCGTCCATATTTGGCACAGCCCACATTTAACCCAACCCATATTTGGCCCAACCCACATTTAGCCCAACCCATATTTGACCCGCCCAAATTAAACCCAGCCCATAATTTTGCCAGTGCTAGTGTCATGGATCAACACTAAACTCTCACATGGATCAATAATATAAGCCAACTGATTAAATTTTAAATAAATAGGCCAAAAACATCCTCCCTTATGCGGGAGAGAAAAAACACACTTTATCTTTCTTTTAAACATGTGCACAAATCATATATTTGATTAAAACAAATTATTTAATTTCTAAAAAATTATTTTAAAATTAGGAAATTGTATTTTAGAAAAAATTAAACAATTTAATTTTAAGTAAGATTTTAGTTACGTAATCCAATTAATTCTATATGATATGCATGTGTGCCTAAACTATGTAAATGTTTAATACTTTGCAATAAGTGTTTTGTGCATCTACTATGTAAATGTCTATGGTTTAAATGTTGCTTAAGCCTTGAGTAGTCGTGAGCCTTGAATTTGATGCGGAAAGCCATAAGTATATCTCGTATAAATCTAAAAAATATTTAGGGAAAAAATATCCAAACTTGAAAAACTAAAATTAGTATGGACTCATACCATCCTAGTGACGTCCTCCTAATTTTGGTGTTTCATACCTAACTCATCACAAAGTCCAAGTAGTCATGCATCGCCACCGTATCTGAATAAGTGGACTAATGCTCCCTTATCATCGCCACCATCCTCGCCTTTTTCAGCATGTTCTACATATCCCATATGAAATAGGTGGAATTCGTGAAAGGAACAGCCTCATCCCTCTCCATGACCTGTCGCACCATGCACTCCCCTAGGTACGAGTTGTACCGAAACTCGTGCAGCAGTAGTCGATGTATTTGAGAATGGAACCGATTATGCCCATAGCATTTGTCAATCGGTTCCAACAATAGAGCAATACCTATCCAAATCAATTCAGTCATCAACATGCAATCCAAAAGTAAATAAGAACAAAAAGGAAAATCCAAAAAATAAATAATAAAATTTAAATTGGTTGCTCGTCAAGCCATTCAGAACAACCCTCACATCCTTAAAAGCCGACAAATTCTTAGAAGCTCTATTTTCCTTCTTCCACCTCCTCATCCTAGTCCACACGTTAGCTTACTTTTACCTCAAACCCATCAATTGGGTGTTATACCCAATCACCTCATAGAAACATACCTGAAAAATGACAAAAAAAATCGAAAATTCAAAAAAGTGTCACAAAAGGAATATTAGAATAAAACCAAAATAGAATAAAAATAAGGTTACCTCCTCAAGGTATGATGCCCCTGTAAAAGTTGGACGAAAGTAGCGACTGAAAGTATCCAGAGAAGCATACAAAGTAGCCAATGTCATGCTCTCCCAATCATAAATGCAGATTCATGTGAAATTCCACAAAAAAGGAAGGAACCAAATATGGACGTCATCATTTCTTTTCACCAGAAGCATGCTCCCTAACAGAAACAAGATGTATAGACGTGTCGCTTGCCGCACCTGTTGATCATTCCCCACATTCACCACCTTTCACATCAATGTATCCTTTAATAGGCCCACCTCTACTGGATCTCCCGAGCCTACCCTCTCTATCGGCCCAAACACTACCTAAATCGCCGCATTCGTCAAACTAAAGGACCAATTCGCAGCTATATTTTTTCCCTCGCACGGTAACCCGAGTATTTGGTGGACATCTGTCAGCATCACCGTCATTTCCCCCACACCAAATGGAAGTTATGAGTGGTGTCCCACCATCTTTACCCAAGGACACACAATGACACCAAAGATTGTGATGTGTCATTCAATACCACACACCAAATCACCAAAGTCTGCACCCTCTACTAGGATCTTCACCTCACTAGGGAGGTGGTCCCAATTATTCTTCACCGCAGTCGATCCCCAAGCATGGTTAGACGCCGAGGGCACCCCTTCCTGAAAAGTGAGCATAATAAATAAGTCTAAAACTCTAAAAAAGAAGATGATAAATAAATTCCAATACCAAACAAAAATGAAAATAATAAATAAAATAAAAAAATAATAACACTCACATAGCCGTTAGGGCTCTTCAAAGTAGCTGAATGATGTGCCCGAGGCTCCCTCATAAGAACCCATTCGTCCATCACTGTCTTGGCACAGTGATACACATTCCTCTTTTGTTCAATAAAAAACTTGCAAAACTATACTCGCAGTAGCACTTTTTCTAGAGAGAGAAAGAGAGAACTCAAGTGTGCAGTCAGGAATAAGGCCGCCTCACCCTAATTTATATAGGGGAAAGGGGCTTGTCGGTTAGCACTCCCTGTACCAGCCTACCAGTAGGTACCCCTTAGGATCCCTAAAAAGCTTTCGATTTTGTTCCCATGCCTGGCTGCCCCATACCGGTAGGCACCCCCATTTTTTGTTACAGAAATTCCCAAAAAATCCAAAAATAGTCCAAAAAATACAAAATATCAAATTTTCAAAACTCATTTGTCATAAAAAAGAAAAAATATCTCGAAAAAATCCCAAATTTTTCAGAAATTACTCACATCACCACATATTATATTAAAAAATCATAATGCACTCTTTAGATCCTCAGAATCTGACCTAGGCCCTCAGAATTAGGTCAGGATCCCCGTATTGATCGTATACATTCTTTAGGCCCTCAGAATTAGACGTAGACGCTCAGAATTAGGTTGCGATCCTCGTATTGGTCTCATACACTATTTAGGTCCTCAAAAATTAACTCTAAGCACTCAAATTTAGGCCGCGATCCATGTATTGATTGTATGCACTCTTTAGGTACTCTAAATCAGACCTAGGCTCCTAAAATTAGGTCACAGCACCTATATTAGTTTCATACACTCTTTAGGTACTCATAATGAGACCTAGGCCCTCAGAACTAATCCATTATCCACGTATTGGTCACACATAATCTTTAGGTGCTTAGAATAAAGCACAAGCCCTTAGAATTAGGGAACAATATCTGTATTGATCACATACACTCGTTAGGTCCTCAAAATCATACCTAGACCCTCAGAATTAGGCCACAATCACTGTATTGGGAGCATACACTCTTTAGGCCCTTAAAATTAGGCCACAGTCATGTTACACTTTCCAATCCCTCGGAATTAGGCTCCATTCCTCCTATACATTCGACCTTTTAAAGTCAGGTTGCATACAACACCTAATTCCTCAAAATTATGCCTGCAACTACCAATCCTCGTCCGAGTTTTGACCCGTAGGGACACAATAATCATAACTTCCATCATAGTGTTTATCTTTTGATGTCTTTCATTTATCCTAAGCTCTCTCATTAAGGGTCTCCATTAAACCCCATTCTAGCACCCCTACACCCTTATAGGATCCAAATAAAATCCCTTTAAGTCTTGGAGCCCTGGTCCTCCTTTAAACCTATTCGGTGAGCAATTGCATACTCCATACCTGATTTGAATTTAATACTCTCTTGGACACGAAAGTCTGTCAATACACTTTCATAGGTCTTTGAATAATCTTTCCGACAGTCCTAACCGTACACAAATTGGAATTACAGTTCACATTTTAGGGACAAATTTTGCCCGTCTATTGGCAAGACACCTCATCTTCCTGCAAGTATGTGGAGATTTCCTTGGCCAGCAAGTCTGACCATCCTGCCAGCAGGTAGGGAAGGTGACATGCTAGTCGGCATACCCGAGGATAACTTGTTTATTTGTCTTTAAAATGGTTCTCTTATTTAAGGAAACCTTGACCTCATTTGATAGGGACCTGTCACTGAACCAAAATGCGCTTTTAGTAACAATATGTTATCGTTTTAAAAAATATTAGTAACGGTAAATTTTCATTAGAAAAAAGTCATGGGGAATAAATTTTTAATAGATATTTACCGTTAATTCTGGATTTAGTAGCGACATTTTTTCGTTAATAATATTGGATTCACCAACAGTTTTTGACCGTTACTAAAAAATGATATAGTAACGATATTTTATTTTTACTAATTCTAATAAAGTAATGGTATTTTACTATTACTAATTTTGATTTAGTAAAAAGCTTTTCTATTACTAATTTTACCTTATTACACATGTTTTATAATGCTTTTGTCGGATTTTGTAACTGTAAAGGTCCGTTAGTAATATTAATACATATATATTTTTTTTAAGATTTGATATCCTGTCCGGAGTTTAAACAAATTTAATTATGCTTACTACACTATTAAAATCCTATGAACATATAAAAAAAATAGTCCATGAAAATAAGGGCACTATATTCAACATTTACATTGTATGTAAGCGTCAACTCTTAATGTTAATACAATGTTTTCATAAAATGCATCTAATATAACATCCTAATACAATCACTCCAAAAATGAGATTTTTAAAATTATAACTAGGGGTGGTAAACGGACGGATACGGATCGAATACCATATTTTTCGTATCTGTATCCACTATCAGGATGCACAATCTGTATCCGTATCCGTTTACATTATTTAGCCATCGCAAATAATAACTATTAAAATATCCATTACAATGAAATCCAATCCAATCCAAATAAATATATAACAAAATTCCTACTCCCTAACATCAACAATTATGGTTTCCATAATAATAGTAGCATTCCAGAATGGTAATATGGCTTAAAGTCATCCATACTTTACGACCATATAAGCTTAAAGCTATCCAAAAAATAATAATAGTAGCATTCCATAATAGTAGAAATAAATATGCACCTTTTATATTAAATCAAATTTATTGAAATGATAACCTCATGGATCTTTTAGCCTTCAAGACATACTGATATTTTTATTTTAATAACTATACATTTTTATTTTATATATAATATACCTATTCTTAACTTCAGATCTCATCATAATTAAATCTATCTCTTTACTGTGTTTCTCTCCTACATTTATTTATAATTGAGGAAACTAATGAACAACCACATGAATGAGGGGAGCGGAGGAGTTGATGTACGTTATGTATTTTTATTTTGTATGTACGCGTTGTTTCTAACTTTCTGTTGCAGGATGAGGGGAGCGGAGGAGTTGATGTGCAGCGGAGGGGTTGATGAGAAGCGGTGGAGGGGTTGATGAGCAGCGATGGGCTGATCCGGCGGAGGGGGAGGTGCAGGAAGGAGAATTTTCTGTGGAGTGAAATGAGGGTTTCTTTTCTCTTATTTTGTACGAAAGAGAAATGTAATTAAATTAGGTTTTTTTTATTTTGGCTGGAGTATATGTTCTTTAGTGGGTGTATGTTGTGTGTGATAGGGTGTATTGTAACTTTAAGTTAACTCCGTAATAATATACCCAATAAAATGATAATACGTGATATTTTATAATATACCCAATAAAAAATAACTTTAGGGTGTTTTTGTTTTGAGTGAAGTATGTGTTTGTTTTGTTTTAGGAAATAAACGATTAAGTTTTTTTTAATATTATTTTATTAGTAATACTAATACTAATAGTATAAGTAATCTTTTAAATATATGTTTGACGGATACAAATATTGGGTAAAACGGATATCCGATAAAATGGATACTCTGCATCGGATATGGATTATCCGTGTCGGATACTAGTTATATCCGTATTTGTATCCGTTTTCTCGGATATTTTTATAGAGTATCCATATTCCTATCCGTTTTCATTTTTTCGGATAAATATCCGCAAATTCGGATTCGAATATCGGACGGAGGCGAATTTTCGAATATCCGTTTACAACCCTAATTTTAACCAAGAATATATTATATCATTCTCTAATCTCTGTCATTCTATTTACAATAATAATTTTCATAAATTATACATAAGTACCCTACACAACGTAATTAGTATAAAGAAGCACCTAACAACATGTAGATCAAATCATTCATGGGCATTAAAGACATTTAAATCCAAAAAAATAATCTACAATAAGTTAAGAGAATAAAATTACATTAATGCTCATGTAGCAAACATGTCAATGTACCTTGGAATTTCAAGGCCTCCTTATCATTGACCAAATTCCCGCAAATCAGACAAGTGCAATGCGAGCAATACCAATTGCTTTCAAGTAGATCTTGAAGAAAAGAAACAAAATAAGGAAAATTCCTATGTTATAGACAAAAAAGAACATATAATTGGATTATACAAACTTACCATATTAAGCACTTCTTTTTGGGTCTAAGCTTTATCAGAATTCACTATAAAGTTCTCAAGTTGTGTTTAGCCCAAGTAGATCTTGAAGAAAAGCAAATAGTGTTTACTATTAATGCAAATAGTAATTATTATTCACCAAATAGTTTATACTACTCACTTTGTACTATTCACCTTTTTGTAAATTGGCTGAAAAATCGCCCAAATTTTTTTCTTCTCTTTTCTTCTTATTTATTAGTCAATAGAATTATATGAATGCTTGGGGTCCGGGCTTATAAAAAGATCTCTTTCCTTCAGTTGTAAAGTACTTGTAAAAAACCCAATCTTCTCTCTCTTTTCATAACCATTTCTGTAAAATATTCCCACTTTGTAATATTAAGCCTTTCCTTTCCGCACTTTTGTAATTGGTATCAGAGCCTTGTTTGTAATAAAGGTTAGTGTTTATATTAAGATTTGCTTATGTATTAAGTGTGTACTGTTTATCCATATATTTAGTTTTATTATAAAATTTAATGTTTATATGTGTGTTTATGGTTATGTATTAAAAGTTAGTATTAATATACGTATTATTCTTATATAATTAAATTGTTTTAAACTTAGTAATAAAACTGAGATATTTTGATTTTTCACTAAGTTTTCATAAAACTCATATGCTTGTTATTGTTTCGAAGCCCATACTTTCGTTTACCATTAAAGCTATCTGATTAGCAATAGGCGTTTACGAATCTAGTTTTAGGCACCTGAAATAAAATAATAGGAGGTCTTAGGTACCAGTGAAAACTCAAATGGAAGAAAAAGATATAAATGTTTCTTTACAATGTTTAGCTCCTTAGTTAAATAAGGAAGAATCTATGTATAATCATAGTTTGCATATTGATTAAAAATCTGAAAATGATATTAGTAAAATAAGTACTACTTTATATGGTTTAACTGATATATTTTTTGGATGGGTAAAACAAACTGACGAACATCAGATCGTAAATCAAAACTATGTAAAAAGAAAATTAGATAATATAGAATTCAACTTAAACAAGGTTGATCAGAAAATCAGTCAACTTAAAACACTCTCAAATCTAGACTTAAAAGAGGAAACTAAACAAAAAATTGAAAATCTATCAACAAAAATAGATGCTCAAAATAATCTAAAACAAACTGGAATGAATTACCCAGGAGATAATAAAATCCCTAGGTTGTACTATGTCATAGAAGAAATTAAAACCCTTCAAACAAAAGAATTTAACTATACTTAATACATAAATATTCGTGAAATATTAAGACTATTGGAGACATCTATATAAAGATCCAACATTAAATATTTCAGAATGTAATAAAATTATTGAACAAATACAAAACACGTATTTGGAACATGAAAAATTATTACAACACTATCAGTATGAATTAAACCAATATTCATTTGATGAAGAAGAAAATCCTCCTCATGTAGTAAACACTATTGATGGAAAAAGAAAAGCTGGAGAACCACTTCAGGAATTTCAAAACTGGAAAGCTTTTGAACAATTTATGCAAAATCCTGCACAAGAAAAAGAAGGCTTTGTTAAAATCGACAATACTTCTACAGCATATACTAATGGAATTAAGGAAGAAGAACCAAATCCTTTTTTCTTAAGAAGATATAATTTGAATAATCATAATATATATCAACATGGTATTTATCTTGATTTAAGGCACGTACCCTTTAAAGACCAAGAACAAACTATAGACAGATGGGTGCAATCCATGTCTATATTAATTACTAATTATAAAAGTATATAGTCTAAAGAAAAAATTTTAGACTACCTTGCAGAAACACTCCAAGATGTTGTACTACAATGGCTACAACAAAGGGAAAAATCAGAAAAGGGAACTCAGCAAAAATCTAAACTCCTACAAAATTTCAAAATTTTTAAAAGGTTTTGTTGATATAATTAAAGAAAATATGATTGGATATACGGGAGAACCCAGAATCCAAGAATATGCGTGTTACATATTATCTAAACTAGAATTATGTAATATTTGTCAATTTGAAGAATTTGTTGAAATATATGAAAAAATACATTTCAAACTTAATCCTCCAGAAAACCTTTACTGGATGGATCAATTTTTTCACAAACTCCCAACTCCATGGGATGAAATGTCTTTAAAAACTTATCCTGATTGGTTAAAACAAATCAATAAGGAAGATAATCTTAGATTTCGTATTAATTGGGTATTAAGACAAATATCCGATAAGTGTATTGAAATAAAAGCAAAAAAGCAAGTGAAAAATAAAATCACCAGGTCACAAGCTCAGTATAAATGTTGTGATAAAATTTTAAAAGAAAATTAAAGGATAGGATGTAAGCCACCCCCTATACTTTTCAAAAATTCTCGAAAATAAAAATTTAAGTGGAAACCTTGGAAAAAGAAATCATCTTTTTCAAAAAATAAGAAATATATTAGAAAGAAGAAATTTTATAATAAAAATACAAAAAATATAAAAAAGAAATGTAAATGTTATACATGTAATGAAGAAGGTCACTCTGCACCCGAATGCCCTAAAAAGTTAAAAGTTCTAAAAGAATGATCAAATTCCTTGAAGAACAAGAATTTGAAGTCTCCTTTGGTGAAGATATTTATGATAATTCCGATAACGAAGAAATATTATATGAATTAGAATTTGATTCGGAATCATCTGATGATGAATTCGTATTTATGTATAATACTGCATAAGTACGAGAAAGTAAAGAAAATGAGTTACAAACAATAACACTTCGTGAAATTGTTGGTGAAGAAATAACTTTTACCAACGAACAGTTACAAGAAATTGATAACCAAAGACAAATTATAAAAACGGAAGATGTCTATAAATTATTTAAATTCAAATTATTCTAAACAAGAATATTTGAATAATTTAACAACAATACCACTGTTGGGTCAATCGATGATGAAACGACATATATATAAATCTTTGATTTAAATAAAATCAAAAGATGAAAGAAAAAACATCTGAATATTAAATATATTCATATTGAATTTATTCAAATATGTATCACTGCATTATTTAGACAAGGTATGGATACAACTGTAGCGATACTGGCCTTAGACAAAAGATTCAGTAATCCTATGAATGCTATAATTGGAGGAGTCCAATCCAATTTAGTAAATGGAGTTATTTGGTTTAACATAAAACCAAATTTCTTTATATCTATTGGTGATCAAAATATTGAAGATTCTGTTATTATAAAAATCCAAACCAAAGAAATAGGTATGAAGGATACTTCTAGGAATATGTCAATACATTAGAAAATAACTCATGAGTTGACAACTCTACCACTAACTAATATACAGAATGTGGATAGAAATATTATAGAAATATTTGAACCTAGACCATTTGATTCAGCAATACATACAACCAAGATTAATCAATTTGAGAGATTTAGAAATACTAAAACAATGGATATTATACCAAATAATAAAACCACCAACTGAAAAACAACGAAATAGCCTTGAATTACAAGTATCGGGAAATAATATTTATTTTAAAAATAAACATTTAGATTGGCAAAAGAATTTTCCTGATAATGATTGGACAAAATTAAAAGGAAAAATATTTTAAAAGGAGAATCTAATAATAGTAAACAACCTATTGCTATGAAAAACATACAGGTACCAATATTACGTGACACAAATTATCTAAAAGAAGATAATATAAAATCTTGTCAAATTTATCATTTCCAACTAGGAAGAGAAGAAGTTATCTTTTCTCCAAGCCATGGAAAGAAAAGATACACTTATGTATTAGGGTATTTTAATTTTGCAGGCTACAAACCATATAGTCTTTGCAGATTAATTGATACAAGAGCAACAATTTGTTCTTGTAGACCTAATGCTTTACCATAAGAAAAGTGGATAAAGATGAAAAATCCTATTGTTGTAACTGGCATCAATGGAATACAAAATTTCATTGATTTAAAATCCAAAAACAGTAGCTAACTGGTTTAATGAAAAGAAATTCATTTTTCCAAAAATCCTATGCTTTCCTGAAATGCATGGAGAATTTATTTTAGGTAATAATTTTGTTTCAGAATATTTACCTATGAATATTGATGAAGGAATAATCCGTTTAACTCTCAATAAAGAACCAGTAGAAATACCTCTACTTCAACAACATAAATATAAATGTGAAAAAAACTTTTCTCCTACTAAGAAAGGAGATATGACTCTAATAATGAAAGCCCTTGAAGAAACACGGTGGCTTTATACTATTCTTAAAGACAATTTTAGTGAAAACCCACGAAAATTATGGGATAAAAGTCCAAGGTATTGTAATCTCAAATTAAGAGATCCCCCCATGATCTATACTAGACAAGACATGGAAGAATTTGATAATCAAATCAAAGAATTATTGGAAACAAATCTTATTGAAGAAACAATAAGCCCGCATTCTAGCCCTGCCTTCATGGTAAGAAAACATAGTGAGGTCACAAGAGGAAAAGATAGGATGGTCATAAATTATAAAAGGTTAAATGAACAATTAGAATTTGATGGTTATTTCATCCCAAGAAATGATGTATTAATCAACCAAACTAAAGGTAAAAGGATCCTTAGTAAATTTGATTGTAAATTTGGATTTTGGCAGTTAAAATTAACTAAGGAATCAAAACCATTGACAGCCTTTAGTACACTTAGAGGACATTATCAATGGAATGTTATGCATTTTGTGCTAAACATAGCTCCACGGGTATTCCAGAGATGGATGGATAGTATTTTTAAAGATCTTAAAGATTTATGTGTTATTTACATATATTATATTCTTGTCTTTTTAAATACAATAGAAGAACATCGACATCATCTAAAAATACTTTGTGAAAAATTCAAAAAATTTTGACTTATTTTATCTCCAAAGAAAATTGAAATCGAAAAAACAGAAATTAATTTTCTCAGAATAATCTTAAATCAAGATGGATTAAAATTACAAGTCCACATAATCTAAAAAATACAAGTTTTTAATGAAGAAATTTTGGACAAAAAATAATTGCAAAGTTTTTTGGGAATCCTTAATTATGGAAGAAATTTCATACAAGGACTATCACAAAAGGAATTAAGACTTCTTGAAAAACTCAAGAATAGTGATGTTTTTACATGGAATAAAAAAAATACACTTGTAGTAACAATAATAAAACAAAATATACTTAATCACCGCCCAAAAGTTTATTTTCCTAAATCAGGAGATAAATTAATTCTTGAAACAGATGCTTCAGATAATTGTTGGGGATGTGTCCTCAAAGCAATTCTAGCACAATATTGGGAAGAAACCACTCCTAATATATTTGGTATCCGCGGTAAGAAAAACCTTACACCAAGATATATTAAAAAACATGAATTAATATGCAGTTATAATTCAGGTAAATTTAATACTAATGAACTTAATTACATTATTTTTGAAAAGGAAGTATTAGCAATAAAACTTGCTATTAAAACATTTCATATTTTTCTTGCACCAGACGGTTTTATTGTTAGAAGAGACAATAAAGCTGTTAGGGACTTCCTTATAAATAAATAAAATATTTTAGAAGGAAGAAGATTAAAATGGTATAATCAAATTTCTATTTATACCTTTGAAGTTGAACACTTAAAAGGAGCTAACAATTTTCTTGCAGATTACCTTAGCATAAATTGTAAGGAAAACCACTAAATAAGTGGGATATTTGTGAAAACCCACTAAATAAGTGGAATGTTTTTCTTTCAGGATGGGAGATAAAGAACCTCAAGAAGTACAAGGTGAATAGGTAACTATTGCTAAAAAGGCAAAGACCACCCAAAAACATCATCTTCAAATGCACAATCTAAATCAAAATTTGTGTACGTTGTATTTAGTGGACGCCAACCAGGCATTTACCACAATTGGTACCAATGTTATAACCAAATAAATGGTTATCCAGGTGCATGTCACAAAAAATATAACAATATTCAAGCAACTATAACAGCATGGGAGAATTGGATGAAATAGTTGGCACCCCCCAACTTAGTTTACCAATTTTCAAGACTTCAGACAAAAGAAAGCATTTTTAACACTGAAGTATCTGACTTCTACAACCCAGAAATCCCCTATGAGTTGTATGAACCCTTGAATGAAGCTTGGAAATCTCTTCTTACATAAAAAAGAAAAGATTTCAGAAAAAACCTAAGCACCCTGGCTGAAAAAATTAATGAACAAACAGCAGTTCTAGATCAACTAAAATCTCTCAGTCTTCAAGTTTTAAAAAAATTAAACTATGAAAATGAGGATTTTTCTCTTGAAAAAATAAATATTTTTCTAGCAGTAGTAGAACTGTTTGAAAATGACTTTTCTAATAAAATTTTCAATACAATTCGATGAATTTGTTTATTTGAAAAAGCAAAAATAACTTCTTTCAAGACCATTATTCCAATTAGAATTTTTTCCAAAAATTAAAGACGAGGATCAAAAGATAAAAAATCTTTCAATCCATTTTGCTGATTATCTCAATCTATATGATGATGTGCCGAAACTGCACTTTTTCACGAAAGACAATTGGGATATTGAACTAATTGAATGGGGATTAGTAAACAAACTAATCTTTCCAACCATTTTACCATAAACTTTTAGAAATTTACCAACGATGATCAAAACCATGATCAATCATATATATCTTGAGGGAATTATAGATATACCCAATATTTGTCTTTTCATATTACCAGTTCTATTAGATGGATGGTTCGAGAAATATTTTACCAACCATACCAAATCTGGCACCTCAAAAAAATTGAGAATTATAAATGGGATGTGATCGACCACAACAATTATGATGATCAACCCCTAAAACATATGTGTACATAATTATATTGGTCAAAAAGCCTGATCAATATTTTTAGCATGGCAACATATTTTTACCGGAAAAATGAAATCAAACTCATGGGGACTAATGGTAAATGACTATTTGTTACAGACATTCTCATTAATTATGCCACATCGCTTGAACAATGAGCAGTTGTTAAGGAATTTCAAGATAATTTGAGAACCAAAAATAATTTAGATGTTCCTTATGAATTATTAAGCAATGCAGAGGAATATGAGTTAGCCAAACTTTATCCTCACAACCAAAGTCCAATGGATAGTATGTCCTTTGACTCCATCGATGAAGCTAACATCGTTAATGCCATGGAAGGATAATTACCACATGGAACTACTACACCAATAATTCAGCACACGATATGTGGTCCCCAGAAGACAAACAAAATAAATAAATGCAAATAGTGTTTGCTATTCACTACACCAAAAATAACAATCTAGCACGGTTTAAAACTGTGCCAGAATCAGGTGTTTCAAAATGGCCATTTTTCTGGCATGGTTTAAAAGTGTGCCAGATTTAACCAAACATGCACACTTCTGGCACACTTTTAAATCGTGCCAGAATTTGATATTGTTGGCACAATTTTAAATTGTGCAAGATTGAGCACATTTTGATAAACTTTTGGCACATTTCACAACCGTGTCAAAATTTGATACACTTTTGGCACGATTTTGAGTTGTGCCAAATTTTTGGATAAAAGAAAAAAAAAATATTTGAAAACAAGAAAATACGCAAATTGCATATCTCGAACGTTGTTGATAAACTAATGTATCTACAAACTTCAAAATATTACAAGTCTTTAGTAGTTCAAAGACAAAAAAAAATTGGGCAGAATTTCCCTTATTTTCTGGACATTCTAAAATCTGCTAATATAAAACCTGCGTAATATAAAGCCCGCACAGCCACAAAGTATAATAATAAATTACAAAAGCCCACACGGCCATAAAAGTTAACAATAAAGCTCCAAAATCCCGCACGGCCATTACACAAAAAAATAGAATAATGAATATTAACGACATTACATAAATAAACTCCTTGTTGTAAACCATTGACTTCTCCGCGTCTTCCACGTGAATATATATTGACGGATAAAATATTATCCTGCAAAAAAAAATAAGACACATAAAAGAGACGATATTAGTAACCAAGTAATTACATATAGAAGTTACAATTATTATTATATTCTCAAATTGAAAATCTTACCCAAGTTATGACTACTTGATCAATTCCTACGAGTTACATTGGTCTCGTGCGAGGTGTTAGTGCCTCTTATAGAATCATTTGGGGGTTGATTTGGGTTTTCACCCTTCAACGGCTTGTTTTTAAGCCTAATCTATATATTTTTGAATTATCGTCATACTCCCAAATCGAGAGGACCGTGACTATGCGATCAGTTCCTACGAGTTACATTGGTCCCGTACGAGGTGTTAGTACCTCTTGTGGGGCAGTTTGGAGGATAATTTAGGTTTCGACCCTTCAACAACTTGTTTGTAAGCCTAATCTATATATTTTCAAATTATCATCATATTCTGACTACGCGATCAGTTCCTATGAGTTACATTGGTCCCGTGCAAGGTGTTAGTGCCTCTTCCGGGACCGTTTGGTGGTTGGTTTGGATTTTCACCCTTCAACGACTTATTTATAAGCCTAAGTAATAATTTTCAAATTATGGTCATATTCTCAAACTGAGAGGCCCGTGACTACACGATCAGTTCCTACGAGTAACATTGATCCCGTACGATGTGTTAGTGCCTCTTGTGGGGCCATTTGGGAGCTGATTTGAGTTTCCACCCTTCAACGGCTTGTTTCTAAGCCTAATCTATATATTTTCAAATTATCGTAATATTCTCAAACCGAGAGGCCCGTGACTACACAGTCAGTTCTTACGAGTTACATTGGTCCCACGTGAGGTGTAAATGCCTCTTACGGGGTCGTTTGGGGGCAGGTTTGGATTTTCACCCTTCAACGACTTATTTCTAACCCTAAGCTATATATTTTCAAATTATCGTCATATTCTCAAATCGAGAGGCACGTGACTACGCGGTCAGTTCCTATACGTTACATTAGTCCCGTGCGAGGTGTTAGTGCCTCTTACGACGCCGCTTGGGGGCTTGTTTGGGTTTTCACCCTTCAACGGCTTATTTCTGAGCATAATCCATATATTATCAAATTATGATCATATTCTCAAATCGAGAGGCCCGTGACTACGCGGTCAGTTCCTACGAGTTACATTGGTCTCGTGCGAGGTGTTAGTGCCTCTTACGAGGCCGCTTGGAGGATTATTTGGGTTTTCACCCTTCAACGACTTCTTTCTGTTGTCAGATCTTACAAGTTAATTGGTCCTGTGCGAGGTGTTAGTGCCACTTACGGGGCAGTTTTGGGGCTGGTTTGGGTTTTCACCCTTCAACGACTTATTTCTAAGCCTAAGCAATATATTTTCAAATAACCGTCATATTCTCAAACCGAGAGGCACGTGACTACGCAGTCAGTTCCTACGAGTTACATTTGTCATGTGCGAGGTGTTAGCGCCTCTTAAGGTCCCGTTTGAGGGCTGGTTTGAGTTTTCACCCTTTAAGTGCTTGTTTTTAAGCCTAATCTAGATATTTTAAAATTATCCTCATATTCTCAAACCAGGAGACTCACGACTACGTCGTTAGTTCCTATAAGTTACATTGGTCCCGTGTGAGGTGTTCGTGCCTCTTACGGGGCGATTTGGGTGCTGATTTGGGTTTTCACCCTCAAACGGCTTGTTTTTAAGCCCAATATAGATATTTTCAAATTATCATCATATTCTCAAACTAGGAGACCCGCGACGACGCGGTAAGTTCCTACAAGTTACATTGGTCCCGTACGAGGTGTTCGTGCCTCTTATGGGGCCGTTTGGAGGCTGCTTTGGGTCTTCACCCTCAAACGACTTGTTTTTAAGCCTAATCTAGATGTTTTCAAATTATCATCATATTCTTAAACCGGGAGATCCGTGGCTACGTGATCAGTTTCTACAAGTTAGATTAGTCCCGTACGAGGTGTTCGTGCCTCTTACGGGACTGTTTGGGGGCTCGTTTGGATTTTCACCCTCAAACGGCTTGTTTTTAAGCCTAATCTAGATATTTTCAAATTATCGTCATATTCTCAAACTGGGAGACCTGTGAATACGCGGTCAGTTCCTACAAGTTACATTGGCCCAGTGCGATGTGTTCGTTCCTCTTACGGGGCCGTTTGAGGGCTAGTTTGAGTTTTCACCCTCAAACGGCTTATTTTTTAGGCCTAATCTACATATTTTCAAACTATCGTCATATTCTTAAACCGGGAGACCCGCAACTACGCGGTTAGTTTCTACAAGTTACATTGATCCTGTGCGAGGTGTTAGTGCCTCTTATGGGGCCGTTTTGGGGATGGTTTGGATTTTCACCCTCAAACGGCTTATTCTCAAATCGGGAGACCTTGTGTGATATAATAAATGAATTTTAAGTAATGATAAAGGTTTTATAGACAACCCCTATGAAAATCTAAATACAATTATGTTATCTTGTAGAAATGAAAAAACAGTTATATTCTCCCTATATTATTTTGGGTGCTATGTGTTATGATACTATGTGTTAAGATAACAAATGAGTCATTAATTCAAGTTGAAATATAAGCACAAATATGAGAATTTCTATGCTCTGATCGATATATGTGTATATAGCGTACCGTTGAACCCCCCAAGTGTAGGTACACCATAATGAACCTATACTCAAAATCCACAATTCCAACATTTTTGGTTGTATTGCCATGTAAAAAAGAGAACACTAATTAAAACAGTCGTACAACAAAACTAAAAATACAGAAACATAAGAAAATCTAAATTAAGCAGTTAACATGGACCTCACACACCCAGAGGGAAAGCAGGACCATCCATAATTATGAAAAGCATTTGGATTTTTGTGAAAAGCAGGACCATCCATAAGCAGATCTCCGTAATGAGACTTCATATGTCAATTTACCAATTCGGGATTTCTAAAGACCACAAAAACTCGAACCTAATGAACACTAATTAGAAACTGTAATTAAATGCCGTGCGAAAAAAATTCCAAACAGGTGTATGTGTATTGAAACAGGTCAAAATATTCCAAACATGGGTAAACAACAATGCTTCGGCAGGGGGCTACCCCTGCACTACTTCGGTAGGGGGTTGTTATGCTCCCAGGGGGCTGCTATGCTTCCAGGGGCTGCTTCGGCAGGAGCTGCTCTACGAGGGACCAAAAAATAAGACTGTGGCACCATTACAAGTTTTCTTGCAATGCACGATGCAAGGACAAATTCCTCTTTTTTTTTTGTTCATTTCATGTGAGTGAATCCCATTTCCATTTACTCAAAATGATGCCATCCTAAACATGTCTGCATACTATACCTACGCTACGCTACAATACTTACTCCACAACAAGTATTTAACGAATAAATTGTGGAGTATCCAACGAAAAAAATGGACAATATGAATTATACCCCCTTTTTACTGAATAACCAGCCAAATAGATGGGTTATTTCGCACGAATATATTTTGTAAACTACTAGTGGACAAATTTCTATTTTCTATTTTTTGAGAATTTCAGTAAAAATGAACAATATGTATTATGTTTGATGTAGTGCTCATGTACCTTAGCAATTCTACGGCAAACAAAGGCAATATCCGCCTGAGTCCCTTATTCATATCCTCCAACTTCCCCAGTTTATCGAGCTTCGTGTATGACTCTAAAAATGACGGTGATAGATCAGAATCTGATCAAATGAATACAGTTCTAAATTAGAGACATTAGTAAATCATGAAACAGAGTAGGTAAGGCAGTAAAGTAAGTAGTGACATTCTTCACATTTGGCCTTCTTGAAGCAAGGTTAGATCGGTGTAATCGGGATATACACAAGTGTTGTAAGAACATGATACTGACATTGCAATCGACAGCGTACTCTGAATTTATAGACACCAAAATCCTCAGTAGCACGGAATTCTTCATGCATATCAATTTATTGGTCCTTACATGCTGAAGTTTTAGAATATCTAGGGCGAACCCTTCTAGGACCACTTTGGGGAGCAACAACTGTAACTCCATCAGAATAAATTCCTACCTCTGATTCTTCATGCATACCGATTTCTACTCTTAGCTCTCTCGAATCTAAATAATCATCACATAGAATCTGCAAAACCATCAACTTCCTACCTGTAGATAAAGTGAAATAATCCCTCTCTAGAGCATTAATACAAAATTATTTCAATTCAGGTCCCGCTGTGTATCCCATGATCATTATATATTGGACTACAAACTGGCTAGGTCAGTGTATCAAGAAAGCTCCAATCCATACACCTATAGACACGTAAGCTGTATAAGTTTTTGTTTCAACCAAAGAAAACTGAACAAAAGCATCATATGCATAAAAATAATAATAACGATAAACGAGTAAATATGATAAAAAGGTGACTGGTGCATCTTTCTTATGACATCAATTTAAGGCATAACTAGTATGGCAATGCTTTTGATACATGGAATGAATTAAAATTCTCATTTGAAGAACTCTTTTTTATACAAGAATGATTATAAGTTGCAGAATCTCAAGACATTTCTCAAAACTGATAATCGTTGCCGACCAAGACCGCGAAAACATTTTTTCACTTGTACACGCTAATTCAAACATCAATTCACTAAGTACATAAACGTTGTTTTTTATTAAATGAACAGGCAAAGAGATGCATAAATATACCTCGGGAATTTGGATGCAAGCTCAGAAACATCAAACAAGAGCGTTTCAAAATGACGCTTTAAAGTACCTATAACAGAAACATGAATAGCATCCAAAAATGTGAAGGCCATAATACTAAGAGCAACAAAGGCACTACCCCGTGAAGACCAACTATGCTACCATCGTTGGAGCAGTACAACTTTTTTAGGGAGATGACTCAACAATACCATATCGAATGAGCCTAAATTTCAAATTTAGGAACCAAAGGCACTGTCACTTCATATACCTACTCAACAAACAGTAGAAAAATCGTAGTCATGCATGAGTAGTATAAAAAATAAAAGGAAAAAGCACCATCAACACTAAAAATAGGCGGAAAAGAAATATTAATTAAAACAAATTGATGAGTAGAGTGAGACCTAATTGATCAATAGAAAACAACTTACGATCAATATCTAAATCCATTAAACCCTTTATAACAACTTATGAAAGCATATCATCAGTGTGAGAAGAATCCAGTGTTGTAAAATTTAAAATCTTCTTCTTCTTCAACTTTTAGTCTCCGTCAATATAGTTTATTGTCAAGCACAACGACCCCGTATTTTCTGATGACTATCACATTTCAACAGCATGGCTAATTCTATAGTGTAAATTATGCACAGTCTCACATACCTAAAATTCTGCCACGATAACATCAAACACCAGTTATGAAAATTTAAAGAAGAAAAGTATCTAGAATAGAAAAGAGTGAAAAGATAGCATACAATTACTGTCCCTGGGTTATGTCACTGATGTCATTGTTGTTGTCGGTGATTTCATTTGTGATCCAAGTGATCATAATAGAACAATTGTCTTTGATTCCGGTGTCACCAATCTAACCGATTGAGTTTAATTTGGTCCAGATGGCAGAAGGTAACTCCTAAAATCCAGTCCATTCTCGGAATAAATGAGACCTCATTGATAGCTGCAAAACAAACCAACTAGAAATCAAAGCAACACAAACACAAAACCAATATGTACATATACAAAAACAGATATAAAAGAAAAGAAAAAAGTTATGCTGGTTTTACCTTTCAATTATTGCAGCAAAGATGAAAAGTGAGTGACTAATAGGAAGGCTCACCAATCTCTGACCGTGTGCCTCTTCATGCAACCAAAAATCAAGTTTAGATTATGATGAAAAGAAAATTTTGAAGTGAAAATATTGTTTGAAAAATATAAACATATACAGAAACGATGTGAGAAGAATATCAAACGTATTAAAAATTACATTTGTTGTGGCCGTGAGGGAGACAGCCGAGCTACACTTCCAAAGGGTTGAAGAGATGGGTTACCAGAGAGCATCAAGCATATATATCATATAAACAACACCTAAACAACTTACCCATAAACTAAACCCAAGCATTATGAAAATAAAAAAGTCAAATCAAAGAGCAATGGTTCCAATGTTAATGACAATTCTATCACTAAAACAATGAATATCTAGAAAATGGTTCGTCATAAAGTACCTTGTTAACAAAAAAATCCAATATGAAAATCAAACTTGCAATAGAAATAAAATCTAAACAAATTCAGCCCCAATAAACTATTGTTTTTAATCATTTCTATTGTCTGTTGATCATTTGAGACCTATTTAGAAGTCAAAAATTCAAGTAATGGAGTTTTAGACTAAAGCTTAAGTCAAGATATTAGTAAAACTAAATATAAGAGTTTCAGATTAAAGATTACATAAATATTATAATGCTGAGAATCATAAACACAAACTGGAAAACCTTAAAGCATGAACACAAACAAAAATGGAAAACAATAGGATCATTACTTTTAATGCCTTGTAATTTCAAAATAGAACAACAACTAAGGTAAAAGACATTGCTATTATCCCATAATAAATTTGAAATCGCAACATAGGTACAAAGAATCAAGATTGGAGCATAATAAATATGATAAAACAGAGAATAAAGTAACTATAATATGATAAAACAAAGAACAAAGTAAAATCCTTCGTACATAAAACCTATCCTATTATCATCTTGTGACATATCATACATCCAAGCAAAACCCTTCGTACACAAAACTAAAGTAAAGAGATTAGAATGGTGCCTTGCACATTGTGTCGAACAGTTGAGGAGCAAACTATGCCTACAACATATCACTGAACCCAGCTTACCAGTGAACCCAACTTACCAAACTACGACTATAATGGTGAAAAACGAAACTCAACTTACCAAACTATATGAATCCAAAATTCATCAATAAACCAATTGCAAAAATGCTTAAAAAACAAATTAGCTGAAAAAAAGATTAACAAACAATAAATCAGTTGAAAGAAAGATTAACAAACAACAAATTAAAAAAGATAAACACACGAATAAGCCTCAAACAACAATGATAAATACACGAATAGGCCTTCAATGTTAAATCTTAAGCTCTAAAATATAGTTTAACCACAAAATGATGAACCCTAATAGGGGGAAAGGCCAGGCACAAATTGGGAAGAAATTCATCTAGTAAGCCATCAGAAGTTGAAGCACTGAGTAATTTAAAACTGGGATACATTTTCTTTGAAACATACAAACAAATATAATATGGAATACACACATACAAATAAAGAGTAGTTACAAATGATAGCCAATGAAGGAGAGGAGAGGAGAGACGAGCACATAGAGAAAGAGAGAGAGAGCGGGATACCTGAGAATGGGAGAGGAGAGAGAGCGGGAGATAAAAAATTGGGAGGGTTAGGATATTTTTAGAGTATTTATATTTTAGCTAAGTGTGTTCAATTTTGGCACACTTTTTAACAGTGCCAAATTTTGGCACGGTTTTAAAGTGTGCCAAATTGTGATAAAACCGTGCTAGAATTTGGCGCACTTTTGAGTTGTGCCAGATTTTTGATATCAAAGTGTGCCAAATTGTTATTTTTGGTATAGTGATTTGAAAAAGTAAATAGTGTTTGCTATTCATGTAAATAGTAATTACTATTCACCAAACAGTATTTACTATTCACTTTGTACATTCACCTTTTTGTAAATCGGCTGAAAAGTCGCCCACGTTTTTTTTTTCTTCTCTTTTCTTCTTATCTATTAGTCAATAGAATTATAGGAATACTTGGCATCCGGACTTATAAAAAGAGCTATTTCCTTCCGTTGCAAAGTACTTGTAAAAAATCAAATATTCTCTCTCCTTTCATAACCATTTCTATAAAATATTCTCACTTTGTAATATTAGGCCTTTCCTTTCCGCACTTTTGCAACATAAGACTACATGACACATTATTTGATAAATGGCGCATGATACATAGGATTTTCAATACATAATACAAGTCTACACGATACATGATTTATCAACTAGGATTCAAACAACATGAGTGGATGCAGATGGAATGAAAAAACATTTCTTAACAAATGTGTCACCTCCATAATCTTGTGTTTAACATATATGTATGAATCCACAGAACCCACGGGTAATCCTACAAAATGAGAAGATTCAAGTAGGATATTTGAAATCAGATCTCATACTATTAATCAATAAATAAAATGAATAATATATCAACTTACTTTGAATTTCTTTGATGTTTCTTCAGATTCGGTGCACCGGAATCCAGTGTAGGTTGTGTTACTAAAATCATACATTAGGTTTAAATTACAAAGATAAAAAGGCAATATTATAAGATTTTTTTTTTTTTTGGGTCGATATAAGAAGTTTGTTGCAAACACATCAGTAAAGAATTCCCTAGTAGAACATAGAGCCATAGCAAAATTTAATTTTTAGGGCCAATGTCGTTCAGGGCATTTATTTGTTCTTCTCCCATTGCTGACATAACACTCACCAAAAGGTCCTTTCCTTCAGCAAACCCATTTTTAATCTGCATTCAATATAAAAGAAATGTTCAAAAAATATTAAATTTTAAGAAGATTCAAGGGGAAGTGCCAAATCATTTTAAGGTATGATAACTCCCAGTGAACTATGCATTTGGTTGCAGAGACCCCCTTCAAGAATTTTTAAGCACATAAAGAAATCTTTGCCAAAAAAATACATAACTTGTGAAGTTTTTGCATTATTAAAACTTTAAAGCTAGATATGGACGAAAAATTTAGCATAACTTTGCAGCCGGAACAACCATTATTTATTTTTCCTAAAAATATAAGATAATTTCTGAATATTTCCAGATATTTTTATTGAATGTTTCACTTGTTTAATTTCTATTATTCCTTCTCCTAAATAAAGAATAATTATATTTGTTTCTGAAAGAAGAACTACTTATTTCGTAATTCTGCCTATTAGTCGAAAAAAAGTAAGAGTCATTAACATGTAGCGAAAAAGAGTCATTTAAGTAGGATTGAGAAGGGATTGATTTGGTAATTTGCTAGAGAAGAGGCCTAATTTTGGTTTGAAACAATATTAAGTTTCACAATCTCTTATTCAAGATGATCTTGATTTTCTCATAGCTTATGGTTTCTTACTTAACTGTGACAAATTATGCAACTACTGAGGTGCTAGTATCAAATTCTGCTGCAGAAAGTTATACATGAAATTTTCTATTAAGAAATGTGCATAAAATTGCTGAGGTGTATCACAACTGAGTTACCTTGCTTCAGTTTTGTAAATACAGGAGATTGTAACTGCATTTTTTATTACAGAACTGAGTTTCACTTTCCTGTATATGAGAATAAATCCTCTAAGTAGATTAATCCAGTATTGAGTAATAATAATCAAACTGCAAAACAATCTATAAAACCCCCATCTCCCTATTGGTTTGCTCCAAGTGCCAAGTTGTAAGGTAAACAAAAGATCTATTACGTATTTGTTGCAAAACAGAAAAAAAAAAGAAAAAAGATATCCATTAAACACAGAGACACTAAAAATATGATAGAGCAGGGCATTTCAGGAATACAGGGATTTGATTAAACAATCTTTGAAGAAAAAGTCCATTAAGCCTCTAATTTCAAAGGAGTCTACATATTACCTTGAAATTGTTAGAGTGAATGGTGATTGTCACATGCAAGAAACATATGAAAGCCTCACTAAGAATCAGAGTGGTAAGCTTATACAAACCCTGAATCACAACTGAATACCAACCAACTGGGAACAGGTCAGCCAAGTATTTGGGAGAATCAAACTAAAAACGCTAATAAAACAGTTGAGCAACACGGTTACAGGAAAAAAAACATTCCAAGATTAGAAGTATATATACACAAGAAAGAACTTAAGTAAATAGATAACATCGATTCATCAATAAGAACGATTCACTCTAATTAACATACATTTGGAGGTTTCCGGATATATTTTTTTTTGTAAAAAAGATTCCGCACGGGATTCCTCATTTTGGATTCCGGATAGGAGCCGCTCCCCCTAATTGTATATTCGTAACATAGATCAATATATGGACAATGACTTGAAAAGACATTTGAAACACAAACCCCACTTGTTTCATTCGTTAAGCATTTAAAATCTAACAACAATCACATACATGAACCAATAAAACTTTTCCTATGTGAAATCAAATACTAGTCATTTAAAATATATTCAACCACATAATAAACCCCCTAGACTTGTTTTGTATATCGAACCATTAACTTGAGAACCCTCTTCAGATACTGATTAATTAAATAGCCTATGGGTAATTTTTCTTCACTTGAATGATCTCACTCCCAATGCTTTGTGAGTTCGATATGGGGGCATCCTTCCTTTTCCCATGTGGAAACCATTGCACCATATTTTACACTATCAAATTAAATTCTACGAATGGGGTCCAAATTTTAAATATTAATTTTTTCATGTTTTGGTTTTTAGCATTTAGGCTTTAAGGCTTATGATTTTCAATTTTCAGTTTAGGATATATGATTTAGAATTTTGATTTTAGGTTTGTCTACGTTATAGGGTTTAAGTTTTAGGTTTTAGGTGTTTGGGTGTAGTCATTAGAGTTTATTGATTTGTGGTTAAGTTTTAGGGTTTAGTAAATAGGATTTAGGATTTGTGTTTAAGGTTATTAATTAGGATTTTGGTTTTCATTTTAGGGCTATTAATTAGGGGTTAGGGTTTGTATTTTACAGTTATTAATTGGGCTTAAGTTTTAGGGTTATTAATTAGAGTTCAGGATTTGGTGTTTTAGGGTTATTAATTAGGGTTTTAATTTTTCACTTTGTTTAATCATCTTAAATAAACAAATTCAATTCATCACTTGAATCCACATTGATGCATAAGTCAATTGGATATTAAATTTCTCACTAAAATAGTTAAATGTTTTCTAAAACTTAGCGGGGTATTACACCTTAAGGTAGTGGGGCATTTGGTTATACACATACAGATACATGTACATACACACACATATACATACACAAAATACACATACATAGTGTGTGTGTGTGTGTGTTTGTGCATGTGTGTAGAGAGAAAGAGAGGTTAGTGGACCTGAAGTGTAGAGAGAGAGAATATAAAAGGAGGGTTGGTGCCCTATATCTAAAGGTTGTGGTCATGACCCTTGTCTATGATCACAATGATGTGACCATTTTATTTTGTAATCATGTTAATTCTTTTTCCATGTTCAATTCAACCTATATTTTAAATATCACATGTTATACACGAAAGTAGTGTTGGTAATTAAAAAAATTATGATACATACTAGTTTGTATTCCAAAGCAACATAGATGCGATGCCCAAGTGTATGGAAATATTCTAAATTGGTTCAATTCTTGGCACTTTGAATGTTTTGTGACTTTGTTTGTCACACCCCAAACCCAATATTCATACTAATCATTTGTTATTAGAATAATTGGATCATAATCTCAAGTCCATTGAAAATTTAATTCATTTATCAATATTTTTTTCTGTATAATGAACATAATATTGTTTTTGTGCCATAACGAAGTCAACATCAGAGTCATAATTAAGCGAACATACAATACTGTGATTAACTATGATCAACTCAATCCATACTAAATCAATATATACAATGTGTGAGTAAATAAAAATCTTCAGTGTGACAATGATAAAATCCCATTTTTAAATCCCAGCTCTCTCCAACGGTGCAACTCTCAAAGTTACCGGTCATATGGTATCCTAGCTGGTAGCGTACGAACCTGAAATTGTTAAAATATAAACCGTAAGCATTAAGCTTAGTGACTCCTTCCCTGCAATAGAATAACAATTCTATATCGAATATGTAGATATAAAATTCGAACATTCCTGCCCATTGACAATAACAAATCATGGATCATAAGATCCAAATAATTCTGCCCATTGGAAATAACAAATCCTGGATCATAAGATCCAAACAATTCTGCCCATTGGCAATAACAAATCCTGGAACATTAGTTCCAGCAAATCATTGGATCTTTGTCCAATTCCAATCCTGGATCATAAGACCCAAACAAATCCTGGATATTTTAATATCCAAACAAATCCTGAATACCGAAGTATTCAAACCAATCCTGGATCATGAGGCCCAAAAAAATCCTGGATATTTTAATATCCAAACAAATACTGAATACCGAAGTACTCAAACAAATCCTGCTCTTAGAGCTATATTCATATTTATATATGAAAC
Organism: Sambucus nigra; assembly: GCA_949130495.1. Classification (NCBI taxonomy): domain Eukaryota; kingdom Viridiplantae; phylum Streptophyta; class Magnoliopsida; order Dipsacales; family Adoxaceae; genus Sambucus; species Sambucus nigra. The sequence continues at coordinate 145,980,667 of OX422214.1, forward strand.
AAATCATAAGTACACTCACCTTGGCAGTTTAACTGGCTTTGCCCTTGCCTTTATCCAGTACTTGTTCAATCAACTCTTCTTCCCTTCCTATCATTCTTAAAATATTAGTATCATCATAATAATATCAATAATCCAAAGAACGATTTAAACATAATTCAATCCATAAGCATCACATGATTCCATTCAAATCATTTATCACAAGTGAAGTTCTATCTAAATCCATGCTAGTATATTTAACATATCCAAATCATACCCCAAATATAAATTCATTTATTCTCGGAAATTCAATCCTTGTCATATTAGTATTCCAATACAAAAGACGGTACATCATTATAGGTCTCGTAGTGCAAGATATGCTCATTTCTTTACCACATGGCAAATCTGTCTTATAGGCCCTCTTATCATTCATTCAACTTCCACGAATTTCCATAATTTTTCTACATCATAAATTTATATGATATTTCACCCAACATCAGTAACCATATTGAAAAATACAAAATTAAAGTTTCATAATTTTTAAGGTTCGTTTGCTATGACAAGCAAAACACCGAACACATGGCGGGCATATTTTCACCCTTAGGGCAGATTTCATACCCGAATTTCAAACTCTCACCAAAGACTCATTTCTTGGTATTTTCACATTATTTTAGGATATGTCATACATATATGAGTTCAGGTTAATCTTCAATTGGAATCAATCAATTCCAGTAAGTGTACAAAAATATATGGAAGTTTGAATAAGCAAAGTTTCTAAACAATGCAATTTTAGGGTTTTGTACATTCAACTTAACTTAAAATTGCATATATCCATACATATGCACCAAAGCATGAAAGGTCAATAAAAAATCAAGGATTTATATCATATAAATCATAAATGAAAGAAAAATAGAAAGATTCATTGTTGGAATTACCTTAGGGGCTTTTACGTAATTTTCTATGAATTTTTTTTGAATGTTTCTCCTCACTTTCTTCTTCCTAACCCTCACAATTGTTTTTCCTCAACTTAAAATTCTCCCAAACTGAGTTTTGCTGAAGAAAGGAGGATATATCAAGGGTTTAAGTCGGCCAAACCAACCTCCACCTCCAACCAATCAATTTATAACATGTGGCATCATATAAAACAAAATATCATTTAAGGCTAAATGACTACTTTACCCCCTGTTCGTAAAAAGACAATATCTTCCCACTCGGATATCCGTTCGATGAATAGATTGTTTTGTTACAAACCTAACTCATATATCTACAAATATCTAGTTTATACCTCAAGTCAATTGTTATGTCATAAAGGTCGAAACTAGTCTTAAACATGAACATTGCTACCGAAAACGTCAAAATTTCACATTTGTAACTAATTCGATATTTCATACTTTATGAAGGTAGGATTAGACTAAACATAATGAATTAACATTATATATACTAATAACATACTATCCATATCACATAAGGTAATCATGATTTAAACATAATTTATCATAATTATATTCGGGTTGTCACAATTCTCCCCCTATTAAGAAATTTCGTCCTCGAAATTGACATACCTTGGTTGTCTGAATCAAACAAATACGGATAACGCATCTTCATGCTATCCTCAATCTCCCATGTAGATTCTTCCATGGAATGCCTTCTCCACACAACCTTTACGAGTGGGATCACTTTTGATCTCAATATTTGTTATTTCCTATCGACGATTGCAAGTGGTTATTCCACATAGCTCAAATCTTCCTTCAACTCAATAGGTTGTTCCACTAATACATGTGAAGGATACGCTACATACTTTCTTAACATAGAAACATGAAAAACATCATGTAACCGAGCTAACTCTGGTGGTAACGCTAACTTGTAGGCAACCATCCCGACTTTTTCAAGAATTTCATAAGGTCCAATGTAGCGTGGACTTAATTTACCTTTCTTTCAAAACCTCATAACTCCTTTCCATGGCGATATCCGAAGAAACACATAATCCCCTTTCTGGAATTCAAAATCTTTCCGTCGTTTATCCGCATAACTTTTTTGCCTGCTTTGAGTTGTTCTCATTATATCTTGAATAATCTTCACTTTTTCAGTGGTGACTTCAATCAATTATGGACCCTCTATCTTCCTTTCACCAACTTCACCCCAACATATCGGTGTACGACATCATCTACCGTACAATGCTTCATATGGAGCCATACCAATAGTAAACAGAAAACTAATGTTATATGCAAATTCTATCAAAGGCAAATATTCATCCCAATTACCTTTGAAATCAAGCACACAAGCTTTTAAGAATATCTTCAAAAATCTGTATTGTCCTTTCAGACTGCCCATCTGTCTGAGGATGAAAATCCGTGCTAAATTTCAAGTTAGTACCCATAGCATATTGCAAGTTATCCCAAAATCGGGAAGTAAAAGTAGGGTCCCTATATGAAACAATAGATATCGGTGCTCCATGCAATCGAATAATCTCATTAATATATAACCTAGCATACCTATTAACTGTATACGTAGTCTTGACTGCTAGAAAATGAGCAGACTTGGTCAATCTTTCCACCACTAGCCAAATCGAATCTGGCCCCTTCTTAGATCGAGGAAGCCCAACCACAAAATCCATCGTTACATGATCCCATTTCCATTCTGGTATTGGCAATGGCTGAAGTAGACCAGTAGGTTTCTGATGCTCCACTTTCACTTGCTGACATGTAAGGCACCTAGCAACAAAATCAACTATTTCCTTCTTCATATTATTCCACCAATAATGCTCCTTTAAATCCCTATACATTTTAGTACTACCAGGATGCATAGTATAAATGGAATTATGAGCCTCATCTAAAATTTTCTCTTTTGATCCACACACACTAGGCATGCATAACCGCTGCTTATACAATAAGGTTCCATCATTCACAATACAAAAATCTTCAGACTTACCATCTCGGACATCTTGCCGTTTCTTCTCAAGAAAAGGATCTTGACTTTGCAAATCACGAATACAGGTGGCTAACAAAGGCCTCTCGCTTATATAAGCAAAGAACCTATCCCCATCTGCTAGCTTCAATTCTACTCCCATCAATCTCAACTCTATGATGTGGACAACTCTAGCACACTGAATACAAGATAACCTACCTGAAGCCTTTTTACTCAGAGCATCTGCCTTCCCTGGGTGGTAGTGAATTGTACAATCATAATCTTTAATTAACTCCATCCACCGCCTCTGCCTCAAATTCAACTCATTCTGAGTAAATAAATACTTAAGGCTTTGATGGTTAGTAAAAATTTCACAAACCTCACCATATAGATAATGATTCCATAATTTCAAAGTAAACACGATAACAGCAAGTTCCAAATCATGTGTAGGATAATTACGTTCATGTGCACACAATTGCCTAGAAGCATTAACCTTACCATACTACATAAAAACACAACCCAACCATTGGTGTGAAGTATCAGTATAAATAACAAAACCATCTCCACCACGCGGAATAGTAAGAACAGGTGCAGTTACTAACCTCTTTTTCAATTCATCAAAACTATTTTCGCAATCAGAATTCCATTCAAACTTAACATCCATCCGGGTTAGTTTAGTCATTGGAAAGGCAATCGAAGAAAATCCCTTAATAAACCTTCTATAATACCCAGTTAAACCCAGAAAACTCCTCACCTCAGTCACATTATTGGGCCTCTCCGATTTCACAATAGTTTTCACCTTTTTAGGATCAACACATATACCATCTCCAGAAATAACATGGCCTAAAAATGCAACTTGTGATAGACAGAATTTACATTTGCTAAACTTAGCATACAACTGCTTATCTTTCAACACATTCAAAACAATTTTAAGATGCTTTTCATGTTCAACCATATCACGTGAGCATATCAGAATATCATCAATAAAAACTATTACAAATGAATCAACAAAAGGATGCAGTGCCCGATTCATAAGATCCATAAATAAAGCTGGAGCATTAGTCAACCCAAAAGGCGTCACCAGAAATTCAAATTGACCATACCGAGTACGAAAAGCAGTTTTAGAAATATCACTCTACTTGACCCTCAACTGATGATAACTTGATTGTAAGTCTATCTTTGAAAACACTTTAGCACCCTGCAACTGATCAAACAAATCATCTATACAAGTTAAAGGATATTTGTTCTTAATTATAACTTTATTCAGTTGCATATAATCAATACACAAACGCATGGTACCATCTTTTTTATTCACAAATAAAACTGGTGCACACCATGGAAATACACTAGGCTGTATAAACCCCCTATCAAGTAAATCCTGCAACTGAATCTTGAGTTCTTTCAACTCAGCAGGTGCCATTCTATACGGTGCCATAGAAATAGGGGTTATCCCCGGTGCTAATTCAATACTAAATTCAACTTCTCTTTCTGGAGGTAACCCTGGCAACTCACTAGGAAACACTTCTGGAAAATCCCGTAAAATAGGAACATCGACTAATTGTAAAGCCCTCTTCCTATTGTGAAGGACATATGCAATAAAAACCTCACAACCCTTACTCAATAATTTCCTCGTATGAATAGCAGAAATGATGCAACTGGGAACAATTTTCCTTTCCCTTACAAATTTAAATTCAGGCTCACCAGGCATATTAAAAACAACTTCCTTACAAAAATAATCCATAGATGCATGACATTTAGATAACCAATCCATTCCCAGATTTATATCAAAATTAGAAATATCCAATGGAAGTAGATCTATAATTGTATCTCTAGACCCCACAGTCAAAACACAATCACGAAAATCATATTCAACTACAAACATATCCCCTATAGGCATATAAATACCCAACCCCACATCTAAACGAGTACATGGTCCATTCAGATATATAGCAAATGCATATGACACAAAAGAATGTGTGGGACCGGGATCAATAAAAACATAAGCACTTCTATTAGTAATAGAAAGTGCACCTGTCACCATATCCAAAGTAACCTGAGCTTCTTTCATCGTAAAGACTCGTCCACCTGGCCTGGAACTACTAGCTTGTCTCATGCCCCATGTTTTATCTATAATAACCGAGTTATAACAACCAACACAAATATTTTATAATACTAAATTATTGGTTAGTACATAAACAATTAATAAATATCAAATCAACTCAATAACTGCCATCTAACCGTCACACACGTCCAAAATTAATAACCTAGACGCTCTGATACCACTAATTGTCACACCCCAAACCCAATATCCATACTAATCATTTGTTATTAGAATAATTGGATCATAATCTCAAGTCCATTGAAAATTTAATTCATTTATCAATATTTTTCTGTATAATGAACATAATATTATTTTTGTGCCATAACGAAGTCAACATTAGAGTCATAATTAAGCGAACATACAATACTGTGATTAACTATGATCAACTCAATCCATACTAAATCAATATATACAATGTGTGAGTAAATTAAAATCTTCAGTGTGACAATGATAAAATCCCCATTTTTAAATCCCAGCTCTCTCCAACGGTCCAACTCTCAAAGTTACCGGTCATATGGTATCCTAGCTGGTAGCGTACGAACCTGAAATTGTTAAAATATAAATCGTAAGCATTAAGCTTAGTGAGTTACTCCTTCCCTGCAATAGAATAACAATTCTATATCGAATATGTAGATATAAAATTCGAACAATCCTGCCCATTGGCAATAACAAATCATGGATCATAAGATCCAAATAATTCTGCCCATTGGCAATAACAAATCCTGGATCATAAGATCCAAACAATTATTCCCATTGGCAATAACAAATCCTGGAACATTAGTTCCAACAAATCAATGGATCTTTGTCCAATTTCAATCCTGGATCATAAGACCCAAACAAATCCTGGATATTTTAATATCCAAACAAATCCTGAATACCGAAGTATTCAAACCAATCCTGGATCATGAGACCCAAACAAATCCTGGATATTTTAATATCTAAACAAATATTGAATACCGAAGTACTCAAACAAATCCTGCTCTTAGAGCTATATTCATATTTATATATGAAACAAATCATAAGTACACTCACCTTGGCAATTTAACTAGCTTTGCCCTTGCCTTTATCCAGTACTTGTTCAATCAGCTCTTCTTCCCTTCCTATAATTCTTAAAATATTAGTATCATCATAATCATATCAATAATCCAAAGAACGATTTAAACATAATTCAATCCATAAGCATCACATGATTCCATTCAAATCATTTATCACAAGTGAAGTTCCATCCAAATCCATGCTAGTATATTTAACACATCCAAATCATAGACTAAATATAAATTCATTTATTCTTGGAAATTAAATCCTTGTCATATTAGTATTCCAATACAAAATACGGTACATCATTTTAGGTCTCGTAGTGCAAGATATGCTCATTTCTTTACCACATGGCAAATCTGCCCTATAGGCCCTCTTATTGTTCATTCAACTTCCACGAATTTCCATAATTTTTCTACATCATAAATTTATATGATATTTCACCCAACATCAGTAAACATATTGAGAAATACAAAATTAAAGTTTCATAATTTTTAAGGTTGGTTTACTATGTCAAGCAAAACACCGAACACATGGCGGGCATATTTTCACCCTTAGGGCAGATTTCATACCCGAATTTCAAACTCTTACCAAAGACTCATTTCTTGGTATTTTCACATTATTTTCGGATATATCATACATATATGAGTCCAGGTTAATCTCCAATTGTAATCAATCAATTCCAGTAAGTGTACAAAAATATATGGAAGTTTGAATAAACAGATTTTCTAAACAAAGCAATTTTAGGGTTTTGTACATTCAACTTAACTTAAAATTGCATATATCCATACATATGCCCCCAAGCATTAAAGGTAAATAAAAAATCAAGGATTTACATCATATAAATCATAAATGAAAGAAAAATAGAAAGATTCATGGTTGGAATTACCTTAGGGGCTTTTACGTAATTTTCTATGAATTTTTTTTGAATGTTTCTCCTCACTTTCTTCTTCCTAACCCTCACAATTGTTTTTCCTCAACTTAAAATTCTCCCAAACTGAGTTTTGCTGAAGAAAGGAGGATATATCAAGGGTTTAATTAGGCCAAACCAACCTCCACCTCCAACCAATCAATTTATAACATGTGGCATCATATAAAACAAAATATCATTTAAGGCTAAATGACTACTTTACCCCCTGTTCGTAAAAAGACAATATCTTCCCACTCGGATATCCTTTTGATGAATCGATTGTTGTGTTAAAAACCTAACTCATATATCTACAAATATCTAGTTTATACCTCAAGTCAATTTTTATGTCATAAAGGTCAAAACTAGTCTTAAACATGAACATTGCTACCGAAAACTTCAAAATTTCACATTTGTAACTAATTCGATATTTCATACTTTATGAAGGTAGGATTAGACTAAACATAATGACTAACATTATATATACTAATAACATACTATCCATATCACATAAGATAATCATGATTTAAACATAATTTATCATAATTATATTCGGGTTGCCACATTGTTGTTGCTTTGCTTTCGTTCTCACAAAACAATCTCCATACGTCGAGATCAACACCTTTTGGTAGGACTCTAAGATGGTCTTCGGTAAGAGAAAAACATCTAATATTATTTTTGTACATCCTAAACCTCTATGTAAACCTCTAATCCATTAACGGGCGAGCCAACTCCAGTTCAACATCTAACTCAAATCGTACCATTAAGCATTCCAAAAATCATCTTTGTAGCTGTTTGGCATAAATCTCCAATCTTCATATAACTAATCGGGATATAAAATCTAACAAGATCACCGACACGAGTGCTATATTTTTCACTCCACAAATTGATTACACTCACATCCACTAGAACGGTGACCCTCATTTTACCATTTTGGATCGTATATGTCAATTGCTTACCCTTTTATCTATTGATGCTTGCTTCTTTTTACTTTCACTTGAAGTTGGTTATTTCGAACCTCCATTGAATAATTCTTATTGCTGAGAAGATGATGTTTTTAGCGGAGCTGATGACGTTTATTGGTTCAAACTACCACTTGGAATTAAAGCCATAATGCCCAATATGGTGTTGCTAATTTTTTTTTTAAAATGATGTCAATAATTGAAATAATAGTTATAGACATAAAATATAAAACAAATGACGACCGAAAGCAACAAATAATATGTATTGAATTATCAGATTACTATATCATTAACATATTGATAGAGAAACATATAGAAATCATAAGATGATATCATGTATATGAACTAAAATTCAAATAAATCTAGAAGAACTACTTAAGTGCCTCATACCACCAACAAATTCATATATTAGCAATGGGGAAAAACAAAATGTAGTCATATTGCCAAAACAAAATAACTTTCAATGGTTACAATATCCAAAAGCAAATATTAAAACAACTAACTGGAGTCGTATTGATTGAGCAAACTTTTTAAATGTGGTTGGTCTTCAAAAATAGATTGAAAAAATATTGGTAACTCTATGTTGTCTACTTGACTCTTCAATCTCTTCAGTGACTGTATAACCATCCACCAATTAGAATTTTATGATCTTTTGAATAGAATACTTGATTAGCCTTGGATGCGATAATGGAAGGCTCATCATACTTATTATCAAAGCTCTTAAAGTTATCAATAATTTTCATCAATTAGTTGGAGTCTAGACAAAGATTACAACCATTAGTCTTATCCTCCGCTCTCACCCAATCATAATAAAGCTTCACCTCCTTAAATATAGTATAGTTCAACTTAATTATTTGTTTGATAACTCCAAACCACAGTCCAAGTATTTGTGGGATCCTTATCAATTTACTAGCTCAAAATTTTGTCCATGCCTTCAAGAAAACAACGCTATCTTATGTGACTAAAGTATTGTCATGATACTTGAGAGAGAATACGAAACCATTTACATGATACTTTTTATATTTTTTAGCATTGAATTGTGGACCTTGAACTAACCGCAACAATGTTTTATGTATCTTTATCTCTTTTGATTTCCACAACTATTCGATGGAAATAAATCATAATTACAAAGGGAACTTAATGAAAAGATTAATAAAAAGGGATTTTTTTGAAATAATTATAAAGAAAACTTAATGGAAAAAATTCATAAAAATATTAGTATTTATATAACCACATTTTCAAATAACTAATAAATAAAAGAAGTTTGTTTCTCCGATTCTGTCTTTTCAATCCCCTTCTATTTAGCACGAGACATATATTTTAATGATGCTTCGTACTCAAGATGTTAATTATTTTTAATTATAAATAAATGAAATAACTCAAACTTATAGTAATCGTGAAGTCCATCGACATTAATTACCTATCGACGTATTTACTGAAACTCTACGGAACCTAACGTTATAGTCTTATCATCAAGCAAATACCTTCATCAAAGAACTCTCCACCTTACTCTAAAAAGGCTTCATGTGCACGTATATGATTTCCATATGATGGATTTGGCATATACTTCACGCAATATCTAATAAACTCAGTAACGACGTAGGACTCTGTAATGGAACCTTGAATATACCACTTATTGTTGGGTATATCTTTGAAATCTTTCATCGTTTTAAATGTAGAAAAAATTAATAATAAGAAATATTAACTTAAATGGTGCATATTTTATTATATTAAAATGTAAAAAATCACCTTTCGAATGTATACATTCAATGAGCATTGGTTGGTCCACAAACCAAGGCTTCATCTGCTTGATGCAAAATGAGGTCAATGATAATATCAAAAAAGTTGGTGGAAATATTTTTCCAACATGCATAATGCTTCAACAACCATGTATTTGGCTCTTTGGATATATTTCTGAATCAGGACCTTAGATCACATCATGTTAAAGAACAAACTTAATTATTGGATTGCTCTTCTCAAATCTCATTGTTTCAAAAAGGCGTATTGGAGCAACATCGGTATAAAATGCTCAATTATGACATGATAATCATGCGATTTCAAAGAGGGCAAGACGAGGGACTAAGACTTACTATATTTCTCAAGTTAGAGGAAAAATTGGTAGGAAGCTTTAAGTCTTTCAAAATTTGGCAGAATTTCCTTTTTTCTTCTTTATCAGATAAATGGTGCTCTAGTTTTATCTTTTTTCTAGTGCGTCGTTCAACTTGAATCCATTGGCCATTATCTACGCCAATATCCTACGATCCAATCACCCATTTTCAGCATCCTTTATTTTATTAACATAAAGAATTGTGTTTATTAAATGCTTTGCAACATTCTTCTCGGTGTGCATCATATCAAGGACTTGTCGAATATAATGATATCGCCAGTATTGTAAGTAAAAAATGGATTTTTTTATACCAATCTTCCATTAACTTCAACATTATCACTCTCATTCACATTATTAGACTTTCTCGTCTTATCAAGTACTTTTGAGACTTTTCTAAGTACATATATTATGTTTCTTAACTTCTCCACAAGTGCATCTCCATTTAGTCGAACTGGGGGACGTCAAACTTCTTTTGACCTAAGTACCAAATCTCTACCACTCCTAAAATTATGATCGCTTTAAAAAAAATATACAATAGTTTGCATAAACTATTTTCATGTTGTGTTCTCGTCGAATATTTGGAGTGTCATCACCACAAATAGGACATGCTTTGTAACAATTTGTTACACACCCAGATAACTTCCCACGTGTGGAAAAATCATGGATCCCCCACATTAACATAGATCTCAATGTAAAAGGATGCATTTTGTGCATGTTAATTGTTGGGAATCCTTTCTATAATTAGTTTAACTCATCTACTAATGGTTAAAGAAAAATATTAATGCCTCGATCCAATGCCTTTAGCCTAACAATCATCAAAGATAAGATTTGGAACTCACGTTTAAGAACAAAGAAGGGCCCATATTATAAAGTGTAATCATGACAGGACAACAACTATAACTACCAGACTGAATACTATGGGAATTGAACCCATCTGTTGCTATTGCAGGATTAACATTACGTCCGTCTATAAAGAAATCAGACTATCTACTTTTTAGCATTCACTATTGGGATGAATCATAAGGATGTCACGGATAATCCTATGAACTTGTTTCCTGATGGTGTCTTGTCATTTCGTATGCTATTTATGGTATAATAAACAATCTTACTACCCTTGGAATCAAAGGGAAATGTCTCAACACTTTCATCGATTCTTTGCATTACCTTTTCCCTTTCTTTAAGGTCAATACATATCCCAGTTCTCCACACTGAGGACATTCTTCTTGTAGGAGAGGGTTGAAGATAATATCTGAATTAAAGAGTGTAAGATGTGAGTGCAGATTTGAGACGGCACCGCATCGAGCGTGTTTTAACTTAAACAACGTGGTTGCTCCTACGTATCCATCTTTACAGAATCAAAGTCTGCGTAGTCTGTGGGTCCGTACGATACGCCGAAGAGAGCTCATTTTTTGGTGGTTTTGGTGCGCGGGGGGTGCCAAATCCGGCTAGCCGCCTCTCAAACGCCCATATACCGTAATGAAACTTATGAAAATCCGTTCGTCACTATTGAACTCGTGACAAAGCTCAAAAGGTGCATGGGGGAGGAGAGCTATATTTCCTCTCCTTACTTTGCCCCCAAGACCATCATCCATCAAATGGGTGTGGAACCCTCTTTTTATAGTAACACATGTCATGTTCTATATGGAACCAAGTGTCAAATATTTATGGTGCCACTTGTCACAATATATGTGGTGGCATATTAAATGAACAAATTAAATCATTACTAGAGTATTGTCTAGTATAATTCACCAAAGGCGCAGTATACGCAATATATTAAATTGCACGTGATAATATATCAGCCCATGTAGGGTATGGATTGTAGTAAAATTTGATACTCATTAATCAACATTTGATTAAATCCGCGGTTAATTTATTAGAGTGTTGGTGGTTAATTCATTTAACCCGACTCTACATTTTCCCCCTCGTAGACATAGTTGGTGTGTTGATGCCTCGGTTGAGACATATCAACTATGTGTAGGAAATAAATCATTTAGCCTATTCGATTAGAAAATCATCATATAACCGTGTTCGGTCTGTTATCATGCATTTATATGCACATATCATCTATAAGTAGTTTTGAGGGCTATTGTTGATGCTTCTGCTTTTCATTGTTGGAGGAGTATTTTGGGGTTTGCCCCCATTCCTCTCGAATGAGCATGTCTCCATAATTTTATTGTGGTTGTAAAGATTTTGAATGACAAACTTACCAGATGTACTGGCCCGAGTAACCAATTGATGGTTATATAAGTATAGTGGATCTTTTGCAATCATAAGATCAAAAACCTGTCGACGGTATTCGGTCGAGCAACAATAAGTGCTTCGAGTGAACTGAGATTTTTTAAACTAATATATTTTTGTAAGTGTGCCCAACTTTATTTAGTTGAGAAACTATAAAGGTCCTTTTAGGACTTTGAGCATGCCAAAAAATAGGATTTTTAAGTGTACCTAGTAATATAGGACTTTAGTCTCCTATAAATTAGGCTTGTAATTAGTAATGTAGGGATTTTAAATCTCAGTTAAGAGGGTCCTGCGTGCCAAGTAATATTGGACTTGAATCTCCCATAACCGATGATGGTTGGACTTGAATCTCCCATAACCGAGGATGGAGGCGGGTCAAGTCATATTGGACTTAAATCTCCCATAACCGAGGGTGAAGGCGGGCCAAGTCATGTTGGACTTAAATCTCCCATGTCCGATGGTCAGGAGGGCCTAGTAATGTAGGACTTAAATCTCCCATTTCCGAGGGTCAGGTGGACCAATTCATATTGGTCTTAAAGTCTCCCATAACCGAGGGTGGAGACGGGCCAAGTCTTATTGGCATAAAATCTCCCATAACCGAGGGTCAGGCGGGTCAAGTCTTATTGGCATAAAATCTTCAATAACCGAGGGTCAGGCGAGCCAAGTCTTATTGGCATAAAATCTCCCATAATCGAGGGTTATGCAGTACTAATAGTTTAGGACTTTACGAGAATTGTAATGCATCGCTTTGGGAAACTCACCACAATACTGGTAAGGTTTGTGAGAACTATAATGCACCTCTGTGGGTGACTTACCATAAAATTGGTAAGGTTTTTGGAGAACTATAAGGAACCTCTGTGGGCAACTTAACTCGAAACTGGTAAGGCTTATGAGAAATATAATGCATCTCCGTGGGAGACTTACCATGATTCTGGTAAGGTTTGTGAGAAATATAATGCACCTCTGTGGGATACTTACCTCAAAATTGGTAAGGTTTGTAAGAAATATAATGCACCTCTACAGACAACTTACCTCGAAACAGGTAAGGTTTAGGAGAAATATAATGCACCTCTGTGGGAAACTTACCATAATCCTGGTAAGGTTTGTATGCAAACTCTGTATCTATGCCCCAGGTTTTGTAGGCAATTTTGTTTTCCCCTGTCGCTTTGTTGGAAATAATGTAATGTAGCCAGTGGTATATATGATCAATCCGGTGGCTATGCTGAACAACTCTGATGTTTCTTTTGGGGATGCCTTATTAATGATGATCATTCTGGGACCAAATCCGAGCATGCTTGTCACCTGCGTTTATGTCAAACTACAAGTGGTTCTCTATACAGTAGTTTTCCCCCTCTTTACTTTGCTTTATCTTTTATCTCAAGATAAAGTAAAGTAAAGAAAATAAACAATTGTTTACAAAACCATCTAAGAGTTGAAAGCATTTAAATACATTTCATGAGGATTTTGCCCCCAATTAAAATAGAATCTCTTGAGCATTTGGCTTTGACATATGTAAGTCCTGATGTAATTGCTCAAGCTCGATTTGATCATATGCGTTCAATATCTATAAGGATAAGAAATTAACTGAGATTCTGGAAAAAAAAATCATTGGTAACTTGTGAGCCATATTTTGATGCCATATATAATCCTGTGGGGTATATATTTCCCCCTGTATTTTATTTTATTCTAATAGAATAAAATAAACTAGGAATCATGCGTCGAGGAATCGTGACACATATTATTTAGTGCAATTTCCTGATTCTAGTTCAATATGATTCAATATTCAGGTCATACTAGCATAAAATAATAGAGACAAATATCTCATGTAGTGTGATATTTATCTCACGCCCTCGCTATTTTACCAAAGCTGAGAAAACTTTGAAGAAGTTTTAAATCATATATAGAACAATTCAGTCAGTAAGCATGCTGAGTCACCTCGAGGTGAATAATAAATATCAGACTTGATTTTCATGTAACTAGCATATCAATGTGAATAAATCAGAGTTTAGCACAAACCGAATAAAAAGGAGAGAGAAAAGTTGTTCCGAGCGACCATGGATGTGCTTGATTCGAGCAACCGTAAATGAGGTAGCTCGATCTACTAGGTCGAGGCAGCTCGAGTTATTGGATGAGGCTGCTCGAGCCACTAGGCCGAGACTGGTCAAGCCACTAGGGCGAGGCCGTTTGAGGCACTAGGATGAGACTGCTCGAGGCACTACGAGGAGACTACTTGAGCCACTAGGGTGAGATTGCTCGAGTTACTAGAAGAAGGATGCTTGAGGCACGAGGACTAGATTGCTCGAGCCACTAGGACCAGACTTCTTGATCCACTAGGGCAAGGCAACTCGAGCCACTAGGACGAGGTTGCTCAAGGCACTAGGATAAGGCCGCTCAAGGCACCAGGACGAGGTTTCTCGAGGCACCTTCTCGAGGTACCACGGATGAGGATGCTCGAGGTACCTGTTCGAGGTACCCGGAATGAGGTTACTCGAGGTAACATGACTTGAGAAAATTGTTAATTTTTTCAGCAAAAATATTATTTTTCCAAGGTCACTCTAAAAATATCATTTTGATATGGTTTTTCGAAGGATGTCATTTTTGACATTGTTGCCCAAAAATATTATTTTAGTAAGATTATTTGAGTACATGTACGTACTAAGTCTTTAAAAAGGTCCCTCGTGGGATAACATAAAATACTCGTGTAATTTCAAGGGGTATATGATTTTTTCAAGAATAATTATTTTTCTACTTGAGAAACTCAAATTCGTGCGAGGCTACAAATATTTTGAAGATTATTTTTCAGGATGTGTAAATTAAACATTAGAAATAAAATACCCTAACGTTCGAAATAAAATTAAAAAAGGCAACATATTTTATTTGGCCTCATTTTTACATACCCCATAATCAATAATATATAGCATATTGTCAAATTATTCAAATAACACATAATATTGTGCATAATTTGGAAAATGTAGGAGATGTTGTTCACTACCACTATACTGATGCCCATAAAGGAGATACTTCGAGTACCTTAAATATCTCTATACCCTTACAAATATTAACCAAAAGCAAATCCAGTTATTTGGGACAATAGAGTCCAAATGGTAGGGGTGTTCAGAAAACCGACCGAATCGAGCCGAGCCGAACCGCCTTATTTTTGTCATTTTTTTAATAATCGGTTTGTTCTCGTTCTTTTTTAAAAAACCGACCGAATCAGTCCGGTCCTCGGATTTGGGCCTGACAGGGTCGGTCTGGACCAACCCGTACCGACAGGAATTAAATATATATATTTTTTATATTTTATGTGTCACATGTGCTCCTACTAGTGTGTGGTGTAAAATAAAAAAAGATGGGGGGTAGAATAGTCAAAATGGTAAAATGTCTAACTAAACAAAACCCTACACTATAACAATAACCAAGATATTAGCCGTTCCTTTCTTTTCTATCATCTCTCTCACCCAAAACAAAAAACAAAAAAAACTCTCTCACATCTCACCCAAAGTCATCCTCCACCATCCAAGTTCCAACCAAGCCCCCCAACCGATTTCCCAGATCTGCCACATGCCCGCCGCCGATTTCTTAAATTTGCCGCCGACCCGCCTGCCCGCCGCAGATCTCCCTTGCTACTGCCGACTTCCCAGATCTGTCGCCACAGATCTCCCTTGCTGCCGATGATTGCTGCCGCCGCCGACGATTGCTTCCAGTCAGGTGTTTTTTTATCATTTGCTTATATATATATATATATATATATATATATATATATATATTCTCAGTGTAGTGTTTTTTTATATATACCATATTTATATATTTATAAATGTTTTTTTATAAAGATATGAAAAACTGTTTTTATATACCATATTTATATATTTATAAATATTTTTTTATAAAGATATGAAACACTGTTTTTCCCTTTTTCTTTTATATATACCATATTTATATATTTATATATGTTTTTTTTACTGTTTTTTTATATATATATAATCAAAACAGTTTTTAAGTGGTTTTAAAATATATGATTTTGTGCTTTGTTGTTTGTTATTGTCTTGTAGATGGCTGAAAAAGAAGCTAACATAGATGGTGGTGATGGTGGCATTCCTTCTACTAATGTCATTATTAAGGGTACACATCCATATCCTACAAAACCAGAGGTAAAACCTTCAAAATAAAAATCAAAAGCATGGTACCATTTTACTGAAATAGAAGGGGCTGATCCGAGAAAACGTAGGGCAAAATGTAACTACTGTTCTGCAACCTATGCTTGTGATCCTAAGAATAATGGAACAAAAAATATGTTAGCTCGTATAGAAACTAAATGTAAGAAATTTCCTGGTAGGGTTGTAGATTCGAAGCAAAAACACTTGTCCTTTGAAATAAAAAAAGAAGGTGGGGGAAGTGCAAATCTTATTGCTGTCACTTTTAGTGTAGAAGCATGTCGGCGAGCTCTTGCAAAAATATTAATTATTGATGAATTGCCTTTTCGTTTTGTTGAGGGTGAGGGGTTTCAACAATTTATGCAAGTTGTTCAACCAAAATTTGTGAAGATTTCAGGTCGTATTACACTTGCGCGAGATTTCTTAACTATATATTTGGAAGAAAAATTAAAGTTACAAAGTATTTTGAAAGGTAAAAGAATTTGTATAACTACCGATACATGGACTTTCATCCAAAACATCAATTATATGTGTCTTACGGCTCATTTCATTGATGATGAATGGAAGTTACAAAAGAAAATTGTTAGCTTTTATCAAGTTCGAAGTCACAAAGGGGAGATGTTAGGGAAGGTTATTGAGTCATTGTTGGTTGAATGGGAGATAAGGAGCATACTCACCGTAACCGTTGACAATGCGAGTTCTAATAATGGTACCATTAAATATTTGCAAAGAAATACCAAAAGATGGAAAGGTACCATTTTAGAACATGAATATTTGCATATGCGGTGTTGTGCTCATATCTTAATTGAGAGCAAAGGTTTGTTGTGCCTAGATGTTCAAACGAGGTGGAACTCCACTTACTTAATGTTGGATGTTGCCGAAAAGTTTGAAAGAGCTTTTGATAGGTTGGGGGAGGAAGATAAAAATTATTTTTCTTACTTTGAAGGGGATATGGAGGATCTAGATAATAATGATGATGGAAGAGGGGGGGGGGGGGGGGGGGGGGGGGGAAGGTGGGAGGAAGATTGTAGGACCTCCAGATTGTTGTGATTGGAAGAAAGTGAGGGAGCTTGTAAAAATTTTAAAAATATTTTACAACGCAACGTTGAGATTTTTGGGTTCTTTGTTTATTACTTCTAATTAGTTTTTTAATGAGCTTGTAGTAATTCAAAGTACTTTGAATCAATTAAAAATAAGCGGTGATTACTACATAGCTTCAATGGCGGATAACATGGTTAAGAAAATGGAGAAACATTGGAATATTGAAAAAATAAATTTGTTGTTGTTTGTTGCGGTCACTCTTGACCCTCAGTACAAATTGGGGTATGTTTCATTTTGGTTTGAGAGTATGTATGAAAGCAATGTGGCAAAAGAAATGACAAGGAGGGTGAAAAATGTAATTGTCTGTTTGTACGAGTGGTACGTTGATAATTATTCACAAAATGCACTATCTCAAAATGTTAATTTGTCGGAAGTTATTAACGTAGTGGCGGATGGGGATGGAGTGGATGACATCGATGGGCATACATTTTTAGCCGCAATTTAAAAAGCATATGGAGTCTGAAAATGGTGGTCTATGTGGCAATAAGTCGGAGGTTGAGAAGTATTTGGTGGAGGGTAATGAAGATACCACCAATACTAATTTTAATGTCCTAGAGTGGTGGAAAAATAATTCATTAGATATCGATTATTGTCTCATGTAGCACGGGATGTATTGGCAATTCTCTTGTCTATCGTGGCTTCGGAGTCCGCATTTAGCACGGGGGGCGTATACTTGACCCGTTTCATAGCTCTCTCTCTCTGAGCATGGTGGAAGCTCTTGTTTGTACTCAAAATTGGCTTAAATATTCATCAACTCCGATTAGCCTTCGAGATGCCATGGATGAGGTGGAAAAACTTGAACAATTAGATGAAGGAATTTGTCTTTTTTAATAATTGATTATCAATTTATTATTTAATCGAATTTTATTGTAACTAATATTATTACTCTTTATTTCCAAAATTGTTGGGAGCTTCATCAATAATTGTGGATTGAAATCAATCATGTAGGTATGAATTTTTTTGGGAATGTGTTGACCATTTTTTTGGTTGCTATTGATATTTAGCATGTGGATTGACATTTAGCATGTTGCTTATTTGTAGGAATTTAAGGCCGTCTGTTTGGAGGTGTTTGGACGTGTTTTGGGGGCTATTTTGAAGCCGTTTTTACCCTTTTTTGTGCTATTTTGAAGGCTGTTATGGGACTGTTTTTAAGCCCGTTTTAAGGCTCTTATGGGACTGTTTTTAAGCCCGTTTTAAGGCTCTTATGGGACTATTTTATATGTTATTTATGTGCTGTTTTGGATAGATTTAAATGGTGTTTTGTACTAAATTGTGACATATTTATGTGCTATTTTTGTGTTGTTTATGTACTAATATTGCACAGATTTATGTGTTGTTTGTTTTTTCACAAGATCCTTTGGACTTATTTCATTTTGAACAATTTGTAAATAGTAAATTAAAGTCATTTTGGACAGTTTAAATTGGACATAATTGAAAAAAAAAGTTCAAGATTTTTTTAAAATAATATAATTAATTAATCTTAAGACCGAAAAACTAAACCGAACCGACCCTGTAACAAATTGAACCGAATAGGGTCGGTTAACCGACATAATCGGTCCGATCTTGGTCCATTTTTTAGAGGACCGACATAGTCGGTTCGGTCCAAAAAAAACTTCAAAACCGAACCGAACTGGATCACGAACACCCCTACCAAATGGACTGAGCATCCTCAATTTAGATCCCAGCTCCCAAAGAAAATCATTATACATTATGAGACATCCCCGACGCTCGAGGTAGTTAGCCTACTTCGACTTTTACGAGATCAGGATCGGAAGTCGAGGATATTGGGAGGTGGACTACAAATTCGGAGAATGGAGGTGTATGTTTGGAGATCAAGCTACTCGGAGTAAGTCGTTCAGGAATACACCTGAGGTGGATCGGGGCTCCAAGGCTATTCGAGGATCCAACAGATCTTGACAGTGGGTTGGACTCACTTGGGTTTTGTTCAAGACTCTTAGAAGGTCATGGCTAGTGCCTCAGACATCAAACTGATGGTTCGTTGATCGTCTTCCAAAGTCAAGGTCCTCGATGAAAGTTGTTCGGAGGTGACAGTGTCTCGGAGATTAAGATTTTTGCACTGGATTGAATCTGAGATCACTTGTCGAAGGTTTGTCGATGGTCATGAGTTGCATCAGTTTGGGTTTTCTAAGTGGGTTGGTTTTGTGCCCAATTTGATTTACGATTTGAGTTTCGTTTTGCCGGAATGTTTTGTAAATAGTTTTATTATTATTTTTTTCCGAACAGGTTTGGGTAATGGAAGTTGCTGACGGGAGGTTTTTCCACCGGTGTAAGGCTGTAACTTTTTTTTAACCGGAGTTTGGGGCGAGATGATTTCTATAATATCATTATGTATAGTAAAATCCTCTCTTATAATGCATAAGATGTGGCCTATATTTTTTTGTTATCTGATAGCCCAAGAGTAGTCTTGTCAAAGGCTTCATAATTTATAAATGACAACTATTGTGTAAGTAAGAGTAGGTAATTCCAATATTTCTTCAAATCTTTACGAATATTTTATCTGCAAATAGTTGTTAACAGCTATGTATAAGAAAACCTTATCAATGCCCATAACTTTAAAGCATGTACTTGGAAGAATATTATGTGGCATCAGATATCTTTTACCTTCGACTCTCATAGAGTGTAGTCAAGTTAATATAACTGACACACGCAAGCTATTAAAATGTGCACAAATTTTATTCGTGGACTACACACAAACAAATAATATCTTTATTCATGTGGACAAAATTATGGCTAATAAAACTTTTAGCCAAACTAATGCTGAAAATCAACAATAATAAAAAAAATTCAACAGCAGCATCTTGCGTATATTTTATTCATCTGAATATTTCAAATATTCTAATTGAAGATAAATGCTAACAGATTTTATCTGTATTCTAACAAACATGATTTGTGATCTTCATCATAAAACAATATATATGGGATATCTTCACAAAGAAAACGATAGAATAAAAGTAATAATACTTATCTTTGTTGAAGAAAGTATTCCACCGCCACCAAGTTCTCTGTGTGTGCACACGAGACGTTATGCAACCGAAATCATGAATACCTCCTCAACAGAGTCGCTAAATGTAAGATATGAGTGCAGATTTGAGGAGGCACTGTATCGAGCATATTTTAGACTTGAGCAATGTGGTTGCGCCTACGTATTCGTGTTTACAGAATCAAAGTCCGTGTAGTTAGTGGGCCCGTACGATACGCCGAAGAGAGATCAATTTTTGGTTGTTTTGGTGCGCAGGGGGTGCCAAATTCGGCTAGCCGCCTCTCAAACATCCATATACCGTAATGAAACTTATGAAAATTCGCTCGTCACTATTGAACCCATGATGGAGCTCAAAAGGTGTGTGGGGGAGGAGAGATATATTTCCTCTCACTACTTTGCCCCCAAGACCATCATCCATGAAATGAGGGTGGAACCATCTTTTTATAGCAAAAGTGCCTTAAGTGGGATTGACACATGTCATATTCTCTATGGAACCAAGTGTCTAATATTTATGGTGCCACTTGTCACAATATATGTGGTGGCATATTAAATGAACAAATTAAGTCATTACTAAAGTATTGTCAAGTGTAATTTCACCAAAGGCGGAGTATACGCAATATATTAAATTGCGCTTAATAATATCTCAGCCTGTGTAGGGTCTGGATTGTAGTAAAACTCGATAATCATTAATCAATATTTGATTAAATATGTGGGTTAATTTATTAGAGTGTTAGTGGTTAATTCATTTAACCCCACTCCACAGAGAGAGCCTCCCCAATTAACAAAAGATATTCAAGAGAAGGAAGTAGCATGAAAACAACGAGGAAGCTCGACGAGGTAACTTAGTGATGCAGCTCAGTGAAGAAGCTTGCTAATAGAGCTTCTTGTTTACCTTTTGTTCCCATTTAGTCAAATTGTTATCTTTTTATTACATTGATTGTAATGATGTAACGATTGTAATGTTGAGTATGAAGTCAAATGGTACTTGATATACCCGTTTATATTCTAGGAGGGTCGCCTCCACAACTGACGACCCTAAGAGGGGCCGACCCCCCACCAGGCCCCAACTGGCCTTCACCAGGCTCCAGACGACCCTACGAGGGGCCGACCCTTCACCAGGCTCCAGACGACCCTACGAGGGGCCGACCCTTCACCAGGCTCCAGACGACCCTACGAGGGGCCGACCCCTCACCAGGCTCCGGCCGACCCTACGAGGGTACGACAGTACGAGGACATAATCAAGCCAGACTCACTGCCGGAAGAAACTTTGCCCTCGGCCTCGGCTCATAGGCCGAGGGTGACATCATGACAGCGCGTGGTTTGGGAGACGCGTGGAACAGTGCGCGTGAGGCTCATATGACACGTGGAAGACCGTTACAACCGAATCACCCCCTCACGTGAGAGAATATTATGTCATCATTTGGCATCTACAGGTGTCAACAGGGGATTGGCTAGATCATTATTCACATGCACCATGCTTACCTGGGGGGTACACTACACCCCCCAAGACCTATATATACTTGTCACCCCTAACCCTACAGGGGATCGATCCATGAACAGTAGCCCTAGCTAAAACTCTGCTTGTACACACACAATAGAGAGAGAAAGAGAGGGTTATGTGCATTGTATCCAAGGCCATTAGTGCCCATACTTAGTGGATCACACACTCACAGTGGATGTAGGCCAAATTGGCTGAACCACTATACATCATTGTCTTATTCCCTCTTATACTCATCCCCTTCTATACACTTACATACTTATACACTCATACACCTCTATGGCTGCCATGGCTGCTATTGTTTGAGCTCACTAACACTTATCTGGTGGTGCTAAATCTTAGCATCATCAGTTTGGCGCCGTCTGTGGGAACGAGAAGACATCTCTTCCTTTGAACAGCTTGACCTCACTGGGCACTCTGGTGGTGAACCAACACTCCCCCTGAGAGGAGGTGTTTCACCATTGAAAGAGACCTACTAAGGTTCCCAAGCTAACCAGTATTTTCTTCAGTTCAGCTCTTCATAGCTCAAACACATGGCACCTGAGATGCCACCGCCACCACTTCCCCCGCCGGATGATGGGGGAAGACCCAGTTCCAGTCAGCCACCACCTCAGTCTGAGATGGCTGATGTGGCAGCAGCCCTAAAGTTTCTGGCAGCCAGCCAGCGGATGATGCAGGAGCAGTTTACAGCTCTAAGTCAGAATATACTGAGACCACCAGGGGTCTCACCTGAGATGATTACTCCGGCAGCAGCTCCAGGACATCATGAGGCCAGGGGACCACCCCAGGCACCACATAAAGACCTGCCACCCCCTCAGCGGCGTAGGGATGTTGCTGACCCCCGGCGTTTACGCCTGGGGAGGCAAGGAAACCCTTGCCCCGAGGACAGGTATGATGATCTGGAGGAAGAAGAGGCTCCAGTAGAATGCTGGGAGCCATATGAGGTCTCCAACAATACAGTACGACCCCTCCAGGACAGTAGAGGAAAGTGCGGGAGACCAAACCCTGATGATCGCCCAAGAGGCTCTGCTTTTGACCGCCTGAGCAGGGGGTCGGCCTTCGAGAGGCTGGGCCCAGTGAATGACCTGCGAGACAAGTTGTCCAAGTCAAGAAGCGCAGCGAGATCTAGGAAAGAAGCAGAAGGCCGACCCCAAAGACGGGATGACGGCCAAAGGGAAGTAAATAGCCGACACAGGCCTGCCGTAGCGGAGCCCTCCATCCACCTCCGAGAGGCAGCAGGGGATAACATCGGCCAGGCCGACCCTGTGAGGCCCTGGAATGACTCAATCCAGAGGTTAGAGGATAAGATTGGCGACATACTGAAGAGCCGGGACCCTCTTCAGAGGGGATACACCATGGGCTCACCCTTTGTGGCAAAGATAGTCAACTTCCCCACGCCATCGAAGTTCAAGCCTCCCGTGGTCACCCCAAGATACGATGGGAGCACCAACCCTGTCCACCACGTGGAAATGTATCAGTCGGCGGCAGACATATACTCTATCTCAGATGAGATGAGGTGTCGTGCCTTCTCTGGTACCTTGACAGGGGCTACGCATGTGTGGTACACGTCTCTTCTAAAAAATTCTATTGGAAACTTTAAGCAGTTGGCAGACTTGTTCATCCATAATTTCTGCTTTGGGGTGAGGCCACAGAAGAAGACCACACACCTGCTCTATGTTAAGCAGGGAAAGAACGAGACTCTGAGAGACTACATAGCCAGATTCAATAAAGAGAAGCTGGAGGTAGAAGACTATGAGGAGAGCATAGCTATGACAGCCCTGATTGGAGGGCTCCAGAAGGGGAAGCTATTATGGAAGCTTGCCGAAGACCCTCCGAGGACGATGGCTGAGCTGTTGTCAACAGCAGGGAAGGTGATGAACGCCGAAGAGGCGATGGCCGCAAAACATGAAGACGAAAAAGGAGGTGCAAGTGGGAATAAATACCCCAAGAAGAACAAAGAGGGGAAGAAGAGGACCATGGATGATAAGTTCGCGGGGTACACCCCTCTGACGGTCAGCTGTGAACAGATCCTCAATGAGATAAAGAGTGACCGGACACTGAAGTGGCCTGAGAAGCTGAGGGCAGCCCCCGGCAAGAGAAATAGGAACCTGTGGTGTGAATTTCACCAAGATCACGGCCACGTAACAGACAAATGCTTTGCTCTGAAAGATGAGATTGAGAAGATGCTGAAGGAAGGGAAGCTCAGAAAGTACGTCGACAAAGCCGACTTCAAGAGGGGCCGAGGGGACGACCCCAGAAAGAAGCGAGTCGACGCCTGCAGAGAAGGTCCTCAAAAAAGAGGGGACGACCCCTCTGATGATGAGGACGACCCTGACCTCCCGCCGAGAGACGACCAAGGCCCTGTCAAGAGGCTCAATATGATCTCGCTCGGGGTGGGAATGATCTCCGGGGGACTTGCAGGAGGAGGGTCTGAGGTCGCCGACAGGAAGGCCCATGTCGCTGAGGCTAAGGCAGTGACGAAGACGGTGCACTCGACCTCCCTAGAGGTCAAGTTAGAAAAAAGGAAGAAGGTTGATATGGACACTTTGGTTGTGGGATTTTCAAGAATGGACTTCAAGGGCCTATTGGCCCCGCATGATGACCCTCTCGTCATCACCACCAGGGTGCACGGGTGCGAAGTGCCGAGGATCCTGGTGGATGGGGGCTCATCCGCAGATGTGATGTTCTGGCCATGCTTCAAGGCCTTGGGCCTCAGTCGTGCCAGACTTATCCCCTACCATCATCCATTGATTGGGTTCAGTGGGGAGAAGGTTCACCCCCTAGGAATATATGAGGCTGATGTCAGGATGGGGGACGAGTGGCCGAGATGGCTCACTAAGAGGGTCAGTTTCTTTGTGCTGGATGAGCATGTGTTTTCGGCATACAACATCATACTGGGACGTGTGGCCCTCAAGGGGTTTGAAGCTGTGCCGTCCACGGTCCACCAGATGGTTAAGTTCCCTACCCCTTATGGGGTGGGGGAAGTTCAGGGAGACCAGACGACAGCAAGAGAGTGCTACTACAACTCCGCTGAAGAAAGGGAGGCACACAAGAGGGCTACAGCCACTTACAACATTGATACCCTAGACCCCAGGGACGAGACGAAGCTCAAAAAAGGAGAGGCCGCTGAGGAGGTAGAACCCATCACCCTCGATGAGGATGACCCGGGAAAAACCGTCCAAGTTGGCAAATCTCTGAAGCCCAGTATCAAGGAAGACCTCATCAAACTGTTGAGGAGAAGGCGAAGCGTCTTTGCGTGGAGTCATGTAGATATGCCAGGGATCGACCCTGAAATCATGTGCCACAAACTCAATGTGGTAGAGGGAGTGAAGCCGGTAAAGCAGAAGAGGAGGATTTACTCTAGAGAAAAGTATGAGGTCATCAGGGATGAGGTTAAAAAATTAGAAGACGCTGAATTTATCAGAGAGGTCATCTACCCTGAGTGGCTGTCCAATGCAGTCATCGTCCCAAAGGCCAACGGCAAGTGGAGAATGTGCGTGGACTTCACAGACCTCAACAAGCATTGTCCCAAAGACAGCTTCCCTCTCCCCCGCATCGACCAGATGGTAGACGCTACCGCAGGCCATGAGCTCATGAGTTTCATGGATGCCTACTCAGGGTATAACCAGATTTTCATGAACCCTGAGGACTCGGAGAGGACCGCCTTCATCACTGACAAGGGGACATACTGTTACAGGGTCATGCCCTTTGGCCTAAAAAATGCGGGGGCAACGTACCAGCGCCTCGTAAACAAAATGTTCGAAGACCAAATTGGTAAGTCTATGGAGGTTTACGTAGATGACATGCTGACTAAGAGTCTGAAGGCAGAGGATCATGTAGCAGACCTGGAAAGGACCTTTAATACAATGGACAAATACAAAATGAAGCTCAATCCGGCCAAGTGTGTCTTCGGGGTCGGAGCGGGGAAGTTCTTGGGGTTCATTGTCAATCAAAGAGGCATCGAGGCCAATCCTGAAAAGATAAAGGCCCTTATTGAGATGAAGACCCCCAAGTCCATTAAAGACGTTCAGAGGCTCACAGGGAGAGTGGCTGCCTTGAACAGATTTGTGTCAAGGGCTACAGACAGGTGTCTACCATTCTTCAAGATCCTCAGGAAAGCTTTTGAATGGAGCGAAGAGTGTGATGAGGCTTTCAAGCAGCTGAAATCATACTTAGGGTCTCCCTTGCTGCTGTCACGACCCGTGCAGGGTGAACGACTGTACGTGTACCTTGCTGTCTCAGAATCCGCTATCAGTGCAGCAATCGTAAGAGACGAAGATGGGATACAGAAGCCCGTATATTTCAACAGCAAGGCACTCCAGGGGGCAGAGCAGAGATACCCGAGGATGGAGAAGTTGGCCTATGCCTTGATTCATGCCTCAAGGAAGATGAAACCGTACTTCCAGTCCCATACTATGGTCATCCTTACTGACTCTCCTCTTAGGCAGGTCCTACACAAGCCTGAAAAATCAGGAAGGCTAATGACCTGGGCTATAGAGCTGGGGGAGTTTGACATTGTGTATCAGCCTAAGACAGCCATTAAGGGGCAAGCCTTGGCAGACTTCGTGGCTGAGTTCACATGGGAAGAAGATGAGGCCGAGGGTGAGACCCTCGGGAAGGCAGATACAGAAGACAGACCCGCAGACACACCTGCAGAAATGGCTGAGACGAGCACCGCTAGAAGGAAAGTGACTGAAAACGAAGAGGGAAGATACATCTTTAGACAGGGGTCCCTCTCTGAGGGAAATTTTTCTGAAGGAAAGACTCCGTGGAGCCTCTTCGTTGACGGGTCCTCCTGTGATAGCGGAAGTGGTGCTGGACTGATACTATCAGCACCCGATGGCACAGACGTCGAGTACGCCCTGAGGTTCAATTTCAAAGCCTCCAACAATGAGGCTGAGTATGAGGCCTTGATAGCTGGCCTCTCCTTAGCCAAATCCCTTAGTGTCAACCAAATTTTGGTTCACAGTGATTCAAGGCTGGTGGTGAATCAGATACTAGGAGCCTATGAGGCCAAAGACGAGAGGATGGCTAGGTATCTTGATAAGGCGAGGTCATTGCTGAAAAACTTCAAAGAAGTGAAATTCAAGAGGATACCTAGGCTCGACAATGGCCGTGCTGACGCCCTTGCAAGGTTGGCCTCAGCTACTAGGACAGACATAAGGAGGACAGTCCCGGTAGAAATTTTGCTTCGACCAACTATCGAAGACAACGAGGGAACACTTGGCATTTGCATGAATGTTTCTCAAGAACCTTCATGGATGGACCCCCTGATCAGATACATTAGAGGGGGAGAGATGCCAGAAGCAAGCCAAGAGAGGAAGAAGCTGAGATACAGGGCTGCAAAGTTCGCTGTCATCGGAGACACGCTGTACAAAAAGGGGTTTCTGCTCCCCTTACTTAGGTGTGTGCATCCCTCAGAGGTCCCTTCCATTTTGCAAGACGTGCATGAAGGGTCGTGCTCAAGCCATATTGGGGGTAGATCCTTGGCAAAGAGGGTGATCACCCAAGGCTACTGGTGGCCGACCTTGGGGAAAGATGCTGCCGCATATGTTAAAAAGTGTGATAAATGCCAAAGATTTGCTACTATCCCTCATCAACCTCACCAGCCTCTCACCTCCATTGCATCCCCATGGCCGTTTGCAATATGGGGGATTGATCTGATAGGACCCTTACCGAGAGCAGTCAATAACTATCGGTTCCTCATCGTAGCAATTGACTACTTTTCAAAATGGGTAGAGGCCGAGCCGATGGTCACGATCACGGAGCAGAAGACCTTCCAGTTCATCTGGAAGAATGTGATATGCAGATATGGTCTACCCAACACCCTCATCTCGGATAACGGGACCCAGTTCAAGAATGCCTCTTTACAGAAGTACTGTGAGAGGGTAAGTATCAAACAATTTTTCTCCACCCCAGGCCGACCTCAGGCCAATGGGCAAACCGAAGTTACGAACAGGACAATCCTAGATGGGATTAAGAAGAGGCTTGAGGAGGCAAAAGGAAGATGGGTCGAGGAGTTATATGCAGTATTGTGGGCATACAGGACGACAGTAAGGACCCCTACCGGGGAGACCCCATTCATGTTAGCTTATGGATCAGAAGCAGTCATCCCCACCGAAGTGGAGTTTCCTACTCATAGGGTCCAAATGTATGATCCCCAGGGGAATATGGAAGAGAGAAGACTTGACCTAGACCTGATTGAGGAAAGAAGGGAGGATGCTGAGATAAGGCAAGCTTCCTACCAGCAGAGGACCGCAAAGTTTTACAACCAAAGGGTGAAACAGAGGCCTATCGCAGCGGGAGACTTGGTTCTTAAAAAGACTTGGCAGAAACCCAACAAGCTCCATCCTAATTGGCATGGCCCATATAGGGTCATCGATGAAGTTGTCCCGGGGACCTACAGGCTAGAGAACCTGGAGGGGGAACCTTTCTCAAACCCCTGGAATGCAGATCATTTGAAAAAATACTACCAGTAGTGTTGTAAGGTCTTGATAAGCCATAGTTGTAATAAGCATTGTTTCGACAGAACACACTGAAGATTAATGAGAAGTATCAGTGTTTCCCTCATCCAGTGGTTATCAGTTCTAGTATACATGCAAAGAAGTTGATCCCTCGGCTATAATGGGGACCAGTGGAGGGGACGACCCCACCACAGTCCTCAAGAAAGACGAGGGAAGACTTCAAAATCCATTAAATTGGAAAGTTGATCCCTCGGCTATAATGGGGACCAGTGGAGGGGACGACCCCACCACAGTCCTCAAGAAAGACGAGGGAAGACTTCAAAATCCATTAAATTGGAAAGTTGATCCCTCGGCTATAATGGGGACCAGTGGAGGGGACGACCCCACCACTGTCCTCAAGAAGACGAGGGAAGACTTTAAAAACCATTAAATTGGAAAGTTGATCCCTCGGCTATAATGGGAACCAGTGGAGGGGACGACCCCACCACTGTCCTCAAGAAAGACGAGGGAAGACTTCAAAATCCATTAAATTGGAAAGTTGATCCCTCGGCTATAATGGGGACCAGTGGAGGGGACGACCCCACCACTGTCCTCAAGAAAGACGAGGGAAGACTTTAAAATCCATTAAATTGGAAAAGTTGATCCCTCGGCTATAATGGGGACCAGTGGAGGGGACGACCCCACCACAGTCCTCAAGAAAGACGAGGGAAGACTTCAAAATCCATTAAATTGGAAAGTTGATCCCTCGGCTATAATGGGGACCAGTGGAGGGGACGACCCCACCACAGTCCTCAAGAAAGACGAGGGAAGACTTCAAAATCCATTAAATTGGAAAGTTGATCCCTCGGCTATAATGGGGACCAGTGGAGGGGACGACCCCACCACTGTCCTCAAGAAGATGAGGGAAGACTTCAAAATCCATTAAATTGGAAAGTTGATCCCTCGGCTATAATGGGGACCAGTGGAGGGGACGACCCCACCACTGTCCTCAAGAAAGACGAGGGAAGACTTTAAAATCCATTAAATTGGAAAAGTTGATCCCTCGGCTATAATGGGGACCAGTGGAGGGGACGACCCCACCACAGTCCTCAAGAAAGACGAGGGAAGACTTCAAAATCCATTAAATTGGAAAGTTGATCCCTCGGCTATAATGGGGACCAGTGGAGGGGACGACCCCACCACAGTCCTCAAGAAAGACGAGGGAAGACTTCAAAATCCATTAAATTGGAAAGTTGATCCCTCGGCTATAATGGGGACCAGTGGAGGGGACGACCCCACCACTGTCCTCAAGAAGATGAGGGAAGACTTTAAAATCCATTAAATTGGAAAGTTGATCCCTCGGCTATAATGGGGACCAGTGGAGGGGACGACCCCACCACTGTCCTCAAGAAAGACGAGGGAAGACTTTAAAAACCATTAAATTGGAAAGTTGATCCCTCGGCTATAATGGGAACCAGTGGAGGGGACGACCCCACCACTGTCCTCAAGAAAGACGAGGGAAGACTTTAAAAACCATTAAATTGGTTATCAGAACCCTCGGCTATAATGAGGACCAGTGGAGGGGACGACCCCACCACTGTTCTCAAGAAAGATGAGGGTAGACTTTATTTAAAAATCATTAATTTGATCATTTGAACCCTCGGCTATAATGAGGCCTGATGAGGGGACGACCCCACATTGGTCCTCAAAAAGACGAAGGAAGGGTTAGTATCATCATCATCAACGAAGAAGCAAATTTGCAAGGAACAAACCATAACAGAATTAAATATGGGAGACAGTTGTGAAAGGAAGAGACGATGGTATTAATATAAAGCATCAAGTGTTTTACAATATACAGAACAAAAATACAAAAACAAGGGTATGGGCTACAGGCAGCCACCCTAGGGGACGACATCAGAGGGCAGGGCCTCAACATCAATGGGAATGGTCTCCTCAGTTACCAGCACCGGATCATCTTCAGATGTGCCAACCCCCTCGATCTGGGCTTGGGCCTCCACCTGATTGAGGGCCTCGGCAATTAGGGGGTCGTCCAGTTGAACACCCTCCAATGATGGGCGAACAGAGGAGACGACATCGCCAAATCTGAGGACTACCCACCGACAGGCCGTCCTAATCCCCCTTTCAAGATATTCAAGGCCGAAGCCCTGAAATTCGTCTGAAATCTTGTATGCCTCCACAGCGTCAGCCTCAGCTTTCTTGATGGCTGCCTCCAGATCAGTCTTATGACGGGCCTCCAGGTTGATCAGAGCCTCATCCTTGTCCTTGATCAACAAGTCCTTGTCCTTGATCAACAAGTCCTTGGCCTGCATATCGGCATCATGCTGCCTCGTCAGCTCATCAAGGACTCTAGCATGCTCAGCCCTTGTGCTCTCCAGCTCGGCCCTCGCAGTGCCCAGCTCTGTCCGTAGGTCAGCCTCTTGTTGGATGGCCCTCTCAGCTTCATGGAATTTCTGTTGATTCTCGGCCATCCACTTGGTGGCAGAGGTGAAGGCACAGACAGACTGCAAGAAAAATGAAGATGCGTCAAGGGGAGCCGAGGAAACACAATGAAATTAAAGGTCAGGACCAATACCTGAGCAAGGGAGTGCAGACCGTAGTCATACACTTTGGCTGGAGGCATCTGCGCCAAGAACTCGAAGTCGGAGGCCGACGGTGCAGAGAACATAGAGGCCTTTGCTGCCCTCAGGTTGGCGATAAGAGATGAGGGGTCGGCCCTCAGATGTGACAGATTTTGAGACCAGAAGGCCCCCATGCTTGGTGAAGAGGTTGCTCCTTCAGAGGCCTCGGCCCTGGCCCTCGTCTTAGGGTCAGGACGAGGCTCGACAGGAGCCTCAGGCTCCTTCCTTTTGTGACTAACAGCTGTCGGCTCAACAACTGTCGGCCCTGAGGCCCTTGTCTTCTTAGGAGCTTGCTGAGGCTCCTTCCCCTTCTTCTTTGACAGACCAGCAAGAAGGCTTGGAGCAGTCATATCCCAGAGATAATCTGACACGCCTGCAGGACGACCTGAAAAGGATACGATGAATCAGAAAAGTTCAGAGATAAAGAGAGAACACTTCAAAAATAAGTAAAGATGGGAAAATGTTCGGTATAACTCACATAGTTCTGTCAGAGGGCCGACCCTCAGACCAGCTTCTTTAAGGAAGCGAGGGGTCATCAAATCTTCGAACTTTGGGATCTCACCCTCTCTCCCTCGTCCCCTCAGATACTCAACAATATCCCTCTCCTCCAAGCTAAGTCCGGGGTCTGACCTAGCTTTCATGGAAGGGTTAGACCATCTGTTAGGAACCCTCGGAGCATCGGCAGAAGGGGACGCCTCGGTGGAGCTCTCCCATGCCCCAGATATGAAGAAGAACCTTTTTTTCCAATCATGATTGGAAGTTTGAGCCACGTGGAGCAGCTTCTTCTCAGACCTTCTCGCTCCCAGATGATAGTATCCGGGCTGTTTAGATGAAGAGGTGATATTGTAGCAGGCCAAGAACACGTCGGACGAGGGCTCGTCAGTGAAAGCGTTTTTCCACAGAGAGATGTACCCCAGAATCGTCCTCCAAGAATTGGGTGGAAGTTGCGAGGGGGAGACGCCCAGAGCCGACAGAATATCTATAATGGCAGGATGAAAGGGAAGTCTGACACCTACTTTGAACATTTGCTCGTAGACTGCAACTTCTCCCTCTTCACCCTCAAAGACCCTCTCGTCCTCGGAGGGAACCCTCATAGTCACCCCAGGTGGCACTCCGTAAATATGCCTCCATATCAGAAGATTCCTATCCCTGACAGAGGAGATAAAAGACGAGGCATGGGAGGTATCAACCTCATCATCTGTATCATCGTCCTCATCCCCCTCATCACCTGCAGGAGGACCCTGAGGAAATGCTACTTGGAAGGCGTTGGGGGATAGGGTTGTCACAGGGACAGCCTCAGAGGGGATCGTACCCTTGGCCTCTCGGGGAGGGCTAAGGTCAGGAGAGTCCCTTCTACCAGAAGTTCCAGCACCAGTTGGAGAGGAGGTTCTCTCGTCCATCTCACTTAGGTTGGGTGTCTCGGCCGGACGAGACGACGACCCACAAGACTCAGAGGGTTCAGATGGTCTAATGGTGGCAAGAGGAATGGGAAAAATGGGTCGTACCCAATTAGGGTCGGCCCCTCGTCTCCTCTCTTCCTCTTCCTCTATTCGTCTGATCTCGGTAAATAGTTTCTCTCTCAGGGACGGGAATTCAGACACCAGGTTGTAAAGCCTCCTAAGCATTAAGGGGAAGACCCAACACTTAAAGAAATTATACTAGACTTGGGTAATTTAACTACAAACAAGTGGGGAGTGGACCAGATTTGACTTTTGGATTAAACAAAGAACTCAAAAGGTTTTCACTCAAGAACACTCAAGAACATCCAAGAGCCAGTTACCGGAGAAGACACCGGAAAATACACCGGAAAAGGTTATGGCACAACTTAAGGAAAATGGCTGCCTACGAGCCTAAAAAACGAACGAAAATGAAAGAAAAAGAGAGCACTGGATGAAAGAGGTTACCTGATGAGGAGAGAATAAGAACGCTGCTAGGCCTGGAAGAATCGAAGGCTGCAAATGGCGATGTAGGCTGAAAATTCTAGAGAGAGAGAATGCTTAGGCGCGAAGAAGAAGAAGG
The DNA here is from genome assembly GCA_949130495.1 of Sambucus nigra. NCBI lineage: Eukaryota > Viridiplantae > Streptophyta > Magnoliopsida > Dipsacales > Adoxaceae > Sambucus > Sambucus nigra. Next base: position 146,013,749 of record OX422214.1, read on the forward strand.
AAGAGAAAGGGTTTGAAAATACCTTAAATACCTTAGCAATGAGTGGGCCCATTGACCAAGGCAGGACACAGCCCACGAGGAAGGCATCATTAGGGTACAAGGACCCAAGCGCAGTGTGCAGCCGTCATGCCTTGGAAACTGGAACAACAATGAGTACCTAACCAGGTGTCACTCACCTAACTGATCATACCTGCATCTCATTTAAAACACTATCCCTCAGCCATCTCAACAGCACCTATGGCTAAGGGCTGGGGGGTGATTGATATACCCGTTTATATTCTAGGAGGGTCGCCTCCACAACTGACGACCCTAAGAGGGGCCGACCCCCCACCAGGCCCCAACTGGCCTTCACCAGGCTCCAGACGACCCTACGAGGGGCCGACCCTTCACCAGGCTCCAGACGACCCTACGAGGGGCCGACCCCTCACCAGGCTCCGGCCGACCCTACGAGGGTACGACAGTACGAGGACATAATCAAGCCAGACTCACTGCCGGAAGAAACTTTGCCCTCGGCCTCGGCTCATAGGCCGAGGGTGACATCATGACAGCGCGTGGTTTGGGAGACGCGTGGAACAGTGCGCGTGAGGCTCATATGACACGTGGAAGACCGTTATAACCGAATCACCCCCTCACGTGAGAGAATATTATGTCATCATTTGGCATCTACAGGTGTCAACAGGGGATTGGCTAGATCATTATTCACATGCACCATGCTTACCTGGGGGGTACACTACACCCCCCAAGACCTATATATACTTGTCACCCCTAACCCTACAGGGGATCGATCCATGAACAGTAGCCCTAGCTAAAACTCTGCTTGTACACACACAATAGAGAGAGAAAGAGAGGGTTATGTGCATTGTATCCAAGGCCATTAGTGCCCATACTTAGTGGATCACACACTCACAGTGGATGTAGGCCAAATTGGCTGAACCACTATACATCATTGTCTTATTCCCTCTTATACTCATCCCCTTCTATACACTTACATACTTATACACTCATACACCTCTATGGCTGCCATGGCTGCTATTGTTTGAGCTCACTAACACTTATCTGGTGGTGCTAAATCTTAGCATCATCAGTACTCGCGAGAGACCAGGCCTGGCAAGGTTTGGAAGAGATCACATGCTCTATCGAATAACCTTATTGTGGGAACTTCAGAGGGACTTGGTTTGAATGATTGAGAAGTGAGGCAACATTAAGTCTTGTCTTGACCATATTAGATACACTTAGTAAAACACCGAGAGATCTTTCGTTGTGGAACCTTATGCAGAGTAACCTTGAGTTCCATCGTATATTGGACTTTGAGCCAAATAACCCTCTACCAAATGTCACATATACGTTAGGTGTTGCCATTAGCAAGATAAATACTGTCCAATCCAAACTCGAGTAATCCATTGTGGTATAGTCAGACATTTGGTGAGCCACCACTATAGAGATAGTCCTTTGATGCACAGTGGCTTGGAAAAAGGCACGTCCTGACATTTAATGGTCATGACGTAGGGTGTACTGGACCATCAGGCATTTAATGCATATGACGTAAAGTATGAGGGGGAGATCTTTCACAATGTAGAGGATTGAGACATCTCGAGAAAGGTGTGGGTCTATTTATTGGTCTCAACCACTTATGAGGTAATAGAGTTCTTTCTAGAGATTTTATTGCTACAGACAGAGAAGTTAATTTAAACCAGAGAGTTAACTAACCCACCATTGTCCTTTATTGTGAAGTTTTTAATAGCTAACCATATATATATATATATATATCATAGGTGTTTAGTGTGTTGTCTACCCGCCAAGATGTATTTAGGCTTCTTACTTCTCTCTCCCTTTGAAGGAGTTGCTTTTGAGTGTCCTTTATTATCGTTTGAGTTATACATAAGAGATTGGTGAGTTCAATTAGAGTGTTTCTTATATAAAATATTATGTGTTAATTTGTCTTTGTTAAAGAGTACTTGGGTTATCATTTATTACAATACCTATAAGGGGTACGCCTCTACTGGTATTACTATACTCACAAGCTTCAAGGAGACCACCCTCTTACATTTAGTGACTCTGTTGGAGAGGCATTGTCCTAGAGGTATGGCGCAAGATAACAGTAACCATACCCTTGACTTTGATGCTATTCAAATAAGCGAAGAATAAGTGGTGAGGGAGCTTGAGGTTGGCATGGATGGGGTTCCTTGCGTAGAGGTTCACCAAGTTTAAACGGTAACAGTAATTCTAGTGGTCACACAAGCTTCTACTAGTGTCGTGATGGGATATGCATAGACGGTCCTTCTCATGGGGAAATTCTTTGAATTATTAAAGACTCCTATAGATGCAATAGATTTTGAGGGAGGACTACATCCTATATATTTTGTAACACTGATGGTGGATCTGATAGCTCCATTGAGCGCAACCCTAATAGGAACTGTCCCCACGAACACTATACCCATCCCTGTCCCAACGGTGGGTACACCAGTGGTGGCAAGTATTCCACCTGTGGTCCCTCTGCCTGTTGCTCCAGCGGCTGAAAAAACCCCAGCATCTGCCTTAGAAGAAATGAGGAAGATGATAGCAACTTCTTCGCAGTCATCCAATGAGGTAGCATCGGTATATGATGATTTTCATACTCCCTATCCTGAGGCGTATAATAAGAACCTTATCCGAAGGACTAAATTCCTCCCATATTTAAATAATACACATGAAATGGAGGAAACCCTAAGGATCTTATTAAGTGGTTCATCGAGCATTTACGGGCCCATTGCAACAATAAGAAGTTAAGGTTAAGGGAGTTTTCTAAATCTCTCATCGATAAGGCATATACCCGGTACTCTCACATGGCATCGAAGAGTGTATCAATGTGGGAGACGAATTTACGTTGTCACAGCTAGGCAGGGATAAGTAACAACCAGGGGAAGAGGTGGTACCGTACGTCCAAAGATTCATAGAAAGGTCCCTCAACGTGAGGGAGGAGGCTAAGGAGTCCAAGTTGCTTCAGATTTGTGCTGAAGCTTTCCTCCTAGAGTACATCTGTCACGTAATAAATGAAATGTGTGAAAGAATTTTTACGGTGCTTTAAAAAGAAGCAAGGAACATCTTATTGGTCGTACAGCCAAACCCGATCGTGGTGCCTATATATGATATTCAAGCAGCCAATACAACCCATTATGGGACATGACCAACCCCTATGAGAGGGATATGCTGAAAGAGGAGAGGGGGAAAACAACCGAATAAGAAAAATAAAAGGAAGTTTAGTACAGATAGAGAGGAGCCACCACCATTTCCTTGTACTGTGGAATGGTCCGTCATTTCCTACAACACATAGTGAAAGGGGGACGGTCTATGAGCCCAAGGATACTCCAACGATGGAGCTAGATATAGAAACAAGAGGTAATCCTAAATATTTCCAGATCCATGGGAATATTAGCCATATAACGGCAAGATGTTTTACACTAAGGAAGCTTATAAGAAAATAAATAAAGGTAGGAACTCTGCGAATCCCTCAGGAGAACGTCAAAAATAACCCACTACCAGCACATGCAGCTAACTTGGTAGTTTTTATGACGGAGAAGCTGAGAGGGAGACATGGTAATTATTGGTAGATCAAGAAGAGTTTGAGGAGGCGTTAGAAAACTGCACCAGAGGAATGGCCAATGTTCTGATAGCCTAAGATGAAGCAAGCGCAAGAGACATCGAGGACGTGTATAACTTAGATAGCTAGGAAGTAGTCCAAGGGATGGAATACTATATTGTATCATAGTCACCAAAATTCTCATCATTGTTCGATAAAATGGGAATTCCAAGGGAAAACAGACTGGAGATAACCCAAGCGATTTTGGACATTGCACGAAAGAATGCAGTTCCATCGCTAAGATGAAGGGGGCCTATAGCCAGATTAGTAAGGAAATTCCCGTCTGAAGTGCCTTTAGTGATGCCGACAGGGATATAAGGTTACCACACGACATACCCTTATATGTGATGGTAAGTACCAACTATGTAAGTTTTACGAGGGCTCTAATGGATGGGGGAGCATCCATAAATATTATACAGCTCATTCCATGCATCCAACATTTCTGAAGCAATATTAATACCAATGCCTCTGGTGAACTCTGGTTATAAAAACCAGTCCTCCAAGTCAATTGGTATGTGAACGTAGGGATTGTAATAGGAAATCTCACTTCACACATCATGTTTTATATGATTGAGAGTAATACTTCCTATCACCTTTTTATAGGAAGGATGCGGTTGCACAACCAAGATTTAGTTCCTTCGACATATCACCAATACGCTAAGGAAAATATAAAGGGGATTGAGATCGTTATACGTGCAACGAAGAAGCCCTTTGCAATCGAAGAGGCTCACCTAGTGGATACAACATTTTATACAAAGCTGAAAGAGGACATAAGAGTCCTATCAAGATGAATGGAGGGAGCCATAGTTCCCTATATCAGAGAAATAATGGGGCCTATGAATGGTCAAAGTAGCGAAAGAGAAGGTAGGATAGGATTAGCTGAAGAGGTCAATCATGTTGATCCCAAACCTCAGAATATCTCTGAATAACTAATATACAGGATGAGGACTAGGATGGACCTAATGGAGTATGAGGCCTACCAATAAAGCGTGTTGATCAGGATCTCGGGATCGAGGTTGGCAAAAGTTTCAAGAGAATGGAAACGAAAAGAGATTGTGACAGCCAATATGTAATGAAAGAAAGTGATAACAGAGGATAGAAATGTGATCTATCACCTTTAAAGGTGTGAGTAGGCGATCAAAGGAGCTATTGCAGAGGCTGACAAAGAGGCTGACCCGGTGTATGAATGTTTTCTAGCGGACCAGCAGGGGAAATGCATGGTTATAGACAACTCAAATATATAATAATTTGTGGAGGAAGTAGAATAAGAATCAAAGTACATGATGGACTGCCCAAAGCCGCAGGCGCAGGAACTAGATTAGCTCGATTTAGCCAAAAAAGGAGAAGATCCATGTACGATCTTCATTTGGAAGGATTTAAGCAAAGAGAAAATAAGGGACTTATTTGAGCTGATTTGAGAATATAGAGACGTATTTACGTGGAAATACACAGAGACGAAGGGGTAGACGAAGAAGTAAATTTCCATAAGCTGAACATTATGCCTTTAGCTATACCGATGAAGCAAGCTACAAGAACTTATAAGCTTGAGCTGGATTTGAAAATTAAGTATGAGGTCCAACGGTTTCTAGCAACTAGGTTCATCAAATCGATACAACACCCACTTTTCTTATCTAGCATTATCCCAGTGAGAAATAAGGATAAGAACTAAATACGAATATGAGTGGACTTTAGACATTTGAATAGAGCTTGCACAAAGGATGAGTTACCTTTACCCTTTATTGATAACTTGATTGATGCAATTGCAGGAAATGAAATTTATGGCTTCGTGGATGGGTATGTGGGATATAACCAAATCAAGATGGATCCAACAGATGCAAAGAAGATAACAATCAGAACTTCGTTAGACAATTTCATATACAAAGTAATGCCTTTGGGGTTGAAGAATGCTGGAGCAATATACCAAAGAACTATGATGGCCATTTTCTCTGACTTCTTTCATAACTTTTTGGAATTTTATATGGATGATCTGGTCATCAACTCGAAGAAGGAACAGTCCCATATAGATAATTTAAGGAAGGTGTTCATTTGGTTCAGAAAGTACAAACTAAAGATGAATCCACTGAAGTGTTCTTTCAGAATTAAAAGCAAGAAGTTTCTGGGTTTTGTAGTGGATCGAAAGGGTTACAGATGGACCAGGACAAATAACGAGCAATCTTGGAGATGTCATGTATACGAATAACAAAAGAGCTCAAGAGTTTCCTTAGTATAGTCTCCTACCTTAGGAAATTTATGTCAGGGTTGGCTGAGATAACTCATCCATTGATAGAGCTGCTGTGAAAAGGTACAAAGTTCAAATGGGTGGAAGCTCATAAGGAATCTCTCACCAAGCTGAAGAAACTGCTCACTTATCTAAAAATGATTATTCCTCCAAAGGCAGGGATACCGTTGCATCTCTACCTCATGTCTACCACCAGGTCTATTGGAGATCTCTTGGCACAAGAAGTTAATGGTCAGGAACAACGAGTATAGTATTTGAACAGGATCATACATATACCAGAGGCGAGGTATAGTAGTGTAAAGAGATATTATTTAGCCTTGGTGTTTATAGCACAAAAGCTTAGACATTGTATGCTATCTTTCACAATTCATATTGTGACAAGATGTGATCCCATTAAGTTTTTATGGGTAAGAACTATTTTGATTGGAAAAGCAGCTAGGTGGTTCCTCATCCTTTCAGATTATGACTTGATGTGTGTGGTCCTTCGTGCGATAAAGAGTCGGGCATATGTAAACTTATTGGAAAAATTTTCGTCTGGGATATTTGAGCCACCTCATGAGAGAATTCCTAAAAATGATTTATAAGCCAACTTTTTGGATGAAAACCTTAAAGAATGGACTATGCAGTTTGATGGTTCTCGACAGAAAAGAAGGGAGGAGCAGGGGTCATTCTTTCAAATGGGAAGGAAGATATTTTCCTTTCCTATAAGTTAGATTTCCCTTGCTCCAATAAAGAAGCAGAGTATAAGGCGATAGTGTTGGGATTATTAGAGGCCATTTGAAGGGGCGTTCGTTTACTGTGTATCAAAAGTGATTCAAACTTGGTGGTCTAACAAGTGAATGAGGAATATGGATTAAAACACCTTAGCTAGGCACCCTATAAAACAATCATCCAATGGGTGATCAACCAGTTCCATCTGATCAAGATAAGGATGAATCCTAGAATGATGAGTAAGCATGTTGATGCTTATGCCACCATTACTAAAAAATTATCCATGAAGAAAGACACAACAAAGATTATGATACAATGAAGAACATCTCCCTCGATGGTACAAATGATCTTACCGATGGAAGATGATTCGGATTGGAGAGGTGAGATCAGGAAACAATTAGAGTCTAGGGAAGGATAGATGGAACTCAAAGATCTAGCACAGTATTTTGCAAGCCAAGGGAATCTTTACTTCGAAAATATAGGAGGCTGGTTATGAAGGTGAATCAGGCCAAACGAAGCAGATAAAAAGTTAAAGAAGACACATGACAAACACTGTGAAACAACTGAGATTCCTCTCTATATAAGAATCCATAAAGAGGGATACTTCTAGCCAACGATGAAACATGATGCTGCAGAGTTACAATGAAGGTGCGATAAATGTTAACTTTTTTCAAGTAGTTAAATGTCACTTCGTTGAAACTCAGGCGGATTAGAGGCAACCTTCGATTGATTTTATCAATAATGAAGATGTTCATATGGAGAAAATTGACGCAATGGGACTGAAGTGGCCCCATGGTTTTACGTCCAAGAGGAGCATCTGTATCATAGGGGATACTTCAACAGGCCGTTAAGATGCATCAGAAAGTAAGAAGCACCAGAAGTCTTGAAATAAGCTCACAAATTATCTCACATCAGAGGGGAAAATTTATATGACCAATTAATGACTTTGGGTTATTATTGGCCAACCATGGAGAAAGATACTTTTAAGTTTTTTTGTAAGTGCAAGGCGTGCCAGCTGCATAGAAACATGATCCATGCTTCTTTGATGAACTTACACTCTTTAGTCACTCCTTATTCATTCCATAATTGGACGTTTGACTTGGTAGGGGCAATAAATCCATCTTCGAGAGGAAATATTTGGATATTAGTGGCAACTGAGTGCTTTACAAAGTGGGACGAAGTAATACCACTAAAGAGAGCAATAGCAGGTATCGTGGCCATATTCATTACAGAGTACATAATTTATCGATTTAGGATTACAAAGGTTATCCTCTCTGATAATGGGACCCCATTTGTCAATAAATAAGTAACGATGCTCACAAACAAGTCCTCCATCATTCATCATACCTCAACAGTAGCATATCTTAAAGACAATGGTCTAGTTGAAGCAACTAACAAGACCTTGGTCAATATTTTGGAAAAAATGATTGAAGATTTCCCAAGTTCATGGGATAATAAGATTCCAGCAGTCCTCTGGGCCTACCGAACAACAAAAAGAAAGCCCACAGGGTATACGTCGTTCTCTCTTATATTTGGAGCTGAAGCAATTTTTCCAGTGGAGCTGGAGGTGCCATCGGTCTGATATGCCTTGTGAAGAAGCATGCTTCCTCAGAATAGACATGTACAGAGGGAAGCACTAGATAAACACAGGGATCACACGATGTAACACTTCTAAATGTGCAGGAAGCAACTTTTCAGGGTATATGACAACTTAGTGATGCTCAGAAATTTCGATATCTGGTCTTTAAGGTAGCTGTTAAGAACATCCAAGGGCTCTCATTACCTAAAGTTACTGCAAATTAGGAGGGCCCTTTCATTGTGAAGGAGGCACGCGATTCAACTTATTGCTTAATGTAAAAGATAGAAGAGGATAAACCTTTCAAGATTAATAATAAGTGGTTAAAGATCGTTTATGTTTGATAAAGTAACCTCAGTTTGAGATTTATTTCATGTTAAACTATTGAAGTTATGTTATAATCCATTGATTTATTTCTTTTGTTGTGATTCTTCTCATGAGTTAAAAATAAAGAGTTTGCTTGTAAAATTATAAGAGTTTAATCTTTGCAATGAATGGAAGAAAATTGCAACAAATGACAAAGAATGGCATGGTAACAAGGAATTTTTATTTTTTCATTTATATACTTAGACGGATTACAAAAAAAGAATTTTGGGAACTATTGCCCAAGAATTACATGTGAGAAAATGCAAATTTATAAAAAAAAAAAGCCTTGTCACCCTAAAAGAAACCACAAGTATAGGTATGAGAAGAAATCTCCGGTCAATCCCGAAGCTTCCAAGCACGCTCTCTGAGCAGTAATACAACCCTTCAAGTCGGGTCTAGAATTATGCATGTTCAATCACTAAGGCTTCACGTTTTTGCTTAGCCTTTAACTGAGCTTCTTCTGCATCCTTAAGTTCGTCATCAACTGCTTCTAACAGAGGTGCCAACTCCACCAACCTAGCCTCCTCAGCTCGTTGAGCCTCTACATATTTTCAATAGAGCTCCCTCTATCTCTCCAACTAATTTCTCTTCAAAATCTTCAAGTGGCTATGTAATTAGCTCAGTTAAAAGCCATCATTTCCCATCTCCCTTAAGTTACCCAGGTATCGATTGATAAGGGGCCTAGTAAGACTTGACATTTGAGTATTGACAACCTCATCAATAATAACTACCAGACCCTAGAGCCTATAGCTCATCAACGACATGTTTCAATGAAGACAGTCATTGCTAAAGGTTTGAGGGTGATGAGTGGTAATTTGTTTAATAATATAATAATTACACGTAGAGACTTGGGGAGACTGGAAAAGGACCACAAGTCAGAACTCATGAGGAGACGAGTTGGGTAGAGGAACCTCACAACCACACTCACTATCAGCTAGAAAATCTGTAGTGGAACCACAATCGTTGTGACTTGTTTCCTCCAAAGATACCGATCCTTTATGAGCAGAGGCAACAACTGAGGGACCATGCTGAGTTGGCTCTTTTCCAGGAGTCGGTTCCCTTGTAATCTGAAATGAAATAAAAAAGATGAGTTTGAGAAAAATCTTAACAAATGTGTTTTCATTGTTAAGTCATCATTATAGGTGGAGTTTGAGAAAAATCTTAACAATTATGTTTTCACTGTTAAGTCACCGTTATAGGTAGAGTTTGAGAAAAATCTTAACAAGTTTGTTTTCATGGTTAAGTCACTAATATAGGTGGAGTTTGAGAAAAATCTTAAAAATTGTGTTTTCATTGTTAAGTCACCGTTATAGGTAGAGTTTGAGAAAAATCTTAACAAGTTTGTTTTCATTGTTAAGTCACCAATATAGGTGGAGTTTGAGAAAAACCTTGGCAAGTGTATTTTCATTGTTAAGTCACTATTATAGATGGAGTTTAAGAAAAATCTTGACAAGTGTATTTTCATTATTAAGTCATTGCGATGGTACAAATTTGGGAAGAAACTTAACAAGTGGTTTTCATTCTTAAGGAAGCTATATTTTGGTTACTCTTTTCGTTTTAACAAACATAATGATAGGAATTATGCAGAAAAAGGAGATGGCACCTCAGTAGCAACTATAGGAGTAACGACTGTAGGAATAACTTCAGTATATCTATAGGTTTCATCTGAACCTTCCAAAAAAGGGACCTCAGCCATTAGCAATACACTTTCTTCATGAAAAGGCATAAGTGACAAGACTGGGGAAGGTTCCCCGAAAGTCATTTGAACTCTAGCTATATCAACCACTACAGGGGACGAAGGAACCCTTGGGCGAGAAGATAAACCAATGGTAGACTGAGGAACCTGTGGAGTCCTACAATGGGAAGAAGGAGTGAAGCCTGAAGAAAGATACAAATAATCTCAAAGTGTTAGACACAAGAAATACCACATCATAAAGAGAAAATGCATAAGAAGTGAACTTACCAAGGTAAGGGCACAAAAAGGGGCAAACCCAGTGACAGACCTCATTAGGGGGAAGTGAAGAAGTGACCCAACGAGAGATGTGGCCAAGTTAGAAGTAGCTACAACCTGAAATGAAAATAAAATATTAAGATCACAAGCCAACTAAGTGGAAAAGATAGCTAAAAGAGGAAAAGTTATTACCTCTGAAGGGCTTGAAGAGACTGGAAGAACGTTCAGAGAACCATCGGCAAGGTAGATGACCCAGAAGAAGCCAAAAGAGTCTCCTATGGCTGACGAGAGGCTGCAGTGGTTTCCACAGAGGTAGTAGATTTTTTGGCAGCCTCCTTTGCATATTACAAGACAGGACAGAGAGAATAGGCCAGCCCAATTATGGGAGAATGAGGAGGAGATGTAACAGACTCAAAAAATTGAAACGTTCTCCTATAAATGGGATCATATGGGGAGATGGTATATCGACATCACCCTCCTACAGAGGAAAGAAATTTGCACATTTGTTAGAGAATATACCTCACTAGGTTAAAGATTACGAAGTGTTAGAAAACATACCTCTTGCTCTGTAGAAGAGTAGGATGAAATGACCACGGGCGAAGAAGTCAATGAAGGTACTATAAAAGCTCCTTTAGTGGGACCACCCTCAACATCAGGGTTGTCATCAAAGATAATGGACTCAAGGGGAGATGGAAGAGGAGAGGTTATAGGAATAGAGGTATTTGGTGGTGGTTGCACTTCATATGCACGTTTCTTCTGGGATTTTGTACCCAGAGTCTTCTTCCTTGTATCGGAGCCACTAACGGCAGAGGGGACTCTAGAACTTCTTCTTATTAATGTGGCCCCCTCATTTGGATCTACCTATATTGTGGGAAATGCTGCAGGGGGATGAAGAGGAGGAGAGTGTCGTTGAAACTCACGTTGTGCCCGTTCAATCTTTGCTTAACATTGTGCCTGAGGGGTAACGGAGGCAATTGGAAAGTCTTCAATGGGGAATTGGGATTTTGACTTGGATTTTGAGGAAGTCCCACTTTTTAAAGTCCTTTATTTCTTAGTAGGGGGTTGAGAAGGCCCCTCGCCAGAAGAACCTACATTAACGACACCTTCTTTAGAGGCTCCTTCAACAGGGGCAGTTATTTTCCGCGCTCTAGAATTTTTGGGCCTAGAGCCAATGGTAGCAACCAGAGGGCAATAAGAAGGTAACTCAATGGGAGGATCTTTAGGGGTTTGACTTAGAGGAAACTCAACTCCCAAAACTGAGGTGGAAAGCTAAGGACGTGAGGGTAAACAGGTGGGTTTTTGATAAACTCACGAATTATTCACTACACCAAAAATAACAATTTTGTCACACCTTGATATTAAAAATCCATCATAGTTTAAAACTGTGTCAAATTCTGGCACGATTTAATGACAATCTGGCATACTTTAAAATAGTGCTAAAATTTGGCATTATTTTTAAGTGTGCCAAAATTAAGTACACTTGACTAAAATATAATACTAAAAATTATTTGACATTTCATTTAGAGCCGTCTAAATTTTCATCCCCTTCACTCTCTCGCTTACAAAAAAACACTCTACGGAAATTTGGCAAAATGAAAACCCATTTACATTAAAAACTTTCATCCCCTTCACTCTTGTCTCTTTTCCATTTACGTTCTCTGAACTATGGAAAAATCAAAACCCACTGGAACCATTGATGGTATTAATCCCCCGTCTCTCACTTTTTTTTTTATTGTGCACATTCATAAAACCATTTTAGGTTTTCATTTTTTGAGTTTGGGTTGGAGATATGTTGTATTCTGCTTATACACACGGCCCCATTTTGGGCTGGAAGTAATATTTTTTTTTTTTGATTTCAGGCATCTCACCCATGGATTCAGTTATCAACACGGTGAATTTGCATTTGGTTGTGCGCTCTTCTTATAAGGGTATTTGTTTAATTTTAATTAACTTACACCTGAAATTTAATTACTGTTTTTATAAACATAGTTTTTCACCTATTAAAATTACTATTTTATTATAAAAATTAGAATTGCAAAAAGCATTTTCGTCTAATAAATAGTTTTCCAAGAATAAAAGAGTGATTCCTAACTCAAAACTTTAAAATGAGAAGCATAGTGCGGTGATGGTGGTTAAGGCAGTGATGATAGTTATGGTTTAATGGTTTAGTCTAGGAATAATGATAATGGGTGCTAAGGCGTTGATGAAAGTGGGTCATTGGATTTATGAACATCTTTTTTCACATCGTCAAAAAATTAGTTTCCTTAGGCGACTCTGAAGGGAGAATTGCCCAATATGTGTTTGATTATATGTCTATTAAGGATTTTTATGGTTTAAGCGCTCAATTATAGAATAGGTATCGCACTAATGGATTTAAATTCTCTACTTCAAAATGCAATAAGCGTCGGGTAACACAAAATAATGGTGTCTCAATGAGGGATATCACTAAGTTTAGGTCAAGCGAAAAGGATATCAATTATAGGAGATTAATATGCACTAAAGATATTGACAACAAGTGTCAAAAAACTTGAAGTCCCTACAATATTCTAGTTTATTCTAAAAGACAATGGAAATATGAAGTATATGCTCAAGGAGAATACCTTTATAAATTATGTTTTAAAATATATGTTTGTTTCTTTGTGATTATTAATAATATAGATTGCATTTGGTACATTTTTATTGGATTTAAATAAAATTAATTTCTTAAACGTTAATTTTTAAGTTATCTTATTGGGTTTGCTATTGGTCAGAATTGGTTATGCTATTGTTATGAGTTATTTCTATTTTTAAGTCTAAATCCTATTGCTTGTTTTACTTCTGCATTTCTTTTTATTTATCTTCATTTATATAGAGCCAATAGTACCTTGTTGTTTGGCTTATGTAAGAGTACTTTTATAGTCATCTTCGAACTATTGGCCTAATTGTCATATCAAACTTGAGAGTTAGGATTGCTGATGCTAAATTTGTTGCTGATTAAACTAGTGGGAATCTCCATAACCACTTTCATAAAAGAGATTTATTTATTTGAATTAACATACCAATTCCCAAATTGACCTTTCCTCTACCCCTAGACATCACCTCTGACCGATCTGACCAAGTGATCTTTCGTTTCCTTCCGTGCTCCTTAGGACAAAAATCTTCTCATTAGCTATTCTAGCGTCTTTACAACTCACTAAAATTGTAAAAATTAATAGTAAGTAAATAATAAGGATACTCAAATCGACTATATCAACATTAATCTTCCCCTTAGACAAACACCATTTTCTTCACTATCAAGTCTTTTGATAATCATTTCTATGATTGGATTATGAAAAACCTTCTAGTTATGACCACTTTTAAAATGCATACACAAGTAATTTAGAGGCCCACGTTACTCCCTTGAAACAACATAACTACTAAAGCAGTGATTGATTTTTCATTCACACTTTATATCCTTTTCAACATTATTCTTCTACATGGGCAGCCAGGAACAGGTAAGACATCTCTATGCAAAGCAATGGCTCAAAAACTGTCCATATATTTTAGCTCCAGGTTCATTGTTTAACTATTACTTTTAAAGGATACCTTATAATATTACCTTTGGCGATTAATGTAAGTTAATGCATTCACGTTCTTCCATAATCAGATACCCACAGTGCCAGTTGATTGAAGTTAATGCTCATTCTTTGTTCATGAAATGTTTTTCAGAGAGCGAAAAAATGGTAAGTACTTAAAATTTTTATTTCTTGATTAATTATTGTTTGTTCATAGACTTATAGCTCACCAGAATAATTTCCCATGGCTTACACGAAGAAACACATTCTATAACACTCACTTCTTGTCCTTCTTTAAAATTTGAAGTAACCAACTTTCTTAGCATAAACCCTTTGAAACTCTTTAGTCATTTACATGAAATCTCACTGCAATGCTGAAATATATACACAATGTTCTCACTACTCGTAACAATACTTGGAAAGGATAATATATATGTGCAGTAGCTTATGTACTTCCAAAACCTTATGCAATTATAAGTCGGGGTGAAAATTTCGTAGTAGCCTCCCCTGGAAATACTTCCTGTAAAATCATCTGAGATGGATCATTTTAATTTTAAGGATCATTTCAACAACGATGCCTTCTTCACAGTAAACTAACTCATCTATCACCAGTGAAATTTTTATTTCTAATTTCCATTAGAAGGCATTCTCTGCCTTAACAAATTCTGCAAGATCTAACTACATCACATTAAGTATTAGATGATTTTTTTTAATAACATTTTAACCTTGACGGAATTTACAAACTGCCTTGTGAAGAATGCAAATCATCATGTCGGTTGTGGGTAGATGTTCTTATTAGAATTTTGTGTCCGAAGCTTGGATTAACCCCTGTGCTAAAACCAACCATATTAGTTCTTAATAATATGCCTTATATTTTGGATCTCCAATTACAAACTTTACATTTTAGTTTGTCACCTCTATTACTGAAGTTCAGTGCATGATGGCTTATGGTCTCCAATGTATTTTTACTTTTAGGTTGCAAAACTTTTTTAAAACATTCAAGAAATGGTGGAGAACGGGGCAATCTGGTATTTGTTTTGATTAGTGAGAAATATTACTGTGGTTATCAATTTTTTTCTTGGTAAAGAGAGAAATAAAAGATATTAAAGGGAGGTTACATCAAATCGGAACATAAGCCATCGAGGAAAAACAAAAGAAAAGCACCATAAGTGATAAGGACTAGTGTCCAACAAAAACATGAGCTTGCTACATCATAGGGTTATCAAGGATCCATCGCATGGTGGTGGAGACCTCATCTATCTCCACAAGCACATCATCCTGAAGATTGGCCTCATGGGCCAACCGGTCTGCACCACGAATCTTGCCAGCGTGGGCATAGGTAAAATCTTCTCCCACAATGCTCATAAGTTCGTAACAATCAACCCTGATGTTTTCGAAGTTACTTTCATGGTATTGAACCCCTTTGTAAATCTCAATTATCTCGTGTGAGTCAATCTCAACGATAATATCTTTCCAGCTGCGCATCTTAGCCATATTAAGACTGTGGTATAGCCCCTCCATCTGGATGCATAGAAGAGTGGGGGTACCCCTGAGGCAACCGTAGAAACCACCCTTCCACTATCCCCTGTCATCCTAAACATAACCCCCAAAGGTGGTGATGTGGTAGACGGGATCAATGCAAGCTTGGAGGCAAACAACCGTGTTCTTCGAGTCCACATGCTCAAGAAGAAAGATGAGGTCTTTCGGGATCTCATCATACTCAGTGTAGTCATGCTCATGTTGTCTCCCAAGGCGGGCAAGACCATCAACCCATATTATTGGTGTGCATGATGTAGTTGACTCTCATATCCAACTATCTCATGATATCCATGCATTCGTTAATAATGTTGGTCAGGGGATGATTCCGATGGTCCTGTTATTTGAGAATCTGCGCTGCATCAAGGCAATCACTGTGATTTGTGCATCCATTCCAACCCTTGATTTTGGCCAATTTTAGCCCATGAAGAATGCCAATGAATTAATCTTTTAACGGGCTTTTATCCCCACTGATTTCTCCATTGAATTCAAGGATTCAACGTTGCTCATTACTACTAACTATGCCACCAAAACCTCCCAATTTGTTGAAAGGATCATAGCTTCCATCGGTGAATATCTCGTAACTTGTAAAGGAATCATAACTCGAGAGACTGTTAGTAATATTTCCCTCGGTATGGTTTGAAATTCTTTTGGTTTTAGGAATATAAGCCAACTCCCTAGCCAAGGCAAAGGAATTAGCGCAAACCATATCTGGGGTGATATTTTTCTAATAAAAAATGCGTTTATTATGTGCATTCCAAACATGCCATAAAGTAGAAATAAAAAGGAGATCGCCATTGGGCATTGGGTTATCCCACATATTATATTTAATCCATTCAAAAAAGTTAGAATATATATGAGTGTTCCACACACTTAGGGGGGCACATGGATTTCCAAACAGTAGTAGCGATATGACATTTCTTAAGAACATGTTCAATATCTTCATCAAATTCACAAAAATAACAGTTTTTGGAATCAGTAAGACGTCTATTGAATCTTTAACATTTAGTGAGAATTTTATTATGGAAAATAAGCCAGAGGAACGTTTTTAACTTCTGTGGGATTTTGGATTTCAGATTCGGCAGTATCATTATTAAAGGTGTCCTTGATAAGTTGTTCATTCCAGGACCCATCCTTAATAACATCACTGGAGATGTGGTTATAAGTGTTAGTCCTAGGTATGGGAGAGCTACCCATCCACAAGTCTTTAAAAATATCAGTAGACTTGTTATCGCCAATAACCCACATAGTGTTTCGTACAATATCATCTTTGCATTTGAAAATCCCCCTCCAAATATGGGAAGCCTGTGCTTTGCGAGTCCTATTCCTGGGATTCTTATGCATTTTGTATTTGTCACTAAGTACACTGACCCATAGGGTTTTTTTTCGTTCATAATCTTCCAAACAAATTTAGAGATAATGGCACGGTTATTGACCTACCCCCCCCCCCATATCTTTCATGCGGCAGACAGTGTTGTAATTAATAAGGTGCACCTTCTTTTTTTTCCCTCCGAGTCTCCCTGGAGGAAGTCCCTGTTAAACTTCTCTAGTTTTTCATTAATCTTATTGGGGGAAAGGGATGTTTGCATGTTATATGCAAGAATGGTAGAAGAGATTGGTTGGATGAGGGTTGCTCTCACCACAAAAGAGAGAAGTTTGGCTTTCCATCCCGAGAGTCTTTTTTGGACCTTGCCCATAATGTATGTGAAGTGATTGGCAGTGGTTCTCCCATGCACAAGGTTGGTACCAAGGTAGATACCGAGATCCCTAATGATGCTTATTCCACATCTCCTGCCTATGTTAAATGAAAATTTCTTCGGGAATATTCAATGAGATGTAAATTTTGGATTTAGATAGGCTAAGGGATTGCCCAGAGATGTCACAGAAATGATCTAGGGTAATCATGACGATATCGCAGCAAGCGTTCGATGTCTCGGTGAAAAGGATGAGGTCATCAGCGAAGAAAAGGTGTGGGATAATTGGGCCATTGGGGGAGGCCTTTAGACCTTTCCACTTTCCCTGGTCCACTTGATGGTTTATAGTAGCTCCCGAATACTCCATACACATGACAAACAGGTATATGGACAGGGGATCACCTTGTATAAGTCCTCTAGAAGGTTTGGAGTGAGGAATAGGGGCCCCATTCCATAGAATGGAGGTGGAAGCGCTATTGATGCAGCTGCGTATTAGTTATATAATATTAGGACTCATATTTAACCAAATAAGGACCTATTACAGGACCTCCCAACTGATTTTGTCGTAGGTTTTCTCAAGATCAATTTTAAAAATATCACCCCCTTTCTTTCCCTTCTTTTTGTTAAGCAAGTGAATAATGTCCTGGGTAATAATAGTATTGTCAAAGGTCTGACGTCATGAAGGAAACTAGATTGATTAGGGCTAATAATTTTACAGAGAATGGAATGGAGTCTATTAACAATAATTTTTTCTAGGATTTTATAAGGAACATTACAAAGGGTAATAGGCCTAAATTGAGTGATATTCTTCGGGCTATCAATTTTGGGGATCAAGGTGATATGGCTAGTGTTTGCATTTTTAGGAAAAGAGAGAGAGGTAAAGCATTCATTAAGATAGAAGATCGATTGAATGACATCCGGACCTGGGGCTTTGAGCCCGTTCATACTGAAAACTACATGCCTGACCTCATCTAAAGAAAGGGGGTTCTCTAATACGTAATTATCAATTATCCTCGGAAAGGGGGTGCTCAAAGTTGATGAACAAGCTATGGGGAGTGGGGATGTCTAGTTTCGAGAAAAGGAAGCTAACATAGTTGTTAAGGTGACGCATAAAACTCGCACTATCGTCCACCCACACCCCATCAACTTTTAATCTATCAATCTTATTATACCGTCTTCTGATTACCATGGCAGTATGGGATTTTTTTTTATTTTTTTCACCTTTATTAAGCCACTTAACGCGAGATTTTTGTTTCCATAGTAGTTCTTCATGGTGAAGGATGTCATTGTACTCATTTTAAAGTTGTTTTTCAAGGATGTCAAGGTTGTGTGAGAAGTGTCCTTCATGATCCAATTGAAGACACTTAATTCCATGGAGAATGCGTTTTTTATTTAAGTTAATGTGGGCATACACAGAGTGGTTCCAATGTTTAATAATAGGGATACACGTATTCAAGTTATGCAGTAATCTAAAGTTCCTATTCCAGTTATTCAAAATAATATCATGAAAATCTGTACGTTCAAACCAATAACCAAGTAATCTAAATGGAAGGGGAACGAAAGTGTGGGAGTTTTTAACATCGAAGTTAATGAATATGGGGCAGTGGTCTGTTCTCAACAGTTGCATTTAGGAAAAGCATGCGCCATGCAGGGTTGGTCAAAGAGCAGAGACAGGGGTATTAGCAAACCCTCCTCTGTTGTTCGCCAAGGTGAGGCATGGGCTTGTGCTATCGAGATCCGTAAGATTACATTTATTTACGTTTTCCACAAATTTATTACATCTCATTTCATTATAGCTTCTGGAGTAGCTTCTTTTTTCTGAGGAGTCAAAGTGATCATTGAAATCACCCGTGGCCAACCACGGGGTATCTAGGTCTTGGGCAAGGCTTTTAAGATTATTCCAAAGGGTTTGACGTAAGGTGTAATTGGGGATAACATAGATAGATAAAGGAGCCAGTCATCGTAGTCTTTAAAGGTGACAAGGAGGTTGATTGATTGGTCAGAGACATTTATAGGGCGCATATGGATGGAGATTTTATTCCATAGGACCCAAATTCCCCCCGAACGGCCACAAGCTTCGAAGATCTCCCAATTACTGAATCCCATTCCCTTAAAGTACCTGGAAAAGTTGGCGAAAGAGGTTTGAGTTTTAATAAGGATGACAACTCTCGATTTGAAATTTTTGCATAGTTCGACGAACGTGGGTTTGAATAGGGTTTTCCCTCTACAATTCCAAGTGACAACAGGCATAGATATAAGATTTTTAGGCACGGGGAGCTCCTCGTTAGTGGGCCATAGGAGGGCGTTCCTAATTCTATTGATGTATTCCTTGGTCGATGACATTTTCAGTAGTCTCCCCTTCATTAACGCATCTCCCCCTTGGTTGTTTCTAGGGTGCGGAGCAAAATTCATGTATGCGCCGAAACTCCACATCATCCTCGTGTTGACTGCAGTTTTCATCCCTAGGTTTAAGGTGAATTCCACCCTCCCCTCTGCCTGAAAAGAATGAAGAATTGGTAGGTTGCCTAACATTGAAATGGGGAACGGGGGATTCCATGGAGAATGAAGTTAGGGTCAAGTGGGTGGTATTTAAAGAGAGTAAAGGAATTATGGGGTTCACAACAAGAAGGGACCTAGACGTTCATATTTAAAAGGGTCGGTGGCTGTGTCTTGTTTATGCAGCAATCAGAATTAGAATTAATTAAGTTAGTTGAGTAGGTAATGGAGTAAATAGAATTCATGTGCACCTTATCTTGGTTTGATAGAGAAATACCTTTTTCATCAAGATCGTAGGTTGAATTATCTGACGAGACTATTAGAATTCTCAAGTTAGGCTGGATCCCATACATAGTGTTGCCATTAATGTTCTGCGTGGTTCTTTTTTTTTGGTAAGGTATTTTTCATACTACTAGGTGTCTGGGACAACTTATGCGCATCTTGACTAATCCCCGCTCGCGGTTTGTGGCTTCCGCTGACCAAACATTATTTTGATTATGCTAGGGATCGAACTGGTGACCAAACTCAATCCATCCCAAATAGTGTCCCAGTGAAAATCTTCTAACCATATCACTGGACCAAGAGGATTGATTGTTCTTGGATGTGATCTTAGCCTGCGACCCTTCTTTCATAAAAGTAGCCGTCGAAGTAGCGTGTTTAGTTGGGGAGTCAGTCCCTCTCATGTAGTCACCTTGTACAATTCTAGACTGGTGTTTCTTTTCAGTTAATGGGTTATTATTTTGTCTTGTGGGTTATTTCATATGATTTTGACTAGTGGGAGTATTAATGTTATTAACCCCAACCTCGTACGATTTATTAGCTAACCCAACAAATCTATTATGTTGGTTTTTGGTAATATGGTCGTACCTATCATTAAACCCATATCCTTAGTTAGTACGCCTACTACTATGGTTGCGCTTCACCAGCATCTATGTCCAAAACTGGTTATCCGTTGGTTCTTTCCCACTGGACGAAGCCATATTCTCCGTTCTTCCCACTGGTCCTGCAAGGTTAGCTTTACATCTTTCATCGGCGCTACTGCTGCTTAGTGGCATCGTGTCATGGATCAACTGTTGGTTTGCGCCATTCGGCGACTGGTTGGGGTTCTGCCTGATCGGGTTAATGGAGCATAACTCACTTTTGTGTCCAATTCTGCCACAGTTGAAGCAGATGAGTGGTAAAAACTCATATTCCATACGATACTTTCTCCCATCCAATGTATAGCATGGAATGAGCGGTTTAAAAGTGTCGACCTTAATGCATATTCGAGAAAATTTGCCCCTAGACGAGGAGATCGAGTTGAAATCAGTCTTGATAGGTCTACCCAACTTACTACCAATGTGAAACAGAATTTTTTCGTCAAACCACTCTATAGGCAGACGTTGAAGCCTCGCCCATAGAGCAGTGGTGACTTCGTTTGTGTCCATGGGATTAAAATTAGGTGTCCATTTTCGCACATTGAGATATTTTCCATTGATGATCCATAGACCTCCAATAAGAACATTGTATTAATCTTCTTTCATGGTAAATTTAAAGAGATATTGTCCTTCCTCCAAATCGATAATTTTATAGTCCCCTTAGAGGTTCCAGATAGATGGGATCCTGTTGACAAGCATCTTAAACCCAATATTTCTCCATAGAATTCTAGCAATCACACTTTCTTTCCACTTTTTCCTTAGTTTCTCCACACGTTTTCTTGGGATAAAGACAACTGGACAATGTGGGTCTTGATCCTCTTCTGGGTTGTGGTTTAGATCTAGGTCCCCCTGCATGGTGTGATCCATATCCTCATCATACGAGTTCCAGTTGAGTCTTTGAAGTAAATATCAGTGTTTTTGCTAGTCTCTTTCCCCACTGTATCTTTTTATGTTTTCGTGTTGCTTTCTTGCACAAGGATATCAGAATCTGAGTGTGTGTTCTATTGGAATAACAAAATAGGACTTTGTCTACTTATTTTTTAGCATAGCAATGGCGTGAGAACTGATCTTTAGCAATTAGTTGTGATTGTTAGTATGACCAAGTCTTTCTTCTTGTTTTTAGGAAGTAGTTGCTGATTTTTTTTAGTGTTATCTCCCTATAAATGGGATATGTATCTTTCAATTCAGAGTCAATAAAATTATCACGATTGTTTTGGTGATCTTATTTACTGAGAGAACTTTCATTGATTCAAATTCTTGTTTTTTTTGTTCATAAGATTTTGACATCTGACAGTGGTATCAGAGCTGTTTTGCAATCCTGCAACTATGGCATCAAATCTGGTGCAACTCCAAGTTCCGCTGCTAACAAAAGATAATTTCGAGAGATGGTGTATCCAATTCAAAGCCTTATTCGGATCACAAGATTTATGGGATATTGTTAACTTGGGGTTTACTGATCTTACTCCAAAAGAAGAAGAGAATTATACCCCAGAACATAAAAATGCTCTCAAAGATCATCGCAAGAAGGATAAGAAAGCTCTCTTCCTTCTCTATCAAGGGATGGAAGATGACAATTTCGAGAAGGTCTCAGAAGATAATTCTAGCAAAGAATTATGGGATAAATTGTCCATCATCTACTAAGGAGTAGAACGAGTGAAGAAGCAACGTCTGCAGACATTGCGAGGAGAATTTGAAACTACCCACATGAAGGAAGGTGAACTTGTATCTGATTATCACTCACGCTTAATAAGCATTGTGAATCAGATGTGACGAAATGGCAAAAAGTTTGAAGACGTAAGGGTGATTGAAAAGATGTTACGTTCTCTTACTCCAAGCTTTGAACATGTAGTCGTGTCGATTGAAGAATCAAAGGATCTAGAGATCATGACCACCGAGGACCTTTTGGGGTCACTCCGAGTACATGAACTATGCATACAGAAGAATGATGAGTTCACGGGATATGAACAAGAATTGGAATTAAAGTTGATACTTGATGGTGGAAGAGGAGGTAGAGGACGTGGCAGCCCCACTAATCGTGGTCGGCAAGGGGACGTGGCGATCCAAACAGACCATGAAATCTCCAATTCGGTGAAGGAAAATCTACAGTAAAATGTTGGAATTGCAAAAAGTATGGTCACTATGCTACTGAGTGTCAAAATTAGGAATCAAAAAACTTTGCTGAAGGTTCAAACTATGTAGAAGATGGGATATCGTTGTTGGTGGTTCACAATGAACCAGTTGAAGGGGGAAATTTGTGGTACCTAGACTCAGGAGCCAGCAACCATATGTGTGGACGGAAGGAAGTCTTCAGTGGACTACATGATCACATCTACGGACTAGTGAGCTTAGGGGATGCCTCCAAGATAGCAGTGACTGGAAAAGGGAAGGTAGAAATATATCAAAAGAATGGTAAAAAAACCTTTATTTTTGACGTGTATTACATCCCAAACATGAAGAGCAATATCCTTAGTCTTGGACAATTGCTTCAAAAAGGGCACATTATCCATATGGAGAATAATCACCTGTAGTTGAGGAGTGCAGAAAGGTATCTTATTGCGCGAGTCAGAATGACGAAGAATAGAATGTTCCCTTTGTATCTTAATACAAAGCTTGAGCAGTGTCTTACAAGTTTTATTGAAAGTGAAGAAGGAAAATGGCATCTACGCTTTGGCCATCTTTATTTTCATGGATTAAAGTTGTTGTCTACAACAAAAATGGTTCGTGGTCTACCAAATCTGGAAGTTCCAGACCAAGTTTGTGGTACTTGTATTATCAGAAAATAAGCCAGGACACCTTTTCCCACTGGAGGTATATGGCGTGCACAAGAGGCTCTCCAACTTGTGCATACTGACATCTGTGGTCCTGGAACCCAAATCTATCAGAGGTAATCGATATTTCATAACATTTATCGATGATTTCAGCAGGAAAGTGTGAATTTTTTGAAAGATAAGTCTATCGCCATTGATATTTTTAAAACATTCAAGGCCTATTCTGAGACTGAGAGTGGAAATAAGATTGTAACCATCCGGTCAGATCGAGGAGGAGAGTACACCTCCATTATATTTGAAATTTTTTGCAAATAACATGGCATCCAACATCAACTCACAACTATATACACACCTCAACAAAACGGAATTGTTGAGCGAAAGAATCGTACGATCATGGACATGACAAGAACACTCCTCAAAGAGAGAAGTATGCCAAAGAATTTTTGGGCAGAAGTAGTAGCTTGCTCAGTATACCTATTGAATCGATGTCCAACCAAAAGCGTGAAGAAAAAAACACCCCGGGAGGCATGGAGTGGGTTCAATCCAAATGTGTAATATCTGAAAAGTTTTGGATGTGTTGCCTATGTTCAAATACGAGCTGCAAGACGCAAGAAACTTGATGATCATGGGGAAAGATGTGTTTTTATAGGGTACAGTGAGGAGTCTAAAGCCTATAAGGCCATCTCCAGAGGGCAATGCAAATGTATACATTTGCATTGTATTCTCTCACACTGGGTTCCGGATTGTGCACATTTAGGAGAGAGAAAGTGTAACGGGTGTGCAAACTTACACGGCCGGAAGACATTGTGTAGGAGGGGGGGCCCACATCTGGGCGGCTAAAAGACATCTGCCCAGAATGTGGGCGGCTAAAAGACATCCGCCCAGAATCTTTATTCCCCTCGCGCGGTAACCTTTCATCCACCCAGAATTTGACCAGGTATAAAAAAAAAAAATTAATTAGGCAAACGGTTTGAGGATAACGGTAATAAAATTATAACGGTAACAAAAAATAAAACGGTAACATTTATTTTTGTATATATACATTATGGACCCCTAGAATCTTTAACATCAAAACTTTGATATTTTATTTTCATTATCACCAATTCAAAAAATATTTCTATGGATACTCCTTCACAAAGTACTCCGCCAAGTTCTAGTCGACTACCAAATTTCACCCCACACGACGAGGTGTTACTTTGTTTGGCATACGTTAAATATTATATAGATAGTCGTATGGGGACTAACCAATCATGAGCAACCTTGTGGGAAAAAATTACCCACGAATATAACACAAGCGAGGGTGTTATTTACAAACCAACCGAGAATGCGTTGCAGGGAAAATACCGAAAAATTAATGCTGAATGTTTGTTGTATACGTCGACTTTGTCCAAAGTTTACGGAACCGGGAAAGATAGCGGCACAACGGAGGTTACGTGGGTAATTACAATTAAATTCAAGTTTTTTATTTATTTATTAGTAAATTCTTAAATTGTCATCACTAATGCGGGTATTTTTCATATAGATTGAACGAGCTAGAGATAACTTTTTAAGCAAAGCAGGTCATAAATTCAATTACGACCACTGCTACGAGGTTCTCAAGGACTTGCCAAAGTATTCCATGTCAACCACCGGTTCACAATATACGGATGAAGAAAATAATGACAGCCCGCTTCATTCGAACGACAACGAAACAAGGGAATTCAATAATGCTCTTAGAAGACCGGAAGGACGTAAAATGGCAAAACATAAAGGAAGGAAACGAGCGGCCGCCAACAGTGCGGCTACAAACACATCCCTTTTAGAGAACTCTGAAGAATTCAACACACTTTATGACAAAAATTCTGCGGAATCACAAGCAATCAGGAGAACTCTAAATGAAAAGATTGATGGTTTAATTTCAATCCGCACCAAAGAGTTTGAAGCTCAACTCCAACGTGACGAAGATCAGATTATTTACATGGATACAACTAAATTCACTCCCCAACAAATTGCCTTTCACGAGATGCGAATGAATCAGATAATGCATCGTCGGTCTCAAGCATATCGTAACTTCTTAGATTAGATAATTAGATTTGGCTGGGTTCTTTATGTAATCCAAATTTAGTAGTTATTAAATTTTGTACCAATGTTTATGAATGACTATTATTATCAAACCAAATTTTATTTATCACGAAGATAATTGTTATAATTGCCCATAATGGATAAAAATGAAATTACAATCAAGTTGATGATTCTGCATGACGAATCCAAATGTGTTCCTTAAGATCGTCACATAACTGGTTATGAGCTTCCTTGTTCCACATCTTTGCCTGACGCACCTGGTACTGATAATGGCCAGCGAGACTCTGCATGCTTAAGCATGGGTGTGGGTCACGTAAGGGCAGGTCAGCTCGCCATGTCCCGTCACGCAACTCCTCCTCGACAATCATATTGTGTAATATGACACAAGCCTTCATAATTACACGTAAGTCTTTATATTCCCAAAAATTAGCTGGGTTCCGGATAAAGTGGAACTGTTGTTGTAAGATCCCAAATGCCCTTTCCACATCCTTTCGGGCTCCCTCCTGAGCTCGTGTAAACACCTTTTGTTTTTGAGTGACTGGTCTCTTGAAACTCTTGACGATAGTTGCGATAGGCGGATATATGCCATTTGCAAGGTAGTAACCTGTGTCATATGTGTTTCCGTTTATTTCGAAGTGCATAGGGGTGCGATTTCCTTCTAGAAGTTCTTCAAACACGTGAGATTTGGCAAGAACATTTAGATCATTACATGCACCAGGCATCCCAAAGAACGAATGCCAAATCCAAGTATCATAAGATGCCACTGCCTCTAAAATAATAGTGGCAGCATGACAATGTCCTTGATATTGTCCTTTCCATGCATGTGGACAGTTATTCCATTCCCAATGCATGCAGTCAATGCTCCCAATCATCCCGGGGAAACCGCGTCGTTCATTTTCGGGCTGCATTCTGGCAATATCTTCGACTGTAGGTGTGCGACAATACTCCGGGCTAAACACCTTCACTATAGCCCTACAGAACCGTTTTAAAGTCTCAATCGCTGTCGTCTCGGCTATTTTTAAATATTCGTCCTGCAAATCCCCGCATCCACCGTACGCCAACATACGAAGTGCACAAACAATCTTCTGGTGAGAGCTTAATCCCATTCGTCCAACACAATCGGCTCTCTGTATGAAATATGAATCTTTTTCACAGCATGCTTCTAGAATACGATTGAAGCTCGCCTTGTTCATCCTGAACCTACGTCTGAACATTTCTTTAGGATAAGTGGGGTTCTCTTGGAAATAATCTTTCCATAAATTACGATGACCCATCTCTCTATCCCTATACACCGTTCTTCTCTCATGTATTTCCCTACCACTGTGTAGTAAGGACGATTGATATATTGCACTCTGCAATCTGTTGTGGATCGTGGCGGCTTCATCATCTGAGTCAAGATCATAAGATTGGGCGATCTGCGCTAATATCATCTCCTCTAGATCGTTGTTAGACATTTTTTTTATGGACTTGGGAAAAAATATTTTATGAGTAGGAAATATCGTTATGCTCAATATCTATCTAAATCAATTATTTATAGTATTGAACGGTATTTGAAAAGAACCGCCCAAAATTGAACGGTAAATAATGTTCTTCTGACTTGTTCATGATGCGACCACTCGTACTTGGACGGTAAATAAAGAACCGCCCAAAATTGAACGGTAAATAACGCTCCTCTGACATGTTCATAGTCACTTTCAACTGACATATTATGTGACAACTCGGACTTGGACGGTAAATAAAGAACCACCCAAAATTGAACGGTAAATAACGCTCCTCTGACATGTTCATAGTCACTTTCAATTGACATAAGATGTGACCACTCGTACTTGGACGGTAAATAAAAAACCGCCCAAAATTGAACGGTAAATAACGCTCCTCTGACATGTTCATAGTCACTTTCAACTGACATATTATGTGACCACTCGGACTTGGACGGTAAATAAAGAACCGCCCAAAATTGAACGGTAAATAATGCTCCTCTGACATGTTCATAGTCACTTTCAATTGACATAAGATGTGACCACTCGTACTTGGACAGTAAATAAAGAACCGCCCAAAATTGAACGGTAAATAACGCTCCTCTGACATGTTCATAGTCACTTTCAACTGACATATTATGTGACCACTCGGACTTGGACGGTAAATAAAGAACCGCCCAAAATTGAACGGTAAATAACGCTCCTCTGACATGTTCATAGTCACTTTCAATTGACATAAGATGTGACCACTCGGACTTGGACGGTAAATAAAGAACCGCCCAAAATTGAACGGTAAATAACGCTCCTCTGACATGTTCATAGTCACTTTCAACTGACATGTTGGACGGTAAATAAAGAACCGCCCAAAATTGAACGGTAAATAACGCTCCTCTGACATGTTCATAGTAAACTCGGGCATTTGCAGCACATGCGTTTAGTGCGTAGTAAACTCGGACTTTACCTCTATTAATTACCAAAAACAATTAACCGTTTTCTGGACATTTGCAGCACATGCGTCTAGTGCGTAGTAAACTCGGGCAAGAATGGCAGAACCCCAATCTTTCGCAGCCATGTCATTTATGTCTTCTAAATAAGTTGCCCAATCCACAAACACTGTATTGTGTCCCGTTGGAAAAAATATGGAGCTCATGACATAAACAATAAAAGCTCAAGCGATTTGATTCGCGTTCGCTAATCTATGCTGCGGATCTTGTTGGTGCCAATGCAACATGTATTGTTTTAGCGTTGCACACAAAATATTTCGTCCTTTGTACTGTGGGTGGCCTATTCCAGGATAATATAATTCAAATATTTCCTCCACCGTAAAAGGACTTGAATGAGGAAATTGTGGCAAAATTGGATTGGTACCAATTTCAATTCCTGAAACGGTTAAATTTTACAATGATTAAAAGTTGCAAATATGATATATAAATAATTAACATAAAAAAAGTGCGTAGCAATATATTGATAAATTACCGGTTAAATGAAAAAAATCAAACGGGGTTATCCCCAATTCCACTGATGGTAGCTGAAATGTGTGTGTTCTCTCCGACCACCTACTAATTAAGGCACCGATCATTTGGTTATCTGAGTTGGGATAAATTTCATTGAACAAATGACTGAACCCGAAATTATTTATGGCATCTCGGACTGCAGGAACGTCGGATAAACTTGCGTACACTTCAATCGGACCTTGTACACTACCACGCATAAGAAATTGACTATCATTTACTTGTGCGTTAAGATCAATAATTGTGTTCGTCGCACGAGGTGTTTCGTCAGATAATCGAAATAAATTTCGATAAATGATTGGTAAATTGGGTGGTGGAGGTGGGTTTTCATTTGGTTTGGCCTTTTTGCCACACCATTTTCTTTGAATGTGAAACATTTTGATGACTAAATAATTTGGTACAAAGGTATTTTTTTTTTAATGAAAGATATATTGTGGGTATGATAAAAAATGAAGGTAGATGTGTGATTTATATAGGTTTTTTTTTTTTTATAATAACGGATAGTTTTATAACGGTTGAATTTTATAACGGCTGGATTTTTAACGGGCAGAAGTGGTAGTGGGTCAAACCTTGGGCGGACAAATGTCACACGCCCAGCTCTTGGGCGAACAAAAGTCACACGCCCAGCTCTTGGGCGGGCAAAAGTCACACGCCCAAATTGATTTTACACTTTCCCCACTGTGGCAATCGCACTCCACAACCAACCCAAAAAATCTAAATTTGCATTGTTTGTGCATCTCCCATTGGAGATGGCCTAAGCTATACAACCCACATACAAAGAAAATATTAATAAGTAGAGATGTGATCTTTGATGAGTTAGCCACTTGGGAATGGGATGATAATGCAGCTCATAAAAAGACATTGGCTCATGATGACAATGATCCAGTACCCACAATGGAGGCAGTGATAGTGACGCCCCCATCTCCAGCTCAGAACCTTCCACCTGTAGGTGGACAAGGAGAATCAGTTACCCCTGCACCAACGTCATCTCATATTGGTGAAAGTTCTTCCAACAGTGAAATTCTACCTCTAAGAACAAAGAGGTTGAGTGATGTGTATAGGGCATGCGAGGAACTAATCCTCAATGATGATGAAGACAAAGAAGAGACAAATCTTTTTTATCTCTATGGTGATCGAGAGCCACGTAATTATAGATAGGAAAGTGAACAAGAATGCTAGCTACACTACACCAAAAATAGCAAATTAGCTACACTACACCAATAGAAAAAAAAATCCAGATTCTGACACGGTTTAATGAAAATCTAGAACACTTTAAAGCAATGTCAAAATTTGACACTGTTTTAAAGTGTGCCAAAATAGAGTACAGTTACTAAAATATAAATAGTCTAAAAAAATAATATGGTTCCTTCCAAATTTTTTTCTCTCCCTCTCTCTCCTCTCTCAATTAGATCTCCCGCTCCCGCTCGTCTCTCCTCCCTCTCGTCTCTATCCCTCACTCACACGGCCTATATTTTTGGTCTCGTCTCTCTCTCTCTCTCTCTCTCTCTCTCTCTCTCTCTCTCTCTCTCTCTCTCAAGATGAACCTCAACTGCCAGATTTCTGATCTTTTTGATCAAATAAATTTGACTCGGTGTCTTTTGGGGTTTGAAGGAGATCTTAGTTTCAAAGTGTTTGGAATTCTTTTTTGGTTTTTCCGGTTTGGCTTTTTTGTTCCGGCGATTTTTGTGACTAGCGCGTTTTCTTTTTCGGTGATGGTTCCGGTCCCGGTGTGGTGACTGGGTTTCTGATTGAGATTCCAGTGTGGAGGGTTTTATTCAGGCGGGTTTTTCCGGTGGTACAAGTTTCTCCGGCGGTGATTTTTGTGGCCGGTATTTGGGTAAGTTTTTTTAATTTATTCATATATATATATATATATAATTTGTTGTTGCTGTGTAAGATTGAAACTTTTGGGGCTAGTGTGTTTTAAACCTCAAACTGATCTGATAACAAAGACTTTTAAGTTTGAACCTGTGTTGAATTTTTTTTGTTTTGTTTGACTTTCTTTTTGGGTTTAATTTATTAACAATCTGCTTAATTAATTTAGATATTAAATTCTGGACTGATTTTTGTTATTGGTTTGTTGAAAAGTTTGGGACTGATTTATTTTTTTTTTAAATATTAATCTATTGGGTTTAATTTATTAACAATCTGTTTGATTTGATTTTTGAAGGGTTTCTTCTTTCGATTTGGGCTTGATGTTTATTTAGTGCGATTTGGGGTTAGTTGTTTGTATAGAGGGTGAGAGCATTGTGGTGGTGGAGGCTAGGGCCGACAAAATTCAATCCGTAGTCAGGCAAAATTTCCCTCCAAACACTTGAGATAGGCGTGCATATAACATTTTTCCACCGAGCCAAATGGCCTCCACCTCCGCCTCTTGCAACAGTAACGCTGCCGGAAGAATCAAATCCGCCGCTTCAACTATTTACTCGGACAATCAATTTGTCGTCGCTGTAAATTTCCTATTCCTTAAACCCGCAAACTAAATTTTTATGTTGATTAAGTTTTGATTGTGTGTTTCAGGAAATCCGAAAAGCTCTAATGGCGATGAAGAAAATTGGGATTGATTTGGAGAGAGACAATCAATCTCAAATGGTAACCATTAATTCATAACCTTTGGAACTTAGGAAACTTATTCTATTTTAGTTTTTTTCTCAAGGTAATGCCTCTACTACATTACTAATATAAAAGGGTTTACTTAGAATGTATGTAACTATAATATATAGGCTCTATTAATAAGATGAGTAATTCTAGAGCGATACTTGATTACCACACATTTTGTGCTTTACGTGTCGCGTCCCTATTGGTTGTGTAACTATAAATTTTTATGTGTTGTAATCATGCGCCGCTCTAGAGCTACTTTAATTAATTATATAGACACATTATTCTTATATATATATATTTGGTTGAGAAGTTTTTTTTCCCCTCCACTTATTGCTTTTTTAAAATTAAAAGTTGCATTGTTACTAATAATAGCTATATATATGCAACATAGCTATGTACATACCCATTTTTAAAAAATAGTAAAAAAATATATACCATTAGTTTTAGCAATTTCATTTCAGTTCTGTGTTTAATAGTTGAGATTTAATTTATTCTATTTGTGTTTCCACTGCTACAATCAATAATACATAGTTGACGTTAAAATGTGTAATATGATTTTTGGATGATGCATGAAGATAAACTAAATGATTTGATCGGCTGAGCCAATCTAGTACCGGACATTCAAGTTATTGACTATCGTCAACTTGATACGGATAAAGGTAATTTTAATTCTCGGTCATTGATTAATAATATTATTAGTTTTTGTACTCGATTGGTTTGTAGTGGTGATAGGA
Organism: Sambucus nigra; assembly: GCA_949130495.1. Classification (NCBI taxonomy): domain Eukaryota; kingdom Viridiplantae; phylum Streptophyta; class Magnoliopsida; order Dipsacales; family Adoxaceae; genus Sambucus; species Sambucus nigra. The sequence goes on from OX422214.1 coordinate 146,045,537, forward strand.
GGTTGAGGGTGAGCCAATTAAAACCCGGATTGGCAACTGGTTGTTGTAGTATAGTTTTAAGATTAATTCATGAAAATATTTGATAATATATGGATTAGGCTTAAAAACAAGCCCTAAAAGGGTGAAAACCCAAACCATCTCCATAAGAGGCCCGAAAACCTCGCACGGGACCAACGTAACTCTTACGAACTGACCGCGTAGTCATGGGTCTTCCGATTTGAGAATACAACGATAATTTGCAAAAATCAATACTTAGACTTAAAAATAGGCCGTTAAAGGGTGAAAACCCAAACCAGCACCCAAACGGACCCGTAAGAGGCACGAACACCTCGCACGGGACCAATGTAACTTGTACGAACTGACCGTGTAGTCACGGGTCTTTCGGTTTGAGAATACGACGATAATTTGCAAAAATCACACTTAGACTTAAAAACAAGTCGTTAAGAGTGAAAACTAAAACCAGCCCCCAAACGGCCCTGTAAGAGGCACGGAAACCTCGCACGGGACCAATGTAACTTGTATGAACTGACCGCGTAGTCGTGGGTTTCCCGATTTGAGAATATGATGATAATTTCAAAATATGTCGATTTGGATTGAAAACAAGCCGTTGAAGGGTGAAAACCCAAACCAGCCCCCAAACGACCTCGTAAGAGGCACGGACACCTCGCACAGGACCAATGTAACTTGTACGAACTGGCCGTGTAGTCGCGGGCCTCCCGATTTGAGAATATGATAATAATTTCAAAATATGTCGAGTTAGCTGGAAAATAAGCCGTTGAAAGGTGAAAACTCAGACCAGCTCCCAAACAGCCCCGTAAGAGGCACGAACACCTCGCACGGGACCAATGTAACTTATAGGAATTGACTACGTAGTCGCGGGTCTCCTGGTTTGAGAATATGACGATAGTTTCAAAATATGTCGATTTGGCTTGAAAACAAGTCGTTGAAGGGTGAAAACCCAAACCAACACCCGAACGACCTCGTAAGAGGCACGAATACCTCGTACGGGACCAATGTAACTTGTACAAACTGACCGCGTAGTTGCGGGCCTCCCAGTTTGAGAATATGACGATAATTTCAAAATATGTCGATTTGGCTTGAAAATAAGCCGTTGAAGGGTGAAAACTCAAATCAGCCCCCAAATGACCCCGTAATATTGAGATAAATGTTCTTTCCATAATGTTGATATATGTTTTCCTTATGTAGATTGTATCGGAGATACGCAAGATATTCAATACCTTATACCATAATTTGACAATATCTAGTTTAAGATTAAAAACAAGTCGTTGAAGGGTGAAAACCCCAACCAGCCCCCAAGCGGACCCGTAAGAGGCACAAACACCTCACACGGGACCAATGTAACTTGTACGAACTGATCGCGTAGTCGCGGGTCTCCCGGTTTCAGAATACGATGATAGTTTGCAAAAATCAACACTTAAGACTTAAAAACAAGCCGTTAAAGGGTGAAAACCCAAACCAACCCCCAAACGGACCCGTAAGAGGTACGAGCACCTCTCATGAGACCAATGTAACTTGTAGTAACTGATCGCGTAGTCACGGGTCTCTCGGTTTGAGAATATGATAATATTTTGCAAAAATAACACTTAGGCTTAAAAACAGGCCGTTAAAGGGTGAAAACCTAAACTAGCCACCAAACGTCTCCGTAGGATGCACGAACACCTCGCACGGGACCAATGTAACTTGTAGGAACTGACCGTTTAGTCTCGGGTCTCCCGGTTTGAGAATACGACGATAATTTGCAAAAATCAACACTTAGACTTAAAAATAGGCTGTTAAAGGGTGAAAACTCAAACCAGCCCCCAAACGGACCGGTAAGAGGCACGAACACCTCGCACGGGACCAATGTAACTTGTAGGAACTGATCGCGTAGTCCCGGGTCTCTCGGTTTGAGAATGAGACGATAATTTACAAAAATCACACTTAGACTTAAAAATAGGTCGTTAAAGGGTGAAAACCCAAATCAGCACCCAAACGACCCCGTAGGAGGTACGAACACCTCGCAAGGGACCAATGTAACTTGTACGAACTGACCGTGTAGTCATGGGTCTCCCGGTTTGAGAATACGACGATAATTTGCAAAAATCAATACTTAGACTTAAAAATAGGCCGTTAAAGGGTGAAAACCCAAACCAGCCCCCAAACAGACCCATAAGAGGCACGAACACCTCGCACGGGACCAATGTAACTTGTACGAACTGACCGCGTAGTCACGGGTCTTCCGGTTTGAGAATACGACGATAATTTTCAAAAATCACACTTAGACTTAAAAACAAGCCGTCAAAGGGTGAAAACCCAAACCAGCACCCAAACGACCCCGTAGGAGGCACGAACACCTCGTACGGGACCAATGTATCACGAGTCTCCTAATTTGAGAATATGACAATAATTTGCAAAAATCTCACTTAGACTTAAAAAAGACCGTTAAATGGTGAAAACCCAAACCAACGCCCAAATGACCCCGTAAGAGGCACGAACACCTCGCACGGGACCAATGTAACTTGTAGGAACTGACCGCGTAGTCCCGGGTCTCCCGGTTTGAGAATACGACGATAATTTGTAAAAATCACACTTACACTTAAAAATAGGCCGTTAAAGGGTGAAAACCCAAACAAGCCCCCAAACGACCCCGTAGGAGGCACGAACACCTCGCACGGGACCAGTGTAACTTGTACGAACTGACCGCGTAGTCATGGGTCTCCCGATTTGAGAATATGATGATAATTTGCAAAAATCACACTTAGACTTAAAAACAAGCCGTTAAAGGGTGAAAACCCAAACCAGCCCCCAAACGACCCCGTAGGAGGCACGGATACCTTGCACGGGACCAATGTAACTTGTAGGAACTGACCGCGTAGTCTCGAGTCTGTCGATTTGAGAATATGACGATAATTTACAAAATTCCACTCATATATGTAATTTTTTAGTTTGAGTAATTTTTTTAGTGTAAATTATTGGGTTACTAATATCGTATCTTTTTTGTATCCTATTTTTTTTTTTTGCAGGATAATAGTTTATCGTTAGCATTTATTCACGTGGAACACACAGAGAAATCAATGGTTTACAACAAGAGGTTTATTCATGATTCCATTTTTTTGTGTTATGGTCGTGAGGTCTTTTGTAGTTTTATTGTTAACTTTTATGGTCGTGCGGGTTTTATGTTAGGCAGGTTTTGGAATGTCCAAAAAATAGAGAAAATTCTGCCTAATTTTTTTTAGCCTGTGAATTATTAAAGACTTGTAATATTTTGAAGTTTGTATGTACATTAGTTTATTAACAACGTGCAATATTATTAATTTGTGAATTTTTGTGCTTTCAAATAATTAATTTTTTTTTCTTTTTATAAAAAAATTTGACACAGTTCAAAATCGTGGCAAAGGTGTATTATATTTTGGCACAGTTTTGAACTGTGCCAATTTTTTTTAAACTGTGCTGAATCTGGCACAGTTAAAAACTGTGCCAAAAGTGTGCCAGAAATATCAAATTCTGGCACGGTTTAAAAGTGTGCCAGAAGTGTTCCTGTTTGGCCAAATCTAGCACACTTTTGAGCCGTGCAAAAAAAAATTGCCATTTTGGAACACCTGATTCTGGTACAGTTCAAAACTGTGCCAGATTTGATCTGGCACAGTTTTAAACCGTGCCAGATTCCTGTTTTTGGTGTAGTGCGAAATGCTATGGTAGAAGAATTACAGGCACTTGAGAAAAATGATGCATGGTCGCTAATTACACTTCCTACACAGCAGAAAGCCATTGGTGTAAAATGGGTTTTTAAAATTAAAAGAAGTGCAGATGGAACAATTAGTTGCTACAAAGTAAGGCTCATTGCCAAGGGTTACAAGAAGAAGCATGGAATTGACTATGAAGAGGTATTTTCTCCCGTTGTTAGATTAGACACTGTAAGATTGTTCATCTCATTGGAAGCAGCTCACAAATGGAGTATCTATCAACTTAACATTAAATCTGCCTTTTTAAATGGAATACTGTAATAGTAGCTTTATGTACAACATCCAGAAGGCCTTTTGGTACCCAGAGAAGAGCATGAAGTGTATCATTTAAAGAAAGCACTTTATGGGCTCAAATAGACACCAAGGGCCTGGAATGAACATCTTGATGGCTATCTACTGGCGCATGGATTTATCAAATGTCCATACAAGCATTCAGTGTACACCAAACAAGGTGAAAATGGTAGCTTTATAATACTTTGTATTTATATTGATGATTTGTTATTTACAGGAAATTGTGCAAATCTGTTTGGATAATTTAAAAGAGATATGTTTAGGGAGTTTGAGATGACAGATAATGGTATCATGTCATATTTCTTGGGAATTCACGTGCAGAAGATGAATGAAGAAATTTTCATGTCACAAAAGAAGTATACGAGTGAAATTCTTGAGAAATATGGCATGAGTAACTGTGGTACTGTCAACATTCCAATAATTCCCAATCACAAGTTGACAAAAGAAGGCGAAGGGAATGTTGTTGATCCGAGTCTTTACAAAATCTTAATCGGGAGCCTTAGATATCTTACGATAACGAGACCCGACTTAGTCTATGGAGTGAGTTTGATGAGCCGCTACATAGAGACTCGAAGGGAATCACACTGGCAGGCAGTAAAGAGAATGTTGCATTACATAAAAGGGACAATTATATTTGGGTTGTTTTATCCCTATGGAGAGAAGTTCGAATTAGTTGGGTATTCTGATAGTGATTGGAGAAGAGATCCTGAGGAAAACAAAAGCACTACAGGCTATGTGTTTTTTTTGTTCTTCAACTGATTTCTCATGGTCTTCAAAGAAGCAAAGCATCATGGCATTATCTTCATGTGAAGCTGAATATATCGCAACAACTTCCACAGTTTGTGAAGCAATATGGATTATTGATGTAAAAATTAGATCACTCTAATTATTCAATCACAGATAAATAAATGAGACAAAGAATTTTAAAGTGGTTCAGCCTTATAAGAATGGCCTACATCCATTGTTATGTTATTGTTGAGTGTTTGGGAATTCTCGATTACAAGTTCTATCAAGAAATTCTGGTCCCTTACAATGAGGATTGTACAATGTATTTATAGCCCTGAGGCTGTAATGTGAAAGGGTAATACATTAAATGATGTACATATGAAAGGGTAATACATTCAATGTCCCTTAAGCGTGTGTGTCTGAATGATAATCATTTAATGAACAGTCAAACTGTTGGTTATCTAGCTATTAATGCTTTGTTCGAGGTGCAGCTCAGACCGCCTAAGATTCTCAGTATTCAAGAGTTCCTCGGAGAGTTTTTGTTCCTCGGAGCGTATGAGTTCCTCGGGGAAGCAGTGTTCCTCGTTGTAGTGTGGTTCCTCGGAGCGTGTGGGTTCCTCGGAAATGTTTATTGTTGCCACGTAGACTGCCACGTGTCTTCACTTTATTGAGTCATGTCAGCAAATTAAATTTGGTATCAACAGAAGCCCCCAATGTTTCATAGTTCGAAATTTGAGTAGGGAACATTCTTTCTCGGAATATGGTATCTTTAAATGGTCCTCCTGATTTTTAGGAGTGTTTCCTTCGTATTTATTTCTCTTTCCAAATTCGTAGAATCAGTGTTTTTTGAATTTTCATAATCGCCTCGATCTCTGCATACTTTTTGTCCTTTTAGTCGCCGGTAGCGTAATCGTTTCTTCTCGCTTTGATTGCCGTGCCTTTTTTGTTCCTCTAGCCGCCGGTAGCGTAATTGTTTCTTTTTGTAATCATTACTTTACCATTTCCCAAGGCAAGGTATTTAAACTTCACAGACACTCCCATCGTCTTCTACCTTTTCAAATTTGTACCTTCGAATTTTCCATTATCCTCTACTCTCCTGTGCGTTCATCCTTTTCATCGTTCGTTGTCAACAGCTCCACTTTTTTTCTGTAAGATCTTGTTCCTTCTTCTTCATTTACTTTATTCACCATGGTTTACCCTGTTGAATCTCTTGATAAATTTCGCTCTGATTTTTCCATTCCCTCCTGGGTTATTTTGGAAGAGCTTTCTGAGCCTTCTGATTATTTCCGTTTGGCTGAGGGACATTGGTTCCCCAGTCTCTTTATTGCTGAGTGTGAATTTTCTTTTCCACCAAATCCCTTGTGTCTGGAATTCTGTCAGTACTTTGGCGTTGTTCCTGCAAGAATAGCCCCCAACACATGGAGAATAGTTAATGGGGTGCATAGATTAAACCAAATCCATGGAACTCGCATAGGAATTCCTGAGATTATATTTTTTTTATAGATGGGAAGTTGGTGATAACACCTTTTATTTAAAAACTAGAATGTTAAATACGGCCTTAGTAGTCAATCTCCCTGATGCCAGTATAGATTATTTTGAGCACAGGGTTGTCATAAAAAATTGGCAACATGATCCTTTATCAAGAGATGAAGTTTATCAGGGTCCCAGATGCCCTCCCTATGGCAATGGGATAGGTTATTCTTATTTCATTTTATTTATTTTGAAATTATGTTTCCTTTATGTTTGATAAAATGTGTCATTGATGGCAATGTTTATTTATTTGGAGTTGATAGCAAAAGAAAGTGCCCAAAAGAAGAAGATGTTAATATAAAGCACTTGAAACTTATCTGGAGTCTGCATCAATCTGTTACCGACGAACATATTAGGTCGGCTTCATATCTGTTGCAATATAAGAGCTACACCACCTCTTTTACTGCTCGTCCAGTAATAAGTGAATCAGAGCCAATACCATCTTCCACCAGCTCCTCGCCTGAATCTCACATCCCTTTGAGTGAAAGAATGAAGAAGAGAAGACCTCCCACTCTCTTCGAGAAGCCTGCCTCTAGTTCTGAAGAGGCAAAAAGAAGTAAAGTTGATGTCCCAGGGGAGGGGATAAAGAAGAATGATGCACCTTCCTCGGCTGCTATTGTGAAGGTTGCCGAGAAGCCCGCAGTGGCTCCGAGAAGGTTTGCTGCTCCTGGAGAGGTGATTGTAATATCACCGACCAAGGGTTCTTCCTTGGTTGAATCTGTTCCTATTCCCCCGAGGAGGCTGAAAAAAAGCTCCTCGGTCAATTTGGCTGACACCATTACTCAGCCCCCAGTTACTGGAACCGGTGTTCCAACTTTTGTTCCCCTGAGCTCTGCCATGAGCTCGGTAAAGTCCTGGATCATTCCCGAGGTCCAAGGTACTGAAGAAAACCTTACTCGGGACATGGTCACTTCGTTATCTGCTCACTACCTTGCTTCTGCAAGTCTTTTTACTTTGAACTTTTCATATTTCCCTTGTCATTTCTGTTTCTGATTGCTTTCTTTTTACTTTCACAGTTGACGAGCTGCTTTAATATAATTTTGAAGAAGGATGAAGCAATTAAAGCTTCATGCTCCTCATCTAGTGTGGAGGGAGCTCTGGAAGAAGCTATCAAGTCTTTGGACGATTCTCGCCAGACATATGCTACTGACAAGGCTGTCTGGGAGAAGAAGCTTGCCTCCATCGAGAAGGAAAAAGCTCGAGCTGTTGAAGTCTCCAAAGAGTTGGAGAAAAAAATGAATGCCCTGGATAAGGCAAATAAAGAGCTCGAAGAGAAGCTCAAAACTGCTGGGGAGCTTGAGGATAAGCTCAGGATTGCTGGAGAGGAGTTGTCTCAACTTCGGGAGGTAAATCGGCAGAAGGAGGAGGCTGAGAAAAAACTGAAAGCTGCTGATGACCTGCTGTCCGAGAAGCTTTCCTCGAAAAAGTTGAAAATGAAACTGGCTGTGAAGAAGTCCTTCAGCGCTGGCTGGGACAAGGGGTGGAACAAGGTATTGGCTGCCATGGTGTCGCAAGTGGACTATGGCAGCCTCAAATACTTTAGGGATGGATGGGTTGCTGCTCTTCAGGAGATGAAAGTGGATGAAAATTCCGAACTCTTTCAGCTACACATCCCTGGACCCCCTCCAACTCCTGAAGACTTAGAAGAGGACGAAGCTGCCTCCGAAGAGTCTTCTATGGTGATGGGAGATCATCCCCCAGCCATTCAGCCTGCTGCCGAGGAACTTCAGCAAATCATTATTTCCTCCGAGTAATTTCCACTGCTCCCCGAGCAACTATCCATTCCCTCCGAGCAACTTACTTCCTCGTGCCAGCCTCCCGAGAAGGTTTTGAGAGACAAGGAAAAGGTGTAGAGTTGTTCGGGTTTATCTTTACATTTTATTTTTCTTTTATCAAATGTAACCCAGAACTTGTAACTCTGAACTATGATATAATAAAACTTGGACTTTTTTACATACTGTTGTCTATCTTCTATTCATACTCTGCTTGTACTTCTTATTGATGATTGCTCTTTCTTTCTCTGCTAGTTTCTGGCCAGGATGGAATTGTTATCTGCCCATGATACAAAGCTGCTGCGACAATGCAATGAATACTTTAAGGCTGGTCACACAGACCAGAGTGCAGCACAAGTTGTCGACATCCTCGGCTAAGATGCTTCAGAACAGGCAGTTGAAGCATACCAATATCTGAAGTGTCTTCTTGATCGAGCAGTGGCCAATAATGTGGCCTATTATGATATGATCAAGGATCTCCAAGGCACCCTCGAAGACCTTCAGCTACAATACAAAGAATCCACTGCCCTGTTGCATAAGGGGTACGAGAAGAAATACAAGCAGATCATTGCCGACAAGGGCTACGAAAATCTTTTTTCTAGCTATGATGTAAGGGAGAGAACCCTGAAGGGTGAGGTCGAGGAGTGCAGACAAATTGCTGAATTACTATAGCAAGAGAACAACAACCTGGAAAAGGAGCTGTCACAATTGAAGTCTGCAGCTTCCACTTCAAAAGCCTTAATCCCAGTGACTGATGAGGGATTCTCGTTCTTGGAGGTCGAGAATGCCAACTTGAGGGACGAGTTGGAAAACTTGAAGAGGTCTGGTCCGTCCACATCTTCTCGGGGACGAGCAAGGGCTCCTCGGGAATGAGCAAGAGCAGCTCAGATTCCTGTCGAGGAACAGAGGACTCAGTCTGCCTTAGAGAACCAGGCCTTCCAGTTAATGGCGAAGAAACAGGCTTTGGCTGCAATGTCAAAGAAAATCAGGGACTTGGAAGAGCAACTCTCTGAGCAGAAATCTATATTGGAGAACAAAGAGCTCTTCGTCAAAAATCTCCACGAGCAGCTGGAAAGGCTAACATATCAGTTCCATAAACAGCCCAAGGAGTTCTGGATGGCTGGATACAACGAAGCACTATACCATTTGGACGATCGTATCCAGAATGCCAATAATGAGGGCTACAAGCAGGGCTGGTTGAATGCACTAGGTGTGCTGCAACTCGAACATGGTCATTACCTGTGGAACTACTATGATCCTGGGCTTCTCGACTTACCTGTGCCACCGTACAAATTGGATATGAGTTGGATCCCCGCACGGGCCATTCCTTGGATCTTGATTTCAAAGTATCTCGGTGACTACAATCTCCATTCAAAAGCCAATATATCTCGTACCGAGAACCTCTTAGATCGACCATCCGTGATGAATGTCAGGATGTTGAAGGATCTCAGTTTTATAAATTCTCCTCTGGCTTTAAATGATCCGCCTGCTGGCGAGGAACCTGTGTCAAAAGCAGAGGGGAAAAGACCAGTAGAATAGGAATTTTGATGTAGTAGTTAGTATACAGTTCAATGTCAATGTAACTTTCATTTTATTATCAATGTAATTTTTTTTGAATTTAATGAAAGACTTTCATTTTCACTTGCAATCTTAATTGCTATTGTCTTGTAAAACACTTTATATTTGTGCATGTGTATCTGTTAAAAAGATAACAATATTGTGTAATTTGTCGACCAACTTGTTGTCGAGTAGTGTGAATTTGTGGTAGTCACTTGGTAAAAATGATGTTTTGTTTCTCGACCAACTTAGTAATAATTAAAAAGTTATGAGTATCAAAAATGTTGCTCGATCACTTAATAATAAAGTTACGAGTATAAAAAATGTTGCTCGATCACTTAATAATAAAGTTATGAGTATCAAAATGTTTAAAATGTTTCCGACCAACCAATGTCGTTAAATTATACTTGTCGACCAACTACAGTTAGTGGGTTTTCATCCCCGACCAGCCATAGTTAGTAGATTTTTTCTTAAATGATTCCGACCAACCAAGGTCGGTAAATTTTCCTTGTCGACCAACTACAGTTGGTGGGTTTTTATCCCTTTTTTGAAATAATTTTACTTCCCGACCAACTCAAGTTGGCATTTTCGAGAATATATTTACTTCCTAACCGACATAAGTTGGCATTTTTTGGAATATTTTTATTTCCCGAGAAACATATAGTTTTACTTCCCGTAGGAATACAAAGTTTTTCTTCCCGGAGGAATATAGGTAGCTTTACTTCCTGGAGGAATATTGGTAGCTTTACTTACCGGAGGAATATTGGTTTCTCGACCAACCTTAGTTAGCATTTTCGAGAAAAAATTTGAGTAGCCTGGGCTTTACCTAGAGTAGTGCGTAGCACTAGTATTCCCCGAAAAACTTTCAATAAAAAGAAAGAATTCGGCATAATCTTTTCATTTTATTCATCACTGATAATATTTGCGCAGGTGCTCTGCATTCCAGGCATTCTTAAACTCCTCGCCTTCTAAAGTTGCTATTCGATAAGTTCCTGGTCGAACAACTTCTGTAACTCGGTATGGTCCATGCCAGTTTGACTCTAGCTTATTGTGCTTTTGAATGACTTTCTTCAGCACATAATCTCCTTCTTTTAGGTCGTATTTCTTCACCCTTTTGTTGTAAGACAAAGCTGTTCGCTGCTGGTAAGCAGCATTTCTAATGGCTGCTTCTTCTCTAACTTCCTCGAGCATGTCTAAATCCAGTCTTCTCATTAAGTCGCTGACAGGGGAATTGAAATTCAGTACCCTGTGTGTTGGGAGGCCCAACTCGGCAGGTATAACAGCTTCACTTCCAAATGCCAGCATCTATGGTGATTCTCCAGTTGCTACTCGGGGAGTAGTTCGATAAGCCCAAAGTACTTACTGTAACTCGTTGATCCATTTTGCTTTTGCATCATCCAATCTTTTCTTCAAGCCATTCATCAGCGTTCTGTTTGTCACTTCAGTTTGTCCATTGCTTTGAGGATGGCCTGGTGCTAAGTGGACCTTCAAAATATTTGACTGATGACAATAGGCAGTGAACTCCTCGTTATCAAATTGTGTTCCATGGTCCGTGATGAAAGCATGAGGAAGACCATATCGACAAATGATGTTCTTCCAAACAAATTGGTACACCTTCTCGTACGTCATATCAATGAGTGATTCAGCTTCTACCCACTTAGTAAAATAATCCACTACGACGATGAGGTATTTGAACCTTCCTCTGGTCGTTGGCAGTGGCCCAACCAAATCTATCCCCCATATGGAAAATGGCCAAGGGGAAGTTATGGGTGTCAACAATGCTTATGGAGTTCTTCGGATTGAGGAAAAATGTTGGCACTTGTCACATTTCTTGGTATAGGCTACACAATCAGCCCTCATCGTCGGCCAGTAGTATCCCTGCGTCATCACCCTTTGTAAAAGCGTCCGACCTACTACATGTGCTCCAAAGGACCCTTCATGGATCTCTTCAATCAAATCTTTCACCTTGGAGGGATGTACACATCTCTGCCAACTTTCCATAATTCCTCGTCTATACAGAATATCGTTAGTTAATACATACCGAGCAGCTTTAAACTTCAATTTCTTGGTTGCGAGCTTGTCAATTGCTAATTCTCCCTCTTCAATATATGCCCTGATGGGATCCATCCAAGATGGTCCTAAATCAAGGGTAATAAAGTTCATCGTCAGATCTTCATCTATACTCCGACCAGCCAATACTTCAATTGGGATTGTTCGCCGTAGCTCGGTGCGAGTAGCTGATGCTAGTCGAGCTAGGGCGTCTACTCTCGCATTCTCCATTCTTGGTATTCTGACCAGCTGAATAGCGACAAATTCTGACACCAGCTCCTTTGCCTTTGCATGATATCTGATCATTAATTCTCCTCTAACTGCATATACTCCCAATATTTTATTTACAATTAATTGAGAATCACTGAAAACAATAACCTGCCGCGCCTCCATAATTTTTGCTAAATTGAGTCCTGCAATCATGGCCTCATACTTAGCCTCATTATTGGAAGCTTTGAATTGGAAACGCAAGGCGTATTCCATATCGACTTCGTCTGGAGTGCTCAAAACTATCCCCGCGCCACATCCTGCAGTGCAAGATGAGCCATCTACATATAGCCTCCATATAGGTAACTCGTCTTCAAATTTTTGATCAGTCAGAGTTCCTCGGTGAAATATTTGTTGCTTTCTTTCGTCCTCCCCGGATATTTCCTGCTCTTCGTCGATCATCTCTTCTTGCTCTTTTACCAATCGAAATTGGTTTAAGCTCGAATCTGATGATCCTGTAACATCCACTTGCCCTTTTACCAATCGAAGTTGGTCTGAGCTTGTGTTTGTTGATCCTATAACATCTACAGGTTGATCAGCGAGTAACTTTTTCTCCTCGGGTGTATCAGGATAGGTGAACTCTGCAATAAAATCTGCTACATCCTGCCCTTTTAACGATGATCTGGGTTCAAAGACTATATCATATTCACAGAGCTCTATTGCCTAGTACATCAATCTCCCTGATTTTTCTGGTTAATGAAGGGCTTGCCTCAATGGCATATCAATGTATACTACTATGGTATGAGCCTGGAAGTATGGCCTCATTCTCCTACTTACCTCAATCAGCGCCAGTGCTAATTTTTCCAGCCTTAGATATCTGATCTCTGCTCCTCGAAAGGCTTTACTTGTGTAGTAAATTGGTTTTTGCACTCCATTCTCCACTCTGATCAACGCCGAGCTAACTGCATTCTCGAACACTGCAAGGTACAAATACAATGTTTCTCCCATCACTGGCCTGGATAACAGTGGAGGTGCTCCCAAGTATTTATTCAAATCTTGAAAAGCCTTCTCACATTCATCATTCCACTCAAAAGTCTTTCTGAGTGTCTTGAAGAATGGGAGACATCTATCAGTTGCTCGTGATACAAATCTGTTGAGTGCCGCTACTCGTCTTGTGAGACTATGTACTTCCTTCTTCGTCGTTGGAGATCGAAGCCCTAATAGAGCTTTGATCTTTTCAGGATTTTCTTCAATGCCTCGTTTATTGACAATGTACCCGAGGAACATGCCTTCTCTTACTCCAAATATGCACATCGTCGGGTTCAGCTTCATTTGATATTTGTCCAGTTGATCAAAAGTGTGACTTAAGTCAACTAGATGATCGGCAGCTTTCTTGCTCTTTGTCAGCATGTCGTCAACATAGACTTCCATATTGCAACTGATTTGTTCAGCAAAGACCTTATTCATCAGCCCCTGATATGTCGCACCTGCATTTTTCAAACCAAAAAGCATAACATTATAACAATAAGTTCCCGTAGGGGTAATGAAAGAAGTACTTTCCCTGTCTTTAGGTTTCATTTTGATCTGATTGTAACCAGAATAAGCATCCATGAAGCTCAGCAACTCGTGTCCCGAGGTAGCATCCACCAGTTGATCAATTTGGGGCAATGGAAAGTGATCCTTTGGGCATGCTTTATTGAGGTCGGTGAAGTCTACACACATCCTCCACTTGTTATTTTTCTTCTTTACCATCACCACATTGGCTAACCAATCTGGATATTTAACATCTTTAATAAAGCAAGCTTTCTGGAGCTTCTCGACTTCTTCCTGTATAGCTTGATTCTTCTCGGGACTAAATACTCTTCTTCTCTGCTTCACAGGCTTGATCTCCTTATTCACATTGAGTTCGTGACATAAGAAGTTTGGGTCTATCCTAGGCATATCTTCATGACTCCATGCAAAAGTTTGTCTTCTACTTCTAAGGAAAGTTATCAATTCCTGTTTTAATGAGGCTTCCAACGACAAACCTACTTGAGTAGTTCGCTCAAGGTGTTCGTCGTTCAGAATGACGTTTTCAGTAGCCTCCACCACTTGACCCTTCACGAGTTGAGACTCATCTCTAGGATCCAATGTTTCAATTTCTGCACCTTCATCCACCTGATAGGTAGTAGTCTTTTTCCTTGATTCCTCCAGTTCTTCTTGCTCGACGGATGAATAATAGCATTTTTCGAGCTACTTTCTGATCACCTTTCACAACTCCTACTCCAAAATTTGTTGGAAAGTTTAGGCACTGATGCACTATAGATGGTACAACCTTGAACTTCTTCAATCCTACTCTTCCCATGATGATATTGTATGATGATTGAACATTCTTATCCATCACAAAGAAGTGTATTCTTTCTGTCCGGTAAGCAGGCCACGTACCAATGAATATATCCAACTTGATCGTCCCAAGTGGAAATACTTTCTCGCCAGCAAAACCGATGAGGGGTCTGTGGTAAGGCTCTAGTTGAGATAACTTTAGATTTAAACTATCGAAGCATGAGTAGAACATGATGTCTGCCGAGCTACCATTGTCGACCAGTACTCTTGAAATCATAACCTCCTTCATTCTCATCTTGATCACCAGTGGGTCATCATGAGGATATAGAACACCTGCAAGGTCATTCTTTGAGAACCCAATGACCAACCTCTCTTCGTTCACCTTTCTCGAGCGATCATCCTCAGCTAGATTTATTCGTTGAATGTACGAGCAAGCTTGAGCCTCATCGAGGTAAGCTTTTCTCTCTACAGTAAGGTCTCCTGCTCCTGCATCTCCACCTGTTATAACATTACAGTCAAATGACCCAAAGCGTATGGAGAATACCTCTCGTTCTGGATGCCTTGGTCTCTTGGGAAGATCGGGGTTGTCTTCTGGATCAACTTCATGGTTTCTTTTCTTGTTCTCCTTTCCTCGATGAGGAGATCTAGACCTCTCTCTTGCTCGGTCGTTGTTTCTTCTTTCGTTTCCACAATCAACATACTTTGACAGCTTTCCTCGTCTGATGAGTGTTTCAATCTCATTCTGAAGAGCTATGCAATTCTTGGTCATATGGCCATGATCTTTACGAAACTCGTAATACTTTTCCTTATTCCTCTTGTCAGGGTCTGCCTTCATTTTCTCTGGCCAGTTTAGTTCCTCGTTGTTCTTGATTTCTTCTAGAATATGGTTGATATCCTTCTTTAAAGGAGTATAATTATCATATTTCTTCATTACGTCCCATACTGACCTAGTTTTTGAATGTTTATCATTACCATTGTTCTTGTGCTCTTTCTTCTTAGCTTTATCACCTTCCACCTTGGTTTCTTTCGCATCCATATTATTATTCGCAGCCATAGCCTCCTCGGCATTCATAATCTTGGATTCTTTTCCCATCAGGTCTGACATGGTTCGAGGTGGATCTTTGGCAAAAGTGTAGTACAACTTGTTCGGCAATAGTCCACTCATCAAGGCAGTAAAATCTTTCTTCTCCTCATAATCAATGACTTCTAGTTTCTCATTATTAAAACGAGTTATGTAATCTCTGGTACTCTCACCAACCTTTTGTCTAACACTTAACAAATGTGCTACTCGTTTAACTGGCTTGGCTCCAAAATAGAAATTCCCAATGAATAACTCGTCCAGTTAAAGAAAAGTTGAGATCTTACCCCGAGGAAGATTATTATACCATATTTGAGCAGATCCGGTAAGAGTTCCCGAGAATGCCCTTCATCTCATCTCATCTGGAACAGCATAGATGTCGGCCGCAGCTTGGTATTGTTCTATATGAAGGATAGGGTCAGTCTTTGCATCATATTTGGGGGTCACCACAGGTGCTTTGAACTTTGATGGTGTTGAAAAATCTACAATGGCCTAGACAAAAGGTGTTCCTCGAACAAAGGTTCGTTGTAGAGGGTTCTTGGCCTTAGCCATTTCCCCTAATCTATCCTCCAGCCTTTGAATAGATCCTTTCCATGCATCATTTCCTTCCTCGAGCCTGTTGATTCGAGCAACTGATCGCGTGGATGTGGCTTCCTGAGATCTATCTTGACGAGTAGCTGGTCGCTCATGGGATCTATATTGACGAGCAGCTGGTCGCGACTGGGCAGATCCTTCCCTTAAATCTGATGGTCGTAGAAAACTCCTCGATGCGACTTTAGGAGTACTTTTACTCCTTCTAAGTCCTAATCGATCAAAATGTGATACCCTGCTTAACCTCTCTAACGCACTAGTCCTTTCTGGAGAAAGAGTGATACGTTGTTCTGTATCTGTGGCTTGCACTGACGAAGTTCGTCCAGGTTGATAAGAAAAATCTTCAGATTCCTCATTGCGATATGAATTGGTATGCCTAGTATGTGAGGATGGTGCACGGGTGTTTCTTTGAATACTCTGTAGTGCTGAATGAGTTGGTGCACCGCCATAAAGGGTTTGGATGAGTTGTCGTATTATTTCTTGCATGATGGTCTGGCCCTGAGCCAGATTTGTCATTATTCCAGCCAGATCTGGAATATTTGGCAGAGCAGATGGATTTGGAGGGGTTCCAGCGTTTCGATTGCTGGATTCCGGAATGTTAGCCATTCGTAATGGATTATTTTTGGTGAAAAACGATATTACCAGTCGTTTCCCATAGACGGCGCCAGTCGTTTCCCAAAGTCTTATTTTTTTTATTCATAAGTTTGTGACATCTTACGTGTTCATGTTATTATCTTACGCAGTAAGCTCAGTCACAATGTCGTAATCCATAGCCATTTCCACATGTTGCTCCACTGACATGCTATCAACATGGTGTTCTTTATGCTTCTTTTTGTTGTGGACGTGAATGTGCTCTTCATCCTCCTTAGAGAGTTCAACTTCAGATGAGGGCGGCTGTCCTGACGAGACTGAGTTCCTATTACCGCTAGGGTCATAATAGAGCCGTTAGAGAGAGAGATTTTTTTCCCTTCTTCTTTATCTATAAACATAAACTATAAACATATGTGGTTATCAATTTAATGCTCATCTCATCTTTTTATCTTTATGAGAGTAACGATTTTTTTGGTGTCATACTGCAAATGAAGTTAAAAGCCTTGCTACAGCTAGAAAGCATCTTTGTCTTGTTCTGAACCCTTAGATTCTATACGAATACCAGCTCTTTGCACTTTCATACTAAATTTCAAAATCAAACTACAAATATATGTTGCATTGATCATTGGATAGCTATTTTTCAAAGAAGCTCATTTTTTATTTATGCTTTAAATTGTACTGAAACTTGAATGTGGTTACTTAAGTTGTGAATGCTCTACTAACCCAAATGGACAAATTAAAATCCTCACCAAATGTCATCATTTTGACAACATCCATTATTAGGGGTGTGCATCAAACCGAATGGACCGAATGAATCGAATGGATCGAAATAACCGAATCTAACCGAACTAACTTTTACGAGTTTTTTAAAATTCGATCCAAAATCGGTTTTAAAAATGAAGGACCGAATGTATTCGGGTCGGTCTTGGGTTTGGTTTTAAAAAATGGGTCTAAGACCGGACCGGGCCGATTTAAATATATACAAATCAAATAATTAAAATATATATGTTAATATTCAATAACAAACAACTCAGCTCACCGAACGAGAGTCTAAAAAAAACTACCCTCATTCATTTTCTTTCTCTCTCTCTCTCTTTTCTCTCCAAAGACGCCGGTGGCGCTGCTCTCTCTTCTCCACCGTTTGCCACAAACCCCCGCCATTACCCGACGGCGCTGCTCTCTCTTCTTATTCGTCGGTCGGTATGTTTCTCGTCTGGTTTTTCTTCCTTCGTCGGCCTATTTTTTGGATTTTCTTCCTTCATCGATCAGAACAAAAAATATGGTTTCCGATATGGTTTTTCCAGTATGTGTTGAGACTGATTTTCAATTTGGTAATAAATGTGTAGAGAATGATTTGGGATTTGTTATATGGTTTTCGATCTGGTTTGTATTTGTGATATGATTTGAGATTTTTTTTGTATATGAGTTTGTAAGGAGAAAAGGTTGTAGCAAAAATAGCAGATTTTCTCAAAAAACAGTAAGCCAAAATGAGTTTTATGGAGAAAGTTATTTCAAAAAATTGCAAAATTTTAACATGAAAAAAACAACCGAAAAAAAAATCAAAAAATATTTTTTTTTCAATTTTTTTAATCAAACCATGTCCAGCCAAATTGGACCGAACCCGAACATTATTTGGACCGAAACACACTTGGACCGAACCCGATTAATCATTTTCGGGTTCAGATCTTAATAAACATGGATCGATTAATTCGGTTCGGTCCATAATAATGTCTAAACCCGGACCAGACCGGACCATGAACACCCCTATCCAATATCACTCCTGCCATTGGTGGGTCTTTTTAAAATTTCGAATACCAAGATTTCTCCGTATAATTTAGTTTTGACCAACCATGATCTTATCAGTACTATATATTTTTGCCCTTCTAGATAATTTTTAATTATAATAACAATGTTGCAACTAATCATAATTAATAATTTTTATAAGTAAGTACATAATAATAACAATGAAAAAAGAGCAGAGGGAAGGTAAATGAGAGATCAAAGTTAATAACTTTTATGAGGTTTAGTGAACTCTTCCACCTATGTCCATGCCTCAAGATGGGACATGTAGAAATTTCCTTTTCCTAAAATAGGCGAAGACCAAAAATTTACTAGAAGCCTACACTAAGCTTCTATAAATTTGAACACCACACACTCCTAAGCCAAGAATAGTCTCTTGACTTGAAGAAAAAGGGGCTCTTACTCAACAAGGGAGTGCACTTTCTTCTCTAGTAAGAATAACCTTTTACTTTCCATATAACAAAGTAGAGAAGTTTGATTTGAAGTACAGTGCCTCTAATGTAGTTGAATATGAAAATGAAACCCACACTAGTACCTAGAGTTATCTTAAAAGATTGAAGAAATTTCAGCGTAAAAAGAATAATATGAATGTACGTAATTGAGGCTTTGATTATCAAAATATCGGTTTTAATTAAGCTTAAAGATTTTAGAATGGTAGGTTGAATTTAGACTCAGTGAGTGTGAGAGCTTGAAAAATTCAGATTCAAACTCTTTTATATAAGTAGCTTATAACCTTTAACAACTAGTTCCTACACCTAGCTAGCTCCTTTGATGTCTCTATTGAAAAGCCAACAGCCCACTGCTCCCCAATGGCCCCATATTGCAAAACTATCAGACCTCATTTTCTAACAAGCGCATGTCAACATGCCATGAGTCATCTGTTGACTCACAGGGATAAAAACAGACACTGGCCTTCTATAATAAAAATGGTGCCTGGCATAAATGTTGTATTTAGAACACAATGAGGTACTTTTAAGAAAACTTGTTATCTTATGGAAAATATAGTACCTATGACATTCCTAAAGTATTAAAAATTAATTTTTTGCTGATAAGTAAAGAATTACATTTTATTTTAGGCCATAAAATATTAAGCAATATTTGAGAAAACTTGGGTAAAGTATTATGAATAATAAACTTGCTCTAGATAAAATTTATGGTTGAGCCAACATAACTTCAATCGAAGTAGATAATTTTGACAAATATACCAACAGTCAAGAATCTTCACTATTTAAATCTTGAATAAGCTTGTGAGACTTGATGTCATATGTAGGATTTTGTCTTGAGTTATTCCTTGACAACCTTCTCTTATGTAATCTCTTGGGAGCATGCTCGTGCTGGAATTAAGTTTGCGGAATAAACTCTTTGAAAATTTTGACTTGCATGTGGTTGATTTTCATTTTGAAAATATTAAATAATTGCTTCCATGTTCTAAATATTTCATCCTTAATGAATGCTTTTATTTTTAATGTTAGCAATACTTGAATATATTCCAACTTTGTTTGATCTCGTTTCTTGATTCTTTGCAAACTTGATCGAGTTCGAAATTCTTACGTTTTCTTTATTCCACACACATTTAGCTTGATAGCTTGGATTGAAAATATATATCATTTAAGTTATTCAACATATGTTAAATAGCACGATTACCATCATGTCACGGTTATTAACCTAATGATATTAAACTATAGCTAAAGTGATTTGGGATTTATTTCTTTGAAGTAATGAGATTTGCATAAATGCATGAGGATACTCTCATGCACCATAAGATATATATTATTGAGTGACATGAAGCATATTTAGATGGTTTGGTATCCTCTAGGTTCCTCATGCTTGTTTTATAAATTAGAAGCATTACTACTTACTATTATTTTAGATGTTGAGAAGCTTTTTACCACCATAGATTTTTTTCATTTTTTAACCTTCTTATTCCATAAACTAAGGATGAGAGAGGCTCTTTTTTGTGCTTATTCTTTATGGTTTCATTGATAACTCCGACCAACTATAAATTTTGTATCATAGATTTGTCTACTATGCAAACACCACCGAAGTGTTAGGTTTATAAAAGTTAAAGCAATAATTAAACAAAACCTTACTTTAATTAAAAAAAAAAGACATTTTAACATGATTACGACCATATAACTTTGAATTCTCTTCGGACAAAGTTGACTGAAACTGGTCAGAGATGACATTACGCCTATAAGGTAGTACATCATTATTATATTATTGTATCCTCCATACGGTCATTACCTTCTCACTCTCTCTCGCGGATAGAAAAAAGTTCCATTTATAAAAAGGAACAATAAGAGTGAACCAGACACCTCTAATGAATCATCAACCATTATGATCCTGCCCTGAAAAATCATCAAAATTATTCTTAGTAGAGATGTTTAAAATTATCCAACTCAACCCTATCATCGTGTTTTCTTGGCTAATCCAATCAAATCCTACGCTATAAATTCGATTAATCCTAAATAGTGTTATATAATAGTTGTCATAAAAGTTATTTTTCCATTTAAATTACAACAAGTTCCCTTTAACACCCTCCTTGGAGTCTCAGTTATCTCCTCTATTAAAAACATGCAGTTAGAGGCTGAAAACCAAAAATAGCCCTCAAATGGCCCCGTAAGAGGCACGAACGCTTCGCACGGGATCACTGTAACTTATTGGAACTAACTGTGTAGTCGCACGACGATCGGTTTGAGAATACAAAAATAATTTAAAAATATCTAAACGTGATCTTAAAAACATGCCGTTAGGTAGTGAAAACCCAAACCAAACCCTAAACGGTCTCGTAAGAGGCATTATCATCTCGCAAGGGACTAATGTAACTCATAGGAACTGATCGCGTAGTTATGCAACTCTCGGTTTCAGAATACGATGATAATTTGAAAATATTTTGGCGTAGGCTTAAAAACATGCCGTTAGAGAGTGAAAATAAAAATTGGCCTCCAAACAGTCTCGTAAGAGGCACAGACACCTCGCATGGACCAATATAACTCGTAGGAGCTGACCTTGTAGTTACGGGACTCTCAATTTGGAAATAGGATGATAATTTGAAAATATCTAGACTTTGGCTTAAAAACAAGTTGTTAGAGGGTTCTAAACAGTCCCGTAAGAGGCACGAACACCTCGCACGAGACCAATATAACTTATAGGATTTGATTACGTAGTCACGGCTCTCCCGGTTTGAGAATATGATGATAATTTGAAAATATTTAAATCGATCTTAAAAAACATCCCGTTTGAGGGTGAAAACTCAAACCAGTCCCCCCGTAAGAGGAACTAACACCTCGAATGGGACTAGTGTAACTCGTAGGAGCTGACCACGTAGTCACAAGACTTTCATTTTGAGAATACAATAATAATTGTAACTCATATATGCAATTTTTCAGATTGAATATGATTTTTTTTAAATTACTTGGTTACTAATATCATATCTTTTTTGTATCCTGTTTTTTGCAAGATAACATTTTATCGTTATCATTTATCCACATGGAACACACGAAGAAGTCAATGGTTTACAATAAGGGTATTATTTATTTAATGTCATTAATATTCAGGATTCTATTTTTTTGTTCTATGACCGTACGAGATTTTGAAATTTTATTGTTATATTTTATGGTCATAGGAGCTTCACATTACATAGGTTTTATATTAACAAGTTTTAGAATGTCCAGAAAATAGAGGAAACTCTACCCAATTTTTTTGGTCTGTGAACTTTTAAGAATTGTAACATTTTGAAAATTATATGTATATTAGTTTATTAACAATGTGTGAGATTCAAAAATTTGTGATTTTTCTTGTTTTCAAATAATTTTTTTTCTTTGATCCAAAAATTTGGCACAATTCAAAACCGTGCCAAAAGTGTATAAAATGTTGGCACGATTTTGAACTGTACCAAAAGTGTACCAAAATGTACTCAATCTGGAACAATTATAAAATGTGTCGAAAGTGTGCTAGAAATATCAAATTTTGGCAGAGTTTTAAAGTGTACCAGAAGTATTCGTGTTTGGTCAAATCTGACACACTTTTAAACCGTGCCAGGAAAAAAATGGCCATTTTAGAACACCTAATTCTGGCACAGTTCAAAGCCGTTCCAGATTTGATCTGGCACAGTTGTAAACCGTGCCAGATTGGTGTAGTGTTTTCCAGCTACATCGATTAATATTTTATGATAAAAAGAGAAGTCATATTGCCCTTCCTTATCATCTTGGGGATGATGATTCGACCAGTAATCGCTGAACAAATAGAGGAGGCAGTTGATTTAGTATTGAAAGAGCATGCCTCATAGAAAGTATCCCTAGCATGGGATTCTTGAAAAATAGGGCGAGGAACCCTTTGATCAAAGATAAATTAATGAGAGAAGCTATTGGGGTTGTAGTGCTCTGAGGTATATCCCCACTCGGTGTAAGAAGGAAGATAACCCGGGGTTAATAGGATCACAATGACAAAGTAAGGATATTCGTTGATGATCCCTTTCGATGTGTCTTAAACCGTTCTGTCTGCATGGGTAAAGAAGGACCAAGTCTGGGCACAAGAATCTTCGTCGTAGGGATGAATGATGAAATAATTGGGTTTGTCAAAAACTTAAAGAATATCCTTTTAACTTTGTTTTTTGTGAAAGAGAAATAACCGACGGGGCTTGAGAACTTCGTGAGCTGGGTAGGTTCTGGATAATAGTTGTAGAAGAAATAGATCAAAATAATGGTATTAGAAAAATTAGCCAAGTTGTAGCAGGCAAGGGATCGTTCCATGGCTACGTGAGTCATGTCCAACCAAGTATAGAGGGACCTCAAATCCATTGTCACTAGAGGGAGCTTGAAACACTTAGCTAGGTGAATGGAGATATTACTGAGATCTCAACGGGGCTGGTCGTTGGGTTTTCCATGAAAGACAAAGTGAGAGAGGATAACAAAAATGTAAGATGGTAGATCTAAAGGTGTACCTTTACATTTACCTTTGCCAAACCAAGAAGAACCACATTTTTTAGAGGGGGCTTGGAAGAAATAGCTGATAGGGGGGGGGGGGGGGGAAAGTGAATTTGTTTGAAGTCCCTATGCACCTTCGGCATATCTGATCCAACTTTGCACGAGTAGCGGTCTCTTCGGCTTCTAAAGCCCCATCAAAATAAGAAGAGGTACTCGTGGGCTCAAGCCCAAGAAATTCACAGACATCTTCTAATGTTACAGTGAACTCTCCCCACGCAGCCAAGAAAGTGTGGGTTATAACGTTCCAACAAGATAAAAGTATGTGCAATGTGTCATTGTGTTTGGACATAATGAAGTCACCAAACCAGGTCGCCCGATGGAGCCCAACATTGGTACAAGTGTGACAACCCGAATATAATTATGATGTAGTATATTTAAATCATGCTTATCTTATGTGATATGAATAATGTGATATTAGTATATCTAATGTTAAGTGATTATGTTTATTATAATCCTACTTTCATAAATCATGAAAAGTCGAATTATTTACAAACACAAATTTTGTTGTTTTCGGTAGAAATGTTCCTGTTAGAGACTAGTTTTGACCTTTATAACATTATAAATGACTTGAGGTGAAAACTAGATTGTTGTAGACATGTGAGTTAAGGTTTTAACACAACAAACGGATCATCAAATGGATGCCCGAGTAAAGAGTTATACCGAATTTACGAACAAGGGGCAATTTGGTCAATTCCCTTTAAGTGGTAAATTGTCTTTTATTAAACCAAATGGTTTAATTTGATTGGTTGGCTTGGTAGGCAGCCTTGGCCGATCTTATACCCTTGAAATAGACTTATCCTTCAGCCAAAATCAGCCATGAAAGGGCTTTAAGCTTAAGGAAAGAGAAGGTAGAAGTTTAGGAAGAAAAGTGAGGAGAAAAAGTGTAGAAAAATCCGTAGAAATTACGTAAACATCCCGAAGGTAATCCTAATTGAAAATCTTGTTATTTTTAATATATTTATGATTTATATGATATAAATCCTTGATTTGTTTATTGACCTTTCATTCTTGGGTGCATATGTATGAATATATGCAAGTTTAAGTTAAGTTGAATGCATAAACCCTTAAAAATTGCTTTGTATTGAAACCCCTTGTATTCAAACTTGCATATCTCTTTGTGTACTTACTTTAATTGAGAAATTCCAATTGGATATGAAATTATACTCATATATTAATTTCATATCTGAAAATTAGAATTTATCTCCACGTGGTTAGGCCGTAATGATGATTTCAAGTTCGTACATGGTTTCTGTTTTTATACTTCATTTCGGTATTCCCTGAGTTTAGTCAAGATTGTGAGATAGCAAATGAAGTCAAAAAATTATGAAACTTTAATTCTGTACTATTCATTATGTGTACTGAAAATGGGTTGAAAATCATGGAAAGTTATGCTGGAAAAAAATTATGAAAATTCTTGGAAGGTGAAGGAACAATAGAGGAGCTGGTAGGGAAGATTTCTTGTGTTGTAAAGAAATGGCCATAACTTGCTCTAGGAAGCTTGAAAACTTACACCGTCACTTGTACCGAAAAGTATATTCATATATTTTTTCATATTGATAAGGTTGGACCCCAGTATTTGTACAATTTAGGAATATAGGATGGTTAAGTATGTAAAACAATAATTTCAGGCCATACTGGGTACCCCTTGAATGAATGTTTGTATTTCGTCCTTACAAAGAGTACTTTGAGTACATGTTTCACGTGTATATAAATTGAGGTGTATAATTTCATGTTTACTTGACTTTGGTTATAAATTCCTCATAAGGTATTTCCTACGGTTGAATGTCCATTACTTTATCAACATGTATATCATTGTTTTGCCTTTACTTATGTTTTATGGAATGTAACTTAATTGGAATTATATTGTTGATATATAGTCATTGAAAGTTACATAATTATGTTAGTATAATATTTATGGTTGAGGTTCAGTACTGATTTAGTTGGATTGACAGGTGTAAGGTCTAATCAACCCAGTTCAGCTCCACTAGAAGGAAACCTGAATACATAGTTGTCAACCAAGGTGAGTGTACTCACTAGAAAGAGATATTTGTATGGTATTATTGATATGATCATAATATAATGAATATGAAATTGTTCATTTCGGTTTACCGAAATGAGGGGTTACTCCTCGACTAGGAATGGGGTAGATTTGTCTATTAATGACAAGGGGTTACTCCTCGACCAGGAATGGGGGAGAATTGTCTATTTAGACAGGATATGTGAATCATGATTCGGAAAAGTTGGTCATTCATTATGAATGAGACGGATAAGTTAATTCATAATTATATGGAGATGATATATTGCATGTAAATTTATGCAGTAGTATAGTAGTGATGCATTCACTGGGCTATTTTGCTCATGGTTCCTATGTTCACATTTTTCAGGTAACGCGATGTCACTACCAAATCTAGGAAGTCGGGCTGGGTTAGCCAGGAATGGGAGAAACTATGATTTTGTGTAAATGTAAATGATGTAATTAAGTTAAATTTTCCTTCAAGAAAGTTTGTATAAGTGTGACTACTCTGAGATTGTAAAAAGGTTTTCAGATATATGGATTTACAATGATGACTCTGAAATTAAAACTCATGTTTATGGTTTAGTTAAATTAATCATGGTTTGACTCACTTTGACTTTCAAACTTAATTATAAGTAACTGGGTTGGGGTGTGTCAGCTTTTGGTATTAGAGCCTAGGTTTTAGAGGTTATGGAGTGAGAAGAGTCTAGATTTGGCAGTGAATGTTGAAAGTATATTTTGTTTGATACTAACGATTATGGTAGGAAAATATGTATATATGCATGTTGTTATATCTTTGATCCATTTCAGATATAAAAGAATAGAAGGAGGGAATGTGAACGTGGAAATAGAAGATGAGGCTTCAAATATGGCAGCAGAGGCAGAGGTTGAGCAACCTGTTCATGGAAATGTAGAACCTGACTTAGACCAACTGACAGATATGCAAAAAATGGCACATGCTATGACTCTAATGGCAGAGCAGCAAGCTAGATTTATGGCACAGATGGAAGAATAAGAGACCAGGCAACTGGAGGCACAAGCATTGGCTAGGGCTGAGGAGGTGATACACCGGGAAGAAAGGAGTACTTCACATGAAAAATTTATTAAAATAAATCCACCCTCATTTGAAGGAGCAGTTGATCCAGCAGAGGCAGAAGTATGGGTTACAGAAATTGAACTTATCTTTGGGGTAACGAGGATGCCTGAAAATCAACAGGTAACCTTGGCGGCGTATATCCTGAAAGGAGAAGCTAAGTACTGGTGGGATGCCACGAAACATTTGTTGATTACTCCAGGAGGCGGGAATGTGATCTCATGGGATGCTTTTGTTAAAATCTTATATGACAAATATTTTCCCCCAATGTATCAAAAACAAAAGGAGAAGGGATATTTCATGTTGAATCAGGGGATTATGACAGCTAGAGAATATGAAGCTAAACTTACAGCCTTATCTCGTTTTGCTTCGAGGTTTATACGGAATGAGGAAGATATGTGCAGCCGATTTCTCGATGGACTAGAGTTAGTTATTAAATCAAGGCTATCGGCTTTAGAGACTGTTAATTATTCAGCCTAGGTGAACAAAGCCATGTTAGTAGAAAGGGACGTGAATGAAGCTAGAGGGAATCGAGAACGAGGTATAAAGAGAAGCAGATTCAATCCAAGTTATGAAAAAGGTAGTAATACAGAATATTCAAGACTTGGAGGGAAGAAATTTCAGCATGGTAGAGGTATGGGAGGTGGTTCACAGAAGGGTGAGGCTAGTAGTGGAAGAGGCTCAGGAGCTTCAGCGCAAGGAGATTCGAATGTTTGTTTCTTTTGTGGTACATCGGTCCATATAAAAAGAAATTTCCCAAAGTTACTGAGTATAGAATGTTTTAATTATCGTCAGAAGGGCCATCTGAGAAAGAATTGTCCGATGTTATCAAGAGCAGTTTTAGTCAGTAGTGTGGTGCCTCATAAAGGATCCTCTCCAGGCAGTGCCACCAGGGGAAGAGTTATAGGACAAGAAAGTGGATCGAAGGCAGGAGGAAGAGTGTTTGAGATGACATTGCAAGATACCCATGCTACACCTTAAGTGGTTACATGTAAACTTTTTATTGCAAACAAAGATCTATATGCACTCATTGATCCTGGATCTATGCATTCATTTGTGGCATTATATATTGTTTCATATTTGGGTAGACCATGTTCATTCCGCAATTGTGACTTATATATTTCTACCCCAATGGAAAGTGTAATTCTAGTTGAGCATGTTTATAAAGATTGTGTCTTACGAATGGGTGAGCGAGATTTCTATGTTGATTTGATACCGTTGGCCATTCGGGATTTTGATATTATATTGGGGATGGATTGGTTATCATCATACCATGCTTCCATTGATTGTTTTCGCAAAGAAGTTACATTTCATTTGCCTGGTGAACCCGAGTTCCAATTTATAGGAGAAAGGAATGTTGTCCTTAATTGTCTTATCTCAGCAATAAAGAGCAGAAAGTTATTGAGTAAGGGTTGTACAAGGTATTTAGCGTATGTGGTTGATTTTAGTAAGGAAGCACTTAAAGTTGAAGATATACCAGTGGTTAAAGAGTTTTCTGATGTCTTCCCAGAAGAATTTCCAGGATTGCCACCCGATAGGGAAGTAGAGTTTCTATTGAATTAATTCCAAGTACTAGTCCGATTTCTCTTGCTCCATATAGAATGGCACCAGCAGAGTTGAAAGAATTAAAAGTGCAATTACAAGATCTGATAAGCAGAGGTTTCATTTGGCCTAGTGTTTCTCCATGGGGAGCACCAGTGTTATTTTTGAAAAAGAAAGATGGGACAATTCGATTATGTATTGATTATCGACAATTGAATAAGGTGACCATTAGAAACAAGTACCCTATACCTCGTATCGATGATTTGTTTGACCAATTACAGGGGGCCACTGTATTTTCGAAGATTGATTTGAGATCGGGTTACCATCAACTGAAAGTGAAGGATAGTGATATTTCCAAAACAGCTTTTCGGACTCGATATGGGCACTATGAGTTTTTGGTGATGCCTTTTGGATTAACTAGTGCTCTAGCAGTTTTTATGGATTTGATGAATAGGGTATTCCACCCTTTCATTGATTCATTTGTGATTGTATTCATAGACGATGTGTTGATTTACTCGCGTAGCATGGAGGAACATGAGAAGCATTTGAGACTTGTATTGCAGATTTTGAGAGAGAAGAAATTGTTTCCTAAATTCAACAAGTGTGAGTTTGGGTTGAATGAAATTGTGTTTTTAGGGGACGTTGTCTCGGGAAATGGGATATATGTTGATCCAAAGAAGGTGGAAGAAATTTTTGAATGGGAAAGTCCTAAGAATGTGACAGAAATTAGGAGTTTCCTAGGATTGGCAGGTTACTATCGCTAGTTCATTAAGGGATTTTCAGAAATAGCATTACCACTGACAAAGTTGACTCGTAAATAAGTGAAGCTTGTATGGGATGAAGAATGCGAGAGGAGTTTTAAAGAATTAAATAATTCGTTGGTTTCAGCCCCTATACTTACTATTCCATGTGGAAATGAGTCTTTTGTGATCTATACAGACGCGTCATTTCAGGGGTTAGGATGTGTTCTTATGCAGAATGGGAAGGTAATAGCATATGCTTCCAGACAATTAAAGACGCATGAACGAAATTACCCTACATATGATTTGGAGCTAGCAGCCATTGTTTTTGCTTTAAAGTTGTGGAGACATTACTTATATGGAGAAACTTGTGAGATATTTACAGATCATCAAAGTTTAAAATACTTGTTTACACAGAAGGAACTGAATTTGAGACAAAGGCATTGGATAGAGCTGATTAAAGACTATGACTGTACCATTCATCATCATCATGGGAAGGCCAATGTGGTAGCAGATGCTTTGAGTCGAAAATCATCAGGGATGCTTGGTTGCATACGGTGTGCCCGTGTTGGAAATATTCTTGAATTGGCATCGATGGGGATTGAATTGAAGTTTTTAAAAAGCGGAGGATTATTAGCACATGTCACAGTGAGACCTTTATTGACCGAGCGCATACGAAATTTGCAGACCAGTGATCCATTCCTTGAGAAGAAGAAACAAGAAGTTCGAGATGGTAAAGAGAGTGACTTTGAAATTAAGAATGATGAATCGCTGTGTTATAAAAATAGGATTTGTGTACCAAATGATCCACCCTTAAATAAAGATATATTAGAAGAGGCACATAGTTCAATTTACTCTATGCATCCCGGAGGTACCAAAATGTACAGAGATTTGAAAGAGTATTACTGGTGGAATAATATGAAACGTGAGATTGCAAAGTTCGTAGTTAAATGTTTAGTGTGCCAGCAAGTAAAGGCGGAGCATCAGAAGCCGTCAGGATTATTACAGTCATTGCCTATTCCGGAATGGAAGTGGGAGCATATAACGATGGACTTTGTTACAGGATTACCCCGGTCACCAAAGGGGAATGATTCTATTTGGGTGATTGTAGACCGATTGACGAAGTCAACTCATTTTCTCCCAGTTAAGACCACCTGCATTGTTGACAAGTATGCACGTATGTACGTTCATGAGATTATTCGTTTACATGGGGCACCGGTGTCAATTGTATCAGATAGAGATCCAACGTTCACTTCTAAGTTTTGGCCTCGTCTCCAGAATGCCATGGGCACAAGTTTGAAGTTCAACACCGCGTTTTATCCACAAACTGATGGGCAATCAGAAAGGACGATTCAAATATTAGAAGACATGCTACGAGCCTGTGTATTTGACTTCAAAGGTAGTTGGGATGATCATTTGCCATTAATGGAATTTCCATATAATAATAGTTATCAGTCGACTATTGGTATGGCTCCTTATGAAGCTTTATATGGGAGGAGATGTAGAATGCCTTTGTGTTGGGATGAAGTGGGTGAAAGGAAAATTTTGGGTCCTGAATTGATAGATATGACAACTGAAAAGATCAAAATGATTCGGGAATGGATAAAGATAGCGCAAAGCAAGCAGAAATTTTATGCAGATAAGAGGAAGCATCTATTGGAATTTCAGAAGGGAGATTTTGTATTCCTGCATATTTCACCATGGAAAGGTGTTATGAGATTTGGCAAAAAGGGGAAACTATGTCCAAGATACATTGGGCCATATGAGGTGTTGGAAAGAATTGGGCCCCTGGCTTATATATTAGCATTACCTCCAGATTTATCCCGTTTACATGATGTGTTTCACATATCGATGCTTCGTAAGTATTTGGAGGATCCATCTCATTAGTTGAAAACACAACCAATTGAACTGAAGGAAGACTTGTCATACATCGAGGAACCAATGGAAATTATTGATCGTAAGGAGCAAGTATTGAGAAATAAAGTTATTCCCTTAGTTAAAGTTATGTGGATGAGCCATGGAGTTAAAGAAGCAACTTGGGAAACGGAGGATAGCATGAGGAAATAGTATCCCCATTTGTTTGGTAAGTGACCTTTATATTAAATTTTGGGGACGAAATTTTCTAAGGGGGGAAGTTGTGACAACCCGAATATAATTATGATGAATTATATTTAAATCACGCTTATCTTATGTGATATGAATAATGTGATATTAGTATATCTAATGTTAAGTGATTATGGTTATTATAATCCTACTTTCATAAATCATGAAAGGTCGAATTATTTACAAACACAAATTTTGTTATTTTCGGTAGAAATGTTCCTGTTAGAGACTAGTTTTGACCTTTATAACATTATAAATGACTTGAGGTGAAAACTATATAGTTGTATACATGTGAGTTAGGGTTGTAACACAACAAACCGTCTATCAAATGGATGACCGAGTAAAGAGTTATACCGAATTTACGAACAAGGGGTAATTTGGTCAATTCTCTTTAAGTGGTAAATTGTCTTTTATTAAACCAAATGGTTTGATTTGATCGGTTGGCTTGGGAGACAGCCTTGGCCAACCTTATACCCTTGAAATAGACTTATCCTTCAGCCAAAATCAGCCATTAAAGGGTTTTAAGCTTAAGGAAAGAGAAGGTAGAAGTTTAGGAAGAAAAGTGAGGAGAAAAAGCGTAGAAAAATCCGTAGAAATTACGTAAACGTCCCGAAGGTAATCCTAATTGCAAATCTTGTTATTTTTCATATATTTATGATTTATATGATATAAATCCTTGATTTGTTTATTGACCTTTCATGCTTGGGTGCATATGTATGAATATATGCAAGTTTAAGTTAAGTTGAATGCATAAACCCTTAAAAATTGCTTTGTATTGAAACCCCTTGTATTCAAACTTGCATATCTCTTTGTGTGCTTACTATAATTGAGAAATTCCAATTGTATATGAAATTAATCTAATATATTCATATCATATCTGAAAATTAGAATTTATTTCCTTGTGGTTAGGCCGTAATGATGATTTCAAGTTGGTACATGGTTTCTATTTTTATACTTCATTTCGGTATGCCCTGAGTTTAGTCAAGCTTTTGAGATAGCATATGAAGTCAAACAATTATGAAACTTTAATTATGTACTATTCAGTATGTTTAATGAAAATGGGTTGAAAATTATGGAAAGTTATGCTGTAGAAAAATTATGAAAATTCTTGGAAGTTGAAGGAACAATAGAGGAGCTAGTAGGGAAGATTTCTTGTGTTGTAAAGAAATGGCCATAACTTGCTCTAGGAAGCTTGAAAAATTACACCGTCACTTGTAACGGAAAGTATATTCATATATATTTTCATATTGATAAGGTTGGACCCCTGAATTTGTACAATTTAGGAATATAGGATGGTTAAGTATGTAAGACAATAATTTCAGGCCATACTGGGTACCCCTTGAATGAATGTTTGTATTTCGTCCTTACAAAGAGTACTTTGAGTACATGTTTCATGTGTATATAAATTGAGGAGTATAATTTAATTTTTACTTGACTTTGGTTATAAATTCCTCATAAGGTATTTCCTACGGTTGAATGTCCATAACTTTATCAACATGTATATCATTGTTTTGCCTTTACTTATGTTTTATGGAATGTAACTTAATTGGAATTATATTGTTGATATATAGTCATGGAACGTTACATAATTATGTTAGGATAATATTTATGATTGAGGTTCAGTACTGATTTAGTTGGATTGACAGGTGTAAGGTCTAATCAACCCAGTTCAGCTCCACTAGAAGGAAACCTGAATACATAGTTGTCAACCAAGGTGAGTGTACTCACTGGAAAGAGATATTTGTTTGGTATTATTGATATGATCATAATATAATGAATATGAAATTGTTCATTTCGTTTTACCGAAATGAGGGGTTACTCCTCGACCAGGAATGGGGTAGGTTTATCTATTAATGACAAGGGGTTACTCCTCGACCAGGAATGGGGGAGAATTGTCTATTTAGACAGGATATGTGAAACATGATTCGGAAAAGTTGGTCATTCATTATGAATGAGCCGGATAAGTTAATTCATAATTATATGGACATGATATATTGCATGTAAATTTATGCAGTAGTATAGTAGTGATGCATTCACTGGGCTATTTTGCTCATGGTTCCTATGTTAACATTTTTCAGGTAACGCGATGTCACTGCCAAATCTAGGAAGTCGGGTTGGGTTAGCCAGGAATGGGAGAAACTATGATTTTGTGTAAATGTAAATGATGTAATTAAGTTAAATTTTC
Organism: Sambucus nigra; assembly: GCA_949130495.1. Classification (NCBI taxonomy): domain Eukaryota; kingdom Viridiplantae; phylum Streptophyta; class Magnoliopsida; order Dipsacales; family Adoxaceae; genus Sambucus; species Sambucus nigra. The sequence goes on from OX422214.1 coordinate 146,078,456, forward strand.
CTTCAAGCAAGTTTGTACAAGTGTGACTACTCTGAGGTTGTAAAAAGGTTTTCAGATATATGGATTTACAATTATGACTCTGAAATTAAAACTCATGTTTATGGTTTAGTTAAATTAATCATGGTTTGACTCACTTTGACTTTCAAACTTAATTATAAGTAACTGGGTTGGGGTGTGTCAATAAGAATCTCCATAAGTGGACTACATATAACTGTTCCAGTCAACAAAATGGACTAGGGAGCCTTCAGGCCCTTCAAAGTCTATTTGGGAGCCTGGGAAGTCACCTCGGTCAAGAAGAAAACACATAGTCCCCTCTGGGGGGGGGAAGAAACTCTAAATGGAAGCATCGTCATCTTCATCACCTAGGGTCAAGGATTCACACTTAGAATTTAAAATGACGGTTTTGCACATAGATGAGTATTCATCGTCTTTGGAAAAAATAGGAGAGCTGTGGTAAAAGAGGAGTTGCTCTTGGCAAGCTTACACAAGGGCGGTAGTGTCTAGAGTGGTGGTAGGAGTAGCAGTGGTGGAAGAAAAAAATAGTGGTGGTTGGGGCTCCTAGAGCAGCAGACGGAGAATCTATTAGATTTTGAAGTGAGGTAATAGTGGCGAGAAGAAAAAGTAGACTAGAAATAGTGGAGATGCAATGGTTGAAGATGGTAAAGAGAAGAAGAATAAGGTGAAGGCTTGAGTAACAATAGAGGAAGAATTATTTTTTTCTCTCTATAAATCTCTAAAGACGATGATAGAAAATGAAAGCATGAAAAAATAAAAGGCTAAGGGTTTGAGATATTGAATGTTTGGAATTTAAATAGATGGTTGTGTTTTCCCATCAAGACGCATGCCTATATGCCCATAATGATTACAAATTGACACATAGCGCTTTGGGGAGTGCTCTGACAATTGAAAAGACTTCACGTTATTAATTTGGTGACGCTTAGGAGACATACATTGCTTTTAAAAAGTAATGATTTTTGACACCAAATTTTTTTGAAATATATTTGAAAACTAAAAATCCAATCAAATAGAGTCTTCATGCTGCAAGTTCCAATGATAGTACAATAGGTTGAAGATGGACCAGGGAGAATTTTAACTTCAAATCCAAAGAAAGGGAGGTTTCTAATAGAACAGTTCACGATGTACCCTTACCATAAGTCCAAACGGAGATAACTTTCACTCAGGTACATCGGGGATAATTTTTCCTTTTTAAACAAGTTGAAACGTGGATGGCTACAACTCAATGCATCGGTGAGAATTCCTATTACTAGGGGCATTACTAAAGAAAATGTCCCCTCACTACAAGTTCAGTCAATGGTGGAACGGAATGAAGTAGATTGGGGATAAATTTTCTTTTGAGCAGTCTGAATGATGGATGATAGAATCCACATGTACTTTGGGAGAATTCTAATAACCAATGAAGTAGACAGAATGTCGAGAATCAAATAATAAAAAAAGTTACGATGTCCCCTCGCCATATGCCTAGTTATTGCTAAGCTTTGGTTTAGGTAAATCGGGGAGAATTTTAATTTTCTTTCTATTATGAATAACAGTAGTAGTTGCAGCGAAGGGGGATAAGGAAGAATTTTTGCGTGTAAAAAAAGATGGTCCATCAGATTGAGTAGTTTTCGTATAGACATTTCTTATTCTCACGACAATACTTTACACAAAGGGACAAATATAGGGGGATTAAAGGTGATATCTGCATTAGAGAGATCTTCCCCAATTAACAAAAAAGACTCAAAAGAATAAAGCAGCATGAAGACAGCGAGGCAGCTTATCAAGGCAGCTTAGTGATGTAACTCAGCAAAGAAGCTTGTCGAGAGAGCTAATTTTTTACCTTTCATTCCTACTTAGTCATGTTATATCTTTTTATTAGATTTATTATAATGTTGTAACGATTGTAATGTTGAGTGTGAGGTCAAATGGTGCTCATGAGATACCAGGCCTGGCAGGGCTTGGGAGTGCTCACATGCTCTATCGAGTGGCCTCGCTATGGGAACTTCAGAGGGACTTGGTTTGTAGGATTGAGAAGTGGGGAAGCATTAAGTCTTGTCTTAGTAATCTTAGATACACCTAGTAAAACACCAAGCGATCTTTCATCGTGGAACCTTATGTAGAGTAACCTTGAGTTTCATCGGATATTGGCCTTTGAGCCAAATATCCATCTATGAAATGTCACATCTACGCTAGGTGATGTCATTAGCCAGATAAACACTGCCCAATCCAAATTTGAGTAAACCACTATGGTATTAATGTTGTCACACAGTTGGTGAGTCACCTTTGTGGTGATAGTCCTCTTACGTATAGTGCTTAGCCAAAAGTCATGTCCTGGGATTTAATGATCATGACGTAGAGTGTGCTGGACCATTATGCATTTAATGTGTGTGATGTAAAGTGTGAGGGGGAGGTATTTCACAATGTAGAGTATTGAGACATATAGAGAAAGGTGTGGGGCTAGTTATTGGCCTCAACCACTTTTGAGATAAGATATTTCTTTCTATAGATATTATTTCTAGAGACACAGAAGTTATTGTAAACCAGAGAGTTAACTGACCCACCATTGTCAATTATTGTGAATCTTTTAATAGCTAATCAAACGTATATCAAAGGTGTTTTGTGTATTTTTTGCATGCCAAGGTGTATCTAGGGTGCTTAGTTCTCTCTCCTTTTGAAGCAGTTTATGAGTTTCCTTTATTATCGTTTGAGTTATACATAAGAGATTGGCGAGTTCAATCTGAGTGTTTCTTATGTAAATATTGTGTATTAATTTGTCTTTATTAATGAGTACTTGAATTATCATTTATTACCATACCTATAGGGGTTACGCCTCTACTAGTATCACTATACTCCTAAGCTTAAAGGGCACTACCCTCTTACACCTCGAAATCTTCATTCTCTTTCCAATATAAAATGCAGCTGCTAATGCAAGCATGGATGTAATTCTCTTTCATCCCTATGTCTTTCATCATTATCTTCATGTGAGGATACTTTTTTAGTAATGTGTTTTCTTTTGAAAGGAACCTCTTTAAGACCGATAAGAGAGCAGTCACACTATTTCTTGACCAACTGAAATGCTTCTTCAATTTGAGTAATTCCACAATTACATAGAAAGTAGTCTCAAGACCCTCATATGAAGGGTAAAATTTCTCGGTTGCTAATCTATTGTATAGATTATACTTCTCATTATTGACATACGATTTTTTAGAGAATCTTGCCTGGTCGGATTCTACACAAGTGTTGTTCGTGCATTCTGTAACACGTGTCATTAAATTTTTGAAATTTTTCATTCTCAATGTTATCATCTATATTATGTTCTTCACATTCAATATGTTCTACTATGTGACATGTTATGTTCGAGGATAGTGTTTCACCATGCAGAACCTACGTAGTATATGTCCTTTCTATACCATGCATTATCAAATGACCTTTGATACCTACCACATTAAAACACTTCTTATTTCGACACTTTAAACATGGATAATGAAAAGTCGAGAAGTGATGGTTGTTGTTTGCAATTGAAAAGCCAAGAAAAGATGTAAGTCCATTTGTGTACACCTCACTTATTTTATTTCTCTCATTCAACCACACTTTGTTCAATGTTTGTCACATTCTTCACTACCAAAAAAATCATGGTTTACACAAGTTCTATAATAATATACAATAATAGAATTATTGGCACACATAAAAAATTAAAATTAGAACATGCAGTTTTTTATCACGCCATAGCCCTAACCCATGAAATACAACGGAACATTCAATTAATTGAGTGCAATTAGTACTGGATAATAATTTAGCAGAAAATGACATGAGATAATAGAATAAAATTAAAATCAAACAAGGAAAGCAAAATATCACCTTATATCTCTTCAAACGTTACTGTATAAAAAATTTGTAAGAATGAGAGTTGTATTCAGTAATCATCAACAACAACAACATTACATATCTATTGAACAAAAACTTTTCAACATGACCTAAACTAAAAAAAATCCAATTGACCAAAGCACAATTTTTGACAAAAAACGTAATTCCACATTTCGCCCCCTTCCAAACACTACAAGAAAAACACCTTTTTATGACGCTCGAAAAAATAATTTAATGACATTTATTACAAAAATGTCATTTAAAAGTCAATTCTATTATTAATGTGACAAATTTAATATAAAATATCATTATATATATATATATATATATATATATATATTAGTATTATTTTGTATGACACTTTAAATATAAAAAACATATTTGAGTATAGATATTATGACCTTTTTTTTGAGAATTTTTAAAGTCAATAGATATTATGACATTTTTTCCTCCTTGAAAATTTTTAGAACGCGCTCTTTCTTCCCCCTAAAAATTTAGACCCCCAAAAAGAGAACCCGCTCTTCTCACATTCTGACTCCCTCACGCCCTCTCTTCCCACCACGACTCCTCATGCCGTACACCCTTTGATTCTGCCCATTTATAAAATCTAACCTCAAACGTCCCTCTGCTTCCTCTTGTCACTGTGCAGACTCCTCATGCCGGCTCCTCGTGCATTTTTGTCATCTGTTTTTCTTTTTATTTTGGAGTTTTTTGGATTGATCACTTTTCATACGCTTTCTTTCAATTAATATGATTATCTTCGAAGCTCAAATTTCATAAATCTTGGTCGACAGTTTCTTGAAGATCGGCGAAAACCCACAACTCGTTCCAAAAGGAAAACATGTTCCATAGCTCCTCCCTGCTTTGTGGTCCCCTTTCCCCTGCCTGCCCTGCCCGACGCCCCTGGCTGCTTCTTATGTGTTGTGTCCTTGGTTCGTGGACCTTGGTGGTGGTCATGGAGGTGGTCCCCTCTCCCCTGCTAGGCTGCTTCTGCACACGAGGTAAATTTCGACTTTCTCTTATTATTTATTTAGTTGTTTTGTTTGTATATGTAATTTTTTTTATTGGATGTGTTTATTTGAAGATTAAGATTCTAATTATATATTTATTTATAGTTTCTAATTTTAAGGATGTTAGAGTTAATGTTTAGAGTTAAAATTGGGGATATAATTTTCTCATGTTATTCTTTCAATTTTAGGTGATATGGATGTTATGTTAAGTATTGTTAATTTTTTTTCTCTTTTCGTTGGATTAAATAAATATTTTACTAATTATTTGGTAAATACTAAAAAATAACCTCAAAAAAATTCGGCTAGGAGCAGGAGCCCCCAAACCCTAAAAAATTACTGTTAAATTATCCCCCACTATCGAAACTTCCTCGCTTTGCCCCTGATGGCATGGGTTGTTTTTCTTTCTTTTAGGTGGTTGTGGTTGAAACATCTGCAGACGAAACATATCATGTTGTCAAACACGATTCACATTTCATTATCTCTTATTTTCGTATTCATTACCTCTTGTATCACATTGAAACAAGTTGCTAGAACAAGTAGGATTTATATTCAATTTTGGTACCTAAAACATAATATTTCCATTCAGGGCAGTGGAGCTCTGCCCTAAATGAAAAATAGGGATCGTTTCAAAAATTAAAGTGTTAGTATCCTAAAAGCATACTATCATTTTAGTTATAAATTTTTATTACTAATATTAGCTAAAGTAGTAAATGTTAAAATTTGAAAATTCCATATATGTGCTTGACTTAATTTGAGTTGTGTATCAAAGAGATTGATATATGACCTATATGATATTTTTGGGTTTTAGTTATTAAAACAATTTTTGTGCCTACTGTTAATTTTTGGGGACTATTAGGCACTGATACTCCTGAAAAAATGCTTTTTATGTCGCTTTAAAAAATGAATTTACCACATTTACTAAGAAAATATCATTAAAAGTGTAGTATTACTACTTTTTGATAGATTTATAAAAAAAACGTCATTTTATTGTTATTGATATTACTTTATATGACACTTTTAAAATAACAATTATATTTTATTTGACTTATTATGACATTTTTTGGGAGTATTTAGGTATACCAATATTTTTATGACATTTTAATTTCCTCCAAAAAAAATTTAAGCGCATTATCTTCCAACACTCAAAATTTTTGCAGACTATTTTTTTGCTCCATTACGAAATTGAAACCCTCCTTTCTCTCAGCTCCTCACTCCTCCCATCCCCCTCTCTCTTTTTAACCCATCCCTCTCAATCGCTCTCGGCCCTTCCCTCCCACTCAACCAAGTGACTTTATTCATTTTTTGTTCACTTTGAAGAGCTATTTGTCGCCACTGAGGGAATGTACACGGGCTAATTTATTTTCTGTGGGAAGAAGGGAAATCTCATGGTCGGAAATGTCTTTCCTCTCAGATCTATCCCTGAAGGGGCTTTTGTTTGCAACGTTGAACACCATGTCGGCGATCGTGGCTATAGCCTCTAGTGACTACGTTATTTATTAGTCACAACCCAGACAATGAAACCTCTAGGTATTATAACTAATATCAACTTTTTTTCTTTACATGTTTTCATTTTCCATACGCTTTTAAATACAACATTATTATCTCCGGGGTAAACTCAAACCCCTTTTAGATATGGCATTAATTAATCAATTTCAATAATTTACCACAAAGATTGTGATCTCTAAATGAGTAGCTTTCAATAATATATGTTTGCTACTGATGGATTAATAGATGATTGTGTAATTCCATCGAAATTAAAATATGGAACTATGAATTACGAATGTTTTTAATTATGTTGGTGGCGGTATCAACATTGTATAATTACATTGAAATTTTTATCAAGATCCGTAACTCATCCACGTTTTGTTCATTTTTTAGGCGCGTTCTCTTCCCCCTCACTCTAAATTTTCACGACTTTGGATCCAATACTTTTCTTGAGACTTTTAAGTATTTACTTTCCATTCAACTTTCCTTTTATGTCTTTGTCCCACTCTTCTCAATCGTTATTTGCTTTGATGTTAGGACCTATAACTTCATCATGGTCAAGTTAGTATCTATAACTCGAACATTCATAATGACACTGTGGAACAATGACATTGTAGAACTATTTGGTTAAAGATGGTACATGTTTGCACATTTTTTTGCCTTGAGGCCGAGTAATATATATTGGATAAATATCAATTAAGGATTGCACAGTGGATTTCAAAACTTCAAATACATCTTCATTGCAATTATATCCATCTATGAAGCACCGACACGTAATACGGGTTTTGACATGCCACACGCCACACGTGATTGATCCAAAAACTAGGATACAACACACTATGATACTATAATATATAGTATATATTTAAATATATATTAATGAAATAAAATAGATTTACTTCATAAAATACATTATTAGAGCATGCTTAACATGAAATTACGAAAATGGACCATATAAAACAAAATTCAAACACATTTTGATATTAAGAATCATAAATAAAGGAGAATCACCATCATTTGAGTCAAAGCTGACTCGTGGCTTCTGGGAGAGTATCTGTTCTTTATAGGTGTCCGATATGTTGTCGGACACGAACAAGTTGACTTCCAGGAGAGTGTCCATGATTCATAGATATCCATCTAAAAAAATAGTGGAACCAGTTTATTGCCAAGTTTTAGAAGGGGCAGAACTTTGGATTGTCCCGTATTGTCCATCTCTTTTGAATCTTGAGTCAATTTCTTTTTAATATTAAGTACTTTATACTTGATGATAGATTTCCTTATTTTTCTAAGCTACTTTTCAACCATTGATGAGTTACTTGATCTCATAAAATAGATATAGCCATATATGAGATTGAGTTCCAGTAGAGGTATCTGGGTGCTAGTAAACAAGAACAAAACTCAACTCAATTAACAAACTCAAATAATACCTACAGGCCTAAAGCCATCTAAGGACTCAAAGCACAAAAGCCCACACTCAAACCCTCACAACCAAACACTCCCTACTCCACCGACAAGACTCGCCACTCTCTTGGTTCCTAGTCACGTCGATTAGTAGGGCGTTAGCATATGTATGAAGGACAGGAATTAAAAATAGGAGTATTTTTGCATTTATGTCTTTTTACAATTTGTTAAATCCCCGTTTCCTGTCAGGGTATTACCCTTACTAGGATTGTTCATAATGTGTGTCCATAGGTCACAACATATATGTATACATATTGTTATATATGTTTAATGTTTTAAAAGGCGCGAGGCGTAATTGAGGCATTTTACCTATGTGAGGCGAGGCGTAAGCCTCGAGGCGGTCTGAGGCATAAGCCTCAACTTTTTTCCATGGAAATCACTAAAAATGATATAAAAATAATAATTAAATGAAGAACAAAATATGTATAATATCTATCATGAAAAAAATGATGTAAACTCGATTCCACAACACAATACAAATAATAACACCATCTTGTCATCATCATAATAGATATTATACTATCAAGACAAAAGAAATCCATAATAGTGACAACTCAAAACAATAATATAGCAATGTTAGACTTGTAGCAATGAATTCTGCCACCATTTTTTTTCAGAATACCCAAAAGAAGTTGGCTTTTGGCTTTTGGGTTAAATATCATGTCAAAAATTTCCACCTTAAATGACAGGCACACCATGAACGACGCACCTTATCGCATGTGAGGGTTAAATACCATAGACTATTCATAGCTTGATTAGATAAACTAAGTTGGAATGTAGTCACGAACACGTGAAGACCAGGGATGATCAAACCAAAGACAAAAAGTGTGTGGTGGATCAAATAGTCGAGGTTCATGTGGTCAAAATTAAGGTTGCAAAACCTTAAGATTCGATTAGGTCCATTGTCCATCGATAAACACTATAGGTCGACGGATATCACTTTAGATGAGATGAGATTGGATTATACATATCTTTGGGTAGTGTTGGGTATATAAAATAGTATGTGCCCTAGGGATCTACTCAAATTATTCAATCGTTTCAATTTACCATGTTTGTATAGACATATAATGAATATGTGAAATTTGGGTTTTGAGTTTCTTGGGTTCTTCGTATCATCTGACACATACTGAGTTTCACAAACATATAATGAATTATTTCTTTTGGGTGATGGAATTATTGTGCTTTTTGAATTTAATTATGAGTGTAATTATTACAACTATTATTACATACGATGGAATTGTGTTGGCATTTAATTGTTTGATCATGTCCTCTCCTTTAATTATGAAAATGATGGTTTGGTCCACTTTATTTCTAGCATGACAATTTTGTTTTAGTCTTCTTATTATGTTTCACTTTTGGGCTTCTAAGCTTTTTTTAAACATTTTTCCTGCATGGTAATTGATTTTCCCTCGGGGAAGTTTCATTCTTCAAAGAAATGGATAGAGTTGTGCTGAGCTATTGTATAATCAGTATGAGTCATTTTATTACAGAAATAGAGTCTAATTTGTGTTGGTTTTCAAGTGATTATTTACTCTTTCCTAGTTAGAATTAAGCTTTGAATCCATTATCAAGGCTTTACTCTTTAGTTTTATTCGTTACTGGTTTCTTAAAAGTTAGATGCAAAGTAAGTGATTTATCGTAATTTTGAATCCATTATCCAAGGCCTCAAATTTTGCATCAGATGATTCTAGTTCTTGGAGTAGTTGTGGTTATCTACCAAGATGGTAGATAAGGTAAGTAATTTATCATAATTTTGATTTTTGTGCTGAGTGGAGTTTAGAACAAAATGATTCGGTTACTTTTGATATCCTAAAATAATTAGGAGAGTGGTGAAAATTGAGTTTAATTTCCTATATATTCTTATTTTATGTTGGCAGTGCTCGCGTTTAAGTCGTTTAAAGGCAATTAGCTGAAAAATTATAAAATGAAATGGAAACCAAACATCGAACACCAAGTGTTATTGCAAAACTTATGGGTTTTGATGAACCACCACGTCAGTAGTTTGTCCACAATCAACAGAGAGTTCTCTCCGAGAGTTATCTTTGGAAAACTGCTTCTATAGGCTTACGAACAAAACGATCATTTGATAAAGGTCGTTCAAGGAAGATAAAAATTGAAAAGAAGCAAGAGTTTAACAATGTACTTGAAGTCCCGAAGTTATTGAAGAATGATAAACACCATATTCAATCAGATCTCATAACAACAGTCTTCAAGTCATTTAATCTTTCGAATTATAGATACGGTGAAAATTGCAGGAAATTCTAGAAAATTTCACGAGGGAATGTTTTGAGACCACTTCAGAAACTTGAGAGCAGTTCTATATTGGATATATGTGGAGGTTTTAATATTGTTTTTTTGCAAAACATGGTGAAATATCAATTTGAGCTCAAAGATGAAGCGTCTGACTCAAGTAAACAGATTGTTACTTTGAAACCGATTTCAGAAAAGGCTAAAAGCTCTGCAAATTATTCTCTTTTGTATAGTTCTATGCCAATAAATGGGGAATCTTATAATGAAGTGAGAAATGAAGAAATCACAATGAATGAGATGGAGCCTTCTAGGCATAGTTTTGCAGTGTCTAGGGGAACGGGAAGGAATAAGGAAATTATCGCACAAATAAAAGATAGCATTCTCAGCATTTCTACCGAGGTACTAAAATCAGATGATAGAGTTGAAGACACTACTATACATAAGCCAAAATCTAGGACCAGAAATGAAGCTTTTCACTCTGGCATGTGTTTGAGGCCATAAGAAGTTGTTACCAAAAAGTTCAGGAAGTAATACATTTTGGAAAAAAGATAGGTCAAAACCTAGAGACTCCATATTTACATGTAAGATATCCTCGTTTACTAGTTATATGGATTTAAGGAATAATCAAACCATGCATGAAACTCAAGTGGACGGGGATGAACTGGAAAATAAACCGGAGAACAAAGATTTATCTGAAGTTCCTAAGTTAAGTTTCAATATTCCTTGCTTCGATTCAGATTGTAATCAACTGTTATAAGGAACTCAAATAATACAGGATGATCCAGTAAAAAATTTCGAGGAAGACAATGCATCTACACACTCTGAAACAATGGCCTGCATCATGTTTATGAAAGCAGGGCATTCTTGTTCTAATGTCTGGGATGGTTCAACTAGACATTTTTGACTTTCTTTACCAATATTTGAATGATTGGATTCTTCTCTACAATACTTATTTGCTAGCACCAATAACTGTTTGGAATAACTTTTGGCTCCCGAGAGGGATTTAGCCAGGCCTAATGGGCCCCAAGGTCCGTCGGTGGTTTACTTTTTAGTGGTTATCACCCCAACGATGCTGCTATGGTGCTAATTGCGTTGAGATATACTTAGCTAGTGGCACTACAATAGTTATTCATTCGTTTGGATCCATCTAGTCTTAATAAGGATCCACCTTTCAAGACCTTGGTATTCCTTATCACACAATTATAAATTCATTGACATAATTTGATGGCTTGTTGGTAACACAACATTATGTTGTATGATACCTTGTTAATTTTTCCAAAAGATAAGTCTATTAGAATTTCAGAAAGCATTAACACGGTACAACCTATGTATGCAACATATGCACATGATATACAAACCAACAAAATAATGTAAACTAGAATTAGTAAATTCTATCTTAGCCCCTACAACATATGCATATGCATATGCTATTGTGATTCGATTCATTCTCATATTTTTTGTGGATGAATTTATATGTGAGTCTTAATCATGGACGAAGGAAACGTATACGACAATAGTAAAACACATTGTCATTCATCTATTGCGATATGACTGCAAGATGAATGAATCACGACAGCAACTATTGCGATTCATTCTCAAATTTATACATGAGTCTTAATTGCAGACGAAGGAAACGTATACGACAATAGTAAAAATAAAGGCCTAATGATTTTCTTTTTGAAAAATTATGAATCTTTATTTGATAAAGAAGAAGAATAAATTTGATCAATACTTATATTTATGGAAATATAAATAAAGAGTGATTTACATGACAAAAAACATTTAAAAGTTACTATGGAAATAAAGAAACATACCTTGATGGTTTGAGTAAAAAATTGTAGATATTTCATGCCGAAGAACTTTTTAATAAGTGTACAAGTAAGAAAACTTATCTTAAGGTCAATGTCCTTATTAGAGTTTAAATCCAGATCAATGACTACACAAATAATTAAAGATGGTCTTATAAGAATATAGTCTACAACTGTTTAACGTATGATATTCAAACTCTGAAATTTAATGCATTAATCTTAACTACACAATTGCTCATCCTATCCAGCTAATTGTGCTCATAATAAGTTAAAATCGCATTGTTAAGCTTGAGTGTCTCAATATCAAAAACCTTCACATTCTTCCACTTACGAAAGACTAAAGATAACACTTCAAGGAGTGGGAAACTAAAACGAATTTCAAAACATAAACACACTAAAGTTTTAGGATCTCAAAACTTCAGAAATAAATAAAAGTAGGAACTTTGAGAATACAAGACATTTTTAGTTCGACTTTTGTTAATGGATCATTGTCATGTAAACAAGGGGGATAAACTAATGTCTGATACACCTCGTGTCTCATTGTTTCAAGTTCTAGCCCCATATAAAAGTCTTGTTAAATACACTTGAATTGATTTCTTGTGTTTTCTCACTGATGTTATCCCATAGAAGTGATCCTTAATGTGATGGTTTTATAAACACAATAGTGAAATGTTAACAGAGAGAAGGGGAATTGTTGGTGCAAGTAAGCATGGTTTGCGGGTTGTTCTTCAAGCAAGGAGGTTTGGTCGGATATCTGGAAGAAGATTATTGTTTTGGGCCTTTTCATTTGCTGTGCTTTTCTCAATATGTTTGGCAGTTTTCGGCTTAAAGGTGACCTTTCATGGTGAGATTAATCATCAACAAGCCTCACATGTACTTAATTCTAGAAATTCACTTGGATATTTGCACATTACCATTTTAGTTTTCTTTGAGAGATTGAAAAGTTTAATTTCTATAACTAAGACCATAACATCGAGACAACCTTTTTTTTTGGGGGGGGGGGGGGGGTAAAAAGCAACTTCTTCTTAAGTTGTTATCTTCAAGCATTTTCTCCTTGGCATTTTCGTATTAAACTATTATTAAACTTGATTTTCCCAATAGCATTTACTGATTTTTTTAACTAAGAATACTAGGCTGATGGCTATTACAGATGAGGGAAAGGTAAACTATAACTGATGTAAACCCAATGACAATACACACGAATTAAAGAAATAGGGTTTCTTTTAATACATTATGATAGCGTTTATAATACAATTGAAGTGAGTACCAAGGGGAGGCCGAGGGCCTTAATTATGAAAACCTCTAGTATTGGAGAGGAAGATACCTATTTAACTAAGGAAACCAAATAATAAAAGTAAATTTGAATGAGATAATGGTCTGGATAATGGTGATTTATACCATATATAGTCCCATTATGCTTTCTTTAAATCTACTTTCTCATTTAGTTTAAAATTGAATTTAACATTAGTAATACTAATATCCTTCATCTAGTGATGTTTGAAAGTTTGCAAATCCAGACATATAAAGCTTTGCTAATTAAGACTTAAAAAGTATCACGAAACATGTCAATCTATTTCACTTTATCAATTTAGTATTTTTAATGGTGTCATTATCATTTTATTTTGTTGCCATGCATTTTTTATAAGGTTCTTTTCAGGTGAGATAGAAGGCGGTGTTTCATCATGGAGAGGCGTGCAAAAAGAAATACCAGGATTAGCTGCCTCAGAACAATCAAAAAGAAAGCCCCACGGGCCACGTAAGAGGTGTTTTCTTGTATATTCTACTACTATTTTTGTGGTAGACAACATCTCTTAATTGTTAATAATTTGTCTTTGAAGAAAAACTTCACAAGCATCTATCTTTTCACGGGATCCACCTAATAGACCTGAAATGAAAACCTGATCGATACAATAAGTTAGTGCAAAGCTATTTCCGTTATTAACCAATGGTTTAAGAAAATAATTATGCTAATCCATAGTAGCAACAAAGTTCTTAGGAAATCTTATAATATGGATCCAAACTTTATGCCAAGTTTAACACTAATTAATAAAGATTCCTGTCCATGTTAAGACAAATAAATTTCAAATCCAGTCTGCATACAAAATACTTTGTAGATATATAGACTGATAGTAGTACAAATATGTTTGCTTTCACTTATCGAATGTAGATGCACACAAGATATTATATCATAGTAAGTGTATTCGGAGAAATCTGCTATTGTAACGTGGCAATAGGGGAGGTCACGTGATTAGAGTAACTTGTATAAACAACTCGTGTAGTTATGAGACTCATGGATTCAGATGTAGTTCTAAATTTCAAATTTTCAAGTATAAAACTTTAGACTCGGAGTTAGAGCTTGGAAAGGAACAACAGGTACCACACACATAAACTCGATAGTCTACATTTATATCCCCTATTACTTGTGAACGACAAATTTTATGCTAGAGGTCATATATATAACGGTTCTAACTGCAAGTATGTGTAAAATTTTACAACCCCTGTTGGGTTATCCCCCTTTGGTTTTCATGTTATTTTTTGGATTTCACATAATGTCTTTATATGATATTAAACTCGAATTAAGAATAGACTATAAATATACAATCAATATAGAGCCAAATGATTTTATAGTTTTAAATCAGTGAAATACATATCCAAGAGCAACAGATCTCCAAGATATTGAAACTCTGTCTCTTCACAATAATCTCTCTAAGTCAGAATATAAAGTGGAACTCCATAAGCAGAATCCTAAAATTTATATTTCAAATTACATTTAGGCACATTCTAATGTTTGGTTGCTGCAGAAATAGTAGAAACTAATCAAAACTTATATTTCAAATTACATTATAATGTTCTGATTTTAAGTATGCTGATATACTTGGCACAGTTATGTCTATATTATATTAAGAATGATTTTCAAGTCTGAGAAACAATTATATCGAAAAAATTAAAGTTGGATGTATAGTTATGGTAATCAGCACATTGTTTTTCGTTTTAGTCTATTTCATTTATTTTGCTTGCATGTTTTTCGTTTTCCTATTTCATTTATTTTTCTTGCATTGTAGCTATGTTTCTGTTTCATGTATTGCAGGAATGAGCTTGATATGAAAGATTTGAGGATTCAAATTAGATGCATAAGGCTCATCCTTCTTGTTCAAATAGTCTTATCTTTGTAAGTTTAATTTTCATACAAATTTGACAATGTCACTCTTGTTTTCACACATTCTTAGTTCATGCTTGACAAAATGCATGTGAAACATTAAAATGGACCACTTTGAAAAGTTGGTTTGCCATACATGTGCATCCTTACCTTTTATATATATGTTTTCACTACTCAATTAGTTTAAATTGGTTCTTGCAATACTAGCTTCTTTGTTTTTTCATAGGAGAAGAAAATATTGTTAAATTACTAAGTGTAGAGAAATGCATATCCGGCATAACTCATAATTTTGAATACTAACGAGATAAATCAACAGGTCCAGTGACTCTCGCCATCTAACAACAAAGGGATGGAAGAAATAATGGAAAGTCTTATTATGGTTGTCTAAAAGCAAGGATGCAAGAAATTATTTTCAAGGTAGAGCATCAATTACCTGAAGGTGAGTATAGTCTTATTTGACTCTTTTTAATATGAACCATAATGGAAATATCAATGTGTTAATGGTTTATTTTCCCTATTGGTGAATGAAATAATATCTGAATTTGTTTGATAAATTGGGTCTTTTTGAATTTTGTTGAAGTTTTTTATTATTTCTTAAACAGGGCGGATAGCCCTATAAACAAAGGAAACTCTGCTCAATTGTTTTTAAAATTATTTACAATTATTTGTGTTATATAAAAAATCTTTTCGACTTACATTATGCACGACGTAATACTTTGAAAAAAATGGAATTTATATGTTGTGTTTTACATTGCACTAGAGATTTATATATTTTATTTTGAACTTATACATGAGATTTAATTAGAGGCATGTGAAATGAATATCATTGCTAGATTAGAGGCATGCGATTGAATTCTTGTAGTATTTGTAGAGTATACAGCCATAATCAATTCATTGTGGGGATTTTGTGTTGTGTGCTTAATTTCTTATATTTTAATTTTTAATTAGGACAAAACGATACATGGATATGCATTTGATGAGGATGATACTTATCTAATGTGGATAACTGCCCGACAATCGAGAAATAGAGACTATCAAGACAATGCAACCAAGGAATTTGGTGAAAAATTTGTGAGTTTCTTTCAGAAGTTAAGAAAGCATAACATTTTATACAATACTTATAAATTTTGACATACTACATAAGAGGATTTAAAAGAATGTTATTTAACAACACTCTTGATAATTTTCTTTATTGTAGGACGCTTTGAAGAAACAAGCCCATGACGGGAGCTTATTCGGGCTTATATTATATGATTTGGAGCTTTTGAGGTGTCGCCACAATTTCACGAAAGCCAAAGACCGACGCATTTATGAGTGATTTTTGGATGTAAATTTTTTGAAGACATTTTTTTAATGATGTACATAGTGGATATATCTAATTATGATACATCTAGTGGGTCATTATTTTTTTCTGGATAATTAATGTAGATGGTGGGTATATCTATTTGTGTTCCACAATTATTTTTATATGGACAAATGGCTTAGTTTGGTGCATTATAGGTGGACTTGACTTCAAATAGAAAAAAAATTCAAGATTGTCTTTATGTTATTGTAAATTTTGATTTTTGTTTAGATTTATTTGTCAACTATGACATTAGTATTGGTTATTAATTTTTTTATTATATGTTTAATTTATGATTGTTTATATTAAACCCTAATGTGATGAAATTTTTCATAACCTTTTTAAAATTTCGAAAACTGTTTATCATGATGCTTTTTAAATAAAAAATGGCATCTTATAAAGTATATTATGACATGTTTTTTGGATCAGACATGATAGTTTTGAAAAAAAGATCATATATAACCGTTACCTAATATGAAACTTTTTATGGGTATCAATTATGACACCCAAACTTATGATACTTTTTATTAAAAAATAAAGCGTCATAAAATGTGTTTTATGACATTTAAAAAATGTCATAAAAAGGCTTTTTTCTTGTAGTGAAACTAAAATCCTACAATCCGCCACAATGAATATATACATATTCACTCATAAACATCATATCTAAGCAAAAAATAAATAAAATCAAATAGTTACAAAAAGACCTAACTTACCAAATCCAAAATTAGTGTATGTGTGTGTATGTGTATATATATATGTATGTATGTATGTATGTATGCATGTATGTATGTATGTATGTATGTATGTATGTATGTATGCATGTATGTATGTATGTATGTAAAATTTATTATCCAAAAATGGAGATAGAAAATAATTAAATAATCAGTAAAAAGATGAATAGTAATAGAGAATGGGGATGAGAGGCAATGAGGATGAGACATATTTAAGTGGTTTAGCCCAAGATGGAAACATACATCAACGGGTCTTACTAGATGTCCTTTCATTATCATTAGGTATACAATTAGGGTTGCTATGACAGCGTAATGATTGAGAGAAAGAGAGATAGTTCCCTTTTCAGGTGGATTCATTCCCTATTTATAGGTGGTTGGTAGAGAATATTTATGGGATGGGTGGATAGTCTTTATAGGTTAGACAGTTACACCTATATACACGTACTAATAAATAAATAACAAACAGATATACCTTAGATATCGTGATTGCATTTATGATATTCGTGAAAGTAACAAACTCATAAAACCACATTCCTTTATTCCCACGTGACCAGTGAGAAGTCTATTGGGTGTATATGTGAATACGTGTGTACGGTGTGAGTGAATATCTTCCCTGGAGGAGGATATCTGTCAAGGTGGCTAGTCGAGTAGATTGGTACCTGAGATGACCTCTTATTGGAAGTGAGGTCGAACACTTGGTGAGTCGTTTGTTGATATTATTTTGGGATCCATTAGTGGTAGGACTATAAGGGTATGACATAAAGTCCCCTAGACTTTATGCACGAGCTCTGTGATTTGATTCAGAGTGAATGAATGAAATATTTTATCCTGCTTGTACTAAAGTGGGATAATTAGCTCCCTTCGACTAGGGATGGGTCTAGCCAATTACATTTTTATGATTACATAAGCAATGGGGACACGTGTCAGGAAGCTGAAGCATCTTCTTTGTAATGATTATGGCAAGGCACATGTGCAGGTGCTCTATACCGTTATGTCATATGTTATAGGCTTTTCGTATCCTTTCTGAACCATCCCTTCAGTTTTCTTTTTGATACTATAAATACCCATCGTAAGTCTCAATCATCGTCATAGATTAAATATCCTTATTTAAAAAGGGAGAGAAAAATAAGGGTGTTCTTCGAAGTTTTCTTGACACATCTCTTATAGTGGGAAAAAGTGGGTATTTGGGTTTTCCCTCTTTGCTATCTGGTGCCTGCCCTAATCCTTTCAAAAATTGGCCTTCCGATAGCTATTTTCACTAGGACTCCTCTTCCTGATCAGAGATGTTATTCTGTGAAAGATTTTGAAGAACTTTGTCTTCCCCTCTGGGCTCTTCATGTCGGATTGAGGTTGCCTCTTCATCCTATAGTGCACTCGATATTAAAGATTATGAGGTTACCTGACCTAACTCCCTACCAATGCCTATAGGACCATTTTAGGAACTATGATGTTTTGGAAGCTTAGAACGGGTTTCAACCT
This sequence comes from Sambucus nigra, assembly GCA_949130495.1. NCBI lineage: Eukaryota > Viridiplantae > Streptophyta > Magnoliopsida > Dipsacales > Adoxaceae > Sambucus > Sambucus nigra. Next base: position 146,097,040 of record OX422214.1, read on the forward strand.
TACAGGGGACATTTTTAGGTATGTCTATGGATTAAAAGACAACGCTAAAAGCCCCAGGTATCATTATTTTTCTCCTCGAAATTCCCAATACCAAATGGTCACTACTGTCCAAACTAGCAATCACAATTGGGAAGGTCAATACGTGTTCGCTAAAGGAGAGTGGGAGTTTACGCATCATGAATAAGATAGGTCGTGTAAGGTTACCAAGGAATGTAACAGACCGAACCGAATAGGTATTTTTTTTTACTTTTTATTCAATTTCTCACGTTATCTCATTTTGTTATTATGATATTGTACATGTTGATTATTTCAGTGAAGAGAGCCACTAAGCTTCCTGCGTCTATAGTTGATCTGGTCAAGATGTATTGTGAGAGAAATCCCCTAGCATTTGAGGACTTATTTTCAGTGGAGAAATTTGTTGCTGCAGGATACCATACCCTTCCAGGTAGCCTTCCCCCGATAGGGTTTGAAGTTCCTTTGGAGGGGTGTGTGTTGTAAGAGACTCATATCGACTCTCGTGAGCAGATTTTTGAAGAGGAGGAAGAGGGTTTTGAAGTAGATAGTAGTCATTAGGCAATAAAGCTAGTGATAAGAAAGATTAGAAAAATCGAAAAGACGAAAAACCAAAAAAGAATGAGGAATATACTCTACTCATGGTCTAGAGAAAATTTAGGGAAGAAAGGATCTCAAATGGCCAGGAAAATTAAAGGCACCTATAAATAGGCGGGAGAGAAACAAGTACTACAATTTCCATAAAGACCACAATCACAATAACGACAACTTCATCGCCTTGAAGAATGAAACCGAGGGTCTAATAAGAAGAGGCAAGCTATCCAGGTATGTGGATAAGGAGGGACGGCCTGATTCTGATGAACGTAAGGCAAGGAAATGGTCGGAGTCGTCGCGTCACCGGGCATATGGTAAGAAAAGTTAAAAGGATGATGACTCGAAAGATGATCCAGACCTCACTAAGAAACTCGATGACCCTGTACACGATGTTGGCATGATATCTTTCGGGTGTCACTTCATCGCCAGGATAAATGCAAGTGGGGGAAAAGACCCATATGAAAGGAAGGCCTATCTGAACGAGGCCAAAGCTTGTGCTTATGTGACACACATCACCTTAGTAGCCGGCGTGGACACCCATCCTCGCAAATGAATAAGGATAAGTTAATCGTCGATTTTGATAAACATGACTTGTTCAGAGTACCGTACCCTCATAATGAGCCTCTGTTCATCACCATAATGATCCACGAAGGCAGAGTTACTAGAGTATTAGTAGTTAATAGAAGTTCCCCCATAGATGTTATGTTCTACAGCTGGTTCTGAAGATTGAAGGATAGTTAATTGACACCATATCACCAACCCCTAATCAAATTTTTGGGGGAAAAGGTTTATCCATTTTGAATAGTGGAGCTAGAGGTCATAGTAGGCACATGGCTGACTTGTCGCACCAAGAACGTTCATTTCTTCATCCTTGACAGAAACGTACTGTCCGCTTATGAAATGATACCAGGAAGAGTTAAACTGAAAAAATTTAAGGTTATCCCATCTATAATGCACTAGTGTGTGAAATTTCTAGCTCACTATGGAGTGGGAGTCTTAAAAAAAAACCAGGTAGAAGCATGCGAGTGCTTCTATACCTCGACAGAAGAGAAAGAGCAAAAGAAGATAACGACCACCTACCAGATTGAAACCATTGACCCGTGAGAATAAACGAAGCTGGTAAAGGGGCAGGCCATTGAGTAAATTAAGACAGTTCCACTTGATGTCAACCACCCAAAGAGGATAGTCCATATTGCTTCATCACTAGATCCATGTTTAAGGTAGGAGCTCATAAACTTCTTATAGTAATGCAGGAATATGTTTGCGTGAATCTATGAGGTCAGGATCGGCATTGACCCTGATTTTATTTGCCACATGCTGAGTGCAATGGAGGGAGCCAATCTAATCAAACAGAGAGGAAGGGTTATTTACGTAAAAAAAAACTTATCGTCCAGGAGGATGTCCTTAATCTCCAGAAGGCTAATTTCTTCAATGATGTCAAATATTTAGAATGGTTGGCCAATGTAATCATGTTTCTCAAGAAGAATAACAAATGTAGGATGTGCATCGATTTCACCTAACTGAACAAGACATGCCATAAGGATTATTATCCACTTTCCTAGATTTACCAGCTAATAGATACGACCTCAAGCCACGAGATGCTTAGCTTCATGGATGTCTACTCTGGCAACAACTAAATTAGGATTAATCCCTCTAACAGAGACAAGTCGTCCTTCATAACTATTAGAGGTACTCATTATTATAATATTATACATTTTAGTCTAAAATGCAGGTGCTAATTACTAGCGGTTGGTGAACAAAGTCTTCGAGGACCAGATTGGGATAAACATGGAAGTATATGCGGACGATATGCTCACAAAGATTAGAATAATTGCAGACCACATTAAGGACCTTGGGAAGACTTTTGATCAGTTGGAGAAGCACCAGTTTAAGCTGATTCTAATAAATGTCTTTTCGTGGTGAAGGAAGGCATGTTCGTTGGTATTATCGTCAATCAATGAGGTATCAAAGACAATTATGATAAGATCCAAGATCTAATCAACATGAAATCTCCCGTGACAAAGAAAGATCTATAAAATCTAATAGAGCGTGTGGCATCACTCAATAGGTTCATCTCTAGAGCCACAAATTAGTTTCTGTCCTTTTTTAAGGTATCGAGAAATACTTTTGAGTGGAACGAAGAGTGCGAGAATGCTTTCCTGTAATTGAATCATTACCTGGTCTCCCCCTTCTCTTATCAAGGCTTATCAAGGCCTGTTGTTGGAGAAAAACTCTACTTGTATCTCGCCGTGTCTGAGTCATCTATCAGTTTAACACTGGTTAGGCAGGAATAAGGAATTCAAAGACTAGTTTACTACACTAATAAAGTGTACTAAGGATAAGAAATTAGGCATTCCCAAATGGATAAGTTAGTCTTAGCATTAAGGGAAGCTTTGAATATAATGAAGTTGTATTTCCAAGCCCTCACCATTATAGTTTACACTGATCTATCTTTGAGACAGGTCCTGCACAAGCCGAAGAAATCTGGTCAGCTAATGGCTTAGGATATTAAGCTTTGTTAGTACGATATATAGTTTGAGCCCAGGATAGCCATCAAAGGGCAAGCACTGGGTAATTTAATTACTGAGTTCACCTATGAAGAAAATCCATCAGAGCAGACTCCCCTAGGAAAGAGCTCGATTCTTAAAAATAAAAAAACTTCCCCGAAAGAGAGTTTAACCCCTACTAAAGTAGAGAAGACTCCCATCGGAGAGAGCTCCTCAATAAAAGGAGACAAACTCCAGTATGACGAGCCTCGAAAAAATATATTTAGGTTTGGCAAAATTGAAGAAGTGGGCTTCAGCTAGGACAATGCAAGCATTATCGTCACTATACCAGATGAGATAGACGTAGAATACACCTTGCGCTTCCAATTTGAATCCTCTAATAATGAACCAGAGTATAAAGCTTTGATTGTCGAGTTTGTCCTAGCTTCATCCCTAGGGCCGACCATATTATAGCATTTAATAACTCCAAACTAGTAGTCAACTAGATATTGGGAGTCTACAAATCAACAGAGGATTCTATGGAAAATTACTTAGCCATAGTTCGACAATGGTTGGAAAATTTCTCAGAAGTGAAGGTAGTAAGGATTCCCAGATTGGGGAATGTTCTGGTAAATGCCCTGGCCAGATTGGCCTCGGTTACTAAAACCTCTTTGAGAAGAACAATACGGGTTAAAATACTGACCCTTAAAAGTACGAAAGTGGAGATCTTAAAAGTAATGGAAGTAAGTTTGGGACCATCATGGATGTATCCCATACGAATATATATTGAAGTCGATGAGCTCCCATCAGATTCACAGGAAGAAAGGAAGAGGCATTATAAGGAAGCCCACTATGTGATGGAGTATAGAGTGTTGTACATGAGGGGATATATCATCTCATTTCTAAGATGAGTTCATCCCACAGAAGTCAGCAAGCTAATCAGGGAATTACATAAGGGATGTTACAGATCACATTCCGCGGGAAGGTCGTTGGTGAAGCGCATTGCAACCCAAGGCTATTACTGGCCTATGATGAAGGCAGATTGTGCAGACTATGCAAGGAAGTGAAAAAAATGCGAAAAATGTGCTAAAATTCACCACACACCAGGATCACTTCTAATACCGATCACCTCACCTTGGCCATTCGCAATGTGGGGGATTAATCTAGTCGAACCACTATCGTAAACAAATGGGAGATTCAAATACCTGGTGATGGAAGTGGATTACTTCACGAAGTGGGTGGAGGTCGAACCATTGGTCAAGATTCCCTATGAAAGAGTATTCCAGTTCATCTGGAAAATATCATTTGTCGCTACGAAATGCCTTATATGTTCATCACAGATCATGGCATGCAATTCGATAATAAGAACTTTAAAGACTACTACACAAGATCCAACATTCGAAAGTTACACTCCACGCTGGGACATCTATAGTGCAATGGATAAAATGAAGTCACCAATAAAATACTGTTGGACGGAATTAAGAAAAGACTTGATGACGCGAAGGGTAACTAGATCAATGAGTTGCATAGTGTACTTTAGTCTTACAGAACCACTCCACGAATAACGACGGGAGAAACGCCATGCATGATCACGATTGGCACTAAAGAGCTGGTCCCCACTGAGACAGGACTCCCCTGTCACAGGGTCCTCAACTTTGATTCTCTAAAATGTGATGAGATAATAAGATTAGACCTCAACCTGGTAGAATAGGTTAGGGATAATGCGGAGTTGTGGGTGGCCGCCTACTAGTAGAGAACTTCCTATTATTATAAGCGACATGTAAATTCGAGAAACTTGAAGGAGGGGGATTATGTCCTCAATAAGGTGATCCAAAATAACAACAAAGTGAAGCCCAACAGGCACGGATCATACTGGGTAAAAAGCGCGGTGAGGCATGGAACCTACCACATTGAAACATTAGATGGTGAGAAGTTTAAAACCCTTGGAACTTAGAGCAACTGATAAAGTACTACTAGTAGAATCCTTTTTAGATATCTTATTTTCGGAATAAGATACGTGTGCGCATATCTAATTACCTCATAAAACTACACTGTATGATTTTGTTGAACAAAAAAGTCATGAACAAAATCAAAACATTGTATGACTTCGTTGAATAAATAAGTCACGAATAAAAAATGTATCGTCTCGTTAAATATAACAGACCACGAACAAAAAACTTGATCTATCTATAAACTTATCCTCATAAGTTTACGAACAAGGAGTTCGGCCTAACCTCTGTATGGCCCCATGGGTCACGAACAAAGGTGACCATTTTCTGTACAATCTAACAAGTCATGAACAGAAACCATCAATCACTCTTATATCTAAATATGTAAAGTCCTATCATTTTTAATAGTTCTTTTACAATAAAATGAAGACAAGGAGAACAATTGATTTCATATAAACAAAGTACGTGGATACAAAATGCACGGTTACATAATAACTTAATATTCATTCATGATCCCTCACAAAAAGGTAATAGGGATCACTATAAAAAAAATCAAAGTAAAAAATAAACACGATGAAAGAGAGATTCACTGAAAATCAATCAGTGGGGATAGATGGATCGGTAGATCCTGGGACAGACTATATAAGGAAAGGGTCATCTACTAGCACGTTATCACCGTCTTCATCATCCAAAGCAGTAGCCTCCTCATCATTCCCTTGACATTTGCCCATTTCTTCAGCAATATCGGTATAATGAGTCACAACCATTTTCTTTAACTCTTCGTATTCATCTAGAAATAATCCAACACAATCTACATTATAGTCAGTATAAGAATTATATATTTAGATACTCACGACCTCGACAGAATTAAGGGCATCGTGTGCACCTTGTAGTTTCGCATTCATCACAGTCTTATCTTGCTCTGCCTTCTACAGAGAATCCTGGGTGGCAGTGAGGGCCTTTTTCAAACTTTTAATAATGGCATCATCAGTTTGAAATTTCTCCTTAAAGGTAATGATCTTATCTTCTGCCTGGCTTAACTCGATAGTCTTCGTCACCATCTGTTCATCCCTCACCCTTAAGTCTGATTTCAATTTTTTATTCTTGTCAAATAACTCCTTAGAGGCATAATTATTTACTACTGCCTTCTCCCTCAAGGTCCTACATGTCATGTCCTCCTGATGATAAGATAAAGATAAGTTATTAGAACCAAAATGGAATATAAGAAGTAAAAATTATCAAAACAAAGGGAGAACTTACCACTGAAAGTCTGTGTTGGGCCAGCCTCCACAAGGAATCAGGATCGTAGCCTCTTACAAACTCAAAATTGTTATTGTAATTGTGATAATAGAACAGATCAGTGGCACTGTTCTCATAATAAAATATCAAGTCTAGGTAGGCCTTTAGCTCCTTAGGAGTAACTTTATGAGAAGGATCAAACTTGAACTCTGGCACCTCCCCATCATGAGAAGTATGACCTGGATCCCTCACCATCTTACGATGGGTTGGTTTATCTTCTTCTTCTACCCATGGCATCTTACTCGCATTTTGAGTATCTGGGGGATCAATGGACCTTTTCTCTCCAATGGTAGTCCCTGAAGGATGCATAAGGGCTTTCCCTTTGGATTTAGCTCTAGAAACAACAGACTAATTCTCCTTTTTGCTGAGAAACCTGCTCGATTACCTCCTTATCTTTTACCATCCTTCTTTGTTCGACCCCATCCTGACCCTGTCCAACCTCCATTTTCTTCTGCCTAGCCAATTCCATCACTTTGTTGTCCATCCGACGTGGATTGATTACTAACATCTTTTTATAAGGGTGCTCTGATACACTTGAGAAAAGTTGAGAAAATAAGTTAAACAATAGACTCCTCGAAGAAAGGGGAGATAAAAATAAGATGGAGTGGTCGAACTCTTTGGCTACCATTGCTTCTTCAGTGTTCATAATTTTTTTCTCTTTGGCCAGTAGTTTTATCATCATCCTGGATGGTTCCTTCACCAATGCCCAAAATAGTTTCTCTAGTCGTAGGTCGCTCATTAGAGCAATTATGGCGATCTGCTCATTATTATCCACCACCACCAGCTTCTCAGTATTGAAGCTAGTGATATAATTACGAGTGCTTTCATCATCTTTCTACAGAATACAAAGAAGATGGGTCACTCTCGTTCTTGGTTTCATGCTGTAATAAAAGTTGCTGACAAATAGGTCGACCAACTGCTAAAAATTAGTATTTTTTTCTCTTTGAAGGCTATTATACCAGATTTGAGTGGAACCTGTGACTGTGCTGGAGAAGGATATGCATCGCAACTCGTCGGGGATGAAATAAATGACTACATCAACTTGATACTGCGCAACGTGCAGAACTGGTTCTATTTTTACATTATATTTTGGCGTGATAACCGAAAGATTAAATTTGATCGGAGTAGGGTACGTTATAAAAAAGAGATAAATAGTGACCCCTTCATAAATTCTCTTTGTAGGGTATAATTATATTTGACCATCTCTTCGATTCGATCCTCCAAACATTGGATGGATCCTGTCCATGGTTGGCTATTATTGGTCTTTCCTCGAGCTGACTTTATAATTCATCCTCGACTTTGGATAGAGATCTCTTTATGGGAATTTTGGTCGGGTTCAGCCAATGCTCTAACAAATTAACGGGAGCTTCTGGTGATGAATTTTCTTGGATCACTTCTCATTTGGTCGTGATCGCGAGATACCGCAGCTGCCTACCAGCGATTGTGACAAAGGCTCAGCCGATCGAATGTTGAGCCTCTGCTCAGCCTTTCCAACACACTGGGATGCTCTTCATACTAGTATTGATCGTTAAAATGACTAGGTGAATGGATGTAGGTCGTGGCTCTAGGGCGATAGGACTGATCCCGTTGCGATCCTATTCGTTGGGAGGAGTTGGCATTTTCGTGAGACCCCAGGCTCAGCCTCCTAGGATTCCACATAGCTTGCTTGTGATACTTCTATCTCATGTACCTATAAGGAGCTGTGGGGAATCTCCCTCCCCTGCTTCATGATACCCTTGGTCCTGGGGTGACGACATTCGGATTGAGCTTCACTAGCCCAGCCTGAAGCATGTGTGCTAAATGTTTGACACTCTCCTGTATCACTTCTTCACCTTTGGCCAAGATCATCAATAGACTTTGTAAATCGCCCGCCACATTCGGGGTGGTAGGTGTTTGAACTTCTACCATACGGCTACTCTCGGGGTTTTTTACCATTCTCAAGTATTTCAGGGAAGGTGATGAATGAACGAGTTCTGGTAGGGATCACAATGGCTTATCGATTTCCCACAAATGGTGCCAATTTGTTATCGTCCAAAGATGGAGATAGCCAATAATCAAATAATCAGTAAAAAGATGAATAGTAATAGAGAATTAGGATGAGATGCAATGATAATGAGACATATTTATGTGGTTCGACCCAAGATGGAAACCTACATCCATAGATGTTACTGGCTCTCCTTTCACTATTATGAAGTATGCAATTAGGTTTCTATGATAGCGTAATGATTGAGAGAAAGAGTGAGATTCATTTGTTCCCTATTTATAAGTGGCTGGTAAAGAATATTTAGGGAATGGGTGGACTGCCTTTATAGGTCAGCCAGTTACACCTATATGCACGTGTTAAGAAATAAATAACAAACAGATGTGCCTTGGATCTCGTTCTACCATTCTTGATATTCGTGCAAATAAAAAACTCATAACAACCGCATTCCTTTATTTCCACATTACTAGTGAGAAGTCTATTGGGTGTATATACGAATATGTGTGTACGATGTGAGTAAATATCTGCCCTTAAGGAGGATAGCTGTCAAGGTGGCTAATCGAGCAGATTGGTACATGAGTCAACCTCCTCTTAGAAGTGAAACCGATCACTTGGTGAGTCATCTCTTGATATTATTTTGGGCCCCATGTGAGCTAGGACTGTAAAGGTATAACTATATATATATTGGCAAACTCTCATGCACACCAAGTTTGCACATCCATTTTTTAAAATAGTAAAACAAAAACTAATTTAGAGTTGAATTTTTTTTATGACATTTAAACATTTCAAGGAGCCCATATAAAAAAATCAGTACAAAATAACATCTTTTGTTATTTTTAAAAAATCAGTCAAACTTTTGCACCTTTTGAAGCACTCTAAAAGCTATGAAAGTTTGACCTATTTTTTTAAAATAGAAAAAAACGTTATTTTGACCTCGTTTTTTTATGTGGGTCCATTGAAATGTTTAAATTCCATATAAAAAAAGTTCAACTCAAAATTATGTTTTTTAATATTTAAAAATATAGGTAAAAAATCGATGTGCATGAGAGCCTGCTTCTCCAAATATATATATATATATATATATATATATATATATATATATATATATATATATATATATATATATATATATATATATATATATATATATAGAGAGAGAGAGAGAGAGAGAGAGAGAGAGAGAGAGAGAGATACCTAGGTGACAGTTCTTCCAAACCCTAGGTCGTGATTCTTCTCAACCCTAGGTGAGAGTTCTTCCAAACCCTTTGTGAAGCAGGTTGCAATTTGGAGAAGGGGAAGAGGAAAAGGTCGCGGTGTTGGGTTTGATAAGAGAAAGAGGTTGTGATGTTGGGTTGGAAGAAGATGAAGAGCTCTCATTATAAATAAGGTCTCGTTTTGGAAAAGGTCACGATTTAGACAGTTTAGAGAGAGCGTGTATAGTTGGGGCAATTCTTTGGGTTAGGTAAATATTAATGATTTATTAAGATAAAAATTACTTTTAAAATATTGAACTAATATTACTAACACTTATCTGAGATTACTAGTGGTAGTGTATTGTGAGAAATAGTAATGGTATAATAGTGTTACTATTACCAATATAGTATGTTACTAAATGAGCATTTTCGTGTAGTGTGTACCTCGAAATCAATATGGCAGTGTTCCTAAAATTTAGATCATATCACTTTCACAATATTCCCTTACACAACCCTTGCCTCACCATTATTCACCACTCCACCACCACTACATATACTAAAACATCGGCTTACAAAGCCCCAAAAATAGAATTTAAAGAGCTTGAAGGTATGAACCTCTTACATTACACTTTGCCTAATAATTCCCATCTCATATACTTTGGTATTTTTAGCATTTTCTTAGCATGTTTTAGTTATTTTTTCACATTAATACCACCCTTTTTATTATATATAGATCTTCAAATTTATTTTCGTAAATAAAAAATAAAATAAAAAAGCGGTTTATACTTTAGTTCCCAATTTAGGGTCATCTCACTTTTTATCATACTCTCACCATGTTTTGCGCACTTTTTCATAAAGTAAGAGATATACTCTAGATTCGGATTATGGGTTAGACCCAACCTTATTTTCCTTGTGAACTACATGGATTTTAATGCTATTTTGCTACATAGGCATTCTAAAGTCATTTTGGGATTGAGTCATCCTTAATTAAACTCATTTTTATTCATGTTCATATATTAGTATTTCACTCATATGTTTAGCATTTCTCGCCCATATATTTTGCTTCTTATATTTATCACTTTTTAGTGGTGTCACATATCATATGTACTCACTTTTCTATAGTAATTTTTCGATCTCGGGATTCCTCTCATATTTTAATTATTTTAATATATTTTTAGTTAACTCGTCTCCTTAGAATGGCTCGTTCCCCTCTTCTTCATAATGTGGATACAATGATTTCACTTCTCATACATATCCATACATTTGCACATTCCTGCACTCTTTCTCTTTGCACACCTGACACACATGTAATATTTCACATATTATACACATGTCCATAAAGTATAGTAGAAGGAGAATATTTTTGTTGCCCATGAGAGATCAAAATGGTGAAATTGGTGCCTAACACCTTCCCATTTCATAACATAGTCTTCAATCCCACAACTTTTTTGGTTTCACACGCATTAGTAATCTTTCATTCTGTCTCTTTGGATATGGTTATTTGTTTTTCCTATTTTGAGAAAAATGTAGCGACTCTAATCTTTACATAACTTACACACACTGATAATGGCAACTTTTATAGCCCCCCTTATCTTTCAAAAAAAGAAACTCGAGCGATGCCTCCATGCATGTGCTAGAAGCGGAGAGCGGCTAGGATGGCCACACCCAGTGCGCAAGATAAAATGGTAAATTTGACAGCGCATTAATTAAAATGGTATATGTAGTTATTGGTATGGTATGGGTTTGGTATATAAAGCAACCGCTTAAAATTTGCCAACACAAAATATAAGAGTAACGGCAACATGTTAGCCCCAATTCTCCCACAAAAAAGAGTTTTTCATTTGAAAATGATAATTTTTTTGCCATGAAAAATATTTTATCGTTTGAGTTTCCTATAAGGGTGCAACCGGTACGAATTTTTACCGTACCGTACCGTTTTGGACTGAGAAAAAATGGTTTTTCTTTCATATTATGAAATACCAAAAATCGATTTTACCGAAACTGAAAATACCGTAAAAAAATTGGTTGGTTTTGGTTTTTAGATATAAAAAACCGATTTACCGAATTTACCGTACTGAAATACCGTACCAAACTTACCAAGTTTATCGTACCGAAATACCGTACCAAAAAGCACAGATAACTTCTTCTCCAAAGAACACACACACGTTGGTAACTTCTTCTCCAAAACTTAAACACAAACTCGTACATTTTTTTTCTTATTCAGAAGAACTTGTACATGTTGCCGCAACAGGTAGTTGCATTTGTGGCCATAATAATACCTGTTGTTTTGCGTTTATGGCCGAAATAATTTTTACTTGTTGTTTTGTGTTTTTGGCCGAAAAAATTCTGGATGGCTGGAAAACTGATAAGCGTGTATTGTAATTTTTAATTTGGAGATTAATGTGTATTGATATGGATTGGACGCAATTAACTATGAAATTTAGTTTGTTTCTTCATGATCTTTATTTTATTTTTGGTACAATTTGTATTATATTTTAGTTTCAAGTAATGCATTTAACTGATTAAATGAGTTTAAAATTTACCGAAATCATATTATCAAAATACCAAATTTACTGAATGCATAAACCAATATGAAATTCTGGTATTTACCCAGAAAAAAACGAATTCAAATCAAAATTATCGAAATAAAAAATAGCCGAAAAAATTGAAAAAATTGAAAAACCGCTCGGTTTGGTTTTTGTTTTGATGTACCGATCGGTAAATTAATACGGTATGGTTTTACCATTTAGATTGTGGCTCTGGTATTGGTAAGGGGTCGTTACCGACCATACCGTACCGGTTGCACCCCTAGTTTCCCACATTCAATTCCCCTTTTTTTGAATTATTACTGTTACAACACTACTCTATAAAATCCTTTATTTACACAAATTTCACAATTACTCAAATATTTGTTGAAACTTCTTAACAATTATTTTCTCATCCTTAGTCCAGAAGTACAAACCAATAGTACAACTTTAACATCAAGAGACAATGGTGCATGTTGAAACTTAGTAGCATTGACGGATTACATTTCGTTCAATGCTTACGCGAAACAAACATTTGACTCTTCTCTACTCGGTGTAGCGTACTGGGACTCTATAGTCAGAACTTTCAATTCTAACATGGAGATAATTTCACCACATAAGATAAGAAATCTAAAAATAATGTTTGGCTCAATAAATGTAATTCTTTATGTATCTAAACTGAAACATGCCCAAATTCCCACTCGAGGATCAAAACGAACAAAGGCGATCGGGTGAGTTTTATATATTTTTCTTTCGATTATATATACTTTATAAATTACATTAAATTCAAGTGGTTGTTTTACAAATGATGCACCATTTTTTGGTAGTTTATAGGTAGAAAACAAAACCAAGCAACATTAAAGTCAATAAGGTAGTTATGAATGGTTGTTTGCGCTCAATGAAACATATTTTAAAAATTGCAAGGAAGATAAATAATTAAACCAATAATTTGGCATCAACTTGTAACAATCATTAAAAATGAGCAAAAAAGAAATGAAATGCAGTGACGTAAATAAGATAGTCATGATAGAAAAGCAGAAGAATCTATAATGGATGCATCAGATCTTAACCCAACCTAGCTAGAGTTGGATCATTACCAAGTCCAATAAATATTGAATCATAATAGTCACCCAGTCTTAAAAGTAGGCAGTCTCTTAATACAATAGTTTTTTCCTTTACCTTGGTTTCTTACTCTAGCCAACAAATTAAGGGACTCCTCATCCTCATTATTATATTTCATAGGGACAAGTACGACGACTAGAGTCGCCTCAGAAGAGGAGGATAGATACTAAGCATCAAAGTCCCAGATTATTTATCTCAACTCGCAAAACATTTTTTCGTTAGCTCAATTTCATAAGTTTGAGGCACTCTAGAAAAAGCAATAATGGTGCATGACATTTCTCATAATTAGACTAGAGTCCTAGTTTAATAAAAACCAGAATTCAATTTCCCTATTTGTGGATGAAGTCATATACCTTTTTGTCAGTTGTTGATGCGCCCAATATCTCTAGGGGTAACAAAAACTTAAAGACCTTAAAGTATTGTTAAGTCATATGCCAATATTGTGTGACAACTACAACAATATGCAATTAAACATAATTTCTTAAATATCATATGTAATAAGTGAATGTAAAACTTTGATTTATTATTACAGAACATCAACCCACAAACATCTTTACAAAACCACTACAATAGAGCCACTTTATACAATTTAAAAGGAAATTAACAAAATAAATATTGGTGATGCTTCATCATGACTATTAAAATTTCACCTTGACTAAGTAAAATATCATCAAAAAGATTTTTTCTAGTTTTGGAAAGTTCAAGAGGTTAAAATTATAAGTAATTTTAAACATATTCACCAGTTGATTGATATTTCTCAGGTTAACACTTTTTGCAGTGTGGATGAACTGTCGATTTTTTAAAAGTTAAACAACTTCCTGTTAACCACTTATAAAGGATATTAACATTACATTTGAACAACCGACTATTTAAGTGAGGGACATACACCTTTTTGTAAAGATATTTTTGTTTATCAATTTATATGTCGTATACCGCTATACCATCGAAGAAGAGCAAGATCACATTCACATCAAGACGGATCCGAATAATCAAGGCTCTTCAACAAACAGTCTCCGCACATCAAGACGGATCCAAATAATCAAGGCTCCTCAACAAACAGTCTCCGCAAGGTTAACTTTGGTAAGGTTACGTTTTAGAGTACCTTAATAATGCACTTAGAGTATTGGGATTATTTTTCATAAAATAATTTCTAAGTGTTGGAGCGGAGCTTTAAAAGTTTTTATTAAATTTTTTCTGAATTCATACTATCTAAAGATTTTCTTCTCTCACACCTTTTCGTAAAAAAATAATAACTAATTCATAAAAAATCAGAAAAATATGAAACTGGCGGCCACGCGTTCGTATCAAAATTATCTACAATCATGGACTCTCTTGATAGGTCGTTGGAACGAGATAAGGATCTCGTTCAAACGACAGTGTATGTCGTTCGAACGAGAGGAGTTTTTTTTACACATGACCGCCTTGATTTTTAGTATTTAAAGGGTTTCAGACTTCTGATTTCAGGTGGATAAACACTTATTTTAAAAAGAATATGATTTTAAGTGTTTTACTTTATCCTCCAACCTTTTGAGAGTTCAATCTCTTATTTTTTTAATTTACAAAACATCCCAATCTTTAGTGAATTATTTTGGAACCCAAGAACAGATCTTTGCTATTGTTCAGCTCATTGTAGAGAGGATAAATCTACACCGGACTGAGGTCATTAGGGAAGTTCTGCTATATTCCTGGGCTGAAGATAGGACCGTGGTTCTTGTGGAGCTTCTGGGATTGTTCCATTGCTGACGACATCGACCAACACTTGCGGGTATTCATATGTTACTTGTATTTTTATTATAATCCGATTATAAACCGTTCTTTTACAAATTATAGTGGAAATAAAAGGTTTTTGACCTGTGGGGATTTTTTCCTTAATTTGATGTTTCCAACCTTTGCATGCTTCTTGATTTATGATTCTATATCACTTAGATGCATGTTGTAAGATTAAATTAAAACTTGAGTTTTCATTAAGACTTATTTGGTTGACGCACAATTAAAATTGGTTTATTTGATAAGGCTCATTTATTCCGCTGTAGCGGCTCTTTCACTTTTCGACAACTAAGAAATATTACTCCTTGAACAAGCAACCATTGAGTTGGTACAAAAAAGCCGTTTGACGGCATTAAATGCTATAAACGGGCATACGGCCATCCCTCTCCCGGTCGGTGTGGGCCGCGCAGGGGTTCGCGCCCTTTCTCGGGATGCTTCGGTCGTCTTCGATGTGTGGTGATGTGTAGAGATAGATTCGCTAGCCTATTTTATATAAAACAAGAAAAAGAAATGTTGTTGCCTCGGGATAACGACATCAAAGACATATTGATGCTTGCGACACCAATTACAGAATGGTTTTAGGCACCCATCCCAATGGGTAAGTGTAAGGCACCCATCCCGCACTTTTAGTTACTCATTGACATGTGTTACTCTTCTCGTTAATAACTCTGTGAAGTGGGTGCATGTATATAAAAATGGACTGTGGAATTCCTCGAATTGTGTAATGGATAAGGGCGGAGTGAGGTCCTTCTTAGGAGTGTTACCCAAATAGTAATCAAAAGATTATGAGTGCATTTATTGGGTCACCGATCATTTATATAAGGACGATGGTGTAGTTTGGACAAAACGCAAGCATGAATAAAAAATATATGAGATGAAAATAATATATGACCTAAAATAGGAAAGGAACTAAATATCGAATTTTACCTGATATGCTTACGTAGCCTAAAAAGGCATCAAAGTCCACGTATTCGCGTATAAGATGGGGTGGGGTTTATCCCATAAATCCAATCGGGGAAATTTCTTATAAGTTTGTGTGTGGAAAAAGATGTTATAGCGTGAGAAAATGTGTTGAGAAATTCCCGCTAAGAATTTACAAGCAAACCCTAATTTTCATTTTTTTTTATTTTTATAGAACGTATAGTATGTGCAATACTATTAATAAAAGGGTTGTATATTAATATTTTGATACCCCGACTAATTAAATACCGGGTAGCTACTCCTTTACTTAAATTAATACAAAATATCAAGTTGGTTCAGTTCATAGCATCATTATTGAAAGCATTTAATTAAATACTAACCACATAATATTTAAATAGTGAAGTGTCAAATTTTAATATTAGAATTAACCATCAACTAAATAATTTAAATCATCATCCAACAATAACATGAACAATCTAATAAGGTAATCAACGAAAATAAATAACTGATGTCTAGAGTAAACTCCCCAATAATAGTAGCAGTGTAAATAAACCCAATACAAATGGCTAAATGAAATAAATAAATCCAGAGACTGAAATAAAATAGATTTCTAAACTGATGTCTCTGAATAAAAGTGGGCAACAGGCCCTAACTGGAATAAATGACTCTGAAAGAAGCAAGGATAGATGTGGAGGCGTGTAGTAACGAGATCTTGTAACTTCCACAACAGCTACATCACGTCAATGGAATGGAGCTCCTAATGCTTAGCGTCCCAGTGGTTGGGAATTTAACATGTTTTTACAAAAAAATAGATTTGGAAGCATATGTGTTCGAGCCCGAGGTGAAAATATTTTAAAAATAGCAAGTGTTTAAATTACAATATTAAACAACGCATTTATTAAACATGTTAGTCACATTCCCTCACTTGAGATCCTCACCCCTCAACTATTGTGCACGCCTAACGCATCCTCTAAATTCCATCTAGTTATGCTGTTGCCTGACTAGTCTGTTCTAATCCTAATCAAGACGATCTTATTTTAGATGCCACTCGTATTATTCAAATAAATTATATTCATAAGTCACACGTTCATTAGCTAATTTACTTATCTCAAGTATTAGTTAAGTTCACATTATTCTTAACCCGGTTGAATCTCTTAGTCATTCGCATCTACTAAGTAACAGTGAACCAGTCACCAGTACATATATAAGTCACTCTCATTACTTATATACATATATGTCACCCCTTGGCTAAGATGCGGTGCACGCATACTCTGCTATCGAATCTCGGTACATCACGTACATAAGGATCACGTGTTCGAAATCGCTCGGGAACCGTTTCAATAAAAGTCAGACATATTGGAGGCAAACATAATTCACATACCCATGGGTCACACACATACCTACACTCCCATGGTCAGCTAAGTTATTAACTCACATATAAGTCTTTCATAGTCCTATGTCCTTAAGGTACCAGTCTAAATCCCCCCGAAGGCACACAAAGATAAGAATGTCCTTTCCTAAAAATTAACCTCCAGTGATAGCAAGTATGGTAGGTATGTCATATATAAAAAATATCTATATACTAAGTAATCACACACTTAGGTAATTATCATATTAATATGGGTGTATCCAAACCCTATATCATAAGTCTCATATGTATTATAGTATCATCCCGTTTATCCCACGCAATAAGTTTAGCGCAATAACTCTCTTCATATAATTTCGGGTACTTACCCCTAACCCAAAATGTTACTATGTTTCCCTCTAATCTCTAAGGTTATTCCAGGAATTAAGGTCCCATCTAATACACTCTTTAACCTTAAGTTGTTGTTTATGCGAATTAGTTTAAAGTTCTCACAACTTCCAAACGTAGCTCACTCGTCAGATATTTGTAACTTTAACATTAAATCCCAAACTAACCTAATATTTTTCGGGCTTCAAACACATCCCTACTGGTCTTCCCTAAGTACCAATATGTTCAATCAATCATCATTAAAGGGTTTTAAAGGTTAGGAGTCGATCAATTATATAAAGGAAAAATAATCACAATTTCTAGAGGGATCGATCGATCGAAACATTGGGTCGATCGATCGAACGAACAGTCAATTGATTGAAATTCTTGGGTCGATCGATGATCGAGCAGTTATATGCCCATAATTCCTTTAACAGTTATGGTTCCTCCCATTTTTACACCTCTAATTCTCCATTACAACGTCCCAAACTCCCAAACAAGTATACTAAACATTAAACCAACATATCTACACTAGTTTTAACGTTCAAGATTCATCAAACCATCACAAAATATCGATTTCTTAGATCAAAAGTCTTGAATATTACTACAACCCTAATTCTTAAATATCTCGTCAATATTCATCATAAATCTCAATTTAAATTTCGTGATTTCCTAACTCTTAGTTTATAAATTCGTTCATTTTACTTTTCCAGAAGATCCACTACATGCAAACCTATTTAAGTTCAATAATTTAGTCTCCAATTTGACATCATTACAACTTTTCATAATTTGTCTTCAAATCTAAACTATCATGTAAAATATATTCCATAAATCATTACAAAATAAGTCACTTGCCTCTGATTAGACATTTCTGATCCTTTGATGACGATATCAGTTGGTTCTCCCTCTCTTTTCGATCACAAATCCAGTGATGATGTGGTGTATGGCAGTTGTTTGGCCTTGGAACTCTCTTGAAACCCTTGCTTTCTTCTCACGTTGCTCTCTCTCTCTGTCTACTGTGTTTAACATCTAATAGCCCTATTAACCCTAAGGTTTTTTGATATATAAAGCCTAAATTTCATAGGTTACTGTTCACCAAAAATTAGAAATGACTAAAGTACCTTCCCGGGTTGGCTTAAAATGCTCCGGGACCCAAATTAAACCCCCGACTAGTATTTTTTGACTATCTAGACCCTTCTGGACACGTTGGCGCACTTAAAATGACCATACGAATGATATAAAAATGAGTTACTTTTAAATCCATTTAATTGTCTCCTGACACGACTGACACGTGCGTCCCAACTTAATTATCGAAACTGTGGCATTTTTAACTCGCAACAATTTTAATAATTTCAAAATCATATATTACAATATTCGCTCAGTAATATTCAACATACTTATCATAATCAAATACTAAGTCTCGTCTCGCTAGTATTTAAATCTAGATTACTTTTCAATTAATTATCCCCTTTAATTTAATTTATCCGAATAAGTAAAATCAATAAAAATACGGGGTATTACATACTTCCCCACTAATAACAAAATTTCATCCCAAAATTTGTAAATAGGATATACCTGGAAAAAATTACTCTGGATAACACTCGCGCGTCTCATCCTCGTGCTCCCAGGTAGACTCCTCGGCATTATGATGCCGCCACTAAACACGTACTAGCGGTACTACCTTCGATCTTAACTTCCTCTCGCTACGGTCTAGGATAGCAATCGGCCCCTCCTCGTAGGAACTATCAGGATGTATATAATCTCCTCTAAAGAAATATGAGTATGAGCTAACTCATCTCGAAGAAATATCCTCAGCGAAAAAATATGAAACACGTCGTGGATCATATGCAATTGTTTCGGTAACCCAAGTCTATAAGCAACTGGCCCAATCCGCTCGATGATAGGGAATGGACCTATATATCTAGGCGCCAACTTCCTTTTTTTCCAAAACGCATAACCCCCTTCATAGGAGACACTTAGAGTAACACTTGGTCCCCCATATTAAAATCTCGGAAGAACCTCTTGGCGTCGACGTAACTCTTCTGAGTAACCCGAATACGGCTCCGTATCATCTCTATTCTTATCGAAGTATCCTGAATCACTTACGGCCCAAGTAGTTTGTTGTCCCCCATATCTAACCAACATGCTGGGGAGAGACAAGGACTATCGTACAACGCCTCGAATGGAGCCATACCAATAGTAAACTGGTAGGAGTTATTATAAGTAAACTCCACCAGTGGGAGATACTGCTCCCAACCTCTGCCAAAATCGAGGATGCACATACGCAACATGTCCTTTAACATCTGATTCATTCGCTCGGTCTGTCCATATGTCTACGGGTGATACATTGTACTCAACTACAACTCCGTATACATAGCTTCCTGGAAACTCTCCCAAAATTGAGATACAAATATCTTATCTCTGTCAGACACGATATCGAGAGGTACCCCGTGAAGTCTCACTATCTCGGCTATGAAGAACTGTGCGTACTGTCTCGCGGTGTAATTTTTTTGGGCTGGCAGAAGGTGAGAAACCTTGGTCAATCGATCCACAATCACCCATATGGAATCGTAACCCCTTTGCGATGTAGGAAACCCCATGATGAAGTCCATGGAAATGCTCTCCCATTTCCATCTACGGACCTCTAATGGTTATAGGAGTCCTGCCGGTCTCTGATGGTCCACCTTTACCAACTGACAAGTGACACATTTCGACACAAACTCGATAATATCCTTCTTCATCCCACCCCACCAGTACTGTCGCTTCATATCCCAATACATCTTATCCCCACCGAGATGTACCATGAATCGTGAACTGTGCGACTCTGTCATCACCTTGTGTCGTAAGTCCTCTCCCTCAGGAAGAACCAATCTCCCATTGAAGCGTAAGGCCCCGTCTAAACCAACAGTATAAGACTCGACCCCCTCTACTAATAACTGCACTATTAGCTCCTGACAGAATGGATCCACTGCCTGAGCCTGTACTACTCTCGTAATGATCTAGGGTATAATTATCATCACGGACATAAATGATCGGGCCACTGCATCCCTAACTCCTTGCACTTTGCTTTCCAAACCTTGGCCACCTCACCTACTGGCCTACGGCTCAACGCGCCTGCTACTATGTTAGCCTTCCCTGGGTGGTATTAGATATCGAACTAATAATCCTTCACAAACTTAAGCCACTGACGTTGACGCATATTCTGCTCCTTTTGTGTAAAGAGTTAATGTAATGACTTGTGATCTGTGAATAAACGGAATTTCTCCCTCGAGAGATAATGTCCCCAAATTCGAAGTGCAAACATGATTGCCGCTAACTCCAAGTCATGGGTGGGATAATTCCTCTCGTGAGGCTAAAGCTTGAGGGAAGCATAAGCTATAACTTGACTCTCCTGTTGTAGTACACCCCCAAGTTTTAGTGAGGACGCATCAGTGTAGACTAGATGCTCCACTCCTGGCCTGAGAAATGCTAACACTTATGCAGAGGTCAGTTTGTCCTTCAACTCATCAAAAGCCAACTGGTAGGCATCGCTCTAGATAAATGTCACCCCCTTGCGAGTCATATGCGTTAATGTACCCTCTATCTTTGAAAACCCCCGAATGAACCTCCTATAGTATCCTGCTAGGCCCAAGAAACTACGTATCTCTATTGGTGTCGTGGGATATCCCCACTCCCTCACTGCTGAGACCTTCCCCGCGTCTACAGATATCCCCCTGTCAGAAATGATGTGCCCCAAAAATTGTACCTCCTTCAGCCAAAAACTACATTTGTCATATTTTGCATACAATTCGTGCTGACACAGTGTCTGCAAAACCTGCCTCAAGTGCTTGGCATGCTCCTCCTCGGTCTGGGAGTAAACCAGAACGTCATCTATGAAGACAATGACGAACTGGTCTAAGAACTCTCTGAACACCCTGTTCATCAAGTCCATAAACATGACTAGGGCATTTGTTAGACCAAAAGACATAACCCTGAACTCGTAGGAACCATATCTCGTCAAGAAGGCAATCTTTGGTACATCCTACTCCCTGATACGCAATTGATGGTATCATGATCTTAGGTTAATCTTTGAGAAGAAAGCAGCTCCTCTCAACTGGTTGAATAAGTCATAGATTTGGGGTAAAGGATACTTATTCCATATCATGACTTTATTCAACTCATGGTAATCGACACACAATCACAAAGATCCATCCCTCTTATTAACGAATAGCACGGGAGCACCCCACGGCAAAATACTCCTACGGATAAACCCCTGACCAAACAGTTGCTCTATCTGATCCCGTAGCTCCTTCATTTCCGCTAGAGCCATTTGGTAAGGTGCGCGGGCTATCGAACGAGTGCCTGACGCCAAATATATAACAAAGTCTATCTCTCTACTCGGTGGTAATCTTGGAATATCCTGAAACACATCAGCGAACTCCCGAACAACATGAATCGAATCAAGTGGTATCACCACCTCCCTAGAGGTCTCCTCCTCTATATAGTACAAGTGAGTAGACGATCCTCCCTCAAGATGAGGCATCGCCACTAGGAATATATCCTGACCGGGTATGGCAAAAATAATAATCCTACTAAAATAATCGATCATGGCTCTATACGTAATGAGCCAATCCATTATGATAATCACATCATACTTGAACTTATCTAATACGAGCATGTTAGCAGGTAAAGTAAATCTACCAATATCTATACCCACACCTCTACATATAAAGGAAATCACAGAACCCTTACTCAACGGTGAATCTACACAAGTAACAGTGCTCTCCTCTCTATCTAATAATCCTATAGTGCATTCAAATCTGGTGGCAATATTATAATGTGTGGCCCCTGTGTCAAATAAAATACACCCTATAGTCCTTTGAATAGAAAACATACCCTCAATATTGGGTAGATCCTGCGGGACTGCGGCCTTATGAATGTTATAAACCCGACCATACTGAAGCTTCCCTTGCTGAACTGGGACTGCTAGAATAGGTGGCAGTGATGGCATCTATGGTGGTGCTGGGAGGGCGGCGGGAAATATCAGTCTCTGGGGCTTCTGTCGAGCACCCTGCTGCTGCTGCGAGACCCTGCCCCTCTCAGGACACTCCTGGCGTTTCCATGCAAAGTTTCCCCCTCTCTAACCCTGCTCCCCACGACCCTAATGACTGTTACCACCTATATCTTGGCCATGCTGGCCCTGCTGAAACTGTTGATGGCCCTGATGGTCATGTTGACCTTGTTGACCCTGTTGGCCATGCCTAAAGCCTCCGTGGCCATGTAAAAAATCTCATGATCTAAATCTCTTAGAATCCCCCTTCTAGGAACTCTGATCACCCTGCCTATGCTGACCCTGATATAGTTGTGCCCCACTCTCACCATTACTTCCCGTCCTACCCTGCTGGCTGGACTCTCCTACATGCTTACCCTCTGACAGATGAAAACGTTGGTCCTAGAAGTGAAGTAGCACTGCGTTAACCACATCTGAATAGGTTGCCAACGAGAGATTTCCTAGAAGGTTCTGGCAAATCCTCCACTTCAACCCATCCATGAACTTATGGGTCTTCTTCTCTTCAGTTGGGATCTCATAAGGTACTATGTTCAGAAGATTGGTGAACTCGACCTCATACTCTACCATTGTCCTCCCTTCCTGCTTAAGATTCGTCAATTTTTGCCTCATCTCTGTCTGAACTGCAGAGGGGAAATATTTGCGGCCAAAACGCACCCATAACTCCTGAATAGTAAGGAAATCTCTCTCCTCAATGATGGTAATGGAATCCCACCACTGCAATTCTTCTCCTACTAGCTTAAACGTAGCCAGTATCTACCTCTGTACATCTGTGCACTCATACATCCTCAAGTGCCTTTGGATGCCCTTCTTCCATTGGCTCGCCACTATCCTGATGCTCTAATACCATTTGTGACACCCCGACTAATTAAATATCGGCTAGCTACTCCTTTATTTAAATTAATACAAAATATCAAGTTGGTTCAATTCATAGCATCACTGTCGAAAGCATTTAATTAATTACTAACAACCTAATATTTAAATAGTGAAGTGTCAAATTTTAATATTAAAATTAACCATCAACTAAATAATTCTAATCATCATCTAACAATCACATGAATAATCTCATAACGTAATCAACGGAATAAAATAACTGATGTCTGGAGTAAACTCTCCAATAATAGTAGCAATGTAAATAAACCCAATACCAATGTCTAAATGAAATAAATAAATCCCAAGACTGAAATAAAATAAATGTCTAGACTGATGTCTCTGAATAAGAGTGGGCAACAATCCCTAACTGGAATAAATGACTCTAAAAGAAGCAAGGACAGATGTGGAGGCGTCTAGTAACGAGATCCAGTAACTTCCACAGCAGCTACAACACGTCAATGGAATGGAACTCCTATGCTTGGCGTCCTAGTGGTTTGGCACTTAAAATATTTTTACAAAAAAATAGATTTGGAAGGAAACGGGTCGAGCCTGGGGTGAAAATATTTTAAAGACAGAAAGTGTTTAAATTGCAATATTAAATAACACATATATTAAACATGTTAGTCACGTGCCCTCACTTGAGATCCTCACCCCTCAACTATTGTGCACGCCTAAGGCATCCTCTAAATTCCATCTAGTTATGCTGATATCTGACTAGTCTGTTTTAATCTTAATCAAGACGGTCTTATTTTAGATGCCACCCGTATTATTCAATTAAATTATATTCATAAGTCACATGTCATTTACTAATTTACTTATCTCAAGTATTAGTTAAGTTCACATTATTCTTAACCCGATTGAATTTCTTAGTCATTCGCATCTCCTAAGTAACAGTGAACCAGTTACAAGTACATATATAAGTCACTCTCATTACATATATACATATATGGCATACTCTGAAATCGAATTCCGGTACATGCATACTCTGATATCGAATCCCGGTACATCATGTAAGGATCACGTGTTTCGAATCACTTAGGAACCGTTTCAATAAAAGTCACACAAATTGGAGGTGGACATACTTCACATACCCATGGGTCACGTACATACCTATGCTCCCATGGTCAACTGACTTATCAACTCACAGAAAAGTCATTCACAGTCCTATATCCTAAAGGTAACAGTTTAAATCCCCCCGAAGGCACACAAAGATAAGATGAACCTTTCCCGAAAGTCAACCTCTCGTGATAGCAAGTATGGTAGGTATGTCATGCACAAAAATAATCCATTTACTAAGTAATCACACACTTAGGTAAGTATCATATTAATATGGGTGTATCCCAACCCTATATCATAAGTCTCATGCGTATTATAGTATCATCCCGTTTATCCCACGTAATAAGTTTAGACCAAGAACTCTCTTTATTTAATTCCGGGTACTTACACCTAACCCAAAAGGTTACTATGTTTCCCTCTAATCTCTAAGGTTATTTCAGGAATTAAGGTCCCCTTAATACAGTCTCTAACCTTAAGTTGTTGTTTGTGTGAATTACTTTCAAGTTCTCACAACTTCCAAGCATAACTCACTCATCGGACATTTATAAGTTTAACATTAAATCCCAAACTAACCTAATATCTTACGGGCTTCAAGTACATCCCTAATGGTCTTCCCTAAGTACCAATATATCCATTCAATTATGACTAAAGGGTTTTAAAGGCTGGGAGTCAATCAATTATTTAAGGGAAAAAGAATCACAATTTCCAGAGGGATCGATCGATCGAAGCAATAGGTCGATCGATCGAACAGTCGATCGATTAACATTCTTGGGTCGATCGATCAATCGAGCAGTTATCTACCCAAAATTCCTTTAACAGTTACGGTTTCTCCTATTTTTACACCTCTAATTCTCCATTATAATGTCCTAAACTCCCAAAAAAATATACTAAATATTAAACCAACATATCTACACTAGTTTTAACATTCAAGATTCATCAAACCATTACATAATATCAATTTCTTGGATCAATAGTCATGAATATTACTACAACCCTAATTCTTCAATATCTCTTCAATAATCATCATAAATCTCAATTTAAATTTCGTGATTTCCTAATTCTTAGTTTATAAATTTGTTCATTTTATTTTTCAAGAAGATCCACTATATGCAAACCTATCCAAGTTCAATAATTTAGTCTCTAATTTCACATCATTACAACTTTTCATAATTCATCTTCAAATCTAAACTATCATGTAAAATATATATGCCTTAAATCATTGCAAGATAAATCACTTGACTCTTAGTAGAAGTTTATGATCCTTTAATGACGATATCAGTTCGTTCTCCGTCTCTTTCCGGTCACATATCCGATGATGGTGTGGTGTATGGCAGTTGTTTGGCCTTGGAACTCTCTTGAAACTTCTTCTCATGTTGTTCTTTCTCTCTTGTGTTTAAAATCTAATATCCCTAATAATACTAAGGTTGGTTGATATATAAAATCTAAATTTCATAGGTTACAGTTCACTGAAATTAGAAATGACTAAAATGCCCTCCCGAGTTGTCGATTTGGCTTAAAATGCCCCGGGACCCAAACTAAACCCCCGGCTAGTTTTTTCTGACTCTCTCGACCCTTCCAGGAATGTTGTCCCACTCAAAATGTCCATACAAATGATATAAAAATAATGTACTTTTAAATCCATTAAATTGGCTCCTAACACGATTGACACGCGCGTCCCAACTTAATTATCGAAACTATCGTATTTTCAACTCCCAACAATTTTAATAATTTCAAAATCATTTATTACTATATTCGCTCAGTAATATTCAACATACTTATCATAGTCAAATACTAAGTCACGTCCCTCTAGTATTTAAATCCGAGATTACTTTTTAATTAATTATCCCATTCAATTTAATTTATCCCAATAAATAAAATTAATAAAAATACGGGGTATTACAAATATGTGTGATCTAACAAAAATGAAATGCTAAAATAAGAATTAAGTAACTAATTTGAAATAAGAGAATTTAAAGAGAGAGTGAAAGATTTGGACCTTTGTTTGAAGCTTTGAAGTTGAACTTGGATGTTGAATGGCAACCCTTGCAAGTGTATGAAGGTGGTTAGAGGAGAGGGAAGGGAATTTGCCAAATTGGGTAAGGAAATGATGGAAATGGAATGTGGGGCAGAGGTTTTAATATGGAAACCACATTGACTACGAGAAATGTTATTCAGATTACTCAGAGGGATGTTTCTGAGGTCCATTTCGAAGTGAGCTCATTCTCTCCTTATATATATTCAAGGGGTACCGATTGGCATTATCCTTGACATTAGACACATAGTCGATTGACAGGAATATGGGTTTGCCATTCATCATTCCTCTGCAGATTTTTTAAAAAATGGTAGTAAAATGAAATTAGTAAGTCAGAATCGTGCACAGTGAAAATTATTGGAAAAGGGTATTTAAATACCTTTAAGAATCTATTTGGCCGCTCTCAGGTTCGAGAGATGACTATGGTCAAACGGGGCTTGGAAGCACCAGATGATATTTTGGATAAGAGGGAAACGAATCATTCGTCTGAACCATAAGGCCAATTCACGAATGGGATGGACGTTAGAAACTTTATGCAAGGACCTTCGATGTTCCAAAGAGCTTCGCTTTGTTCGGAGAGTTGACCAACGTCAAATGGGAATCAAAAGGGCCCAATGACCCTATGAAGTAAAACGGTTCGTTCATCCATACCGTAAGGTTGATTTGCGTACAGGGCAGACTGTTCAAAAGGGGATTCAGAGCCCTTCGATAATTCAAAGAGATTCACTCATGTTGGAGAGTTGACTAGAGTCAAACGGATCTCGGGATCGCCTAGAGGCCTCTAGATTAGTTTTTAAGGGAAAGTGATTCGTTCGTCCGAACTGCAAGGTCGATTCATCCATGGGTTGGACCATTGGAAATGGGATTCATATCCCTTCAAAGATCCCATGAGCTGTCGCTGAGGTAAAAGAGTTAACCAGTTGTCAAACGGAACTCGAGATCATCCGGTGGCCTCCAAATCAGTACTCGAAGTATCGCCTAGGTTATATGATGAACGGAGGAGTGCTAGTGACTTAAGGAGATACTTAGGAGGGTTCTAGAATGTGGTGTCTACAAGTCATATATTTGAATCCTTTAGTATAAAACTCCAAAATTATTTTCTTTTGTATCATATTGGGTAAATTATTAAATCTCAATCACTCTCAATACCTTTTAATCTCTCAGCAACATTTATTTTACATTCAATCTTAGTGATTTTTGTTGAGATTCAATTGCATTCATTGTGACAACATTGAGTATGTATGTATTACAACTTATAGTGTGATATTTATCTATATGCATTACACATAAGGGTTGTAAGACTTGATAAGTCAAATTTTATTCTCTTCAAATTCTGTATAAAATAAGAGGCTATTCCTGCTAGATATACGAGGCACTTTCTCTGGTGTAGTGGGAGGTGATTCACATTATAATTGTGTGGATTGTACAAACTCAAGTAAGGCTTGGTCATAGGCCTTTATAATGATATTATTCATTTGTGAAGATGGTCAATAAGTTAAGTTTCACAAGTGTTATCTTGATATGTGAATGGAGGCAGACTCTTTAAAAAAAATGAGGGATTTTATCCTCTTACTTTTATTGCTTTAAATTTTACGTTCTTCAAAATTTGTTCCAAATTTATTGCATAATAAATTTGAAAAAGCTCAAATTTACCCCCTCTGTGCAACACTAATAATATCTACGTAGTCGATGACCTATCTACTTATCCCAGACTTAAGGCCTAAAAATTCTAAAGTAATAAATTATATGCTCATTTAATCTTAAACACAATAATTTTGTGATTCTATTTGAACCCGAGAATCGATATTCCAAGGGAAACCGTAGCTTTTTCAAAGTTTCTATGTGTAAGGGAAAAATTTTAAACGAGTCAATTTGTATGTATATTGACTTTATTCGGTTCGGAAAAAAATTTGAGTCATAGGTTAAGATTTAAGGTCTTTATCCTTCAAGCATATGATGCTTGATTGAAGACCTAAGCGACCAAGAAAAGTGACTTCATCATCGCATTGAGTTTCGTTTCCAACATCACTGTTAGATGTCAAGAGGTATGGGTGTGTATTTAATTTGATCCCTATATACATTATTTGGGTGTTAGATTTTAATCTGAGGCCTTTTTGAAAACATATTTTTGAAAGAAAATTTATTTTTATTTAAAGTAATTTGAACGAGTTCTTTGTTCGTTCAAACGATTTATTGCTAGTCTTTCGAACGACGTTTTTGGCTAGTTCAAACGAGGTACATATTTTTGTTCAAACAACCATCTAACAAGGTTCAAACGAGTTCTCCCTATTTAACAGAAGAGTGTTGCTCAAAACTCGTTCGAAATCTATTTTGACGAGTTTAGCTGTTTTGTTCGAATGAGAATTTTTTGGTTCGAACGAGATTTCCCACTTCGTTCGAATGATCCCTATGATTTCATTCAAAGGATATCTCTTTGTATGCATGCAAAGATAGATTTTGAAAAAATCTTTAAATACTAGGTTTGCACAACAATTTCGTTTTAAGGCTTTAAAAATCAATTTTCTAAAACAAATCCAAGAGCCTCCTTAAGATCAAGATTTATAATTCTCATCATCTATTTTAATTTGGCATATTCTTTTCAAATTTTATCATCATGTACATTCTCAATAACTTCAATTGGAGATAAGCTAGTGACTGAATGAAATAATAAAGATCCAAAGAGTTCATATCACCGCTACAATCATCGAGAAGGTATATGGCTATCATTATGTGTAGACATCCTGTTTAGTGGTTATTTTTTATATAAAATGTTTGAGGCTAAATTTTAAAATGATTTTCAAAGAAAATGTATTTTTCATCTTTAAGTCATTCGAACGACTTTAAGTCTTCATTTGAACGAGTTTAGGAAGTTCGTTCAAACGAATATCAAATGGCATTTTTCTTTTTACAAAACTAATATTATATGAAGCTCGTTTGAAGTTGGTTCGAATGAGATTGGTTATTTTTCGTGAATTTTCCTTTAGTTTGAATGAGTTAGAGTTTTTGTTCGAACGAGGTCCTATTTTCATTTGAATGAGATTTCTCAAAATTTGTGTATTCTATAAAAAAGGGATCTTGGGATCACCTTTTCTCAAAACATTTGGCGAAATTTGTTTTCCTATACATATCCAAAAGGTTTCCAAACTCTACTTTGTTTAAAACTCTACTTTGTTTTCTAAATCCAAATCCTTGTATAATATATTGAGCGTTTATTAAATCCTATAATAACACAGTATATGTTCATACCCTTATAGAGTTAATTCTCTACGAATGGAGATAAGAATACTGTTTCCCAAGGGTGATCAGTGGACACCGAAGCAAGTAGAGCATGATATGGGGCATTGTTAGATCTACATTGCTTGTTGTTAATAACAAGGATTGAAGACATTATTATGTAACTTAGTTGAACTCTACATTTTGTAAGTTTATAAATATAGTTATGTAATAATCATTTATAAACCTTGTAGAAATATAGGTTTTGCTCGAAAGGGATTTTTTCTCATCTCCTATATTCTATTTGTGGTTTGTGGTCTATTTTCATTTCGTTTCAACATCTTGCTGTTTAGGTTCTCCTAATTTAATCAAGATAAAATTTGTACAAAATAGAATTTGTTTAACATGTGTGTGACCTAATATATAATTTATACATATAACTGGAACACTACATTTTTCAATTTGATATCAGAGTTTGTTTTTACAAGTTACTTAGAATAATACTGGTGGTTATATGGATAACTCGTACATTAGGCCACCTATGTTTGATGGGACAAATTATGCCTATTGGAAATCTCAAATGAGATCGACTCTAAAATCGATCGACGAGCCCGTCTGGATTGCTATTGAAAAGTGGTGGGCTCCTTCCATTGCGACTAATCAAAATGTCATTAGTCTCAAGATAGCCAAAATTTTTATTGTGAATGATTTTTAGATGGAGTAACATTAACTCTCAGGGCTTAGATGCAATTTTTGGTGATGTCACACCCGACGAATTTCATCGCATCATGATGTGTACCACGTCTAAGGAAGCATGGGGCACCTTCAACTCACTCACGCGGGTACCAATGCTGTGAAAGATTCTAAACTTCAAAATATCACCATAAAATTTGAGACTATTATCATAACTAAATAAAAAATATTTGATGAATTTTATGCACGTCTTTCTAATATTGTGAACTGTAACTTGAATTTACGTGAGCAAATTCCTAAAATGAGGATAGGTAAGAAAATTTTAAGATCTCTCCTATCTCGTTTTAGTGTGAAAGTCACGATCATTAACTCTTTGGGAATTTTAGACACTCTTAATTCAAAATAGCTCATAGGTTAACTTCAAACTTACGAAATAGACATGTTCCCCAAAGCCCAAAAGAAAAAAAAAGCGATCGATTTAAAATCCCAGTCAATGAAAAAAAGGAGGTTTGAATTTGATCTAGATGATCTTGCCTTATTTACTAAAAAATTCAATAAGTTTCTCAAATTGAATAAATCAAAATTATTCCAAAGTGGAAAATAAAAGTTTTAAGGAAGACAAAAATTTCAAAGTAGGCATGAATATTTTTTAGAAAGATCAAAGAAAATATAGAGGGGATTAACCCAAGAAAGATTATTTAGGGAGATACTATGAGTGTGAGGGGAAGGGTCATTAAGCTCGAAAGTGTGCTACTAGGCTTAATAGACAAGGAAAATTTCTTATAATGCAATAGCGATGTTGAGTCGGTGGATTTCGAGGATGAATCACCACGTGGACGTAAATTTACTGCATTCATGGCTAGTCACATTAGCACTTCAAGTACGTATTACACCGATGGTGACATTTATAATAATGATAGCTTTGATAATGTGTTTAACCACTCTAGAGAGAGTGAGGGTGATGATGATTTGAGTGGGGGAGAACGTGGCCTCCAAATAGCCTACACTAAACTTTACACCGAGTCACTAAAAACTAAAAACCAATATAAAAATTTACCTTTTAGGGTGTTATCTTTAAAGAAGGAGTTGAAGATTTCGAGAGAGAGTGATACATCAGTTAGGATTTCTTTGAGTGAGCAGTTAGTTTCAGTGGGGAGGGAAAATAGTGACTTAACTAATAAAGTGACTATTATTACGAGAGTTCTTCAAGCATCATTGGATACTCGTGAGAAAGTCGAACCCCGTGTTTTCTAACTTGAGAAAGATATCGAAGGTTCCCGAGAGATCAAACTTACTTTAGAGGACACATCTAATAAGGTTGAAAAGATATTCCTAGGTCTCGTGTTAGGTTTTAAAGAGAGGCAAGGTATAGGTTACGACGGTGCATTGATTTTCCATAACACACACAAATCGGTTCACAAGTTTGTATTGGATTCGTATGGGCTTGACCTAGCCCACCAAGGAGAACTCATTTTAGGCATTCTAACCAAGGTAGATAAAAAAATATATGTGTGTACCCATTGCAAATGAATAATTCACCTTAGGGATTTTTTCTATAAGTTAGGAAGAGTCTCTCACGCACATGCTCCCACACACGACTATAATGATTGAGAGTAAGTCGAGTTTTTATTCACAACTTCTAAAATCTTAATAGAAGAATTTCAAAGGATATCTACGCCTTCTGAGAACACTTCCAACACTATGAATAGAACCAAAAACGATAAGGACAAGAAAAATGTCACCTCATCTAGGGTACCTTAAAATGAATAAAAGGTCCTTGCTGTCCTGTTGCTCTTAAGGTTTAAGATACTTATTAATGGTATTTTGATAAGAACATGACATGTGGCAAGTTGTATTATACCAAATTTGTTAAACACAAGAAAGGAAAAGTCTCCTTTAGAGATGAGAGTAGGTTTCGCATATTAGGATGGGGTTACATGGAGATACCCGATTTTCCTAGGCTAGACAATGTGTTGTATGTTAAAGGATTGAAAGATAACTTGATAAGCATAAGGAAATTTTTCCATGCCAACTTTGCGATAAAGTTTGATCGGTCTGAGTGTAATGTTTATGACCAATTCGGTGAACATTTGAAACGAGGCGTGAGGACTACTCACAATTTCTATGGTATTATTCTTAAGTTCTCTTTATTGTGTAATAATGCTAAGGTTTATACCATGAACCTCTGGCATAAGCGACTAGGTCACGTTAAATTTAGTGATCTTGATAAATTAGTAAAAAAAGACCTAGTTTGTTGCTTACCAACACTTGGAAAACCAACTTCCTCGATTTGTGGTCCTTTCTAACAAGGGGAACAAATCAAGAGTCCCCACACAAAGTTTAATATCATCACCAACTCTTATGTCTTAGAATTAATACACATAGATCTTATGGGTCCCACGCATACGGACAGTATTGGTGGTAAGAAGTATAACTTAGTGATGGTTATTGTCTTTTTGAGATATTCAATCATTAGATTTCTTAAAGAAAAGTCTGATGATGTTGAGTTCCTAACAACCAAGCGTTGTGTTCTAAAAAATCAATATGGTATCACTATAAATCAAATTCGTAGTGATAATGTCATTAAATTTAAAGAAGTCAGTGTAGATATATTTAGTGATGAAGTCGGCATCAAACATGAGTTTTCGGTTGTTCTTACTTCTCAGTAAAATAGGATTATTGAGAGGAAGACTCAAATAATTCAAGATATGGATAGATCCATGCTTCTTAGAAGGATATGCCTAGACGTTTTAGGGCGGAGTTAGTTAACACTGCAAGCCACATGGTGAATAGGGTTTATTTTTATCCACACAAACTTTACAATACATATGCGTTATGGATAGGGATGAAATCCAATCTATCATATTTCTGAGTCTTTGGGAGTCCTTAATATATCCTTAAAGATAGAGAGCACTTAGGGAAGTTCAACTATCGAAGCGACGAGGGAATATTTTTTAGGTATTCATTATTTAGTAGATCTTATAGGGTGTTTAACCTGAAAAGACCTAAGGTCATGGAATCGATACCAATCATGACTAGAAATGATGCACCGACTGAGTTTATTGATCTTAGCCTTAAGTGTGATAATAATGCACCCCCGATAATAATCTCATTATTCTTTACACCACCATGGTGGACCCCACTCTTGACATAGACGATCCACCCTCTTGGGTTCGAAAGAGTCGTGATTCTTTCGACATACTTATTGATCCCACACTAGGTGTCAAGACCCGTGCTCAACTAGATAATATGGTTAGCTACTTTTTCTAAACTTCCATAGAAGAGCCTAATAATGTGAAGAAAGCACTCAAGGATGAGCATTGGATATGTGTTATGCAAGGTTCTAAAAAATGCGGGGCGTGATCGAGGCGTAGAGGCCAAGCCTTAAGCCTTAGAAGCCTAGGCGGGCCTTGGCGTAAAAACGCGTGAAAAGGCGTTTAGGTCTTTTTAATATATTTTAATATTTTTTAACCATAACAAGGCTATTAAAATACTAAAATTGTACATATCATAAAAATGTGTCTCAATATTTGCAAATAAAAATATTATTTGATTATTTTGGATGAGATAATGGTCCCGTTTGCAAAAGTATCTTTAAAAGGCGATATCGTTTCACTAAAGCATTATTATTTTTAGAGAAAA
The DNA here is from genome assembly GCA_949130495.1 of Sambucus nigra. NCBI lineage: Eukaryota > Viridiplantae > Streptophyta > Magnoliopsida > Dipsacales > Adoxaceae > Sambucus > Sambucus nigra. The sequence continues at coordinate 146,131,177 of OX422214.1, forward strand.
AGTACGCCTTAAGGGTTTTACCAAGCATAAGGCGTCAAAATCTTAAGGCGAGGCGTTTCTCCCAAGCCTCAAGCCTAGGCGCACCTAGGCGGAGCCTAGGCGGGTTTTTTAGAATAGTGGTGTTATGTAACATGAGTTGCTTCAATTTTGAAAGAATGGTGTCTAGAAATTAGCCCCTCATCCTAAAGAGACTGATGTGATTGATACCAGGGGGTATATAAGAACAAGATGGATGATAACGATACGATTATTTATAATAAGGCTTGGTTGATCGCTTAAGGTTAGACACAATTTTAAGGGTGTAGAATTTGACGATACATTTGCTCTTATTGTTAGGCTTGAGTTTCTCCATTAACTACTCGCCATAACATGTCATCTATGTTTAATTTATACCAAATGGATGTCAATAGTGCCTTCCTTAATGGCATTATTTAGGAGGAGGTTTATGTGAAACAACCACAGGGTTTTGAAGACCTAAATCACCTAGGATACGTCTTTTATCTAAAGAAGGCGTTGTATGGTTTGAAGAAATCATTCCGTGATTGGTACGAAAGGATAAATTCTTATCTCTTAGCTCTTGGATTTAAGGTAGGCGGAGTTGATATGACATTATTTGTTAGGATATAAGGTGGTGCTATATTGGTTGCCCAAGTCTACGTGGATGACATAGTCTTAGTATTCATATATTCCCAACATGTTCACACTTTTAAGGAGGAGATGAAAATTAAGTTTGAAATGAGCATGGTTGATGAACTCACTTTCTTCTTAGGTCTCCAAGAACGTCAACTCGAGAATGGGATATTTATATCTCAATCTAAATATGATAGGGACTTAGTGAAGAATTTTAGTTTAAACTTCTCTAAGCACTCACGAATACCCATGAGTTCCTAGATTAAGCTTATGAAAGACACCTTAGACACGAATATAGATCAAGTACTTTATAGGAGTATGATAGGTAGTCTCATTTACTTGACCACTAGCCATCCCGATGTCGTCTTTAGTGTTGGAGTTTGTTCTCGTTACCAAACGTACCCAACGTATCATTAGATACGTGAGTGACACTCTTTCTTATGGCATTTAGTATTCCTTTGATACCGAATATTATTTATAGGCTTATTCGAATGCCCATTGGGAGGGGGATACTAATGGTTGTAAAATTTCATAGGGTGATTGCCTTTACTTTGGGAGTGTTCTTGTCTCTTGGTTGAGCAAGAAGAAAACTCCATTTCTTTACCTATGGCGGAGGCCGAGTATACGTAGCCGTTAGGAGTTGTTGCGCACAACCACTACACCAAAATGGGAGATTTCTGAGTGTTGTTAGCACTCACGAATGACCTTTATAACTTCTATTTACCGTCATAATTTAGGGGGTGACAAAAGAAAATTTGTAACTCCTAACAGTAGTCACAAATTTTTATAACCCCTATGGGGTTATGACTAGTGACCCCAATTTATAACTTCTATTCGTAACTGCTGTCAGCAGTCACAAATATAACATTCGTAACTGCTGACAGTAGTCACTAATGTTAGATTAGTAACTGCTCACAGCAGTTACGAATGTTATATTTGTGACTGCTGACAGCAGTTACGAATGTTATATTTGTGACTGTTGTTAGCAGTTACAAAATTGAATTTGTTAAATGTGGTAAAAGCTATTACAAATATCTTTATATTTTCACAAAATGATGAAATAATGAAAGTAAAATAAATATCATAATAACAAGTCTAAAAATTTTGACAACATTTCATTTATATTTCTCATATTCCAAATATTCAGTACACATAAAATTTGTTTAAACTTAATTTAACATCAAACAACCCCTCCGTGGCTGCTAAGTACAAAATGAAGATAGAATAAAAAATAAACTAAAAAAAATAACGACACAACACTTCGATGACATGAAATGTCATGAACAAGTAACAAATCATTCAAAATCTAGACCAGGAGTCACCACGTAGTGGATACGCTTCGTGAACTCTAGGTATATTGACCGTGGGGGGTATTGATGCGATGACATCCTCCCTCGTGTACTCGGAGTATGCCTGTTGAGCAAGTTCAATGGACTCAAATTTTTTGAATACGGCGCCTCGGTATCCATTTACTTGTGCTTGTGTTGCTTGCCACGAAGTGTAAACACATGGATTTTGGCCTTTGAATACTACGTATGCCGGGTATGCCATGTGTATGCCTACAAATAATAAAATGTAACTATGTTAGTTACAATAAAGAATGTGGGGCACAATATAAAAAATGGGACCTATATTTTCTGAGGCAACAAAAAGGATATAAGATAATACAAATGCTTAGTGTGTGTAAATCTGGGAAGAATTGAGGAACATCCAAGCCGACTACACTCCTTACTCAAATTCATTAACCCATCTAAAGAATTGTTACATTATAAAACTTAGCTAGACAGTTGTGAAGAAACTAAAGTCAAAAATCACTATGCAATTTTAATTAAATTCAAAAATTGGATTTATTCCTGGTCAAAAGTTGCGTATTTCTTTAGCAAAGTTAGGCTATCGTTGATTTGCAGATTTCCACACAGATGAATCAATCGAATGTCGCATGAGATTCTCACCCACCTCCGCTCGACCATGCCAAGTCATTGCCTCTGCTATCCAAGGTATAGTGTAAAGTCTCTTCAATAGAGGACCTAAAGGGAAATACTTTAACACCTTCTTAGGTATTTGTGTATCTACTTTCAACAAATGTTTATTATGTACTTTCATCTTTTGTTCATATCTAGGTTCCTTACATATATGACAAGCCCGTTTGTCCTTGTGCTCCTTATAGTATAAAATGCAGTCATACTTGAAGCAATGAATTGATTTGTATTTCATACCCAAACCTTTCAAATTACCCTTTATGATCAGATAATTGACTGGCAATGTATTTTCTTTGGGGAGCAAATCTTTTGCCCAGAGGAGTATTGTCGTCACACTTTTTCCCGACAAGCCAAATTTGCTCTTTAAGTTGTGCAACCCAACTATGGCATATAACTTTGTGTGGTCGGGGTTGGAGTTATGGTATAATGGTGTTGCGGTTGCTTCTTTTAACCGTATATAATCCTTAACTTGGTCTGTATCGTTGCTAACATGATCCTCACAGCCTAAATCATTCCCTCTACTATCTTGCTTTTCTTGTGCTGCGTGCACTTCGTACGTATCATTTATGAGATCGTTTAACCTAGCATGTACTAACGGGTCACCGTTTATGTGAACAGTTTCATTGACAAGTATTTCTTCTAGAATATACTTAAATTCCCTCTCCCTATGGAAATGCCAAAACGTATAGTCAGCTTGCATACCCCAATGAAACAAATGTACTTTTACATCCACCCCTTTCAAACGTTTACCATTTTAACAACGATTGCACGGGCATGGGATAATATCAATTTCGAGATTTTTCGTTGCATAATTCACAAAGTCTTTAACCCCATTAACATATACTTTCCCCACTCTACAACTTTCACCCATCCACTCTTTATATTGTGGAAACCCCATTAATTATACAATACAAACAAATAGAAACTCAATAAATTATAAAACTAAATGAAGTTTGAGCTAATATTTAGAACATAATCTCTGGCCTATCATTGCATTAATACTATCATTGCATTAAAACTCACAAGAAACCCCGACCAAACACAAAACATCAAAACTTCAACAACTACAAAATAATGATTATTTAATTAATTTTTAGATAAAATAAATATGAATAGTATAAAATGATTATTGAAAAAAATCTAACATATTCCCAAACAAGATAAAATTCAAAAAACGAAAGAGGTTAAACGATGTGTAGATATACTCACAACAAAACAATCAGATTTAACGAAGCATCAGCTATGAAATTACTGACGAAGCATATGAAAATTTTGACCTAACGAAGCATCAGAACACAAAACAATGCGTAGATATACTCACTTAGCACAAAGCTTGTTGGACTGATACGTATTTATCATTGAGGAAAACAAAATAATAAATTGTATGACCCAAACATCAATATGAGTATTTATGACTGATATAAATGAGCAAAACAAAATGGAAATGGAAATCAAAATCAATTTATGACCAAAACCCCATAATTTCTCGTTCCTTTATACCTTTCCTCTCTCCTCACTATTCATCATCTCCTACACCCACACATTTATCTCTCACCTCCTCCATAACCAAAAACCCATCTGAAAAACTAACCCAACTGCCAAATCATATTAACAAATCATATTAACAAACCCATCATTAGTGCTAACATATTAACAAACCCATCATTAGTGCTAACATATTTACATTAACAAATCGTGCTAACATATTAACATATTTACATTAACAAATTGTGCTAACATATTAGCAAATCGTGCTAACAGATCAGACTAGGGAAAAATCGATTTACATTAAACTAGGGCAAAAATCGATTTACATTAACTAGGGAAAATCGATTTACATTAAACTAAGGCAAAATCGAAATGAAAACTAGGGCAAAAATTGATTTACCAAAATGTGGCGGGAGTTCTTCACGGTGAGTGGGGCGGGAGTTCTTCTATAATGGGCGGGAGCTCTTCTACAGAGTGAGAGGAGAGAGGTTACAAAATCGATTTACATTAAAGTAGGGCAAAAATTTTGTGACCCCTCCCAACTGTCACAAATTAAAGTTGGCCAAAATTTGTGAGTGTTGAAAGCAGCTACAAATTTATGACTGTCATTAGCAGTTACAAAATTAGTACTTAGATCAAAATTTGTGACTCCTCATAGCAGTTATAAATTTGTGACTGCTCATAGGAGTCACAAATTAATTAAATGGTAACATTTGTGACTCTCATTAGCGGTGACAAATTAATTGACTCAAATTTTTTACTCCCCTTTATTTTATAACTCCTAATGGGAGTTACAAATAATTTTGTGACTGCTCCCGAGAGTGATAAGTTTGTCACCCCAATTAGCAGTCACAAAATTAGCATTTTGGTGTAGTGAACTCTTAGGGATGAAGAAAATTTTGGAATATCATGGGATTACTCAAGGCACAATGACTATTTCATACGATAATACGAGTGTTATCCATTTTTCATAATTTGGTTCAATATTACCATACGAAACACATTAGGATCCATCAGCCATTCATTCGTGATCTTGTTGAGGAGAAGATATTTTCCTTGTATTTCATAAGTACTGAACGTCAGTTAGCCAGCATTTTCACTAAACCTTTATATGCACTTAGATTTGAGGATCTTAGGAATTCTTTGGGTATTTGTTCCATTAATTGAGTTCGTGTATTGTTTCTAGTATAGGGTGATTATCATATAGCTATCTTCTGTCTCTATTACTAAATTATTTTCTAATGTTTATATTTTGAAGAATCCAAAAAGATTTTCTTCTCTTTTAGAAAAAGTTTCAAAAAGATTTTAGTTTTTATAAAAAAAATTCAAAAATATTTTTGTATTTTGTTTTACACCATATATTGATGTGCATTTAAGATCTTTAAATCATAATTACATTTGATCCATTCATGTGACTTACTCATGGCATTATGAGACATGGATTTATATATTTTGTGTGCTTAAAATGCATGTCTAGCATTACATTGTTCTTTGATGATTACTTCCTTCATACTAGACTATTTATATCTCCTTTATTACACACATGCACAAACTTTTTGAACGATGGGCTTGCATTTCACATGTCCAATAGGTTGTTCCCATCTCAATCGTGCTTAATAATAAACCAAATGTACTAGGAACTAATTGTGCATATAAGAACCAGCGCTCGAATTTTTTCCACAAAAAATTATTTTTGTTTAAGCAATGGAAAAGGGGATACGCAGGAAGCAATCTTCTTTGCATTAAAATCCGTCATTGGTAAGAGACTAAAAGATTATTTTGACACTTAAAAATACAAATGCCAAAGCTAATTTTTTATTTCATTGATGCTTTATTGTCATAAAGAATATGATTCCTTAATTTTTTTTTTAGAGTTTATGCTTAAAATGTGAGATTTTGAGGGTGTTATAAGTTAAATATCAATGACTTTGCATAATAAACTTCCTTCAAAAGCATTATATACTTTGGCATTATTGATTTGAGAAGCATTGAAATTCATTGTATTTTGTATGAGTTGAGTCAATTTCATTTCCTTCAATAATTTTACACCAAAGATTGAATTGAGTTCTTTCTGTAGGAGTATATCTTTAACTTCGTGCTCCTTTACTATGTATGCCTATGTTGAATTTTTCATGCATTAAGTCACATAATTTCATTCTATTTCCATGATTCGTATATTTTTGTGCTAGTCCATGGTGTGACATTTTGTATTCGAACTTATATGTATATTTATATACTCAAAAATTCAAAAAAAATAAAAAATAGTTTGTTGCTTTATTGAAGTTTCATCGCATATGCTTCATTGGATATACTTTGTGATGTTATTTCAAATTTGGATTCTCGTGATGTTAGCATTTCAAGATTAATTTCTAACCTTTTGTCTTTTACGGACAAAAAGGGGAGAACATTAATATGAAGAGTTTTTTTTTCATTAAACTCCATGTGTCACAGTATTTATTTTGCTCCGTATGTGTAGGTATTTTATGCCTTGGTGATTGCAAGGACTACACGATGAAAATTTTTAGTTGAAGACAATATCACAACTGTCTTTTCCATTTCTTATTTGGGAGGGCATCAATTGAACTTGTCTTAGGGGTTATAACTTTTCGATTTGTGTTTTGTACTTGAATAACCAAAGGGGTAAATTTGTAAGAGCAAGATTTATAATTTCTTGTCATTTATTTTAGTTTGGCATATTCCATCACAACTTCATCAATATGTACATTCTCAAGAACTTCAAGTAAAGACAATCTAGTGACCGAAAGCACTAACAAATATCAAAAGAGTTGAGATCATCGCTAAAATCATCGAAAAAGTATATGATTTTGATTGTGTGTAGACATCCTTTTCAGGGGTTATTTTTTTACATAAAATGCTCGAGGCTTGATTGTAAAATGATTTTTAAACAAAAAAAAATATTTTTTTAATCTTTAAGTCGTTCGAATGACTTTAAGTCTTCATTGAATGACTTTAGGCAGTTCGTTCAAATCAACATCAAATAATATATTTTTTTTACAAAACTAATATCGTTTGAAGCTGGTTCAAAAGAGATTGACTTTTCATTCGAATGAGTTTTCCTTTGGTTTGAACATGTTAGCATTTGCATTTGAACGAGGTCATTTTTTCATTTGAACGAGATTTTTAAAATTTGCGTCGACTTGAGATTCGTGTTTTTTTTTTTTATAAAAAGGAGTCTTGCGATTAGCTTTTCTCAGAACTTTTGACAAAATTTATTTTCATATTGATATTCAAAAGGTCTCCAAACCCTAGTTTGTTTAAACTCTTTTGTTTTCCAAAACCAAACCCTTGGATGATTTGTTGAGCAAATATCCAACCCTAAGAAGAACACAATACATGGTTGTACCCTTGTATAGTTGATTCTCTACTGCTGAAGACATGAATACTATATTCTAAGGCTGATCGGTGGATACCGAGAAAAATTAATCTTGTTGTGGGGCGTTTCTTGATCTGCATCGCTTGTTGTTAACAACAAGAATTGAAGACATTAATGCGTCACGTAATGGAGCTCTAAGTTTTGTATGTCTGTAGATGTCATTCTGTAATACTCAGTTATAAACAGTGCTGAAGTATGTTTTTTTTTTCCTGAAAGGGATGTTTCCTAATCTCCTATCTTCTATTTGTGGTTTATGGTCTATTTTTATTTAGTTTCAATATCTTACTGTTTAGGTTCACCTAATTTAGTCAAGATAAAATTTAGACTAGATAGAATTTGGTTTATGTGTGTGTGACTTACTATACGATATATACATTTAACTGGACCACTACATTTTTTAGCCTCCAAACCATAGTTTACATCTAACAGTTTGAGATCCAAGTTCCATTCTAATATGCTAGTGTAGGATCTCGCGTTTGAGCACTAACAATTGATTACTCTTCATCTTTGCTAAGTACGGTTTCATACGATGGATTTCGTGTGTGTTGAGATTTAACGTAGTGAATTTCATGTTGCGATGACGGTTTGCTAGCCAAGATTGGTGCATACCAACACGTGTGAGGAGCACACATTGTGGCAATTTGTGGGTGGATTCTTGCATGTCACCGTGAAGAAGGTTAAGAAACAAAGTTAACATCAAGGCTTGAAGGAGTCAAGTCAATTAAGTAAGTCATCTGTCATTTTTGTGTAATGCCTATATCATAGTAAATTTTGCATGTTTGGCGCATCCGAGGTTTTGTCTCGTTGTGGTTTGTTGCCTTTATTTTATTCTTGCTATATCACTTAGATGTGTGTTTAAGGTAAGATTAAATTGACTATTTTTACAACACATGTTTAAAAGGTGCTTAATTAAAATTTAATTAATTATTAATCGGTTTAATTTTAATTTGAAAAATTAAAATTGGTGGTGTGTGACAATCCATTAAACCCTTCACATATGGTATCACTTTCACTACGGGACATAACTTTTGAATCCTCTTGACATTGAGGTTATTATATGTGACTAAAGTGTACATTTACAATCTAGAGGCATCCGTCACTCCATCCAATCATTGCAAGCATCCAATAAATTATTTCAAGAGTAGGAAACTTCCCATATTATATCCTCTCAGATTCTTACCCCATATATGTCTATTTTCATTTTTAAGAAAAATATTATGGCTAACGGCTTCATTTTTCCTTCCGAATATGTTGCCCAATATGCTACATCGACAAAAGTCTAAACCAACCCAAAGTATTGTCAAGTGCACTAGTGAGTGGTACACCCTCTCATATTCTTCCCCCATATTTCTCTATTTTCATTTTTTTTAAGAAAAATAGAGTGACAACTATAAAAAGATTATAAGAGAATCGAAAACACACATGTACATCCCATACACAAGTTATGAGCGTATTTTTATGCTGACACAAGAGTTTGACACATTCAGAGCCGATTTCAAAGTTTTACAAGCCTTAGGCAAACAATCAATTGGGGGCTCTTTACATAAAAAAAATTCAAAATTAAAAAAAATGTATTCTTCTCGCATTTTTGACACAAAACTATCAATTAAAGCATCAAATTTAATTGTAGTTAACAAATCTTGTCTAATTGATAACATAGCTAATCCATTAACTCTCTCTTGTGTCATGGAAGAACGAAGGTAAGATTTTATTGATTTCAACTTTGAAAAACTTCTTTCGGTGAAGGCAACCGTAACAGGTATTGTCGACATTATTCTTTAAGCAATCCAAGCATTTGAAAAAATACAATTCATTCTTTTAGTATAGTCTAACACCTCAACTGATTTTTAAGTTTCTTTAGGTAAAGGCGTCTTCAAAATTTTCAATTGACAAAAAAATATTTTTTATCAACATCATAACTATTGTCATGTGTTAAATAATTTTGAAGCTTAATCCAATAACTATTTAAAATATCATCATTTAAAATTTCTAACTTGTTCAAATCAAACAAAAACCTAAAAGGTCCTCATATTTTCTAAATTGTTCAAATCTATTTATAAGTTACATAAGAGATTGATCTATCAACTCTAAACTATTTTTCCGTTGATTGTCTAATCCCAACACTGGAATTTTCGTAAAAAAAAATTTCTATAAATATTACGTTTTTCATAATATACGAGTTCATTTTTCATTTCTTAAGCTGTATCTATAGCTTCAATCTTTGCGAATTCAAATCCGTTTTCTCTTTCATTTTCAAATTAAGAAATAAGTTCTTTTAAAAGATTCAAAGTAACATCAATATCAATGTCATATGTTCGTAAAAGTTTGCTAACTTTGTTGACCACATTCAATATATTGTACTAAATAATCATACAAAAATAAAATCAAAATTACTAAAAGCATTAGTTAATAAACTAACAATTTTTTTTTTCTTCCTTCACACTAGGGACTGATCGCTAAGTCAATTAATTCACATCTAATTTGTGATATTTGGAATATAGTTGCTTTTATACTTTCAATGTGATATTCCAAACATGTTTGAGATCATGGTTTAAGTGTGCGCCATTTTCTAATAAAATCTTTGAAAAATTGCCACAATTTTGTTGAAGATGAAAATGCATTATATAAATTTTTTACATGACCAGAAAATTCTTTAGCTTGAGTACATGAATTGACCATATCAATGAGTGTAAGAATAAGACTATGATAACCACGTGGTGTGTAAAATGCCTTCGAATTAATTTCTAATACTTGATTTTGTAGACCTTTATTTTTCCTTTCATATTACAACCATTACCATATCCTTGTCATTTTATATCATTAATATTAAGTTTGTGAATTGTTAAAAACTTTATAAGTTCATTAAAAAGCTCTTCACCGGATGTATCAACTACATTTAAAAATCCTAAATAAAATTCTTCTATCTTTATTGGGCTTTTTGAAGTAACAACACAACTTATCATGATAGACATTTGTTCTTTACTAACATCCGGAGTGCAATCAAGAATTTATCGAAAAATATTTTGATTCTTTAATTATTTGAATTATTACTTTTTTATCTCATCCGCTAATAAAAGTCTAACCCATTTTGAATGTTGTGACCTCGAGAGTGATAATAAATTTCTTTATCTATAATACACCAAATGTGTTCTTTCATTAAAGGATCAAATGTGGCAATTTTTTCAATGAAAATTTAAAAAATTCCATTATTCTTTTCATAAATCTTTTCATTAGTCTTTCGGAAAGGTCAAGTTATTTGTAGAAAGAGCTTGCACTACCGCAATTATTCGTGTTAATATTTGTCTCCATCTTCCTTTTTCACCCTTAATTTGATGTTGTATATTTTGATCAATTGTTTCATTTTCTTGGAATCTAAATATTACTTTTCGCCATTATGTTGTACTATCTACATGGTTACTACTGTTTTCATAACTCCTAAATCGCATACTTATATTCTTCCAATCATCTACTCATTCTTTTGCTAATTGAGTTTTATTTCCATTCTTTTTTAACAACTTACAAGAAAAACAGTAAATCTTATCCATAGATCTTGAGTATACTAGCCAACGTTTTTCTCCATTTTTTCAATAAAAAGTATAATGTATACTAGAAAAGTGCCTATTTTCTATATATTTAGGAAAAGTAATGTCATAATTTCTTATTGGGCCTCATTTTACTAATGTGTCAATCAAATTTTGATCAATATTTTTTCAATTAGCCGTATCATAATTATCTAACGAAAAGCTTCTACATGTTTATTTTCTACACTTTCATTTCCAAAGTCTTCTAAATTTTGAGTTCTACATTTTCATTTTCTAAATCTTCTAAGTTTTGATGTTCAACGACATTTTTATTATCTAAATCTTCTATATTTTGATGTTCAACAGGTTCATTTTCTGTTTGTTAGATTTATTAAAATATTTATTTAGTGAACCCGCTAATTTTGATATTTTTTCTTCAATTTGTTTTTGTCTTTTTCTTTTTTCGTGACCGGGAAGATATTTTCTAGTAGATATATTAATCACACAACACAACAAATGTAATTTATAAACACCAAAAATTAATCACACAAAAATATTATATATTAAAAAAATGCTAAAGAGGAACAATAAAAGCTAATTTGCAACCAACTTAAGAACAACCCAAAAGTGTAATTTGTAAATGTCCAGATAACAATTTGGAATCTACAAAATAAAAAAAATACAATACAAATATTAGTAACAAAAATTCACATATTCAAAAAAATTATAACAAAGGAAATGAACATATACTTATACAAACTCCAATCATGTCTCTAAATACTTGAGTTTGTCCCCCCAGTTAAAGCTCTAACTTTCTGAAATCGAAAAAGTTGAAACCCTAGAGTTTTTAACTCTTTTTTTATGGGTGGGGGTATTTGAAAAAAAAAATAAGGCTGGTCATTGTATTGTTTTGTTATTGCTGAAACAAAACGAGAGGGAGTTTGTGCTACTGTCGAAATACAAAAAAAGAGGGGTTTGTGCTATTGTCCAAAAAATAAAGGGGTGGGGGGTGCTTGTTGTCGAAATAAGGAGGTGGGGGGAGGGGTTGGGAAAAAGAAGATGGATGGGTAGCAGTGTGGACAAGATAAGATAGAGAAAGAAAAAATTATAAAAAGAAAGTGTGATGTGAAAAAGAAGAGGGAAACTTTAGGATTAAAAATGTGTGGGTAAGTGCGTGGATTGGGTATTATGTTGAATGTGTTTAGTACGTGGGTTAGGCTTATAAATGGGTTTTTACTCTTTTTATTTGGGGGCGTTTTTATTTTGTAACTTATTTTAAATGCAATAAGTTCTAATTTTTGGGGTGCTAATTGTTTTTTACAACTAATTTTTCTTTATACCTAAATATTTTTTAGGAGGGAGCTCCGATTTATATGGAGCCCTTGGCGATCACCTGGCGGCTCTGGATACATTTTACGTAATATAATGATATGTTATTTATACAGTAATTAGTGTTTACGGTTCATTGTATATCATTCAAAATAACAATGAATACAGAATGTGTAGAAATTAGATGTGGCCCTGAGATATTCAAAAGTTATTAATAAATTTTACTCACGTTTCTTCCTTTTTTTTATTTTTTTATTTTTATTATTTTGAGTGTTACTTACGTTACTACCTTTTGTTTCCTATTGAAAAATGTTGCTTGCAAGTTCCAAAGTACTATTTGATATCCAAAGATTGTTACTTTTGTTTACTCAATGGAACTTTATGACTTTTCTCCCAAAAGCGACAAATTGAGGGCAATAAAATGTCTCGAGTCTGAACTTAAATTTTGTTGGCGGATGAGTCTAAGGTCACTATCCTTTGTTGCGATAAGTCCCCATGTACTGGACAAAGGGTTCTTGAGATTTAAATTAGGTAATATATGCTTTTGTGATTCAAATTCGAATGGCCTCAAGTTCCTTATATCCAGGCCTTACTTATGCTTAAAGTTTACATTTGGAAGACGTAGAATGTAATCGTTAATTGCGTGGTTATTTGCAATACAGTCGACTTTAACCACTGTCTTAATAATATATATTTTCTTTCATGTATTGAATTCTTTTTTTGAAGAGGAAAAATTCTAAATTCTCACATTACTCCTCTTCTTCATTATCTTCTTTTATTTGAAGTATGGAGTAGGGCTCATAATTGATTGTTTGTATCAATTTTATCGTGTTCGATTCATATTGGGTACGTATCTAAACGAATGACTTTTTTATCGTGTTAAAAAACTATATTTAGATTCGATCATTTACTTTAACATATCGTGTCGTGTTCGTTCGTTATTATCTATTAAGATAATTCATTATTTTGAATCGTATACACTTTGATATATGAGCTCATTTTAAGTACAATTAGACACATCATTCCATTGACTTTACTAATTCTCTCATTTAGTAAAATTTGTTATGATTAAATTAATATTAAGTCACATAAGTCTCAATAATAAATCTTATTTAATTAAATTAACGGATCTTAACGGGTATTAACGGATGAAGGGAATCAACACTAATCCGACCCGTTAAATATCCTGCCTTATCGGTTGGCAATGATATGACCCAAAATCATTAAGGGTTCATCCGTTAACTTATAACTTCATGTCAGTTAGTATTGTACCTCATTTTTTTTTGCCAGATCTAGTATGGAGGTTTAGTTTTGAAGAATAAAGTCATTTTCCATGTTGATCAATTTATCATTTACAAACTATATCCCAACGTTATGGGTACCCTAAATCGAAAAAAAATAGTTGTTGGTAGTGGAAACATTTTCAAATGTAGAAAAAAGAAGCCGACCAAGCATTTTTTTGTGTGCCCAACATTGGGGCCACACATCTTGTTCCACGTGAGAAAGGATGACAATTTAACTCGAACTTTAGGAGGCCCGACCCGCCTGATCCTAATGGGGCGAGTTTTAAAACCCGATTAATGAATTATGAACGGGTGCGCTTTTTAGAAAAATTCGTTTATTAAATGTGGGGGGAGGGGGGGGGGGGGTAAGAGTTAATTTAAATAAAATCGTCCGCCCCGTTTAATTTATGCCTATATAAATACCCTTTATATGTATGTTAATTACAATTAAGCCATATATATATATATATATATATAAACACTATAAAACCCTTTATATGTTTGTTAATTTTGTAAAAGATTTATGTGAAAACATGGATTAACAATTTGAGTATTATCATACATATTTGAATATTAAATGAGACAAGTTAGGAGTTAATTTAAAAAAATTTACCCTGCCCCTCCCCGCTCTCTTTAATAAATGGGGCGAGTTAGGATTTTTGAAAATTCGTCCTGTTGCCATCCCAATGTGAGAGTATGATTTTACCTTACAAATTTCAAATATGCCCCTACAATTTTATTTTCTTCAACTCAAAATATTTTAGGGGCAATTTTTGAAATAGGCAAGATATTGGCATAAAAGAACATGTTTTGTGTGAGCATTTGGGATGCCTTGTTAATGCGTTTATTCAATAACCCACTCGAGCCAAGACATTTTTTTAGGTCATGTTTGGATATCAATACCCAAATATCAACTATCCATAAGAATTGCTTCCACATAAAACGTGCTCTCCGTTCAACCACTCTTCTAATAATTTTAGAGTGGCCTTAATAAATATATACCAGTAATCTTAGTTGATACAAATTATTGACACAATTTAGTTGATATATTAATATGTTTATAACGCATTAATTGATATGTGGCATAGTAACAACATTTAATTACTCAATTCATTTGAAGCTATCATTCAAATTATGTCAATAAATTGTATCAGACTTATATTTTATTTGACGCATGGAATCGTTATTTGTCTATGCATTGTTTAGTTTTTTTTTTATATTTGTTTTTAGCTTTATGTGGATTTCACATAATAATTAATGGCACAACCCAAATCTATCGCGTTGTTTTTAAATCCTTTGGCAAAATTATACAATCCTAACATGAGCCAATTTTACATATTCGCCTAACATCCCAAAAAGAGCATGGACTTTTCATTTCATTTCATTAAAAAATTGCAAATCCCACGTCAAAATGGTGTTTCTATCTTAATTTTCTTGCATTGCAACACTATGCTATTGTAAATGGATTTGAAATAAAATGCAAATGCAACTGCATTGGTATTAGTATATATGGAGTAAAAGTTCAAAATTGAAGATAATTTTGAAAAAGGACCCATATGCATGTCAGATACTCAGAAGTGAAGGGCAGTGACCTTTTTATTAACAACGGTAAAGAATAGAGCAAAGAGTTTGCATGCTTTTCCCTTTAGTCTGCTTTTGTTACTTCAATTTAAAATAATACGTTAACGTCAAAAGCAAGGTTACTAGCCGTTTGGGGCCCTTTTGCATTTCCATTTTTAGTTGGGAGTTCAAACCAGAGCATAACGAATTGATTAGTGTAATTCTATTTTGGAATCTATATTTGAATTGTGCGGGATTATACCAGTTTGTTCTTTTATACACTTTAATAATGTATCCACTAAAATTGGTGCATCACCTACATTTTGTTTCAAAATCAAATTAATAGAAATCAATACTACATCATTTCATCCGAAATTATAATTTAAAATAATGTTTTATTTTTAACGCTCCCAAATTAATGAGAAGTTTTGTAAATAATATATAAATATAGTGATTTAAATTATACTCTTTCTATGCTAAAAAACAGAAAGTATGTAGGCATTGATGGCTCTACTAGGTTATGATCTTTTCTTTTCCATTTTCTTTATCGTTCCAAATGGGAATTAATAAGGGACTAGTGATTACAAGAAAAATAAAATAGCAGAATCTGAACAGGCTCGGGTTAAATTGGAGGAAGAATAGTGGGAAAAAAAAATTACAAATAAAAGGGAAACTAGGATGACATCTAGAACAAAACTTTTAGCACGCCTGATAAGTTTAGGGTCATGATCACAACTCGTCCCAGCAATGATACTGAAATCGAGGCATTGGTGCAATAAGCACTAGAGCACGAGGCTCTCCAAATGAAGTTTGCAAGCAAATGGTGGAGCAGTGCAAGACATATGCAACTGAAACACCAGAGCCGAGAAGGTTAGCGGGTCTAAATCTAAGGTACCTAATAAAAGATCCAACTTAGTTAAGGTGAGACATACTAAAACAATACCAAAGGCCTTTTCGACATCTACCCGAGAGGAAAAACCACTTGGGCAGTTGAATCCCCCCCCCCCCCCCCCCCCCCCCAAAAAAAAAAACTTTACGATCATACTAAAAGAGGATAAAACGCTCCAAACGGAGACAATAGAGATCCAAATAGAGCCCAAAAATACATAAAAAATCGAAAAAGCCAATTAACATAATCAAACAACAAATCTTCATTGTCACAGGTCTAATCGACCACCAAATGAGTACAACTTGTCGCAACAACTTCGATTTACTCTTCGAAAGGATCTTTTTTAATTGAGGTTAATGGTTTACTTGTGTCACCGTCTCGACTGAACCAACCGTGTAAGACCCACAAGACAAGTTTGGCTTTTTGTTTCTTTTTTAGATTTAAGGGAGATCGGAAGATCCTCCCCTTCTTACATGGAGCAGGAGGGGGAGAAACATTTGAGCCGGATAAAGAAGGTGGGGGGAGGGAAATTAGGGTAGAGGAGGGAGTCAAGGAAGGAAAAAAGGGGGAGTTTTAAGGCCGATCGGGATTTTTCTTTGAAAGAGATTCTTACCTTCTCTCTCTACGAATATGGGGTCGTTTCAAGCAGCAAAAAACCTATATGATCCCATTATCTTTTCTACAAATTTTTGAAGGACCCATCCATTATTTTTTAATATATACTTTTAGGTCATTATGAGGTTAAAAAAATTTGTTGAAACCTATGATAGTGGACTCCCCCTTTTCTCCACGTTACAAAAGTAGCCTTATAATGTGTTCCTTCAGCTTTAATTGTATCTATTGAGATAAAACACAAGTTATTTCTATTTGGATTTTGGACCCCTATGCCTATCAACGTGGTGAGCATTGTTAAAGACTTGCAAAGCCATTGAAGCAAAAACATATTTAATGAAGTGAGGTACTTTTTCAAATGACAATAAATTAGCTGGTGGTCGGACATTTAGGTGAATTTGTCAAGTTGGATCACTTTTTTTTTAGAAAAATCAATATCATTGGAATAGTAACAAACAAGTGGAAACGTCATTGAGCAAAGGCGCCTGCAAAAAAAGATGGAGGATCATTTCGTGCACAAAAGTCCTTAACAGTTTGGGCATGTTGAGATAATAGGTGGGCTGGCCTATTACTAAAAGAGAAATTAATCTTATGACCAAGACGAATACATAATTTTATAAGCTCAAAATAATTTTATCTTTTAGAGTAGTCTTCATCCTCATTGCCAAGCATTGAAATCACATTCTGAAAGTCGCTTTCAAAAGTGAAGTACGGAAAACCACAAGAAATAGAGATATCTGTTGCGATGCTTGCAGCCATGACTTTCGCTTGTTCATCTTTGAGTGGTTGCCAAACTCTCTGAGATAAGGCCGAGAGAAGTTCTCCCGTACCATCATGAATAATAACCCAAATACCCAACTCTTAGAATTTATGAAAGTTGCAGCATTGAAATTGACTTTTATATTATCCATCTCAGGAGGCTGCCATCTTTCAACATTTACTAAGTTATGAGTACGATCTTTAGACCACACTTCTTAAATATCAAGAAACAATTTTGTGAATCTAAAAACCACATCCTATACATTGTTCCTTCTTGATCCATAAAAAATAATATTTTTACTGACCCACAAAGCCCATAGAGCAAAATAAACATAATCAAAATGATTGTTTGATAAAATGTTAGACAATAAAAAGACCCACCTTCCCAAATCATCATAAAAGACACAAATGTTCGGAATTTAAACTGTAAAATTTAAGCATATTTAAAGCCAATGGGCGTTTTAAGAAGATATGCGCCACAGAATCAGGCCCATCCTTACATACATAACAAATTTGATTAATTGTGCTCATGTTATGCCAAAGAAAGTTCTCTTCCGTCGGGAGTGAATTAGTGCACAACTGGAAGATGAAATATTTCACCTTATTAGGAACCACTCACTTCTAAATAATATTCCAATTAGGGGGGATAAGAAGACAAGGATGGGTTTGATAAGATATTTGTACCATTGGCAATAACATGATACGCAATACATTACCCACTTTTTATAGAATATTTACCATTTTTTTCGAAATGCCAGATCTCTTTATCCTCCGCTAGCGAGTACTTGAGAGAGATACCTTGGATATCATCAATTTCTTGTTGAGAAAACAAATGGGACATTAGAAAAACATCCCATTGACCCGATAATGGGTCAATGAGATCGCTTACAAAATGGGTGCTAAAATTTTGGGGTTTCTTTTAGAAAAAAGTCTTGAAATTACGTGGTTTAGAAATTTATTTATCCTCCAAAAAATTGATTTTTTTAATTGCCCACCCTCCATCTCACCCCTCTCTCTAAAACCACTATAGCCTCCAATATAATACTCCATATGTAGAATGGGTTATAACCCCGCCTGGCCTTCTAGCCCCCGCTTGGCCTTCTAGAAGGAACAATTTGGGAAGTATTTATCCTTTAAGATCCTACTTGTCAGATAGTTTGGGTTTGTCAAAATTCTCCACCCTTGTTTTGTTAGTAATGCTCGATTAAACATTCAAAGATCACGAAACTAAGAACCACCCTATTTTTTCAAATTGCACAACTTCTCCCAACTCAACCAATAAATCCCTTTATCTTTTTTTCCAAGGGCCCACCAAAATTTTCTCATAAGAGATTTGATCTCCTCGTAAACATAGATTGGGACTTTAAAATAACTCATAGAAAATGTTGGGAGCCACTACTTTGATAAGGATTTCTTTTTTCGCCTCGGATAAAAGGACTTTGTAAGGACATATTTTCATAGGTCCGTTTTCAATTTATTATGTCATATACCGCTACATCGTCGAAGAGCATTCAAGAGACATCTACATCAAAGACGGATCCGAATTATTCAAGTTATTCATCATTCAAGAATCCGCGAAGTTTACTTTGATAAGGTTATGTTTTAAATACCTTAACTTTTTACTTAGAGCTTGTGGGAGATTTTTACAAAATATTTTCTAAGTGTTGGAGCGGACTTTTTCGTCAAATATTGAGAATGAGTATTGTTTTAAAGTTTTGAAGCGGACCTCGATTTTGACGCCTAGGTCGTTCGCACGAGATCAGCATCTCGTTCGAACGAGATGGGAAGTCGCGCGATGTCGTTTCAACGACATGCGTACTTCGTTCGAGCGACATATGCTTCTTGTTCGAACGAGCTCGACTTTCAAGGCGGTGCATTTTTGTATAAATACTCATTATATGGTAATATTTTCATTAAAAAGTCCACAGTTTTTGACAGACAGAAAACTGCAAAACTGCAGAATCTTTTTGGCTTCTTCTTTTAGGGTTTAATCCCTTTTTGTTTTCAATTCAGAAAACTCCCATATGCTTTAGTGAATTGTTTTGGTGTTCAAGAATAAAACTTTTGCCCTTGTTTATTCTTTGTGGGGAGAGTTCTACAACCGACAGCTGCGTGCTATTGTGGAGGGAGTCCTTGTGAAGATTTCAGACTGTGTGTCTAGGATTGAGGTCCTTGTGGTATAGCTGCACGTGAACCACTGCAGATTTCTAGCTGTTTCTTTAAAGGTTTAACGAAGACACCGTGCGTTACTCTTGTGGGCGATGCAAGTTGGTATGTAAGTCAATGGTCTTGTAAACTTTTCAAAGTTCTAGAAATAAAAGGTTTTCCCCTGCGGGGATTTTTCCTTAAGCTTGTGTTGCATGCTTTATTTATTGTATGGTTTGACACACGCACACACGCAGTTGAATGATTTGGGCTGATTTATTTTGGTTTAAAAATAGACACTAATTAAATAAGTGTGCCAACGTAGAAAGTTGCGAATTTAATCAATTATCACACTGTCACGTTTTCTCAAATTGGTATCAGAGCTTATTTAAGTGATCACGACTTTTTCAAATTGGTATCAGAGCATTTTTAACCATTTTTTCAATGGTTGTAAAAAATTATCATATTATGGGGGAGTTTTTGCATTATGGGGGAGATTTGATTATTAATGCTTTATTCTTATATCATTTCAAACTCGATGCGTCACGAAGATATTTTTCTTTATCTCATGTGTCTAGGTACAAAGACTGAAGATTATGATGTTGCACACCCTGATGAGAAACGCTTTGAGATTTGACGAAGCTGATTGAAGAACAGTTTTGAAGTCTTGCAAATTTATTCATGGGAGGTTAGATTTGTATAGGCAATTTGGTATTTGATAATTCAGATTTTTTATGTATGTACCGGCATAGACATAGGGGGAGATTTGTAAGGACATATTTTCATAGGTCCATTATCAATTTATTATGTCATATACCGCTACACCGTCGAAGAGCATTCAAGAGACATCTACTTCAAAGACGGATCCAAATTATTAAAGTTCTTCATCATTCAAGAATTCGCAAAGTTTACTTTGGTAAGGTTATGTTTTAAATACCTTAACTTTTCACTTAGAGCTTTTGGGAGATTTTTATAAAATATTTTCTAAGTGTTGGAGCAGACTTTTTCGTCAAATATTGAGAATGAGTATTGTTTTTAAGTTTTGAAGCGGACCTCGATTTTGACTCCCAGGTCGTTCGCGCGAGATCAGCATCTCGTTCGAACGAGATGGGAAGTCGCGCGATGTCGTTTGAACGACATGCGTACTTCGTTCGAGCGACATATGCTTCTCGTTCGAACGAGCTTGACTTTCGAGGCGGTGCGTTTTTGTATAAATACTCATTATATGGTAACGTTTTCATTAAGAAGTCCACAGTTTTTGACAGACAGAAAACTACAAAACTGCATAATCCTTTTGGCTTCTTCTTTTAGGGTTTAATCCCTTTTTGTTTTCAATTCACAAAACTCCCATATGATTTAGTAAATTATTTTGGTGTTCAAGAACACAACTTTTGTCCTTGTTTATTCTTTGTGGGGAGAGCTCTACAACCGACATATGCGTGCTATTGTGGAGGGAGTCCTTGTGAAGATTTCAGACTGCGTGTCTAGGATTGCGGTCCTTGTGGTATAGCTGCATGTGAACCACTGCAGAATTTCTAGCCGTTGCTTTGAAGGTTTGACGAAGACACCGTGCGTTACTCTTGTGGGCGATGCAAGTTGATATGTAAGTCAATGGTCTTATAAACTTTTCAAAGTTCTAGAAATAAAAGGTTTTGCCCTGCGGGGATTTTTCCTTAAGCTTGTGTCGCATGCTTTATTTATTGTATGGTTTGACACACGCACACACGCAGTTGAATGATTTGGGGCTGATTTATTTTGGTTTAAAAATAGACACTAATTAAATAAGTGTGCCAACGTAGAAAGTTGCGAATTTAATCAATTATCACACCGTCACGTTTTCTCAAATTGGTATCAGAGCTTATTTAAGCGATCGTGACTTTTTCAGACTTCTTTCCACCCGTATACTTTCTTCCACACTTTCCCTCTCAATCTTGCAAAAACCAATTTTTTAGACTTTCCTACAACCAATGGTAGACTGAGATATCTATCATGACCACTCACCTCCCAAATCCCCAAGATGTCATTAAGCACCCTTATTTTATCCTCATGTATATTCCTACTAAAAAATACCCCACACTTCTCCACATTATTTTGTTGCCCCGACACACACTCATAAACTTCAAGCATATAAATCTTAGAAGCCTTACCAAAAATGATATTATCATCTGCAAAGAAAAGATGGGAGACATTAGGGCCATTTTTACTAGCCGCCTCAACCAATAATTCTACCCTAAATATTGGCTTTCTTAAAGTGGGACTAGAGGCCCTCTACACATATGAGGAATTAATAAGGTGATAACGGGCACCTTGTCAAAGACTCATCTCAGCCTTGATGTGCTCATGGGGCTCCCTATTGATTAAAAAAGAAAAGGAAATCGAAGAAACACAATTCATAATCAGCCTAACCCATTTATCATGGAAACCCAATTTTATTATAATATTTTTGAGAAAGGACCATATCACCCTGTCATAAGTTACTCATGTCTAAATTTAAAGTGAAACCTATTTTCTCCCTCTCATTTCTTTTGTGAAGAGAGTGGTTTAATTAAAAGGATGAAGTAACATTATTTGTGATAAAACGACCAGGAAAAAAAAGCACTTTGATTTTTCGAGATTATAAAACCCAAAACTCGCTTTAGCCTATTAGCCAACACTTTTGAAATAATTTTATATATTACGTTGCAGGGGATGATAGGTTGAAATTAAGTCATAAGTTTTGGATTTTTTTATCTTAGGAATTAAGTTAATAAAAGTGTGATTGAATAAATGTAGTGACTTTGAGTTGTTTAGCACATCAAGGACAAAACAAGTAACCAACGGCCCAACAGTAAGCCGATATTTTTAGAAAAAAAAAGTTGGCATACCGTCGGGACCTGGGAATTTTAGGGGGGATAATTATTTAAGAACACATGTTACCTCAGGAGCCATAAACTAGGAAATGAGCGTTTCATTCATTTATTTTGAAACGTGACTTCTAATTCCATCAAGGATACATAATTGGGCATCCTGTGGGGGTAGTTTTGCTTTAAATAAATCAGTAAAATAATCCACAATGCATATAGCAATAGTTTCTTCCTCCCTAACACATATTCTATTATTGTCCATTAACTCGGTAGTTGAATTAAACTTTCTTCTTGAGTAGCCTTTACGTGGAAGAACTTTATGTTTTTGTCCCCTTCCTTAAGCCATTCCACCTTCCCCTTTTGTTTCCAAAACAGTTGATTCGCCTACAAAAGAAGGTTAATTTATTCCTTTATAGATCTTATTGATATGGCATTCTCCTCAGAGCCATTATGTGATCTCCGCCAAGAGATAAACACTCTCTTTTTCTTTAGTGTTTTGGTGAGACTACTATATTTCTTTTGTACACAAGTCGTCAATTTAATCTCGCAAGACTTTAGCTTATCAGTAATCCCACTATGCTCCTCATTTTCCCACTCCTTTTTTATAACAAAATTACACTCATCGTCTATATCCCACCAAGCTTCTAAGTGGTACATATATTTTTTCTTTTTACCCTTTATTAAAAAATTAGAATGGCTCCCGAATGTAATGCAAATTAGAAGGTGATCAAACCTGTGTTGCTCCACATGTTTTACATAAGAAGTTAGGAAAGAACCTTCCCAATCCACGTTTGCAAAGCATATGTCCATGCGTTCTTTGGTTTTTCCATTTCTCTATGTAAACTCATACCTAGTAATACCATGTCCTTAAAGTGACACACATCCACCACTTCCTTGAAATTATGCAGCTGCCAATTTGGACAAGCACTACCCCCCTGCTTGTCACCAGCATTAAGAAGTTAATTAAAGTCTCCCAAGAACTACCAAGGGAAGTGACTACCTAAAACCAAATTTGTAAGAAGATTCCACCCAAACTTATGTTTACTTACTTTTGGGAAGCCATAGAACCTCATACGCCTCCACACAATGGAACCTAATAATTCCATAACAATTGATTCAATATGAGTTAGTGAGTAACTCCTCACATTAACATTCAAATTTCCACACCACATTAATGCCAAACTGCCAGCTCTATCCAAACAATCCACACTCAAACAGTTTGCTATTTTCACCCAAGCTTGAATTCATTCCATTTCTCGTGAGCTACACTTTGTCTCGTTTAAAAACAGAATGTGGGATTTTTCTCTACAAACCAATTCACACAGAGGATGAATTACTAGAGTGTTCTCCAACCCATGATAATTTCAGGTTAATATAATCATTGAGCTTCGTGGGACCAAAGACTGGTCACTGTCGTTCCGCCATCTCTTATGTCTACTATTTAATTAACAAAAATTACATGGTTATTAATTAATTAAATATTACAGAATATTACAGAATTAAAATGAAATTACAGAAAATTAGAATTACTTACTTGGTACAAGAAACGTATATTATAGAAGAATAAAAATTGAATTCGAGCCCTGTGTGATACCACAGTTTTCTTAAGACAATTTTATTCCCTCCCAAGTGATGTAGGTTAACGAATAAATGTCTCCCAAGATAGAACGAATTTCAAATTAATTCATGTAGCACAACAATGAATTAATCCCATCGAACAAAAATCTGTGTATTTACCTAACCAAACAGTATGACTAGAAGAATGCAGAAACCCAGAAAGTATGAAGAACAATATTTCTAGTTGGAAGAAATAGGAGAGAGAAATTTTTCATTAATTTAAAAATGGAGGGAAGCATTGTTATTTATAGCAAAGTAAGTGACTGTTGGCAATAACTGACAAAAATAGTTAAACGAAGTTAACTGTTGACTGTTGTCAATAACTGCCAACAGTTAATTAATTAATTAATTAATTTCGTAATTAATTAATAATGAAAGCCCAGAAAGTTAAATTAATTTGGCCCGAGCCGAACCGAGTCGGCCGGCTGGCCGGACGGCACGCGCGTGTGGGCTTTTGGGCCAAGCCCCAACACATGCATAGTGTAGGCCATCTCCCCTTCAAAGAGTTGGGATACCACAAGACATCCAAGCCTTAGTCCATACTTGGGGTGTTATTAACTCATCAACTTTCCACTACTCTTCCAATGTGGGACAAGAGTTAAAACATACTCAATGCATTAACTTTCATTGCTTTGTGAGTCACTTTGGGGACATATTTATCATTCATAACTTATTGAAATTGGACATACGAATATACTATGTTAATCTCCTTACGGAGGAGAATGCGTTCGTATATGGTCCCATAATTTTTGTAGTGTGGGTCCCACCTAAATTTGAGCTCAAAGTTGCTCAAAATTCTATCCAGAAAATTCTGGACAACTTTTTAATTCCAATTTAAGTCCAATTTTTCAATAATCCCCCATAAGAATGATATATCACTATAAATAAAACAGAACAGATGCTAATGCAGATGTAGACACATGTTGAGTAAAACTGAAGACTTATTGCATCGGGAGAAGTAGCCTAGTGTCCATGAACTCTCCTTAGTGATATACTATCGGATTTACTTAGTTAATCAGTAGACTTCACGTCCTTGAACCGTCAACCGTTTCTCTAAACCTAGACAATAGTATTCACATAAAAATTCTTCAACACAGTTGGCTCTCATGTTTGTGTTCAATTTGTCCATGAACACCACTTGGTTCTGTGAGTATTTTAGAGAATATGCCTTTCATTATTCTCATAGAAGTGACCCCCTTCTTACTCACGTAGGTGACTTCTATATAGAGTATCCTGCAATACCCCACTTAAACGTACTAAGATATAGAAGTCATTAAAAGCATAACTTATCCTAATTTCGCGGCAGATGTGCACTGTCTCATCTTTGGAATGGATAGGATTAAATATCCTCCAGTGCTTACTGAATACAACGTAGTTCGGTTTTCCCATTGAACCTAGATCTTAGGATCTCCAGTCAGCTAGGTTGGGTTGCCACTATATTGATTCTTATTTATTTATACGCTTTAGACCCATTCCTCTCGATGATCTTTCAACTTGCTCTCGGTTTAAACCTTTTGTAATAGGATCCGTTATATTATCTTTTGACTTTACATAGTCAATTGAGATAATTCCGTTTGAGAGAATTTGTCTAACGGTATTGTGTCGACGACGAATATGTCGTGACTTTCTGTTATACATGTGATTTTGTGCCCTTCCAATCGCTGATTGGCTATCGCAATGTATACATATTGCGGGCACAGGTTTAGACCAATTTGGAACATCCTCTAAGAAATTTCAAAGCCATTCAGCTTCTTCTCAAGCTTTGTCTAGTGCAATGAATTCAGATTCCATTATCGATCTAGCAATGCACGTTTGTTTTGAGGATTTCCAAGATACGGCTGCACCTCCAAGGGTAAACACATACCCACTAGTAGACTTAAAGTCTTTTGTATCGGATATCCAATTTGCATCGCAATGTCCTTCAAGAACATCTGGATATTTTGAGTAGTGCGATCCATAGTTTTGAGTATATTTTAAATAACCCAAAACTCTCAATATTGCTTTCCAGTGATCTTTTCCTGGATTACTCGTAAATTGACATAGCTTACTTATTGAGTATGCTATGTCCGGTCGTGTATAGTTCATAATATACATTAAACTACCGATAATATGAGAATATTCTAGTTGAGATATGCTTTCACCATTATTTCTTGCTAGATGTAAATTTACATCTACAAGTGTCTTAATAGGACTGATATCATACTTCTTGAATTTTTCAATTACTTTCTGTATATTGTGAGATTGAGATAATATAAGTCCATTCGATGTTTTAGAAATTTTAATTCCTAATATAACATCGGCGATTCCCAAAACTTTCATGTCAAATCTATTACTCAACATTTGTTTTGTAGTTTTGACAATTTCCAAGTCACAACCCATTATAAGCATATCATCAACATAGAGGCATACAATGACATATCCATTTTGAATGTATTTAAAGTAAACACATTTATCGCATTCATTAATTTTGAAACCATTTGATAACATTGCATTATCAAATTTTCCATGCCATTGTTTAGGTGCTTGTTTTAATCAATAAAGTGATTTAACAAGCTTACATACTTTTCCTTCTTGTCCAGGAGCCTTGAACCCTTCAGGTTGCTCCATATAAATTTCCTCATCTAGTTCACCATTTAAGAATGCAGTTTTTACATCCATTTGATGTATTTCAAGTCCATTAATAGCAGTTATTTCTATTAACATCCGAATGGACGTTATTCTTGTTACCGGTGAATATGTGTCGGAGTAATCCAACCCTTCCTTTTGCCTATAGCCTTTAGCTACAAGTCTAGATTTATATTTATCAATTGATCTATCGGCCTTCAACTTCTTTTTTAAGATCCATTTATAACCTAACGGTTTTGAACCTAGTGGAAGATCCACTAGTTTCAATATATGATTTTGTAATATGGATTAAATTTCACTATTAATTTCTTCTTTCCAATTGGAAGCATCGGGTAAGGATATGGCTTATTTATATGATTGAGGTTCATTTTCTATCAAATCTGTTAGAAAATCCGGACCGAAAAAGTTGAGGTTTTTGCTCTTTTACTACGTCTTGGTTCATCCTCTATTGATTCAATAGGTTGATGAGTACTACTTATAGTAGCTTGAGTTGTCCTTTTAGAAGGATCAAATTCTCGGGTCATGTTATACGGGAATTCATTTTCAAAAAATGAAGCGTCCCTCGATTCAATAACCGTATTTACATAAATATTTAAAATCTCAAATTTGCAAACTATAAATCGATATGCACTGCTATTAGTAGCATAACCGATGAATACACAATCCACGGTTTTTGGCCCTATTCTTACCTTTTTTAGTTTAGGAACCATCACTTTGGCTAAGCACCCCCACACTCGTAAATATTTATAGGAAAGTCTTCGACCTTTCCATAATTCATAAGATGTCTTATGAGTCTTCTTGTGAGGTACTTTATTGAGAATGTAATTAGCAGAAAGTAAGGCTTCCCCCCACAAGTTTTGTGGATCTCCTAAACTTAATAACATTGAGTTCATCATCTCTTTCAAAGTACTATTTTTGCATTCAGCAACCCCATTCAATTGAGGAGCATAAGGAGCGGTGGTTTAATGAATAATTCCATTTTCAGAACAAAATTCCTCAAATGGATATTCATATTCACCTCCTTTATCACTCCTAATAGTCTTTATCGTTTTGCTTAATTGATTCTCAACTTAATTTTTATATTTTTTAAATGCATCAATAGCCTCATCTTTACTATGTAATTAATATACATAGCAATATTTTGTGCAATCGTCAATAATATTAATAAAATACTTTTCCCACCTCTAGTTTGAACAAATTTTAAATCACAAATATCAATGTGAATTAAATCTAAAGGTTCAGTTATCCTTTCAATAGAATGGAAAGGTAATCTAGCTAATTTAGATTCCACACAAATTTCACATTTATGATTTTTATCAATATTAAATTTTGGCAGAAATTCCAAGTTAATTAATCTACGCAATGTATCAAAATTAACATGTCCTAATCTAGCATGCCAGATATTAGATGACTTAATCAAGTAAGAAGAACTAGCAATTTCATTCATTGAAACAAATGTTTTGGGGGTTACAGTAAGAACATTGATTTTAAAGAGCCCCCCATTTAGGTAGCCCTTTCCTACATACATGTCATTCTTTGACAACACAAAGTGATCAGACACAAACACAAGCTTGAAACCATTTTTAGTCAGGAGAGATCCAGAAATTAGATTCTTTCGGATATCAGGCACGTAAAGAACATTGTTGAGAGTAAGTTCCTTTCTAGAAGTCATTTTTAGAGTAATCTTTCCTTGTCCCACCACCTTAGAAGTGGAAGAATTTCCCATAAAGAGGTTCTCCTCATTTTCCAAAGGCTTATAGGCGGAGAACATCCATTTATTTGCACAGATGTGTCGTGTGGCCCCAGTGTCCACCCACCATTCCTTGGTATTTCCAACCAAGTTACATTCAGAGATCACGACAGAAATATTCATATCCGCCAAGTCATTGAAGATATTCTCACCCTCAGTTACATTTTCTTGAGGATTATTTCGATTTTGCTTCTTAGGCTTACGGCACTTGATTGAGGGATGTCCATGTTTACCACAGTTGTAGCATTTTCCTTTGAACTTCATCTTGTTCTGTTTGGAAGTGCCTTCCCCATCATGCTTTCGTTTGTTCTTTTTAGGACCTTCAACAACATGGACTTTTGTTTTCATTGGATTCTTCCCACTTTTCTTTTGAGACTCACGCTTATCTTCTTCGATTCTCAGCCTGACCACCAACTCCTCCACATTCATCTCCTTTCGTTTGTGCTTGAGATAATTTTTGAATAAAGTTCAAGATGGTGGCAATTTTTCAACAATTGTAGCAACTTGGAAAGTTTCACTAAGTGACATTCCTTCAGCATGAATGTCGTGGAGGATCATTTGGAGTTCTTGCACTTGCGAGATCACTGAATAAAATCAACCGTTTTAAAGTCCAGAAAACGCCCGACGATAAATTTCTTCATCCCAGCATCTTCAGTTTTGTACTTCTATTCCAAAGAATTCCACAACTCCTTGGATGTCTTGATCGTGCAGTAGACATGATACAATGTCTTGTCCAAGTAGGCCATAATATAATTCCGGCATAGGTAGTCCGAATGCTTTCAAGAATCAACAGCAATAACCTTTTCGCAATCATCACCCTCTTGAATAGAGGGGCAATCTTCATATACAAACCTACACAGTTGGCAGGTAGTGAGATAGAAATACATTTGTCCTTGCCAACGTTTGAAGTCAGCCCCATTGAACTTTTTCGATTTCTCCCCGTGTGGCATAGATACGGGTGCAGTCACATTTGTGTTGGTGACAGTCACATTAGCAGGAATAGTGTTCGTACTTTGCGATTCCATTTCTGTTACAAAAACATAATATTTATCAATGATAAAATTCATATATAAATGAATTAATCAAAACAGAATAAAAAAATTCTGTGCACCAATTTCCTCCAAATATAACTCACAATAAATGAATTCCAAAAGAATTCCAAATAATATTTACAATTAAACTATAATATAAACAAAAGTTTATATAAAATAAAATCTGTGTCATACTAATTTTTAATAATAAAAGGAATTCCGTACAAAACAGAATTATAATTTTAAGATTAATTTTTTTTACATAAACAGATTTTAACAAAAATTTACAAATAAAATTTTATTTTCTAAAACAGAATATATAAACAGTATAGGAATTAATTTTTGTACCAAAACTGTTTTATTAATTTTTGCAATAAATCAATAATTTAATTCATTTTTTCTATCAAAACAGATTTATTTTCAACAAAAAAATTTCTGTAATAAAAAAATTTCTGTACACTACAAAACAATAGAACAAAATAAAATTGTCTTAAGATTGTTATGTCTACTATTTAATTAACAAAAAGTACAGAATTATTAATTAAATAAATATTACAGAATTAAAACGAAATTACAGAAAATTAGAATTACTTACTTGGTATAAGAAACTTATATTATAGAAGAATAAGAAATTAACTGAGCCGGCCGGACGGCGCACGTGTGTGGGCTTTTGGGTCAAGCCTAACACATGCATAGTGTAGGTCACCTCCCCTTCAAAGAGTTGGGATACCCCAAGGCATCCAAGCCTTAGTCCATACTTGGGGTGTTATTAACTCATCAAGTTTCCACTACTCTTCCAATGTGGGACGAGTTAAAACTTACCCAATTCATTAACTTTCATTGCTTTGTGAGTCACTTTGGGGACATATAAATCATTCATAACTTATTGAAATTGGACATATGAATATACTACTTTAATCTCCTTGCGTAGGAGAACGCGTTCGTATATGGTCCCACAGTTTTCATAGTATGGGTCCCACCTAAATTTAAGCTCAAAGTTGGTCAAAGTTCTATTCAAAAAATTCTAAACAACTTTTTAATTCCAATTTAAGTCCAATTTTCCCACACCATCAACTTCAATATGTGAAACCTTTTGATACTTTCTTTTTCCGTCTCTAAACATCAACATGCCTCCTGCATCGACCTTTGTTTTTTTGCCACCCCACATGGATATATCCGTATTAAATGATGGGAGCTTATCATATCCCGCGATCCTCTACCAAGTTTTATTGGTTTTTGTTTGGCGTGGTTTATTTTTAAGACTTGGATAGTTTTCTTTATTGGGATTACAAGATAAAAAGGAGAGCATGGGATTTTTATTAGGAGAAAAAAAATCGGAGGGGAAAATTTCTCCCGTATTGACATGTCCGGGGGAAGGAAGGAAAAAATTGCTTTGGTCGTGAAGTTGGGCTAATTTTTCTGGGTCTGAAAAAGAGTAAAATGGGTATTTGGATATGATGGTTGGCAAATGGCCTGGGTCAGTAGTAGGTTGCTTGAATAAAACAAATTTGGTGGGATAAAACATGGATGTTTTTGAAGTAGGTTTCTGTCTAACAACTTGAGGAGACTTGGGGTGTTCTATATTACCTCTCCCCGAAACATGACAGATATCAGAGAAAACTTCATGCAACGCGGTCAACACTTGGGCTGAGGTTTGGATACCTATGGCTAGCAAAGTTGTTGGTGTGGTATGGAGCAAACGATCTCCGCACGGCAAGGCCTCGTGGACAAAAACCGGGTACTCAAATTTGTAGAGATTGTTGGATATTATGAATGCAAATACAGAAATGGAACTCTTTATATATCTCAAAACTTTCAACTTCAATACAACAAAGTAATTTCTGAATAGTCACTATAAAACTTCAAGGCGTGATGTCACTTTCCTAAATACAGTATTTACCCCACACGAAGAATTTCGGTATACAAACGGGAATCAGCAAATCCGTACTCAAGATACAATGAAGCAATTGCACTGTCTGCAACTTGTATATTTGAAGACAGCCCTTGGATGTAGCAGCGAAGAACAGTCAATCAAGTTCTTATTCTGTTTATGTGCACAAAACAGAATAAGAGAATTTGTATCTCCTGAAAATTGTAAGAGAGTAATAGCAGGGTATGGAAATCTGAAACTGGTTTTTGTTATCAATGTAATTCCGTTTTTAGGCAGCCTTTATTTATAGAAATGAAAGGCTTTGTCTTCAAGAGTCATGACTGTTGAATTAAGTCAGTTCCGAACAGGTATGACTGTTAATTACCAACAGTCTTAAGTCCTTTCCGAACAGGTATAATAATACCGAATCGGTTTTGCACGGGTCAACCAAAAAGTGACCGCGCCCGAGCTACCGCGATCCGACCCGGCAACCCGCTACCACTGCGGACACGCGGCATGCGAAGTGCAAAGTGCGCCACTAGCGCCTCTACATCCCACTGCCTCGCACCCGCACGCGCGCGCGCGCGTGTGTGTATGCGTACGGTGCTTCGCACCGTATTGAGGTCTCTTGAATAGCCTCTTAAATGCTAGATGAATTAACTCTTCATCTTCCATTTGTACTTATTAAGTGTACAAATTCTTAAAATTTTTCCAATGTGGGACTCAAAGGTTGCCCACCCCTTTTATAGCTTAGTGGTGACACTTAGCTTTGTACATTTTCCAATGTGGGACACTATCCCCTTTTATATTTGGGTTAGCTTCCCACCTCTTCCTCACACTTCCAATGTGGGACAAGCTCTTAAGGCTTTTACACCCAAAAAACTCTTACTCTCTTATTTTAAAAATCTCCAACAGAGATTGGGTGCCATTTTTGGTTTGGCTAGGGAACATTCAGGAGAGGGAAGTGGAGTCAGAGAGGGTTTGTTTCTTTAGGATTAAAAATGGTTTTTGAAATGGGTAATTCTTGGTATTGGTTAAGTTAGCATGACATGAGCAGGTGATGGGAGATTATTTATTAGAGAATTTTCCTTTTTGTGTCGGTGGGACTTGGCTAAAGTCTTGGTAAATCCTAGAACAGATGAGCACATCACTGGCCATGGCCAAAGACTGCACACACAAAGTTGAAAGGGTAACCTTAAGTTCACACTTATAAAACCATATCAGGATAAATCAGGTTCGTCTAATTGGCAGATAATAAGTCCAGTTAGGTCATCTAAGCGCTGACCACAAGATCATAAAGACTAAATTAGTGACAGACATATTCTAACTTAAAGCATGGGTTCATAAACAGTTGCTAAGATTACAGCAATTTAAAAATATTTTGCATGCTAGGGTATACACAAGAGACATGATTATATGCGGGGTTTAATAACCTAGCCAAGCAAAATAACTTGGCAGAAAGTAAATACATCAAAAAGGATAGAAGTTGTATACGAATTCAAAAATAAATCGGAGTGTTACAAATCAAAGACTTCCATTAAATAAACAATATCTATCTAAATTAGTTTTCAATAATAAAAATGATTGACCAGAAATTACAAATCATGATTGTTCAAAAATTATGACAAGCAAAATTACAAAGCTAGGCACTATAAAAAAATAATGAGCTCATGCATCTTTGATAGCAAGAAGATCTTGAAATAGTTTCCATTAGCCACCTCAATCCCGTGGATTCTTTTGAGCCAGCACATAATCAATAGGGAGGGTTGTCTTAGTTGAAGTAACCTACTATGTCTATATAACAATATGATCTACAGGCGGTTGGTCGTCCACCTCCATGGAAGCTTTTGCACTAGCTAAGGCTATGGCTTCCTCATCATCACTTTCCCATTTGATGAAAACATTGGCAATATTCGTATATTGTTTCATAGCCCTCTTCTTCAGCTCGTCATAACTATCAGTAAAGAAAGTCATCGTGTTAAGGGAAAAATTAGGGGAAGCTTTATATTTCTCGATAGCATTCTTCTCAACTTTAGCCAATGCCTTATTAAGCTTAACCACGAAGGTTCTACATGAAAATTAAAGTTTACGAGGTAGAAGATGCACAAAGAAAAATACAACAATTAGTAAAACGAAAAAGGAAGGACAAATAGAAACTTGTGAAATCTTCCTTACCTTATTTAACCTTTCGATCGAACTCTACTTCAACCTTAGCTTCAGCTGGTACTTGGGCTACTTCTTATAACTGATCTAACCTTGGAGGTATATAATAGCTAGGTGTTTTGAATTTTTTTAAAGTGAATATGTTCTCAAAGATAGGAGGATCAACAATAAAGACTTGGTTCACCAAGTTCTTTAAGACATAGGAGAGCCTGGGAGCAACCTTCTCTCCAAAGGATCAAATACAAGTTATGATACAAGTTAACAAAGAAAGACAAGGAAAGAAGAGTAAAAGTATATATACCAATTCTACTTGTCCCACTCTATTCTCAAAGAACACTAGCAATTTGATCCATTATATTTGGGCCAAACTCCTAATTACCCTCCAGAAATAATAACTTGTATTTCCAATTGTGGTCACTCGTCTAGGATATATTCACCAATTTTGGTTGGGATTTCCTAGGGTAAAAGTAGTAGTACCCAGGGGATTTTGCATTGTCTTTGATTCCATAGATTAGTTTGAAGACCTCATCAATAATGTCAACCCATGAGTGCTGCCTCTCATAAATCATCGATCCTAGTATCATCTGATATGCCTTAGGGGGTTTGAGTTAGCGCTACTTCATACTTCTTAGAATTCCTATTATAACTGGATGAAAAGGGAGATGAAAACTGAACTGCATTACCCACACCGAAAAAAAAATCTCGTCAGATGAACGTCGATCGTAAACTCTTTCCTTAGGGTTAGGCAACCTATATGTTATGCCCAAGGGGATGTTATACATATCTTCCAACTTCAAGATCTCATCCTTATAGATATCACAAGCTAAGTGTTGGGCCTCTATGGCCACATCCTCGTATGAACTCTTAGAGCCAAAAGTGCTCTCTTAATCTATTGATATGACCACGGTGTGACAACCCGCTCAAAATAATAACGGGTGGCCAACCCTATACTACATTAAATCAGGTATCTCAGATGACCCAGTCTCAACATCAACTGACA